>OX439365.1:6473979-7680167 GCA_949319445.1 Mythimna lalbum
TTTATACACATGTAATCGATAGAACATGGAAAAGGAGATAACTAAGTGAAAAACCCAAATTCTGTCGTAACTCATTATTCCACGCGGAAAAAGTTGCGGGCAAAAGCTAGTATAAAATATTTTGAATTTTAATTCTTTTGGAATTTAATTATGAGAAAATAATGGACTGAGTTCACATTCTTGAGGTAGTCCAGCCAGATTATGTAACGAGCACTAATAATTTAAATTAGTTAAGCAAATTTTTACAATTTATCTGATTATATCTAGTGATCCAAATACTAATTATTCGTCAAAAGGTAAAGGTTAGGTAGGTATATAATTATTTATCTAATTATATCATTCTGCCCCTGATAGTTAAATGATTTGACATTTTAATTGTATTGCAAACATAAAAGAATGAATATTTTACAATAAAATGTAACGTCATATGTCAATAAATAACCCGCCCCTGATCGTTCCCGGTGGAAAGGTGCCCATAACACTCGCAGCATTTCCTCGCTGAATAGCGATGGCCATCCTTTGCACCAAGAATGTCCTGGACCGGTAGTCACCCGTTGCCTCGCCGAGTTTACGGCCCAAATCCCACACAAAACGCCTTGCCTCCGCACTCCAACTGCCCAGAGTCTCCACAGCAACAGGCTTAAAATGGTAAAGCTGCTCCAAGGAAGCGTACTTCAGCCTCTTCTTAGAGCAGGCATCTTCAGCGGCGGCAGAGGCAGTGACAGGCAGTGGCGGGATTATTCGTCTGTTTCCACATCTAGTGTATTTTTGTACCGTACTTAGGAATAATTAATAGTTGACAAAGTCAAAAGTTCTGCTCATGTCAAAGAAGATTAACATTGGAAGCTGTTATAATGCGGATAAGCAATCATATCATAAATATTTTAATTTTACTCCTAGTTTTAGTAATAAAAAAAATGGTTGACTTTTATTATTCAAAACTAGATTTTGCCCGCGGCTTCACTCCCTCTACCCTACTCCACCCTACTCTACCCTAATCTACCCTAATCTACCCTACTCTACCCTACTCTACCCTACTCTACCCTACTCTACCCTACCCTACCCTACCCTACCCTACCCTACTCTACCCTACTCTACCCTACTCTACCCTACTCTACCCTACTCTACCCTACTCTACCCTACTCTACCCTACTCTACCCTACTCTACCCTACTCTACCCTACTCTACCCTACTCTACCCTACTCTACCCTACTCTACCCTACTCTACCCTACTCAACCCTACTCTACCCTACTCTACCCTACACTACCCTATTTTTTTTTTTTTTTCATAAGAACCTTATCCTCACAATAACAATCAATACTGTACCCTTCTGTAAACTACTGTGGCCTACTGAACCCTACTGTACCCTACTGTACCCTACTGTACCCTACTCTACCCTACTCTACCCTACTCTACCCTACTCTACCCTACTCTACCCTACTCTACCCTACTCTACCCTACTGTACCCTACTGTACCCTACTCTACCCTACTCTACCCTACTGTACCTTACTCTACCCTACTTTTTTTTTTCATAAGAACCTTTCCATCACAATAACAAATTAACAACAAAATAAAGATCTAGCGAAATTGGTGCAGCTCTTCTCAAGATTTGCGCTTAGCAACACATTAATTCATTGTTTTTATCTGTTATAGATTGCAATTAATCATGAAAACAAAATAGCATTTTGTTATTTTCCGTTATTGTAATGCTTATGATTTCAGCATTTCTAAAAATAAATGAATCAACCACGTCACAGTAAAAACTAAACCACCGAAAAAAACAGATCTGCTGACGACTGTCTAGGAGAGGGGGGAAAAAGTCGTATGGTTGGTCAATAATTATGAGAAAAAAAATCACAATACTAACTTGCCTTTTTCAAAGTTATACAAGATCATTTCAAATTTGAAAATAACTATTTTATTGTATAAAAAAAAATAGATTATCTTGAGATTTTCTTCCTATGTGCATTTAGTTGAAATTAAAAACTTACCAGTTTCATAGTAAAGAAAACCAATCATCACACTTCTTAAAGAAATTATATTTTTCAAAACACTAGAACTGTACTTACCGATGATGCTTCGAAAAATTAACTGGAATGTGATCGTAATAACTATTTCACATCGTGTTATCGTTTGTTGATATTTTTAGCTGTGCACAGTCTACCCGACTTCGTTCGCGTGGTTGTCGAACTAGAATGCATCGCTTAGATAACGGTTAAGTTAATACTTAATATTGCCTGACAGCCACAGAAAATAAGAAGAGGATTATGCGAGATGCTTACAGAGCATTGCTAGAAAACGCTGTATATGGTAGGCGTTTCTGATGAAAGAGTTCAGCAAGCCTAGTCAAGTTATAACCGTTTCATTTTGGTTCTCTTTCGTCAATCGCTTCGAGTCAGCCACGCCTTCAACTTCTTCGTTCTGAGCGTTGAGATGACGCCAGAACAAAGGAATTGGAAGCGTGGTTGACTCGAGGCAATCGCCGAAACAGGAATGAAACGGTTGTAACTTGGCAAGGGGGCAGAAGTACCGTGCTCAGATTAGGCTCACAATCTTCTTGTAATTTCTTAGACCAACTTAGTCAAATTCTTTTTCCATTTCGGCTATATACCGATAGGTTGGTTTTTAGGGTTCTGTACCTAACTCAGCAAAACAGACAGATGAACAATAAAGTAAGGGTTCCGACCCTTACCAAGTTTATTGTCCTTCTGTCTGTCCGTCTATTAACACCAGTTTTCTCAATAATTCAAATAAATACATACAACCAATACTTTAGAAATGATTGGTAGACTATAATAATAAAAAAAGTATATCTAATAATAAAAAATTAACAGGCAATACATTTCCTGTTAATTGTTGTAGGTGTGTGTATAACAGAGAAGGCATTGCACAGCTGGTTGGTTGCCGAGTCGAATTAGATCTGGCAAACAACTTATCTACAATCGATCTACTTAAGAGTCCAGCCATTTGTCTTAAGTAAACTTAATCATCAACAAAGCCACCACCGATCTTGGTGTTAAAGTCCCAATAAGTCATGGAGAACTGTTCTGCGGTCGTCCATAGTGGATAATGTTCCAAAACTCCAATGAAAAAATATTGCATGTATAATATTGTCCTTTAATAAATTAAAAACAAAATATTTAACATAAGAAAAAAACATAGGACAATCTTAATGTATTTAATTACTCTTCTTTTCACTTCCTATTTTTCCCTTTTTCGAACACACTTGAGAACAAATAAACACACAGGCACGCTTCAACAGAAGGTATACAGCTAAAAGTAGGACCGCGATAACTGCAGCGAGATCTAAGAACTTTTTCTTGTAGAATGGCAGGTCCAGCGCAGGAGAGCGCAGGTGCGGGGCGCCGCGAGTATTCACCACGTGGTTCACCCAGTGCACCAGCTCCTGACCCGGCTTCACGGGACGATCGTGGTGGATGAAGGATAGCTCCTTCGCTTTTTTGGCGTACCTGATGACAAAAGATTAACACTTACCAAAAACTTCATCACCTTTCAATTGGAACATGCCTGCTGTAGAACTCAAACCCCAAGCAACCCTACAAGCACCGGTACTGTTTCGCTATATCTTTTATCTAGTACATTTCTACATTATTTATATCTAGTAAAGTCTAAAGATCCAATACATACCTTTTATTACTAATGATTTCTTCTATCTTTTTCTTGAGCTCGTCAGGCATTGTGTAAGTTAGGTCAACTCTTAATGCAAATCCTTTATTAATGGATTTTTCAACATTCATAAATTGATCACCATACACAGGAATACCAATGATTGGCACTCCAAAATGGATAGATTCAGTCGTTGACAAGAGACCACCATGTGTTATGAAGACGGCAAGATTAGGGTGAGCTGTAAATTTAAAACTAGGTTAAGTCATATAAACGCTATATTTAAAAAAAGTTTTGTTGAAAAGAACTGGGCTGATTTCGGTGAAAAGGTGAATTTCAAAAATATTCTTACCAAGGATTGCTTGCTGTGGAGCCCACTTCAGGATGTGAACATTTTTAGGTAAGTTTGGTAGTACCTCCTCGAATTTCCACAACACAGTTTGCTTCAAGCTTCCAAACATTTTCAAAAGACTGATCTTCAGTTCATCGGGTAAGTCTTTACTCTTTAAGTTTGAGCCCATGCTAAAGTAAATCACTCCGTCCTTTGCGTTGTCCATAAGTTTCTTGAAATCCTATAAAACCATGATCATTATTTTTTGGATGTTACTCTCGTATATGCATATTTTAATCTAAAACTTTAATTAGTTAAAAGACTGCTCTAAATTATTTGTTACTAGCTTTGCCCGCGCTGCTTCGCTCCCGCTCTTCCCTACTCCACCCTACTATACCCAACTCTACCCTACTCTACCCTACTCTACCCTACTCTACCCTACTCTACCCTACTCTACCCTACTCTACCCTACTCTACCCTACTCTACCCTACTCTACCCTACTCTACCCTACTCTACCCTACTCTACCCTACTCTACCCTACTCTACCCTACTCTACCCTACTCTACCCTACTCTACCCTACTCTACCCTACTCTACCCTACTCTACCCTACTCTACCCTACTCTACCCTACTCTACCCTACTCTACCCTACTCTACCCTACTCTACCCTACTCTACCCTACTCTACCCTACTCTACCCTACTCTACCCTACTCTACCCTACTCTACCCTACTCTACCCTACCCTACCCTACTCTACCCTACTCTACCCTACTCTACCCTACACTACCCTAATTTTTTTTTCCCATAGGAACCTTCTCCTCACAATAACAATCACAACAAAAAAAAAATCAGCCAAATCGGTCAAGCCGTTTTCATGCCAAGTCGTGACAACGGAAAACGGGGGTCATTTTTATATATATAGATTAAATTGTAATTATTCTTACTTCTGGTAGAGGTGTCACTGTATCATCAATATGGTATCCTCCAATAAACTTATGGCTCTGTGGAAGAGATGCACCACCACTAGTGGTTACGTATGAGTTGGATAGTACCAGTGATGCATTATACCGGGCTTCATGGTATGTTGGTAGTTTTCTCCCACGTTTTTCTAAAATTGGTGTGAATAAAGACGTGTACATTTTTTCTTCAACTCCATTTAGCCACCTGAAAGTTCCAAAACATTGGGTTAAAGTTATCATCGTTAAAGTTTTGAAATAGAAAATAAATACAGCCTATGTCACTCGGACATAAAGTAGAAGCGAAGTAGCTTTATTTTAACTGTCTAGCAGTTTCTTATTCTTGATATATCAATCGTGTATTGTTCCGTAACCAAATTTTGATTTTTAACCTCCTTCCCAAGGGCGAAGGATGTCTTTAGATGATTTTCAACAACCAAAAAAAAGTCAGTTCAGTTTTTTTTTTTTTCCTTTTCGTAGTAAACATTCTTGTGTCATTACTTCAATTACTTAAATTATTACAACGGTCTGCTCTAGGTTAGTTTAAGTAAATATTGTAATGCTTATGATATGGAACTACTTCTGTTCTTAAGTTTCTAGAGGTGGGCTTTGATAGCTGCGCCTCTGTTTCAAACTAATGTAGCTATCATCGTACATAAATAAATTGTTATATTTAGTTCTAATTTCAAATAAAGATTTATTCTTGTTATTATTTATTGTAATACTTACACATATCTCAAAAATTGAAGTTCCAATTGTTTCCACAGTTCATTCACACGCTGTAAAAAGCTCAATGGTGGAAAGTTTCCAGACATTATATCTACAGTATACGCAGGATTTGATGGTTCATCAATCAATTGTAGAATAAGCCAGTGAGGGTCTACAGATGACGACCAAATTAGTGGACATTCGAACACTGTAGCAAATCTGAAATTAAATAAATATTTTTAGCATCAATCAACATAAGGTGGACCATCTCCTCTCTCGAATCTTATTCCCTTTTGCTCGTTTTTCTTTTCTTTCTTTGATTGCCTCCAGTCAAGATTCGATTTTATATTGTTTGGTTCGATTAGCTTTGAAATAATCTAAGCTACCAATTTATATTTTCCATAAAAGGTTTAGTCAATTTTGTTTATTCAAAAAACTCAACATATTTTTTTTTTATTGATGTAAACTAGTGCTTGACTGGGACTCCACCTGATGGTAAGCAGTGAAGCAATTTCTGATAGTGAGGCTATCTATGATAACTTACCCTGCACCCACTTCACCAAACAACCACTCAACGATCACCGCGTCAAATTGTTCTTTAGGATCGTTCAATAGCTTCTGAACATCTTTATTTTCAACGGTTTTCTTTGCTATCTCTAACAGCATATATATCATAAAAGCAGTGGTCATTTCGTTAGATGTTTTTTCCATAATTCCTTGCAAGTTAATTAATTCCGCTGAGAAAAAAAAGATTAATATTGAATTTCTTAAATGTACAAGTTCTATAAGTTTATTTGATCGAAACGAATATTGTGAGAGGTGATATTGCTTTATGTTTCCAGGGTTTTAATGATTAATCTTCTATATACAATTAATTTCTATCTTCCAGATTTAATGGTCGTTTACCGTATTGTTACGAATATAAGTTGTAGGCAACACTGGCAGCTTCAACGTGGCTTTCGGCTTACATCAAGAGTCGACTTTCAGCTTTTACCTCTTCCGGATGATAATAGTTGCTCTGACGTCAGACATCCAAAAAAGGATCCCGTGTATGCTGTTTGCCGATGATATTGTGCTAGTGAGCAAGAGTGACCTAGAGGTCAAGAGCAGAACGAAAACCTACTAAATACTTGTTTTGCGATTTCTTCGGTCTCTCCGGTCTTGTGCCCTTAGCTCTCGCTGTAACACCCATAGCGGTCTGCTCCAAGTTTTGATAGCTCGGATCGCTTACCCAAGGAGATTGCGAGGTAGACCGAGACGTAACACATCGGATCAATGCGAATGAATGAAATGGCAACTGATCACTGAAAAAACTTTACCCTCATTGAAGGGTAAAATCTACAAGTCCATGATAAAACCTGTCACATACTGAATGGACTGTTGGGCAATGGAAAATATGGATGAAACAAGATTGCATGTAGTGGAGATGAGAATGTTGAAATGGATGTGTGGTGAGACAAGAATAGATAAAGTGAGAAATGCGCTACTGATTGAAAAGTTGAAGGAGAATCGTTTGTTTTGGTACGGTCATGTAAAAAAGAGGGATGAAACGCTTGTTAATAAAAAAGATATAAGCAACGCGTGACAAGACACAATGGAAGAAAAAAACGTGTTGCTTCGACCCAAATGAACACGGGACAGGGTCAGGAAGATGATGGTGGTTAAAAATAAAACTTACGAGGCAATAGTTCGAAGTTACTGCTGACATCAATTGTCCGAAGGTTGGCTGGAGGGTTCTTATGTGTAAATGGAGTTATATATGTTACCTGTAAGATCAGTTAAATAAACGTTTTTGAAAGCACTGTACATGTAACACAAAAGTCTACTTTTTAAATTCAAAAGGCAAAATCAGAGCCAATTGCTTATAATGTAATTTTATAAAATGTGTGCTCAATTTATGTTATTTTCATAAAACTCTACCAGCACTGACCTGATGTCCAGCATTCAGCAGATGTCTAACATATCCATCTCCAAGGATTCCATGACTTTTTGCAGGTATAGGGAACACCACTAAAATCTTTGCTGACTCAGAACAGGCCAGTATTGCGCTGATCAGCAATAAAAACGCCGTAATCTTTTCCATTTTCAGTACAAAAATAAAAGTTTCTTTTTAAATTTCCATGTATTGGTTGTCCAATGGTAGTATGCTAACTTGTAATATTTAAGCTATTTTCATCGCCAGCTTCTCCGAAACTTACTTCTGTATCTCTTAAAATAATAAAAAGAATAAACATATATCAGTTTTTGTAGCATCAATGTAATATTGAATAACAATTATGTTCTTTAAAATATTGGTAGTGCAATGACTGCTTCTGTATATGAGATTTTCCTGGTAACTCTTTAACTGCATTATCGTGCGAACGTCTATTAACAGCTTCATCCCATGTATTAATAGATTCGTTATTACTATTATTATATAGCCATTCTTTTATAATGTGAACGTGAGATTTATGTGAACTCCACAGACTCAATCTCAAAGATGATTCATATAGGAAGGTGTTATAATGCGGAAAAGCAATCATACTTGTATCATCATTTTTCACTGTAATCTTTTTTTGAGTTTAAAAAACTTCTATTCAACATTACTATTCATAATTTTAATTCAACACGAAAACAAAATATTATTTGTTAACAGTCGTAATTGTAATGCATATGGAGCACAATTTGTACAAATCAATGAGTCAAGCATAATCACAGTGAAAACAAAACAGACACGGCCCTGTATCACACACATTACACATATATAGGTACAGAAGAATAGACACCGCTCACGGACACGATATCTCAGCGGCTCGGCCCGCTCGTCGAACAGTTCCGACTAAAACGCTCATTAGTGTGCGTCCACCGAGCGTAGGTATAAAAAGTGAAGTACATACATGAGATTGTCTTCTATACCTTGTCGTACTTGAATCATAAAAAAAAGAAAAAAAGGTCACTTAGAAAAAAAGAAAGAATATTAACTCACCTTCTTCAAAATTTAAATCAAAATAGTTTCAAATTTAAAAGTTCATATTAAAGATACCACGTGTATTATCAAATTCAATATACATTTATCTTGAAATTTCAAGATACAATACTACATTTAGCAAATCGGCTAAACATAGTATCTATTTGTATATTCAGTTAAAATTAAAAACTTATCAGTTTCACATTAAAAAGAAATCTCACGCTTCACCAAAAAAAAAATTTTTCAAAACACTATTTACTTATTAGTTGTCGACATAATCCAATAGTCCATTAATTTAAAAAAAAAAAACGGCCGGTCTGTTTCTCGATGCTTCAAAAAGTCGAATGGATTATAATCATACTCGTATACATATTATATTATCGTTTTATTATATAACGATGGATTACAAGTGATAGCTGCAACTTATCATTTAAATTGATTCACTTCTGATACTTTTAATGTGCTGGTGTGTTTTACTTAAAATGATTAAATATTAGATACAATTACAAGTCAACATTCAAACAGTTTCTAATAATAATTAATAAATAAATAGCTTTTGCATTTCTTAATTTATTTACTAGCTTTTGCCCGCGGCTTCACCCGCGTACATAAAATATAGCCTATATCACTCAGAAATAAATCGGACCAGTAGTTTCAGAGATTACCTCCTACAAACAAAAAAGTAAACTTTACCTCTTTATAATATTACTGTAGATATATACATTATTGTACACCAATATAATAAAGGACACAATTTCAGCCGTCTTTTTTATTTCCCTCCAAATTTTTTCCAACATTTTTTCATATCTAACGTTTGAAAAGAGGTTATTTCTGCATATTTTACAAGTTCATAATAAAGATAATTTTGATGTACTTTTAAACAACTTTGTACGGTTTTTGACTACTAAAGCAATTTTCACAGTCTTACATTGATTAGTTCTTTACAGATAATCAACAGCCTACGTCTAGGTGCACCTTTCTGTTCTCCTCATCGCTGCCACTGTGGCGAAGTTGTCAACAGGCTCGGCCACCACGGCCTGTCATGCAGTCGAATTGCGGGACGCATAGCGCGGCACGCGAACCTTAACGACATCATCCGACGAGCCCTTGTCACCGTCGGCGTTCCGGCTGTTTTGGAACCTCGTGGCCTGGCACGCGACGATGGTAAGATACCAGACGGTATGTCTTTATTTCCTTGGAAGATGGGTAGGCCTTTAGTGTGGGACGCTACCTGTGTCGATACTCTTGCGCCATCCCATCTTCCTAGCTCATCGTGCTGTGCTGGTGCTGCCGCGGCGGCTGCGGAGAACCTCAAGCGGCGGAAATATAACAGACTCGGCAGTTATATTTTTGAGCCGTTTGGGGTTGAAACTCTTCGGCTGTGGGGTCCGAGTGCTCAAACGCTTAGTTGACTCTTCGCGTGACCCAAGGGCTGGCTTCTACCTCGGTCAGAGATTAAGCATTGCCATACAACGTGGCAATGCCGCCAGCTTTTGGGCACACTTCCAGTCGACAGCGATGCGGATGAGTTTTTTGACGTCATATTTAGTTAGGCCTTTAGTGTATATATTATTTTTATTTATTTAAGTTTATTTTATAATTTAATTAGTACAACAAACAAATATGAATTTTATATCAAATATTTTAGTCACACTTCTTGTTTGAAGTATTAAAAAAATCTCAATTAGCTATTTTTATTTAATAATTTCTAAAAACATTCTGGCCTTTTTATCAGATACGATTAGAATATATATTCTAGAACGTAACACAATTGGAACTTATTAATCAATTAATCTTGATCACTGGGAAAACAACAAATTATGAGGCAGCTGGAGAGGAAGAAGATCAATGTATAAGTACCTTTTAATTTTAATAGAAAAATACTTACTGTTTTTAATAAAAAAATATTGATCACTTAAAGATTTAATCAAAGATATCTTTTACACACGTTGTAACTTCCGCATAAATTAGATTAAAACTCACAATCGTTTTTAAAGTTAAAAACAATAATTAAGAATAATCACTGACGATATAATAAATACTTTTTAATAACCTAATAGACTAGTTATTCAAAATTTGCCTTTCAGCGAGAGACGTACCATAGATGCTCCGATATATTTAAATTAATGAAAATTGTGGTAAGTGATTACTATTATATACCCAGTGTGATAACAATTAATTACAGATGAGATAAACTATTAGTAGATATTATGAGACCAAGATATAATAAATGAGGTACTCGTATATAAAATTTTAAAATAAAAGTTTTGCTTGTTCACGATGACTTTAATTTATGCGTGATTACTAAGTAGGTACTTAAACGTGCGTACCCTATAGCTGTACTTATTTTTTAAATTATGAATATATTATGAAGGCCCAAGTTTCACGCAAAATAGCAGACATTCAGAGGTGTTTACTAGATTAGTCTTGCACAAATTTAGGTTTTGATTGCTATAAACCTAGATAATATCCACAAGAAATCTGTGTTTCCAAAATATTTGCAGAAAGATGTGTAATTACGTCAGAACGGTTGTATGAAATTGTACCTCGGCAAGGATGCTCTTCAAGCTCTTGAGGCTTCCCAGAAGTATTTCTTGAGGTAACAGACGTTGTTGAAACTATGAACTAGTTACGCCGTCCGGCCGCTCGGTAATAAATCGGACTGAATCTAGTCGTCAACAGTGCGTAGTGATCCACGCGCTCCTCAAAGTGATCTCAGCAACCCGTAGGAGCCCAGCAGGGCCTATGCCTGCTAGCTAGGACTGCGGGGAATTTCTGAATAGGAAACCCGTAGTCCTAAAACGTAAAGGGCAATTGAAAGTGCAAACACAGGTGTGGTTTTAGTCAGTAAAAGTTTGTCACACCCTCTCGTTCCACCCCAGAGTGGGAGAAGTCATTGGATGATTTTCGACCTTGAAACAAAAAACACTAGTTACACAACACGGTTATACACCATTTGTCCTTGATTTATATCTCTTACTAGCTGTGCCCGCGACTTCGTTCGCGTGGATGTCGGAACTTAACAATGTATTTTTTAGTGCGAAGCGCTGTTGGAGGATACCGATACAGATATAATTTATTTATTCTGGTGCTTCTTTATAAACAACATTAGCTGTGGAACCATCTGGAGAATACACAAAAAGATTATTGGGGTTGTTTACGCGCCAAAGAGCTACGTATATTTGACCATGGGAGAAGCGTCCAATTCTTAGGTCCACCTCCACGCAATACGGATGGTGCGAGCCTTCTGGCTGGCCAACCACCGTAGGATCTGGAGGCAACAGTCCTTGCACACATGCACGACATGCGCGTGGAGATGCAACGCTGGAGTGAAAGTCAACTGCCGCAACATGTCAAGGCATTCCGGACAGAGCGGCGGGATCTCATAATGAAATGGCGTCAACGACTATCGCAACCCAGTGCTGGGCACGCCACGATTATGGCGGTAAGTCCCCTCTTTGAGGCGTGGCTAGAAAGACCTCACGGCGTCTTTGCCAACCGCATGACGCAGGTCCTCACCGGACATGGCACGTTCGGGAGGTACCTGTTTCAGATCAAGTCGGAAGAAACGCCCGGGTGTCGCCACTGTGCGCAACGCCCGGAGGACACGGTGGAGCACACAGTCGAGGTGTCTGGGTGGAGCATCGCCGTGCCCTCGTGGGGGCGATCGGCGGCGGAGACCTCTCGCGTCGGGCCCTGGTCGAGGCCATGGTCCGGAGCGAGGAGGAATGGCAGGTGGTCGCCTCCTTCTGCGAAGCAGTAATGCTAGTAAAGGAGGAGGCCGACCGCATCAGGCTACGGAGCCCTCGCTGCCTCGCCAGGATTCCGATCCCGATTTCCGACCACCGTAGACGCGGGCTCGCGGACGGCAAGCCATGGGTAACTCGTTGTCTGATCGTCCGGTAATGGACCGAATCCAAGACGTCGACGGCGCGCCTCAAGGAGTTGTCAGCAGCAGGGTCGAAGTCTACTGGGGACAGGGCTGCCCGAAAGAAAGCTCGTGCCCTGGTATGATGGCTAGAAGGAACGGGATGGGGTTTTTAGTCAGTAAGAGTCTGACACTATCTCCCGCTCCACTCGAGAGCGGGTTTTGTCATAAGATGATTTTCCCCATCGCAAAAAAAAGGTCCACCACAACGGTTATTGTCTGGCCCTGAGGAGAGGGCGTGACGCTCTCGGTCAGCCGATAGACAAACTGCCGTAAGAGAATGCTGTATACTAAGTCGAGATGAGTTTCAACTGACGCAAGAGTTCTGACCTGCCTTGCTCGAATTGGTGTTAGCCTCACTTCACGATCTTCGTCTGATCCTTGGAACCTACTTAGTCTCACCCTTTTCGCATCTCGGCTACGCTGCGGTTTGTTTTTGTTCTAGAAGGCATTATAAAAGAAAACTGAACCAAACTAATAAAATATTGAACCAAATAATTCAACCATTCACAACAACACAAACTTTCAAAATGAGAATGAAGTCGAAGACTAACAAAATATCAAACTAAGAAAATAAATAAATCTACTTGACTCAAATTGCAACATACAATTTACTTCGCACTTCAATATTTAGACCGAATCCAAACCAAACCTTATTATCTAGTAATAGTAATCTAGAAAACAAATAAACGAACGACTTACGATTTATCAAGTCAAGACCTTTTAAAGGGCTGCTGCTGCTTCTAAACTGCAAAGACACCTACAAATCTCAAAACAAAGATGCTAGCAGACATGGGCGAAGGTCAACCTTCACACCGCGATTCAGAAAATGACGTCACACGCCAACGCCATCTATCGAATATCTATATTCAATACTGTATAGTAGGTATAGTCTAGTCTAAGGTTGATAGATGGCGCTGTTTCAATAATTTACTTCGGAAAGACTATTTTATTTTCAATTATTTTTTTTATTTTGTATTCAGGTATGAACTGATTACGAAGAAACAAAAAACTTAATATTACTACAATTTACGCACAATTTATTGTTATTATAAAAGTTACGTGAAGTAATGAGACCAAGTGCACATAACCCTAAATTTTACTTCTGGAAAACTTTAAATTCAAATATCTTTTGATAGACTGAACCGATTGCAATAAAACAAAAACTAAATGTTACTTCAAGTTACGCTCAATCCTTGTGTATAAAAGTTATCTACATTGCTTTCGTACATTTTACGTGATGCCAAACAGACAAACAGACAAAAATTCTAAAAATGTTCGAAATGGGTTCTATTGGTTGTTCTTTAACACCCTAGCAATTTTTTTGGATTTTTGTTTCATGTACAAAAACCACTTTTCTACAGTTTTATTATATGTATAGATGGGACAATTAAATAAACGTTGCGCGGCGGATCAGAGGCAACTAACTGTAGTGGTTACGCCACGGTCCAAGATAATTTCCTGCGGTTCGAACGTCATTGACCAATTGCTAGACGAATTAGGTCACACGTGGGTCACACCATGGCCTCTTGTACTATATACATACTGACTAACATGTTGGTCTAGTGGTTGCATAGGTAACACAAGCTCTGCTTAATTTGGGACTAAATGGTGTTGTGTGAAAGATGTGGAATATAATAATATATGGAATTAATCAGCCGAGCATCAACAGAGTTTAACTGTGCAGCATAACAGGTGTTTCTCTAGCTGTACGTTAAGCACACTGTCAAGTTCCTTAGCGACGATCGTTGCCAGTGCGATAGGCCTATAATTCGACCAATCTGACGAGTCTTCCTTTTTGTTTTTACTGGACAACCAGAACTGTATACTCTCACCCGCCTCACCTACCTACCTAGGTTAAAAAGTAATGCCAAAACCCTAGGTAGGTGGCAACCTGTATGCAGCAAGTGCTCAATACTGAAGCTATCATGACCCGGGATTTCCCTTTTTTATATGTTTTAGCTGTTATAAGGTCTTAAAACGTGTCCCGCTTAGGTCTCAGCAACAGCCATCCGCTGCGCTGGTCCCAATACTGACCTAACCATAAAATGGTCTTTAAGCAGCTCTGCTATTTACTGAGATTCAGTAACGTCATCAACGCTCACGAGGAATCCCTGTGCTCATTTTACTGGTACATTTCCAGAAACTACGGAAGTTATGTTGTGTTCTGTGATTTGGAAGCAAGGGTTCTATAATTTAAATGACAATAGTTGTACTGAGGACATCGCTAGCAGGTGTTTCCAAAATTCCCATAACAAAACATATTTCATTTAATATTTTACTTTAATAAATTCACAATAAAGTAGGTTTTCACAAAACTATATTAAATTATATAAATCTAAGCTTAACCCTTCAGATACCGTCAATTAGAGACACAATAGTAAGACAATAGATGCGCGGCCACCGGGTGTCGCTTGGGGATTCATGAATTAATGTAAATATTTAATCATTCTTCTTACTTCCTGTTTTTCCTTTCTTCGAACACAATTGAGAACAAATTAAAGCGTAGGCGCGCTTTAATAGAACATAAACAGCTAAAAGTAAGACCGCAATAAGCGCAGCGAGATCTAGGAACTTTCTCTTGTAGAATGGCAGGTCCAGCGCAGGAGAGCGCAGGTGCGGGGCGCCGCGAGTGTTCACCACGTGGTTCACCCAGTGCACCAGCTCCTGACCCGGCTTCACGGGACGATCGTGGTGAATCAAGGATAGCTCCTTCGCTTTTTCGGCGTACCTGAGGACAAAAAGTTAACACCTTTGAAAACTTCATCACCTTTCATGAAAAAACCTTACCTTACCCGGTTCTTTTCCGCTTTTCCTTTCATATTGTTGATTTGTACATTCTTCATATGTAGTAATGTCTAAAAATCCAATACAAAAAATACCAATCATTTTTACCAAAAAAACACATCATTATCCAAGAGCTGTCCGTTCTAAGGATAAATCAAGGAACATAACAATCACCGATTCTGTTTTCCTCTTTATCTTTTAATGTTCAACTTCCCCTTAAAGTAGTATCGCTTAATGTTCTTCTACATACCTTTTATTACCAGTGACTTCCACTATCTTTTTCTTGAGCTCATCAGGCATTGTGTAAGCCAGGTCGACTCTCTGTGCAAATCCTTTGTTAACTGATTTTTCAACATTCATGAACTGATCACCAAACACAGGAATACCGATGATTGGCACTCCAAAGTGGATAGTTTCAGTCGTTGACAGGAGACCACCATGTGTTATGAAGACAGCAAGATTAGGGTGGGCTGAAAATTTAAAATTAAATTGAGTTGACAGTAATCAAGAAATCTCATAATTTGAGAATTGATTCCACATCAGCTGCATAACATAACGACATAACTTATAAATGTAGTCTTTGAGCTACTACTCTCAGATCAAAACCCTAACACTGGCAAATATACTAACTCCTTGTTGAGAGATATTAAAGGGACGTTGTCGGTTAGTGAAAAGTTAAATATTAACAGAATCTTACCAAGTATGGCTTGCTGCGGTGCCCACTCCAGGATGTGAACATTTTTAGGTATGTTAGGCAGAACCTCCTCGAATTTCCACAACACAGTTTGCTTCAAGCTTCCAAACATTTTTAGAAGTTTGACCTTGACCTCGTCAGGTAAGTCTTCACTTCTTAAGTTTGAGCCCATACTGAAGTAAATCACACCATCTTTTGCGCTGTCCATAAGTTTCTTCAAATCCTGTAAAACCATTGTCATTATTTATAGGATGCTACTTTCGTACATGCCTGTTTTAATCTAACTTGTAGTTATTTAAAAGACTGAGACATTCTTACTTCTGATAGAGGTGTTACTGTATCATCAATATGGTAACCTCCAATAAACTTGTGGCTCTGTGGTAGAGATGCGCCTCCACTTGTGGTTACGTATGCATTGGAGAGTACCAAGGATGCATTATACCGGGCTTCGTCGTAAGTTGGTAGTTTGATTCCCCGTTTCGCAGCAATCGGAGTGAAGATTGACGTATAAGTATTAATTTCAACACAATCTAGCCACCTGAAAATCCCAAAACAAAGTTTAAGTTTACTATTGTTGCTGAATGTTTTACAAATAATTGATGAAAACTTTGTTTTTGATGTTGCTTTCTATTTATTTACAAAGAAAACAATATCCCGATCATTAATTCAATTGTCGTCTCACTTACACGAATCTCAAAAAATTAACTTTCAATTGATTCCACAGCTCCTTCACTCGCTGTGAAAAGCTCAATGGTGGGAAGTACGGAGACATGGCGTCTACTGAATACGCAGGATTCAATGGTTCGTCAATCAATTGAACCACCTGCCAGTGAGGATCCACAGATGATGCCCAAATAAGTGGACATTGGAACAATGAAGCAAATCTGGAATAAACAAGTACAAGTAAGAAAACTAAATCCTACGCCTCCCCTTGCCACTGTATTTTAATTATACTCTGTATAATCAACTGTGTACTATGAAAATTTTGGTGACACCCTACTTAATTGAGAAAGAATAACAGTAAATTTCAAAGTTATAACTGCATAATTTACCCTGCAATTACGTCACTGAATATCCACTCAATGATCACCGCATCAAACTGTTCCTTGGGATCATTCAATAGCTTCTGAACTTCTTTATTGTCTACCGTATGTTTTACTACTTCTACCATCATGAATACCATGAAAGCAGGGTTTATTTCAAAAGGTTTTTCGCCCATAAAAGTTTTAAGAGTAAACGTGTCTTCTGAAATAACGAAAAATAAAGTTCTAGTCCTTTCTAGATACAAACAAAATATCTAATAGTGCTTAAACGGAATAATGTAACATCATGTCAAAATCTGTAAAAAAATAGTAAACCTTACGATTCATTATATCGCTAAGTTACTGCTGACATCGATCGTGCGAAGATTGGCAGGAGCATTCTTGTACTTAAATGGAGTTATATACGTCACCTGACAGAAGAGATACAATAATGACACAAGTTTTCGCTACATCCGACCGTTTGCTTGTATGTCACAAACCTTTTTAACCCTTCAGATACCGTCAATTAGAGACACAATAGTAAGACAATAGATGCGCGGCCACCGGTGGTCGCTTGGGGATTCATGAATTAAGTGTGATAGATCCGAACATAGGTTAGCGCGAATGCACACTTTAAATTAATATACTAACCTCATGACCAGCCTTCAACAGATGTCTGACATAACCGTCTCCAAGATTCCCATGACTCCTTGAAGGCATTGGAAATACCACCAAGATCTTAGCAGCCTCCGAACATGCCAGTATCACACAGATTAGCAAGCATATTGTTTTCATCTTCTCCATTTTCTATGCAAAACATTGAAACAAATTAATCTCCATTATTATTTCTTTATAAGCTCGGTTTTATTGCTTTATAAGTAAACACTGGTCGTAAAAAACTGTACCAATAAATAACGGGCTAAGTACACTTCCTTGAGATACTCCTGATTGATTTTACTTTATTTAGTACTTATTTATGCACATAATAATGAGATTATTTCTACTTTTTGTTTACGATTATTTAAATACGTTGTGATAACACCGACCACTATTCCCGCATTCACTAATTCCCTAGCGCTACTATACTTTATAGTTCATCATACAGTCAAATGTTTCAAATCAAATCAAATCAAATCAATCTTTATTTGTGAACATAAGTACAAAAAGGTGTTATTTATACATTTTGGCTGATCTGTATGTTCGGCCAATAATCGGCATACAAATATAAATATAATATTAGTAAGCTGGTTATTTTGCTATCATAATAAACAAAGTCAAGGATAAATTAAATGAAGCACTTGAAAAATGTCATGAGCCGCATAAAATAAAGTAATTGAATTTCATTATTAATTATTAAAAATGTCAAAGAAAATTAAATTCAGTCATAATTTGTCATTTAAGAAGTCTTCAATCGAGTAATACGTCTTTTCAACTAGAAATAGGAACAACTTCCTTTTAAAATGGCTGACATTTTTCTCACTTCTGATACACTTTGGCAATTTATTGTATAATTTTGGAGCCATTACGAAAATACTGTTCCTGTGTAAAGCAGTTTGTAGCCTGTCTGCTCGACGCTGACTACCTACTCGGTCAAATTGATGCATATTATTTTTGACGAACATAGATGTCTGGTATATGTACATTGAGGGCACTGTTAAAATTTTCATACTTTTGAAATATTGTTTACAGCTGTCAGTGGTTTGCAGGTTACAGGTCGCTCTAATAGACCTTTTCTGACACTTAAACACCACATCTTTACCCGAGGCGTTTCCCCATATCTTAATGTTGAGGCTACTAGACCATGATATGCAGTTAGTACAGTGTTTCGATTGGCTGTTTTACTTAGCATACGCAGCGCGTGAAAAAATTGGTTTACTTTACTACATACTTTGTCAATCTGGGTATTCCATTTTAATGTGCTTTCAATATTCAATCCCAAAAATTTTGTCACATTCGTCTCATCAATGATCATCATGTTTTGCTCACGTCAAACAAGATTAATGATATTGGCAAGCGTTACAATTTATTTACTTCAAAATTAAGTTTTATCTTGCTGTAAATTCTTGACTAATTATAAATGACTTTAAATTATTTAAAATAAAAGTTTTAAATTTGCATTTATAAAAAAAAATATAACCGACTTCAATGATAAAAAACACTGAAAAGTATCAAATAACTTTAATTTTGGAAGTCGTTGTTTCTATAATAGTTTAGTCTCTTCGTTATTTAACACCGACTTCCAAAATTAAAGTTATTTGATACTTTTCAGTGTTTTTTATCATTGAAGTCGGTTATATTTTTATGTAAAAAGTTTTTTTTATTTTACACTTTTTAGTTATGGTACCACCACTAAAAAGTACCCCTCAGTCAAACTTAAATACCTTATAGTCAGAGCGCATCTCATAACGGTTCTAATAATCCCAAACACGGTTAGATTACATTAATTTACCTTTCGGCTTCATCATCAGATCAGTTCGATATATCCTCTCCCCCTCTTCTTTCAAACAGTCATTAGACTAGATGCTGGAGAGGGAAAGGGTATATCGAACTGATCTGATGATGAAGCCGAAAGGTAAATCTTTCAATCAGTCATTAGACTAGATGCTGATAATCCCGGCTGTAGCATCAGGCCAGATTTATGTCAACATTGCAATGAACTTAAAATTTAGTCCTGTTTAAAATGAGCCCAAACACGACTACGGTGCTGTAATTTCAAGGTTTGTACTTTTCCTGATGCTCCTGGCTTCAGCATCAGGTCTCTATGTACTTCGGTGTTCTTTATTAGCAGTACGTTTATCCACACATCGAGCCGTTTTCAATGAGCCTAAACTCGATATATCTGCTGTTTCTTGTCGAGGACTTAGGTACTCTGCAGACTATCCTGACTGCAGCATCAGGTCATGACTTGATGATCATGAGACCAAATGTGGCAAATGCCCTATCAAACATCAAAACAATTTACTAAAACAGTCCTTGCCTGTTCGAGTAACTTCTTACTGTTAAGGAGTTGTACCTTCCATCATCAGCCCAGCTACCTGAGATGGTGACGACCATACGCAAATACACAAGATACTTCATAAAATATGCGAAAATCAATAAGTGAGCCTATAAAATTTGAAGGTTGCCCTCGATTTCTCCAAGATCCCATCATCAGATCCTAATTTGGTGATAATGGGACCACCTCAGAACTATCTACTTTCGAACAAAAAAAGAATTTTGAAAATCCGTCCACATTTGGGGAAGTATTCGACGAACAAACATACAAAAAAAAAAAAAAAAACATACAAACAGCCGAACGTAGTACCTCCTCCTTTTTGGGAAGTCGGTAAAAACCAACGTCATCAAAATATTTGGTATACAAATATTTTGATCACATTTCTTGTTTGAACACTTATATAAATCTCAGATCACAACTATTTTTTAATCATCACTAAAACGTTTTAGCCTTTTTATCAGGTGCGATTGGAATGATTACTTACAACTATTCAAATTTATCAATCAATTAATTATATTACAAAGAAAACAACAAATTAGGAGGCACTTTTAATAATATAATCGACTGGTTATTAGAAAGCCTTTCGGTGAGAGACTGACCTTAGATGCTATGATTTATTCGAATTACTCGTGAAAAAAAGCCTCGTTATTTGTACACTTCTGGACACATCTATTGGCCCACCTTAGAGTTTAGGTTTCGATGGCCCCTACCGAAATATGATTGCTAGATTGAACAAAAACTGTTGATGCCGTTTTAAACCTGATACATTTTACCATCTTTTTCGATCGTATTGTTTTAAATTTGAATTCAGAATACCATACGACATGGAGCTACGCCTAACAAGTCGGATATGCGCCTTGTTAAAGGCAATTGATTTTTTAATAAAAAACATGTTTTATCAAATAAAAGTTTAATTTAATAACGCGTGTTGCCTCCATGGGCATCTACCACAGCTCTCATACGATTAGGCATAGAGTTTATCAACCGCTCTATGATATTTTGAGGGATCATCTCCCATTCCTCTTCTATGGCAGTTTTCAACTCCTGCATCGTCTGGGCAACTGGCTGACGAGCCCTAACACGTCTTTTTAGCTCGTCCCACATGTGCTCAATGGGGTTCATGTCTGGACTAACTGTTCATAACTGTGATGTTCACATCCCGAAGATATTCCCTGACGATGCCGGCCGCATGGGCTCTTGCATTATCATGCATAAAAAGGAAATTTGGGCCCACATAGTCCGTGTATGGTATCACGTGAGGTTCTAAACACTCACGAATGTACCTTTCAGCATTTAATGTTGGCAGCCGTGGTCCTGTAACAACCTCAAGTTGAATTTTGCCACTCGCGGATATACCGCCCCAGACAGTCCATGAGCCACCGCCATAAGCAACCCTCTCTTCAAAGCAGCATTGTGCGAAACGCTCTCCCTTACGTCGGTAGACTTTCTTCCTTCCATCATTGCCATGTAACACACAATTTTAGACTCATCAGAAAAGAGTACACGGCTCCAATCTTGCTGTGTCCAATTTAAATGACTGCGTGCGAAATGAAGGCGCGCTGTTCGGTGGGCTCGCGTTAGTTTGGGCCCATTAGCTGACTTGTGTGGTACCATATCGCGTCCTTTTAACCTTCTCCGAACAGTTCGAGCACTCACAGATACTCCGTGGAAGTCGCGAAGTTGGTTTTGTATCTCAATGGAGCTAAGGTGACGATTTCTCAAGCTGATCGTCACGATGAATCGATCCTGCCTTTCAGTTGTGACCCGAGATCGTGGCCTTCCTTGGCAACGAACAAAGCCGCCAGTCTTTAGGTACCTCCGATAAACATTTCGGACCGCAGATCGACTTAAATTAAGTTGAGCACTCACGTTTCTTTGGCTATGTCCGGCCTGAATAAGTGCCACAGCTTGGGCGGCGACTTCAGGTGAAGTATCCATAGATTATTGATAGAACCTCACCTTAATGTTAAGAATAAGTAATGTTTGTTGCAAAACCAAAGATATCAATCACTTTTTCAAGAATTAAATCCAAGTAAACCAATAAAACCAAGTTTTTAACCGACTTCGAAAAGGAGGAGGTTCTATGTTCGGCTGAATGTATGTTTTTTTTATTTTGTATGTATGTTCACCGATATTTCGGTCAATTGTGGACCGATTTTGAAAATTTTTTTTTTTGATTGAATGGTTATGCTTCCAAGTTGGTCCCATAGAAATATTGTTATGATCTGATCATGAACTTCTAAGATATGGAACAGAACTCCTCATAGAATCATAGCAGAACTGTCGTAACAAGTAAAATTGCTTTGTTTATACGTGTAGTCGATGACTGACTGAAAGAAAAGGGGGAGGGGAAAGGGGGAGGGGGTAAATTCATGTAATATAACCATATTTGGGATTATAAGAATCGTTATGAGATGCACTCTGGCTATAAGGTAATTTATGTTTAGCTGAAGGGTAGGTACTTTTTAGTGGTGCTACTACAACTAAAAAGTGAAAAATAAAAAACTTTTTACAAAAAAAATTAAACCGACTTCAAAAAGAACAAAATAACTTTAATTTCGGAAGTCGGTGTTAAATAACGAAGAGACAAGATTAGGTATATATTATAGAAACACCGACTTCCGAAATTAAAGTTATTTTGTTCTTTTTGAAGTCGGTTTAATTTTTTTTTTTATTATTCGATTGTTTGATATCAACAAACAGGCTCCAAATTGTCTTTTGTTTCTTTAAATTCTGTGTTCGAAATTCAAAAAAAGACTATTGAATGAAATTGTGAATGTGCCAGGTTCAAAACTGCATAAAAACTTTTTGCTCGACCTAATATAAATTTTTAGCTAGGACCAAACGAAACTGAAAATACAAGGTGGGCCAATAGATGTGTCCAGAAGTGTATTATATAGTATGATAACAGTTGATTACACGTTAGATAACTTTTCCATTGGTAGATATCATGTAGGTAAAGCAAACAACAGAATCTATACTCAGATATTATAAAATAGGTATATTAGATTATAAAATAGATGTTTTGTTTGTTCACGATGACTTTAATTTTTCGTGGTCACTATTTCAAATACATGGTCTGTCATGTCATCATGACAGATTATATAAATTAAACATTCAAATTCATTTATCCACTTTTACACATATTCGCTTTAGCCTGTGTATGGCACGTTTATTTTTTATTTTTTAGGTGGGAAATCATCCAATAAGTTCTCCGCTTTAGGACGGAGCGGGAGGGTGTGTCGGACTTTTACTGACTCCTTTGTTCCTTGTTTGTCATGTGTTCCATGGGGGTCATGGGATTGGGTTCGCTTCATTTAGGAAAATACGGGGCTTTCCTTTAACAGCGAACTCAATAACAGGAGGCTGTCGCACATCCGACGCATCAGTTATGAGATTCGCAGCCGTAGCAGCGAATCGAAATCTGGAACACGCGCGTCCGCGAACATTCCCGACGCGCTACACAAACGCGGCAACCCCAGTATTACCCAGGTTAAGCAACAGCTTGATGAGGCTGGTCTACAAATGGATGACCATCCTAACCAGGGATGTTACGGAGCTTCGACTCCGGTTCCGTTAAGTCGGAACTTCCGATTATTATTACACCTTCGGTTCCGACTTCGGCTCCGACACTTTTATTCGGAGGTTTTAATCGGAGGTCGAAGCATAACATAGCGGCGACGGCGGCCTGTGTCGACTGTTATGAACAGGTTCATACATGTCGCGCGGGGAATCCCGCCGACCTCCGCTACGTGCACTCAATCGTCAATTATTTTTTCACTTGTTGTTAATTTGTTACACACACGACACTTCTGACCCTGCCTCCGACTCCGATTCCGATTCCGATAAATCAAATTTAAAAACTCCGACTCCGACTTCGGTTCCGATAAAACTACCTCCGTTACATCCCTGATCCTAACATGTCTTTTTTCATTCGTTCTTCAAAAAACCCCGTTAGGGCCTGGTGCAGCGGTGGTCATTTGCAGATCTACGATAGTCATTATCGTTACAGATTGTCAGAAGCCAGGAAGTCTGACACTACCTACTAGTCGTGTTGTCTTGTTACTAGACCCAGTAATGGGGGTACAATACACTTCATCGAAAATAATTCAGGAGTATCCGGTTTGATTGAAAACCGACTCCAACAAAGTTAGAAAAATGCTAGGCTTTATTTTTTTAATAGGCTTAATTTGAGAGGTTCTTATGTAGATAGGCACCACATAAAAGTAGGCATACTTAAAGTAAATTAATATAAGATCCTATCTTTTATTACATTACTAGCTTTTGCCCGCGGCTTCGCTTGCGTAAAATTCGAGGTAACACGGTTCCCCTTTCTCCTACTCTTCCCAACTCCACTGCAGGTGACGTAACCTACGACAAACTTCAACAACGACAAATTTTCGGTTGGTACAGTAATTGGTCTAGTTATATAATGAAATAATACCTTAATAGTCTTAGAACAATTTATTTTTTTAAATTATGAAACATACAACAACGAGCATAATTTAATTCTTCTTCTTCTTACTTCCTGTTTTTTCTTTTTTTGAACACACTTGAGAACAAATATACGCAAGAGCGCGTTTCAACAGCATGTATACAGCTAAGAGTAAAACAGCGATAAGCGCAGCGAGATCTAGGAACTTTCTCTTGTAGAATGGCAGGTCCAGCGCAGGAGAGCGCAGGTGCGGGGCGCCGCGAGTGTTCACCACGTGGTTCACCCAGTGCACCAGCTCCTGACCCGGCTTCACGGGACGATCGTGGTGAATGAAAGATAGCTCCTTTGCTTTTTCTGCGTACCTGATAAAAAAAATACCAATCATTTTTACATTCATTATCCAAGAGACTTCCGTTTTAAGGATAAATCAAGCAACATAACAATCACCGATTCCGGTTTCCTCTTTATCTTTTCGAGTTCAACTCTACCCTTAATGCAGTATCGTTTAAGGTTCCTCTACATACCTTTTATTACTAGTGATTTCTAGTATCTTTTTCTTGAGCTCGTCAGTCATTGCGTAAGAAAGGTCTACTTTTAAAGCAAATCCTTTGTTAATTGATCTTTCGGTATTCAAGAACTGATCACCAAACACTGGGATAGCGATGATTGGAACTCCATAGTGGATAGATTCAGTCGTTGATAGGAGACCACCATGTGTTATGAAGACGGCAAGATTAGGATGAGCTGTAAATTTAAAACTAGATTAAATTGACATCATATGAACGCACTTTTTTAATTTTCTATGAAACCGGAACACAAAGTATAACAGGTTCTGACCTCCAAGATCAAAAACCCTACTGGTCAAACGACTAACAAGAAAGGATGACCTATAATGTTAGTCTTGAAAAAAAATGACAAAGATATATACTTACCAAGGATTGCTTGTTGTGGAGCCCATGGGAGGATGTGAACATTTTTAGGCTGGTTAGGTAGAACCTCCTCGAATTTCCACAACACAGTTTGCTTCAGACTTCCAAACATTTTCAAAAGACTGATCTTAACCTCTTCAGGTAAGTCTTTACTCCTCAAGATTGAGCCCATGCTGAAGTAAATCACTCCGTTCTTTGCGCTGTCCATTATTTTTTTTAAACTCTATATAAAACAATTGTCATTAGTGTTTGGATGCTACTCTCATTTATGCGTCATCATCATCATCAGCTCAGCCTCAGCCTTTTTTTAATATTCCCACTGCTGGGACTCAAGCCTCCTCTCTAGGAGACGGAACGAGCCGTAATCCACCACGCGGGCCCTGTGCGGGTTGGCGAATGTCACATGTCTTCGAATTTTTGGTTCTAGAACATGCCGGTTTCCTCACGATGTTTTCCTTCACCGTTTTGAGTTTTACACAAAGTAATGCGCTTGGTATATATGCGTGTTTAATGGGAATTGTGGTTATACTTAAAACTAGTCAAAATTATTAGTTGTTCAGCTATGATTTTACTGATTTATGATTTAATTATTATCCTTACTTCTGATAAAGGTTCCACAGTCTCATCAATATGGTACCCTCCGACAAACTTGTGGCTCTGTGGTAGAGATGCACTACCGCTTGTGGTTACGTATGCATTGGATAGTACCAGTGATGCGTTATACCGGGCTTCATCGAAAGATGGTAGTTTTCCGCCACGTTTTTCTAAAATTGGGGTGAATAAAGACTTGTACTCTTTTTCTAAAACCCCATCTAACCACCTGAAAATTCCAAGACATTGAATCAAAAAGGATCAGATACTCTGATTCACCAAAACGTTATTATTTATTGTGTTTGCTAATATTATGATATTTGTTGGTGTTATTGATACAGTGCATTGTACTGGATAGCTTAAACGAGAAGCGAGTTATGTACCAAAATGATCCATCATGTTAGTTAACTGATGGCTGGCTACTGAACTTAATTTGATAACTGAGGTATCCATCGATTCGTTGTAATATATTTATAAATTTTATAAGAATAATGTTGCGGATGTTACATTTAAAACCTCACATGGACTTAAATAGAAAACAAAATCGGAGGAGAATCTTAGTTCCTATATATTTTAGTAAATAAAATATGAACCATGCGATAGAACACAAAATAAATTTCTTAATATTAGTTTCTATCAAACAGTTCTTAAGGTCTATTGTGTTTTTCCCTTAGCCAAATTTTAATTTTTAACACTCGGTTTCTTAATTTGATTGTAGTAACATTTGTTTATTAACTTCCACTTATTCTTCCCCGTGGCATGAGTTATTCTTTATTATATACCAAGCAACATCATTACTTAAATTGTCGTTACACTTACACATATCTCAAAAACTGAACTTTCAATTGATTCCACAGCTCATTCACTCGCTGTATAAAGCTCAATGGTGCAGAGTATGTCGACATTATGTCAACAGCATACGCAGGGTTTGAGGGTTCGTCAATCAATTGTAGAATATTCCAGTGAGGATCTAGGGTTGAAGACCAAATAAGTGGACATTCGAATTTTTCGAATTTTATGAAGCAAATCTGAAATTAAGTGCAATTATTTTATATGAGTTGGACAGAAAGTTCGTAGCCTTAAAATATTCCCACTGTTGGGACTCAGGCCTCCTCTCTAGTAGAGGGAATGGGCCGTAACCCTCCACGCGGGCCCAGTTGGTAAATATCACACGTCTTCGATTTTTTTGATCTAGGACAGAAAGTTCAATCAAGGGAATTTTCGATTTTGTTTGGTTTGGTTCGAAACTCACCGCATTTATGTTTTCATATATTAATCCATCCTCGAATAAAACATAATTTAGAAGAATTATAACTATTCGAGATTCAGTTTAACTTACCCTGCACCTATATCACTAAACATCCATTCAACGATCGCCACATCAAACTGTTCTTTAGGATCATTCAATAGCTTCTGAACGTTTTCATTTGTAATCGTTTTCTGTACTATCTCTGACATCATAAATGTTAAACCAATAGTATCATCATCGACCATTCCTTTTTCCATAATATCTTTAATGTCAATTACGAGTGCTAAAATAATGAGAAAGTTTTTATCATTTCTTGAACTTATCAAAATGGTCCGTAAATTATATGACATAAAACGGATACTTTGAGAAGTGAACATAATTATACACCTTCATGAAGTAAATTACGTTTATCGTATTGTTAAGAATAAAAATAAACTTACAAGGCAACAGTTGAAAGTTATTACTAGTATCAACTATCCGAAGATTGGCTGAATGATTTTTATATCCAAATGGCGTTAAATATGTCACCTGTAACAAAAATCAATAAACGTTTCAAGTGCCAATCTCAAATTTATAAAATGTGAGCGCCTTTAGAGATTGTATTGTTTTCTTGAAACTCTTGCTATCGTGCTCATTAAATGTATGGGTTTAGTTAGAATCTATGAATTTATTTAAAAGTTATCTTTTTTTTGGTGTAAAATAAAGTTTTATTTTATTCTATTTTTTTCCAGCACTGACCTCATGTCCGGCATTTACCAAATGTCTGACATATCCATCACTAAGGATTCCGTGACTCTTCGATGATCCAGGGGAGACAACTAAAATCTTGGCAGAGTCAGTACAAGCAAGTATTACGCTGATCAGCAATAAAAACGCCATCGTCTTTTCCATTATCTGTAAAAAATAAAATAGTTTTTATTTGGTAACTAACAAGTTACTTCGAATATGTTTTCCGAATTTTATTTTTGGATCTGTTACAAAAAATACAGAAATAAGTTTTAGAAATCTACAAATTATGAAAATGTAAAGGGCTAAGGACACTTTCTTGAGGTACTCCAGCCGGTTGATGTCCTTAACACAAACAATTTGATTTTTTAAATTTATATGTTTATTTTCTCTGACAAAAATATCTAGTGATCCAATAAATTAATTAGTCTTTTGTTGCCACCACTATTGCATTTTTGTTTCCTTAAAATTCATAGTTAACAAAGTCGAAAGCTTTGCTCATGACAAAGACGTATGATATCTATAGGCGTTATATACGTATCATCTCATACTATATTTTGATCACACTATGATGGATAAAATTCTTACCAGTGAATGTTGAGAGCGATGTGGAGGAGTACTTCGACGCCTGAGTGTACTTTGTGTTTTTGTATTTTATTTATGTACGTTATGTATTTATTTAGGGTGTAGTATAAGTAAGTAGTTTAAGTTTTTTTTTTTTGTACATATATAAATTTTTACGTTATTCAGAAATAATAAAAATTTAGTATCAGTAGTGAATAAAACATTTTACAGTATTTTTATTTAACCTCTATGCGAGTGACCGTGGCATCATAGTGGGCCCTAACAGAATACCGGGGCTGTGTTTTTTATCGTTTTAAACGCAGCATATGCTAAGTTAGCCACTTTTTTGGTCACGCACAGATTTTAATGTAATTTTTCCGTACCTCTATATTCCATGTATATCTACAGCGTTACAATGTTAATAGTTATTTGCATTTGTTATCGCTAGAAGAATTTCTGTTTGTGTGTGCACTTAGGTTGTTAGTTTAGGTCGAACAAAAAACAGTACTAACTTCCCATAGTCGAAATTCGTTACCAACAATTTATAAATTGCTGGTAACGAATTTCGACTATATAATATAACAAGCATAACACACACATAACAACACAAAAAAGAGAAAAAGAGTTTTTTTTATTGCAAAACTTTTTGTAAGTATTTATGCTAACTACAAAAACACAAAATACACTCAGGTGGCGATGTCTCCACATCGCTGTTTTTAGGGCTCCTCAAAACCTCAAAAAAAACCTTAAAGGCAAAAACTAAACCCTTAAAGGATCACTTCGTTGTCCGTCTGTCTGTCTATCTATTTGCCTGTCTGTCAAGACCCTTTAACTCGGAAACGCGTAAAGGTATCGTGTTGACATTAAAACCATATATCTGCCCTATCTTGAAGCTGTGAAAAAATTAAACTACTAAGTTAACGAAAAAAATATATGGCTAGGCGGCCATATCTTTTACACAAAAAGCGTATATTTGGACAGTCACAAGGGAATCAAAATTCCTGCTTACTTCCCGTTGACCCAAAATCCAGAAATTTAAAAAAAAACTTTTTTTTGTGATTTGAAAAAAACTTCGAGACTCCAATTTAGGGAAAGAAAAACGGGAATCGAAAAAATTAAGTTTGTACAGAACCCACAGGGCGCAAGTCCGGCCCGCACTTGCTCAAGCTTTTTTTTAAGCAGTCATGCCGTTGATGGTGAGTCGCACGAGTTTATTGGGAGCCTTGAAGACACCTATATTATAATCAGTCGGGAAGACAGCAGGCAATTGTTCGATGTGTTGAAGAAATGTGCCCAGAAGACTGGCAGCATTACATATTGGATTGCTAGACATCCAGTTGAAATTAAAAACTTACCAGTTTTACGGTAAAAAAGAATCACACTTTACAAAATAAATTAGATTTTTCAAAACACTTTTTATATATTAGCTGCCTATTTATACCAATAGACCACTTATTAGATATCTATTTTTTTACTTGAGACTGAACTAATACCTACTCCAAAAAAGGCGAATGCCATATGTTATCGTTTCTTTACACATGAGATAGCTGCGAATTAAATTACCAGCTTCTACACGCGGCTTCGCCCGCATAAATGTAGATTATTATCCCAACGAAACTCCTGAATTAAAAAATACAAGCCATTCCCGAACACGGCTACATGTAGGTACATATGTCGAATTTTATCTAAGAGCCGACGCTGCGTTTATAGATTCAAGTTCTCTATCGACACGACTACATGCACACCGTAATACCTGCGATACTGCGCACGTAATAATCTGGTTTACGCTACGGGGACTGCGGCGGTCCACGAGTGTCCACGACATACAGACGACGGGGCGCGCGGGCGCCCGCGCGTGATTCCGCTTAACGCAGCCTTGGCCCTAAATCTGCTCGTTTGAGCATGAAGAAGTAACAAAACAGAGATACACACATACATACAAACTTTATCCTTTGAAATACTAGTGTGATGTGATTTTATTATTATTACTTCCGATGCTTTTATGAGCATATTTGTCTGACTAAATCTTTTTAACACAATAAATGTGAGATTTTAACTATACAATCACTATGTGGAATATGTATGAAAAAATATATTTGTTAACTGACCAATTTATCAATAAATATACAAAAATAGAACACTAAATTATGAAAAAATAACAAAATTGGTTGGAATTATGCTGTGCAATTTCCATGGATAAACACAGAAGCAGCGGAATAAGCTCACAGAAGCAGCTGTGTGATAACGTACCCACCTCGTCATAGTCAGCCTTTTTAATGTTCCCACTGCTGGGATTCAGGCCTCCTCTCTCTAGGACAGGAAATGGGCCGTAATCCACCTCGCGGGCCCAGTGCGGGTTGGTAAATGTCAAATGTCTTCGAATTTTTGGTTCTAGGACATGCCGGTTTCCTCACGATGTTTTCCTTCACCGTTTTGAGAGCAGTGGTGATTAAATAATAATGAGGCACACACCTTTATTTTTTATCTTTATTTTTTTTTTGGTATTGGTTTTTGTATTTGTGTTTGGGCCTTGTGCTGTGCCAAATAAATTATTTTTCTTTCTAGAAAGAATTCTTTCAAATAAATTACACAAAGTAATGCGCCTGGCTGGGTTTGAACCCGCGACCTACAGATCGTAAGTCGGGTCCGTTACCACTCGGCCACCATTGCTCTCCACCCTATCCACCTCGTGCGATATTGGAAATAAAATTTTAGATATTTGGAAGCTAGTACTTATAAAAAGTGGGACCAAAGATGATTGTAGATTATCTGACATCAGAATGTCCGCTTATTATTTTATTTCTTCCCAGTTTTTTAATTGCGTATCGATTCAAATGATTTGATCACTAGAATTCCACAAAGGTGGCCGAACCAATACGGCACTTATTAAATCTTCAGTTGGCAGCGACATGTCCGAACAAATCGAGGGGGAAACGCAAACTGACTTGCGTCCACCCGCCCCAATCGCGACACCCGCTTGTCCCGCTGCGTTTCCCGCTGACCCGCCCCGCCCGCACGCGCCGCTATGGTGTCTCGGTGAAATATAGCGCTAAGCTACCAAACCAGACACCTGAATAGCCACAAGTCCGAGCTGGTCGCGCCACCAAATTGGTAGCACAACCAAACGTATACCAGGTGAGTAGCTCTTTATAGAGCTGTATGCATTTTGTTGGTAACAGCGACTTGTCGCGCCCCCATGGTGTCTCGGTGAAATATAGCGTTAAGCTACCAAACCAGACATTGGAGTCGCCTCACTTTCGAGCTGGTCGCGCCACCAAATTGGTAGCGCAACCAAACGGATACCAGGTGAGTAATTCTCTATAGAACTGTATTCATTTTGTTGATAACAGCGACTGGTCGCGCCGCCATGTTGTCTCGGTGAAATATAGCCCTTAGTGTGCCTTAGTCAATGTGTTTGCGTTACCCGCCAGTGGATTCCGCTGCCCGCCACGCTGCCACTGTAATTGCACACTAACAAAATAAGTAGAACAAATTAGTGCCGTGTTAAAAAATAATGACAAAGTAATGAACTAGTAACTATTACTACTAAAACCAAGCAAGGTCAGCTTTTTCTTGTGCCCTTGTTTAGTAGTTTAAGTAGGAAATTAGTTGTTACAGCTCATAGACCTTTTTTTTTCTGTCGACGGGGAAAATCATCATTGACAAAACCCGCTCTTGGGTGGAGTGGGAGACAGTGTCAGAGTCTTACTGACTAAAAACCCCGCGCCGTTCCTTCTAGCCTTCATACCGGGGCTCTAGTTTCCTTTCGGATAACCCCGACCCCGGTAGGCTTCGACCCAGATGGGCCCCTCCTGTTGCTGACAACTCCTTGAGGCGCGCGGGAACAGTGCGCGCCGTCGACGCCTTGGCTCAGCCCGGACAGTTACCGGACGATCGTACAGCAAGCTACCCATGGCTCGCCGTCCGCGAGCCCGCGTCTACGGTGGCCGGAAATCGGGATCGGAATCCCGGCGGCGGCGGCGGGGGCGCCGTTGCCTGATGCGGTCTGCCTCCTCCTTTGCTAGCATTACTGCTTCGCAGAAGGAGGCGACCGCCTGCCACTCCTCCTCGCAGCTCATAGACCTGAGACCCACACCACGAACACGACTACGTTCTTACCGCGAGAAATTTTAGATTGCTTTTAATTCGTTGTAATTAGTTATCCATCTGGCAACACAGGCAAAGTAAACAACTCTTTCGCATTTCCTAAATTTATAAAACTTTTTGTATATAAAAGAAGTTTTTTGGATAAATTTTCACGGTAATCCCGAAACATACCTAACCTCAATAATTACTATGAAATAAGAATCAATCTTTAATACCTACATGGAGTATGTCAGTTAATTTGTATTACTGTGGGTAACTATTTATTCAAAACACACTCACACTAAGATAAACAGCTGATACGATACTGTTTTTGAAATTGCGCATACGCATGATAAGCACTCACACAACTAAGATAAGAAATTACGTCACTACTAATGACATTTCATCAAGGCTGCTTTCAGTGCTGACGCACTGATTGACATTTGAAAAGCGAACAAATAGAATAAATAAATAGTATAAAATAGTAGTAGGAAATAGTTGCGTTCAAAAATAAATCATTGTAACGATTAATCGACTAACTGATTTCGATTTAAAATTAACATGCCGAAATGTGCTCACACTCTACCTCAGGTGTCTATCTCGTGTAATATGCTCTTAAAATCAGATGAAACCGCGCAAAAAACTCCAAATAAGTCCGCTGACACTAATGTATCACGGTGGCTGGTGACGGTATAAACGTAAATATGCATAGGTATTGCTAACTAAAGATCAATTACAATAAAGAAAAGATAAAATACTCAAATCTAAGAAATTCGAGCAATATTACAACTCCCTTTATTATTAGTGTGGTTTTTATTACAGTTAGTTCTATAAATAGTTTAATTAAATCACCTTCAATTTGTGCAAGTAATTTTAGAACCGTGATCATAAAAACTTTTCACTCGACTAATTTTTGTTTATTCTGTTTATCTAACCATTTCGACAACTCACAAATAACTTATGTGTTATGAAATCACACGTGAATCGCAGCTTTTTTTATCTACCCTCCCCTCTTTTCGGTCTATGACGTAAACAGATAATACTCGTATTGTAATACATTACTGCTAGTGTGTCTTGATAAATAATAATAATAAACTAACAGGCAACAGTTTGCCTGTTAGTTTATTGTATGTGTAACAGATAAGACCTTGTGCAGCTTGCCAGTTACTCAACCGAGTTAAATTTGACTATTTACTGTTACTCTAATTTCTATCGTCGACAAATTCGAGCGTTGCCTTGAACTATTGAACCTTATTGTTGAGGTTCCAATGAAATCATCGATCAATGTACTGAAGTTCTCCATAATATTATATTTCCATTTAATGAAATCAATCAATCAAAATCTTTACTACAATATGGTACTTAAGGTGTTACAATAAAGTTTCAGCATATTCTGGCGTATTTATAATATAATAACATTATTTCATACATGGCGTATTCACAGACAGTAATACAAATTAATCTAACATACTAATTATAGATTTTATTGACTTGCCTTCTAAATTGTTTAGTAATAATCATATAATATCTTACCTTAATAGTATAATATCTTTTTAATAACAATAGATTGAAATTATAAATTTTCTTACTTAGGTCTTACTATAGGTCAGCAGTAAGTCTTGAAAACTTTTCAGTAAATAATTATAAATAATAATAATCTTAAAAAATTTAATTTTATTGGTTGCAGCCGAAGTCTGTCTTTATACCGTATTCGACAATTTGACCTGTCAGTGCTAAATTCGAATAAGTTGTAGTTTCTCTTGACAAAAATATATTTTAAAAAATATAAACATGACTTTAATATACATATATTGTAAATCAACAATAAAACATTTTTAAAATTTACATTAAATTAAAAGAAATAATAAGCTTAACGAATTTAATTATTCTTCTTCTTACTTCCTGTTTTTCCTTTTTTTGAACACACTTTAGAACAAAAATACGCGTAGGCGCGTTTCAACAGAATGTATACAGCTAAGAGTAGAACCGCAATAACTGCAGCGAGATCTAAGAACTTTCTCTTGAAGAACGGCAGGTCCAGCGCAGGAGAGCGCAGGTGCGGGGCGCCGCGAGTGTTCACCACGTGGTTCACCCAGTGCACCAGCTCCTGACCCGGCTTCACGGGACGATCGTGGTGAATGAAGGATAGCTGTTTCGCTTTTTCGGCGTACCTGATGACAAAAAGTAAACATTCAACAAAAGTTTCTGCACCATCAGCCGAACATAAAGTAGGTCCTTTAAGGATGCCCCACAGCCCAAGTAACCTAACAATCACCGTAACTGTTTAGTTTCCTCTTTTATCTTGATGATTTCTACATAGTCTAAAAATAGTAGTGACTAAGGTGGTAACACTCACCTTTTATTACTAGTGACCTCTATTATCTTTTTCTTAAGCTCGTCAGGCATCGTGTAAGTTAAGTCGACTCTTAACGCAAATCCTTTGTTAACTGATTTTTCAACATTCATGAATTGATCACCAAACACAGGAATACCGATGATTGGCACTCCAAAGTGGATGGATTCAGTCGTTGACAGGAGACCACCATGTGTTACGAAGACAGCAAGATTAGGGTGCGCTGTAAATGTAGATAGATAGATAAATTCTTTATTGCACACCAATAATAAAAAATTACATAAGAAACTATGCAATGTTAATGTATAACTAGATTAAGTTGATATCATATATCACGGCTAATTTTAAAGGTGTCCTATGTAACCATGGACGTAAGCCAGTTGCCTTTATTACGTGAAGGCAACTGGCTCTCACATAAATGAGAGCTGCCACTTTTAGATAAAAAACCTAAAAGTAACCAATAAGGACCATAATCTCTTTTTTGAAAAAAACTTATGTCGATTAGACAAAATATATACATTAACATAATCTTACCAAGGATTGCTTGCTGTGGTGCCCACTTGAGGATGTGAACATTTTTTGGTAGATCAGGCAGAACCTCCTCAAATTTCCACAACACAGTTTGCTTCAAGCTTCCAAACATTTTTAGAAGGTTGACCTTGACCTCATCGGGTAAGTCTTTACTCTTTAAATTTGAGCCCATACTGAAGTAAATCACTCCATGCTTCGCGTTGTCCATCAGTGTTATCAAATCCTGTAAAACCATTGTCATTATCTAAAGGATACTTAACTCTCGTACATATACGTGTTTTTATCTAACTTATATTATTTAAAAGATTGAAACATCCTTACTTCTGGTAGAGGTGTCTCCGTATCATCAATATGGTAACCTCCGATGAACTTGTGGCTCTGTGGAAGAGATGCACCACTGCTCGTGGTTACGTAGGAGTTGGATAGTACCAAGGAAGCATTATAGCGGGATTCGTCGAAAGTTGGTAGTTTAATTCCTCGTTTTGCAGCAATTGGAGTGAAGATTAACGTATACGCATTAATTTCAACACTATGTAGCCACCTGGAAATTCCAGAACAATATTGTTAAGTTTACCATCAATACAGAGGGATTTTAACAAATAAACGTTTAAAAAAAAAATATGACGTTGTTATTGATACACATACTAATTTGCAGCTTCGCCTGTGTGAAAATAGAAAAAAGGATCCAAATTATCCAACATGCTATCCAGGATATGATCTACCCGTGTACCAACTTCCGAATACGTTGACACAAATACCTGAAGGACACACTCATGCATATACGTGTGTATAAACATTCGGCTACATTTTCATGTCATTGCTGGAGTTCTTTGTAATGATTGAACGGATTCACGGCTAGCGCTACGACATAATTTCGTAGTATCCAAACTTATTTTCTTAAGGCGCTAATTAATGCTTCATTGTAGCATGAGAAATTCTCTAGTTTATGCTACACATTAACATAACTTAAACTGTTGTCACACTTACACGTATCTCAAAAACTGAACTAGCAATTGATTCCACAGCTCATTCGCTCGCCGTAAAAAGCTCAATGGTGGGAAGTACGTAGACATGGCGTCTACAGTATATGCGGGATTCGACGGTTCATCAATCAATTGCAAAACCAGCCAATGAGGATCCATGGATGACGACCAAATAAGTGGACATTGGAACACTGAAGCAAATCTGGAATTATTATGCACAAGTAAGAAGACAGAATTTGACTGACGAGTGGTGCTCTAATCTTCCCCAGACAATAAAGAATGTTTCATTTAAGCCAATATAGTATCAGAAGAAACAATACCTCATGTGGATAAACCCAAACTAATTTACTAGAAGTAACGGTTAATTTAAAAGTTATAACTGAACAATTTACCCTGCCAACACGTCGCTGTATATCCACTCAATGATTACCACATCAAACTGTTCCTTGGGATCATTCAGTAGCGTCTGAACTCCTTCGTTCTCTACCGTCTTCCTTGCTACCTCTACCATAAAATAAATCATGAAAGCAGAGTTTACATCAAAAGTTCCGTCGTCCATAATACCTTTAAGACTCATCATATCCTCTGAAACAATGAAGAGTAAATAACATTATTACATTTCTTTAATGAAACAAAATGTACAAATAATGATTTTAATATAAATAGATATTGAATGAAATGACACATTGCACGCAGAACAGATGGTCGATGGGGACGAAAGGTTCTAGAGCGACCACGTACCGGAAGACGCAGCGTTGGCAGGCCACCAACAATGTGGACTGATGACCTGGTCAGGGTCGCGGGAATCCGATGGATGCGTGACGCACAGGATCGGTCGTTGTGGCGACGCTTGGGGAAGGCTTATGTCCAGCAGTGGACGTCTTTCGGCTGATATGATGATGAATGAATGACTGTGTTGCGACATCATGTGGATACAATTGTTAGTGAACCTTATAAAAATAATAAATCTTACGAGGCACTAGATCGGCGTTACTGCTGACATCGATAGTGCGAAGATTGGCAGGAGCATTCTTGTACGGAAATGGAGTTATGTACGTCACCTGAAAGAAGCCACCAAAATTATAAAAAAATTGTCGCCGTTTATTGTTTGTCACATGCGCCATGCTTAGAAATTCGTCTAATATATAACGTGTGTAATCACAATTAAACTTAAATAATACACATTTGATCTTAAATTGGATCCAAACTTGGGCTGTATACCATACATGCAGCTCACCCAGCACTGACCTCATGACCAGCCTTCAACAGATGTCTGACATATCCGTCTCCAAGATTTCCATGACTCCTCGAAGGCATGGGAAATACCACCAAGATCTTAGCAGCCTCAGAACATGCTAGTATTATACTGATCAGCAAAGAAATCGTTTTCATCTTCTCCATTATCTGTGCAAATTGATTAAATTAATTAGTTTTTTGTTTATTAATTTTAAATAATCTTAACCTCACAATGACAACTTGGCAATTTGTTTAAAATGGTTCTATCTCGTTTGCTGTTCTGCTAATTTTGTTATTGTTTTTACAGGTAGTACTTGTTCTCTTTTTTTACATTTATTGATAAATTGTTTTTTTTTCTAATTCATATTTATCATAAAACACTTAATTCACATTTTATTATAACTAGATGACCAGGTGAACTTCGTATCGCCTATCAGTCAATGAATGTAGTATATCTTTCGATATAGTCGACCGATTGCGATAAAACAAAGCCTAAATAATACATTAAGTTACACACAATTTTATTTTGTTTACAAATTATCTGCAACGATTTCGTAAATTTTACGTGATGCGCGCAAAACTAAAAATTTCTACAGATTTATTATATGTATAGATTAACGCACAAAATAAATAAGCCTTTTCATTACAGTGATTTTAAAGTAAATACAATAAAAAATAGTAATAGAGTAAGAGTGGGGTGGGTGTGAGTGAGTGAGTGAGTTGTGTAGTTTGTAGTAATTTACAATTATCGTTAAATTTATCACCGAGAAAACGGCTAATTATGGTGAATAGAAGGAGAACAATAAAAGGAAACCGTTTGTCTTGGTATGGTCGTGTAAAGAGAAGGGATGAAATGCATGTTGCTAAAAGAGTTATGAGTTTATATGTGAACGGATGGAAAGGGAGAGGGAGGCCAAAGAAAAGATGGATGGATTGTGTGAGAAGTGATATGAAAGAAAAGGCAGACGAGTGATAGGACAGAATGAAAGAAGAAAACGTGTTGCGCCGACCCCAAATAAAACGGGACATGAGCAGAAAGATGATGATGCAATGGAGAGAAGGAGAACAATATCCTTTAGGTTGCTAAACTAAAACCAAAAAGATGTCTACATTGAGGTATGTCATCATGTCCTGGAGCTAAAAGATAGGCAGTAGCTCTGGACAGCAGATGAGTAGATGATTCTTACAGAACAGATTAGCTCGTAGCCTTAGAACGGTAAATATAGTTTATAAAAAAAAAAAAATCGAGGTGTTGCCCTCTGTTTTCGTTTTAATTTGTTCTTTCAATAAAATTTCTTTTGAGACCTCTTATCATTTCAAGACTTACTTTAAGATATTTTTTGTATAAATAGTATGCATGTATATATTTTTTTGCAAAATTAAATCCTTTTTTGATCTAGTAAGCAAATACGAAATAAAAAGAAACATAGATGATGAATTTATGAATGCGAAGCCCGATGTGGTCTTTTGATTTTGTTCTCACAATTAGTATTGATAAACTGGTTAACCAAAAAAATTTTTTCAAGTATATCCCCTATTGTCACATGGTCGATGAGATTAAAACTAGCTACGGTTTTAAAGTAAAATAATAAATAACAATTATCACTCACAATATAAAACTTTACACTTAAAGAAACACAACACTTTTTAATATATGTATCCTTTTTAATCTAATAGACTGGGTATTAAAAAACTGAACTGTGCTATAGACGCTCCATTACATTTAAATGAACGAAAATCGTGGATAATTGCTATATACTAATATATTACGATAACGGTTGATTGTACGCTAGATATCTATCGGTAGATAAATATTACGAGGGTAAGGCAGGCGACAGTTTTATTTAGATGTAATAAATTAAATTATTGCTTGTATTACGTACGTATGATTTTAAAATAGATATTTTACTTGTTCATGATGACTAATATTTACTTGGTCACTGGTTACGCTGTTTCTATGCGCGATAAATTGTGTTGTTTTTTTTAGATCGATGTTGCAATTCTTATATCCATCCCTTACCTGTCGAGGAAAGGAACCGAATTTGGGTTGTTGAACGTAAAATTCTGTTCGTGTTACTTCCACCACCAAAATTCGGCAATCGAGTGAAATTTAGTGTTTGTGTCCTAAAAATTGTGACATCGTGCGTGCTAAGCTGTGCTGAAGACTAACCAGGCATTGCACCTACCTTCCTTTCAAGGTATCAGTTGTTCTGACGTATTTTTTCCTACGACTCGTCAATAACACCCACTGCACCTGCCCAGTTTCAAATAGTTTGCAGTCCTTCGCCTGAACCGCGCTTACAGTTACAAAGTACATTATCTGCCATAGTGAGAGTATTTTCATTCTCTCATTGCTTTGATATTAAAAGGTAAACAATGCTGGTGGGTCTGCCTCCGAGCTTTGGAATATATGCAAAAAAAAAATAGGGAAGTAATCGTATAGCATCAAATGCATGTTTCCACATCACTGACAATGGGGGAAGTGTCTAATAGTCTATCAGTAGTGCAACGTAGAATGGCAACGGTCACTTAACTTTACACTCAATTTCGCATACCTTTATATTATGAGTCTGAACACTTAGAATTTCGATATTTTACAGCAGAGTTTTACCCTACAGCTCCATCATTGATACATCATATGACTCTGAATACTAGAACGAAAGAACCTATCATAACGAATCTATAAAATCTAAACTCGAATCGGTTCCGTCTTAAAAAAAAATCCTTCCCTACTTTATGTTGATTAGTCAGTAACCGATGATGAAGGAACCAGGTAAATATGAAAATACGGCAAGATGTAACATGTTTTATGTATTAAATAATATTGTGAGATAAAAATTAATTATTCAAGCCCACTTTTCGAACCGTCGAACCACTTACCGAGCAGTAGTTTTTGATTTAAATCGTAACATACAAAAAATTATTAAAATTTCATTAAAAAAACAAATATAACAAAATTAACGTATTTAGTTATTCTTCTTTTTACTTCCTGTTTTTCCTTTTTTTGAATACATTTGAGAACAAATATATATGCAGGCACGCTTCAACAGAATGTATACAGCTAGGACTAGGACCGCGATGAGCGCAGCGAGATCTAGGAACTTTCTCTTGTAGAATGGCAAGTCCAACGCAGGAGAACGCAGGTGCGGGGCGCCGCGAGTGTTCACCACGTGGTTCACCCAGTGTACCAGCTCCTGACTCGGCTTCACGGGGCGATCGTGGTAAATGAAGGATAGCTCCTTCGCTTTTTCGGCGTACCTGATGACAAAAGATTCACAAGCTTAATCTCTTTTTATCTAGAACTTATCTACTGCAAGACTGCCGCTGACTTATCTAAAGTTATACACACCTTTTATTACTAGTGACTTCTACTATCTTTTTCTTGAGCTCATCAGGCATTGTATAAGTAAGGTCGACTCTCTGCGCAAATCCTTTGTTGATTGATTTTTCGACATTCATGTGCTGATCACCATACACAGGAATACCGATGATAGGCACTCCAAAGTGGATAGATTCAGTCGTTGACAGGAGACCACCATGTGTTACGAAGACAGCAAGATTTGGGTGAGCTGAAAATTTTAAAACTAGATTTAGTAGATATCATATGCCATGCGAATTTTTTTTAAAGGAATTTATATCACCATTTTGGTGAGCCTTTACCTAACAATTGCTATTTTTATATTTACCAACAATAAAAAAATTCCATGAAACCCCTGTTGAAAGAAAATAAGCCGGTGTCTGTAGTCTGTATCAGTAAAATTAACGAAAACATAATCTTACCAAGGATCGCTTGCTGTGGTGCCCACGCGAGGATGTGAACATTTTTAGGTAGATCACTTAGAACCTCCTCAAATTTCCACAACACAGTTTGCTTCAAACTTCCAAACATTTTTAGAAGGTTGACCTTGACCTCATCGGGTAAGTCTTTACTTCTTAAGTTTGAGCCCATGCTGAAGTAAATCACTCCGTCCTTCGCACTGTCCATCAGTTTCTTCAAATCCTGTAAAACCATTCTCATTATTTATAGGATTCTACTCTCTTATGTATGCGTGTTTTTATCTAACCTATAATTATTTAAAAGACTGAGTCATCCTTACTTCTGGTAGAGGTGTTACTGTATCATCAATATGGTAACCTCCAATAAACTTGTGGCTCTGTGGAAGAGATGCGCCTCCACTCGTGGTTACGTATGCATTAGAGAGTATCAAGGATGCGTTATACCGTAATTTGTCGTAAGCTGGTAGTTTGATTCCCCGTTTTGCAGCAATTGGAGTGAAAATTGACGTATACGCTTTTTCTTCAACACTATCTAGCCACCTGAAAATACCAATATGTTTGATTGAGTCTTCCATGCCTACTTATGGCAAAAGCTTCATCCTAGATTTTGTCATTTATTAACTTACTACTTACCAGTGTCTACACCTACGTGAAAGTAGTAAACCTATTCCAATCATTACTTAAATTACACTTACACGTATCTCAAAAACTGGACTTGCAATTGAATCCACAGCTCAGTGACTCGCTGGTAAAAACTCAGTGGTGGGAAGTACGGAGACAGGGCGTCTACAGTATATGCAGGATTTAACGGTTCATCAATCAATTTCAGAATTTGCCAGTGAGGATCCACGGATGACGACCAAATAAGGGGACATCGAAACACTGAAGCAAATCTGGAATTATTAAGCACAAATTAGAAAAAAAAAGTAACTGATTGATAGATTGTGCACAAATACCTACCTCACAAGAAAACTTACCTCGTTATTTCTGTACGAATCTAAGTGTTAACTTATTGATGTCTACAGAAATAATAGTGTATTTGATAAGTAGGTTTAGTTAATTTAATCTCACACCTCCCCTTGCATTTAAATTGCTTGTATTTAAATTACAATTTATATTGATCGTGTATTGAATATTCGTGAAATCTAACCTAATTTAAAAAAAATCAAATTATATACAATAATTTACCCTGCACTTATATCGCTAAACGTCCACTCAACAACCACCGCATCAAACAGTTCCTTGGGATCATTGATTAGCTTCTGAACTTCTTCATTCTTTACCGTTTTCTTTACTAGATCTACCATAAAGAAAATTATGGAGGCTGAACTGAAATCATTATTTGCTCCTTCATCCATAATACCTTTAAGACTTATCATGTTTTCTGGAATAATGAATAATAAATTATATAATTAGATTTCTTGAAAGAAATTAAAATATCCAATAATGTTTAATTAAATTATCCAAAAATGTTTAATTAAAATTTCCACTGAGTGAAGTGACTGTTAATTGACATCATGAGAATGACCATATTCTTAAAAATAATCAGTCTTACGAGGTAACAGATCGAAGATATTGCTGATATCGATTGTGCGAAGATTGGCAGGAGCATTCTCGTATGTAAATGGAGTTATGTACGTCACCTGAAAGAAGAGATTCAAGAAAGATATAAATAATTTCGCCTTGTCCATTTGTTTGCTTGTCATAGAGCACATTTTTAATTTTAATTTATTTATTCAAGCGTAGGACCAACAGCTATAATAAATAGATCTAATCGTACGTTAGATTCAAACCACAAATTAAATATAATCTACGTGATTCGATCTAATGTATGTGTTAAGTACACATTTAATCTTTAACTAAAAACAATTTTATGCCATGTATGATACATGCAACTTAACCAGCACTGACCTCATGACCAGCCTTCAACAGATGTCTGACATATCCATCTCCGAGATTTTTATGACTTCTTGAAGGCAAGGGGAACACCACTAAGATCCTAGCAGCCTCAGAACATGCCAGTATCACAATGATCAGCAAACAAGCCGTTTTCATCTTTTCCATTATCTAAGCAAAATAATTAAACAATTATTTTTCTATTACTTTAAAAAATAATAATCATAATCCTCATAATCTTTTTCTGTTTCATTGATATCAATTAGTAAACCCAGGTGGTAAAAAGCTGAAAGTAGGTAAAATGTGAAAAATAAATGGGCTCAGTACTCCTTCTTGTGGTACTCCAAATTTGATTTGACTGGATTTAGAGCAAATTGACGGACTTTTATAACAAGATGATGAGTTTATTTCTAATTCTTGTTCATAATTATATAAATTCGTAGTGAGAGAATTGATAACAATTCCCTTGTACTTTATTTCCCTAGCGCTATGTACTTTTTAGTCGATGTCGTTTATGGTTGACAAAGTCAAATGCTTTTCTTGTGTCGAAGATGATGAATGATAAAGTTTATAATTTATTTGCTTAGGAATGTATAATTGGCTCCATCTTTCTGTCTTACTTCTTGATAATTCACTCACATCTTGACTAATCAAAAGTGCATGTCAATGGTTCTATTAAAATAAATGTTATAAGTACTTATTAGAAGGTGTCTTATCATTTTAAAATATATTATCTCAAGATATTTATTACATCGATTATCACTTCAGTGTGGATGAGGTTAAAGCTCACCACAGTTTCAAAGTAAAACAATTAACGATCTTCACTCACATGGTATTTGTCCCATATAACCAAACTAGTTATTCAAAATCGATCTTTTGACTAGAGACGAATGCTTCGGTATTTTCGAATTACGAAAACCGTAGAATATATAGTATGATATTGGTTGATTACACTTTAGATAATAATTGTTTAACATTGTTTTGGGTATGTATAATGTAAAAAAAGATGTTTTGTTTTGATGTTTTGAACTTAGGTTGCTGACATAGCACGAAGAATTGCCAAAAATTAAATGACAATGGGCAGGGCACATTGCTCGCAGAACAGATGGCCGTTGGGACCGAAAGGTTCTGGAGTGGCGACGGCGTACCGGAAGGCGCAGCGTTGGAAGGCCTCCTACAAGGCGAGCCGATGTTCTGGTGAAGATTGCGGGAATTCGATAGATACGAGACGCACAGAATCGTTCATTGTGGCAACACTTGGGGGAGGCCTATATGTGTAACAGTGGACGTATATCAGCAGAAATGATGGTGATCAGGTTTTGTCATGGTCATGGTATTTCTATTGCAGTACTTACATTTATTTGACCGAGATGCTCGTAGCTAAATTAATACAACCGCGCCTAATATTGATCTCCAAGGTCGAGCAACGCTTATCGAAGATGGTACATATATTTGTTTAAAATAATATCTCGTTTACTTTTCTATCAATTTTGATATCGTTTTCACAATTAGTATTCTTATTTCGTGTATTTATTGATAAACTGATTACATAACACATATAAAATATATCCTATCTCACTCAGGAAATAGACAGCTTTCTATAGATGAAAAAAATTTAGCCATCGGACCGGAACTTCCAAAGATTACCTCCTACTAACAGAAACACAAACTTTACCTCTTTATAATATAAGTGTAGGTTGTCAATTCCGAGTGGATGATATTAAAACTAGCCACAGTTTCAAAGTAAAATAACAAATAACAATCTGCACTCACAATATAAAAAATTAGACTTAAAGAAACACCATACTTTTTAATACATTTGTCTCTTTTGTTCTAATAGACTGATTATTAAAAAACAGAGACGTGCTATAGACGCTACAATAAATTTGAATGAATGAACATCTTGGTAAATTGTATTGTACTAGTATGATAACGGTCGATTACTCGCTGGATGACTATCGATAATGTATGCGCCAAATAAACGTAGAATTAACGGTCATTGACCCTGCTATATTTATTGAAATACTTAATTTCAAAAACGGAATTAAAAACATAAAGCTATCTTGAATCGACATCTATCGTGTTCCTTTACCTTTTCTGAAAAACAGTTCATTGATAGTTTTTCGGATACCTTCGATATATTGGAGATATTAGGAAAAGGTCAATGTACTTTATTTTAATTCATGAATCCCCAAGCGACCACCGGTGGCCGCGCATCTATTGTCTTACTATTGTGTCTCTAATTGACGGTATCTGAAGGGTTAAGTTTATGTGGTACCTTATATAGATTTTTTTAAAAGCGTGGGTAAAGTTGACCACAGTTTTTACTTTCATGTAATAAATTAAAATGATTGGTCGTTACGTCTGATTTCAAAATAGATGTTTTATTGGTGCATGATGACTAATTTTTACGTGGTCACGAAGTACATAACCTGCCGTGGTAATGTGTTTCTATTGCAGAATTTCCATTCATTTGCACTAGGAGCTTGTAGCTTCTTCTTTTTCTTTCGTGTCAATTGCACTAAAATTTTATCCGACCAATATTGTTCTGTTCATTCTCTCGTAGGCCTCATTTAAGTCGTGGTAGGTGCAGGTGGTTGTGTATGCCAAGCAGGAAAGGAGTTTACGCATATCCTATAAAGGGGCTCCACATTATTGTGTTTGCCATAGGTCAAGGTTACTCCATTTGATCAGATTGCTTCTGCAGCGGCCAACCTGAGCCCGCAATAGTTTCAGAGTTGGCTAAATTATTAGTAATACTGATTGATATTCAAAGGTAACCATCGCTTACAGAAGCAGAAGTGGGTTCGTGGTCAGGTGACCATTCATTATATACCGAGACTCCCTGCGTGCCTTGGAAAATACGCTAAAAATGAGGGAAGTAATCATAAAGCATAAATAGTTTGTATCCGCATCAATGGCAATAGGAGAAGTACTTAATAGTCTGGTAGCAATGGTCCACAGGTGGTAGTGTTACTTTACACTCTATTCTGTATACCTCTATACCGTGAGTCTAAACTCAATGATATTGTATAACAGAGATCCACACTATAGCTCCATCATAAGACCGTGGATACCATAACCAAAGAACCTATTATGACGAATCTAAGGAACGAAGACAAACCTCCTAAAGTTTGCCTTAAGTCACAAGTTATAAATATCAATCCTACAGCGCAGTCGGAGGATATACTCGTATTTGTGTGCGTCAGAATGGCTGGTGGTCTGTGGCGTTGGTGTATGCGAGTTGATTCAAAAATTGCTACATAATTGCTTATATTTGCTACATATAGTAAATAATTGCTACATAGGATATATATTTAGAAATACAAAATTTTTTTTGACCAGCCATCCTGACGTTTGGTTGGCTGGTCAACCCCTAGTTTAAAGTTAAGCATGCAGACTTTCCCAAAATGTATTGCGTCAATAATTGCTACATATTTACTTCATTTATCTAATTTAGTTGTAACTTCAAACATTTGTTAAATAAAGGATTTAGCAATTATTTAAATTATCCCAAGGAAAAGTGCCTGATAAAATATTAAAGGCAAATACTTAGTTATGTAGGTGTCGGTTTAATCGTTTAGGCTCTGGTGTTATGGAGCCGAGTGCTGCAGTGACAAATCTCCACGTGTATCATACGACGTTTTTCAATACACTTACGAAGAAATACTTACTTTCTCTGGAAATTACGACTCATTTTTTTTCATTTTATACTGAAGAAAATGTTCCAAAGTTGATTTTAGTTTTGATTTAGATGGCAGCAGGCTATCACAAGTACTTATTAACTTAATCACAATATCTGGTGACGGCGGTCACAATATCTGCTAAAGTGATACTCATTGGATTATTGAGGTAGGCACATATTTTCGATACACTTTTTTTTTATTATTATTGATAGGTTTGCGCTTGACCGCTATCTCACCTGATGGAAAGCGACGATGCGGTCGACGATGGAACGTCGAAAATAGGCTCTAATTGCACTACGAATAGGTTCAACATGACATTTTTACCACGTTTGCGTTTTTTTTTTAATTTATGAACCGTGATTATTATTTTTTTAAAGCAAAGAGGCGGATATTTTTAAGGTTAGGTTAGGTTAGGTTTTTGTTATATTTAATGCAAATTAAAATTGTGTTTAGAAACAGAATATCATGAATAAATAATACTATTTACACAGTTTTTAATTATAATTTTTTATTATCAGCAAATTAACAATAATCTGTGTTCTAAATTCAAAAATATTTAAATTTCTAGGATATATAAGGTTTGATATCTATGCTTCTTCTTCCATCTGCAAAGGTAAAAAACGCGGGAATACAGTCTATTAAATTTTATTTTTTATTTGTGTTATATTAGGTCTTTACCTATGAAATTTCCGTTCTGCAGTACTGGCCATTTCAAATCAAAATAATTTTTGTTTGGCTAAGAATTCTAATTGCAAATTAATTTTATTTTAAAACATTTTTTTTCCAAAAGTAGTCATTTGTTTATTGATTAGTGTTACATTTTCATTGCATTTCAACCTTTTTCGTCATCATGGATCATGGATACGTTAAAAATTCGAGTAATTATGGAATATGAGTACCGTCGTGGCAGCAACGCGGCACAAGCGGCACGCAATATCAACGACGTTTACGGAGCTAACACTACAAACCAACGCACCACCTGTTATTGGTTTGCTCGCTTCCATTCCGGAAATTTTGACCTGAAAAATGAACCTCGCGGTCGTCCGAAGACTTTGGTCGACAATGACGAATTAAAGGCGATTGTGGAAGCTGATGATACCCAATCTACGGCTGAATTAGCAGCAGCTTTCGACGTTAGCGTCAAAACAATATTGGTCCATTTGCGTCAAATTAGCAAAGTAAAAAAGCTTGACAAATGGGTGCCCCACGAATTCAATGATCGCCAGCGCGAAGTACGCGTCGAGACGTGTCTTGCACTGCTCAACAGACACACAAATGAAGGAATTTTGAACCGCATTGTTACCTGCGATGAAAAATGGATTCAGTTTGATAACCGCAAGCGCTCAGCAAGTTGGTTGGATCCTGGTTCAGCACCTAAACAATGCCCTAAACGAAAACTTACCCCTAGAAAAGTGATGGTCACTGTTTGGTGGTCTAGCGCCGATGTGATTAATCACAGCTTCTTACCAAACGGGGTGAGCATTACTGCAGATTTGTACTGTGAAGAACTGAACACAATGATGGAGAAGCTGGCACATGTCCAACCAGCATTGGTCAATCGCTCGTCTCCGCTACTCCTGCACGACAACGCACATCAGACATACTGCTCATACTGCACAGCAGACTGTCTCCAAGTTGCAAGAACTGGGGTTGGAAGCTCTCCGTCATCCGCCCTACTCACCAGACCTTGCGCCTACAGACTACTACTTTTTCCAGAATTTGGATAACTTCTTGGCGGGAAAAAAATTCAATACCCGAGTGGCAGTACAAAATGCCTTTGAAGAATTTGTTGCCTCCCGTTCAGCTGATTTCTTTGAGAAGGGCATCAATAAACTGCCACTGCATTGGCAAAGATGCATTGATTGCTTGGGTGATTACTTCGATTAATACAAATAAAAAATACCTGAAAAAAATTCGTTTAAATTTTTTCATACAAAACGGCAATTTCATAGGTAAAGACCTATTATTTTGTGAAAAAATTTTTGATTTAAGATTTTAAGAGATTTCTTTAGATGGTACCGCCGTCACCAGATATTGTGATTAAGTTAATAAGTACTTGTGATAGCCTGCTGCCATCTAAATCAAAACTAAAATCAACTTTGGAACATTTTCTTCAGTATAAAATGAAAAAAAATGAGTCGTAATTTCCAGAGAAAGTAAGTATTTCTTCGTAAGTGTATTGAAAAACGTCGTATGATACACGTGGAGATTTGTCACTGCAGCACTCGGCTCCATAACACCAGAGCCTAAACGATTAAACCGACACCTACATAACTAAGTATTTGCCTTTAATATTTTATCAGGCACTTTTCCTTGGGATAATTTAAATAATTGCTAAATCCTTTATTTAACAAATGTTTGAAGTTACAACTAAATTAGATAAATGAAGTAAATATGTAGCAATTATTGACGCAATACATTTTGGGAAAGTCTGCATGCTTAACTTTAAACTAGGGGTTGACCAGCCAACCAAACGTCAGGATGGCTGGTCAAAAAAAATTTTGTATTTCTAAATATATATCCTATGTAGCAATTATTTACTATATGTAGCAAATATAAGCAATTATGTAGCAATTTTTGAATCAACTCGCATACACCAACGCCACAGACCACCAGCCATTCTGACGCACACTCGTATTTGGCTAAAGACTGTCGAAATTCGTTAAAGCAGTACTAGACATGTATTTTAAGTGTAAATTATTATATCACCTTGGACGTGTCTGCCAGCTGCCAGAAAAAATAAACGAAAAGTTTCGCGTCGCTGCTAAACTCTGCAATCTGGGCTAATTCATCTCTAGACAAGTCCAACTTGCCATCATAACCACCTTCCGGCCATCAGATCCTGGATACCACCTAAGACAAGATTATGGTCGAGACAAATCAAACGAGCCCAAAGGCGATACTTCGAGTTGATATCAACCATCTCAGCTTCAATACTGATTGACCCAATCGGAGGTTCTGCAATACCGCACAACGCTACATGTTTAAGGCGTATGTACGGGTGCCTCGATCGTCCGTTTGGTAAGTTCTGGCGCTCGTATGATTCAATAAGACCTGGCCTTAGCACTCGAACCTTTTTAGCATTGTAAAATATTATATGAAACAAGTAATTTGAGACCGTTTTGTGATCGCATAACTTTTCATTCGACTACTTACTGTATTTTTGCTTTTAGATCATGTTGATGATCAGGTTGTTGTTGTCATGTTGTTGTTGTCATGTTGTTGTTGTTGATGTTGATGTGGTTTGTGTTGTTGTTGTTGTTAATATATCGCTAGAATTTTTTCTATCCACCCTCCTTCTAATTCGATTAGGTGAGCACATGATTGTATTAGTTTCATAGCTAGAGTGTCATGCCGAATAATATATATATAAGGATAAACTAGCATGCCTGGTAATTTAATGTATAATATGTAACAGATAAGGTCTTTGGCATCTATAAGTATTTGGCGAATTAGGTATTTGGCCTATATAATTCGGCTGGGTACCCAGCAAACTTTACATTCAGCGATTGCCTTCTTTTCTAAATTCTATCGTCAACAAATTCGAGTTGCGAAAATAATTTATATTAAATTTTTATTTAATTATTCTTTTTCGTACTTCCTAATTTTCGTTTTTTCGAACAAACTTGAAAACAAATAAATGCGCAGGCGCTCTTCAACAGAATGTATATAGCTAAGAGTAGGACGGTGATGAATGCAGCGAGATCTAGGAACTTTCTTTTGTAGAATGGCAGGTACACCGCAAGAGAGCGCAGGTGCGGTGCGCCGCGAGTGTTCACCATGGTTGGTGGTTCACCCAGTGCACCAGCTCCTGACCCGGCTTCACGGGACGATCGTGGTAAATAAAGGATAGTTCGCTTTTTCGGCGTATCTGATGACAAAAGGTTCACATTCACTAAAAGCTTAATCACCTTTCTTATCCTTATCTCATCCAGAACATAATCTGACAACCACAGATACTGTTTCATTTTCCCTTTCATCTTGTTAATTTCTCTATATATCTATAGTTCTTTATATACACACCTTTTATTACTAGTGACTTCTACTATCTTCTTCTTGAGCTCATCAGGCATTAAGTAAGCCAAGCTGTCCATAAGCTTCTTCAAATCCTGTAAAACCATTGTCATTATTTGAACAAAGCTAGACAGAATGGTTGATAATAACATTTTCAAACGAATATTTTTCAATGAAAGTTTCATTTTGAACTAAGATATAAGTAGCTAGAGACATAGTGAAATTAATCAACCACCAAATATTCTTAAAAATATTTATTTTTTAACCGACTTCGAAAAGGAGGAGGTTCTATGTTCGGCTGATTTTTTTTTTTTTGTATGTATGTTCACCGATATTTCGGTCAATTGTGAACCGATTTTGAATTTTTTTTTTTATTGAAAGCTTATGCTTCCAAGTTGGTCCCATAGAAATATTGTTATGATCTGATCATGAACTTCGAAGATATGGAACAGAACTCCTCATAGAATCATAGCAGAATTAAAGCAGATTAAAATTATTAGCAGAGTAAAATTGCTTTGTTTATACGTGTAGTCGATGACTGACTGAAAGAAAAGGGGGAGGGGAAAGGGGGAGGGGGTAAATTCATGTAATATAACCGTATTTGGGATTATAAGAATCGTTATGAGATGCACTCTGGCTATAAGGTAATTTATGTTTAGCTGAAGGGTAGGTACTTTTTAGTGGTGCTACCATAACTAAAAAGTGAAAAATAAAAAACTTTTTACAAAAAAATTAAACCGACTTCAAAAAGTACAAAATAACTTTAATTTCGGAAGTCGGTGTTAAATAACGAAGAGACAAGATTAGGTATCTATTGAAACACCGACTTCCGAAATTAAAGTTATTTTGTACTTTTTGAAGTCGGTTTAATTTTTTTAAATAAATATTTTTCAAATCAAGTTTCATTTTGAACTAAGATATAAGAGTACCTAGAGACAGTAAAATTAATCAACCACCAAATATTCTTAGAAATATTTATTTTTTATAATTATAAAACTTAACAAACAACTAATTTAATTATTCTTCTTCTTACTTCCTGTTTTTTGTTTTGTCGAACAAACTCTAGAACAAATATATGCGAGAGAGCGCTTCAATACAATGTATATAGCTAAGAGTATGACCGCGATAACCGCAGCGAGATCTAAGAACTTCCTCTTGTAGAATGGCAGGTCCAGCGCAGGAGAGCGCAGGTGCGGGGCGCCGCGAGTGTTCACCACGTGGTTCACCCAGTGCACCAGCTCCTGACCCGGCTTCACGGGACGATCGTGGTGAATGAAGGATAGCTGTTTCGCTTTTTCGGCATACCTGAAAATAACAACCTTAATTTTAATATTTGTACTATTGTTTGGTTCCATAAAGCACGTGATGAGACGAGGGCTTCACTCGTTCGCTTTGTTTACTCACTAAGCCTAGTCATTTCGAACCTAGTGTCTGTCCAGACAAACCCTAGGCTAGAATCATCAAGGAAAGCGTAAACGTGGTCGCTGGTGGTGAGCAGATCTATCAACAAACAACGGATCACAGACGTGAAGTACATAGGGAAAACCTGGAGCAAAATGAAGCGCGAAGCTTAAGACCGAAAGGGATGGCGGGGCACTGTGATCGCTCTCTGCCCCATCTAGGGGACACAGGAACACTGTTAAGCCTACCAAGGCTTACCCAGATCATGTTTATTCGCTTCTCTTCAAGGGATCCTATATGCTCATGAATATTAAGAACTTAAAGCTCGCTTGGAATGTAAATTCTCTCGATAAGTCACAAGTGATTAATATAATATGGTTGATTTACATTTTGGCTACTACAACCATGAATGTGACCAGTGCCGATTCCAAAGACACTTTAAAAAATATACACATTTTAATTTTACATCTTTATACCACCTGAATATTTTATAATCAAGCCATTATGAATCAGTCAAATCCTTTAAAAAATAAAATAAAATCAATATGTATCTAATTAAATATCTTTTCTCAATAAAGTGTAGAAAACAGTACTATACAAGGTGTAAGGGACAGCCCTCCGCAAACTTTCAGGGCTTGCTCAGTAGACGAAACTAAACCACCTACCACAAGATTTTTTTTCAGGAAATCAGCCTCATCATACAAAATTATGAACTTGATTGGACAATTTGTGTGGCCAGGCCGATTTTTTTTTTTCGTTTCCTGAAAAAAATCTTGTGGAAGGTTGTTCAGTTTCGTCTACTAAGCAAGCCCTTAAAGTTTGCGGAGAGCTGTCTCTTACACCTTGTATTTTCATATTCTCTGTACAGTCTGGACAAAATACGGAATGTGAGTCAAAACTCCGGCGGTAGGTAACTACGAATATGTCATGTATCGATTTATTTAAGTTCCTACTTCATACATACCTTTTGTTACTGACAACTTCAAGAATTTTTGTCTTGAGCGTATCAGCCATTGTGTACGCCAGGTCTACTCTTTGTGCGAACCCTCTGTTGACTGCCTTCTCCACATTCATGAACTGGTCAGCGAAGACTGGAATACCGATAATTGGTACTCCGAAGTGAACAGCCTCCGTTGTTGAGAGGAGCCCACCGTGAGTTACGAAGACAGCCAGGTTGGGGTGAGCTGAAAACAATAAGGAATTAAGATATTTCACGAAAGGGTTGACAGGTGTTCTCATTTAGACTGTGTGAATGTACCTAGGTGAGACTGTCTATAAATAAGAAAATACTGGTAGGAATAATTTTTAAGGAAAGACTGCCAAACGATAGCAATATAATAATAAATTTATAAAGGGCCTCTGCGAGCTGGTTTCGGCTCCTCGAACGCCTATCAAAGGTTAGACCTCAGAGGTCTGAGATATACCTACTGATAAATAACAATAATTTATTTATTCATGAAACAAATATGATAAAGTAATTTGAATGACGTTCTATCGGTCTAGCCAGAACGAAGACTTATTTATTTATTTTATGATATCCCATCTCAAAAAAAAGCCTACAATCATACATTTATTTTGTTTAGTTTTCCTTTGTTTTTAGTATGATTTCATTATTGTACTTCTTCATAGCTGAACTGACTTTATTTATTTAAATTAATAATCTATGTCCGTACAAAGTTAATATGTACAATGTACATGTACACATATTATTATGCACATTACAGAATAATGTTTTGTTTAAACACGCAAGTTTATCTATCGTTGTGGACTAAGTGCAATCTAGTCTCAGAGATATCGGTATGTTTGCAACTATGATCTTTAAAGATCAAATCACAATAATTATTTTTATCAGTTCAGTGGCATTTAGTAGAATGATAAGATAGGGTTTGTTGATTGATTGTTCGAAAGAGTTACCGTGGTAACGGAACGCAAAGTGCAACTGAAGAAACCTAGTTGGGTTTTAGTCAATAAAAGTCTGGAGTGTCAGACCTATATCGCTTCACCCAAAATGGGAAAGTTATTTGGTGATCACACAACCCAAAAAAAAAATGTACTAAGATAACCTACATAAAAAATATTTAGGAATTATTAGTTTAAGAAAAAAAATTTGCCATAACCACTTAATATTTGATAAGGCAAAAAGACAAGGCTGCTAATGACTGTGACGATAACAGAACTTACATAGGATCGCTTGTTGAGGTGCCCACTCCAGGATGTGAACATTTTTAGGTAGGTTAGGCAGAACCTCCTCGAATTTCCACAACACAGTTTGCTTCAGGGTTCCAAACATCTTCAAAATACTAGCTTTGACCTCATCAGGTAAGTCTTTACTCTTCAAGTTTGAGCCCATGCTGAAGTAAACCACTCCGTCCTTTGCCTCGTCCATAAGTTTCTTCAAGTCCTATAGAAGCAATTTCATTTTTCTATACTGTTATTTAGTTAAAACCAGTTTTGACTGGGTTCAGTCAAGCACCTTAATTTAATTATTAAAGTTACGTTCTGACCGTATGTACACATAGAGTGCACATAGAAATATTTTTGAAAAGGTCACAAACAAAAAACATGCAAATCAGGTTTTTTAGTAAAGAACTTTTTATAGTAGTTTTATCTAACTGGGCAAAAGTACTTCTGATCAAATCAGCAAGACTTGATCAGAAGTACTAGTTAAAAGTAATTTAGATTGTCACATAAATAATAATCAATAAGATATTATGTAATTCGGAACTTGAAACTAGAACTATGAAATTTATAAATACATAGTTTGAATTTTCTTAAAAACTGGAGAATTTATAAATTCATAGTTTGTATTTTCTGAAATTAATACTTTGAAATTTATTCATAGTTTGAATATTTAAGGTTTGTGCTCAAGAGGATGAGTTGGAAGCTACATAATTTGCAGACTTTTATTTCACCAAGTAAATAACAAGATTCCTTACCGCAGGCAGAGGCTTCACCGTATCATCAATATGGTACCCTCCGATATACTTGTGGCTCTGTGGCAGAGATATAGGTGCACACGTAGAAAGGTATGCATTGGACAGTATCATAGATGCGTTGTACCGAGCTTCATTGAAAGTTGGTGGTTTTCTTCCACGTTTCGCAACAACTGGAGCGATGAGTGTATCGTACGCAGCTTCTTGAACTCCGTCCAGCCAGCTAAATTTAACATAAATCGCTTTATTTTCGTTGCTTACTTTTTTAGTTAAAATCAGTTAGATATTAAATAAAACAATTAGCATTACAAATACTAATATGGGCAAGGAATTTGACTGATTTTGCCATCGATACGCTAAGAAGAAGAATACTAATATGAGAAAGAGTTGGGTGTGATGGAAATATCTCGTTATCTCTTTTTACACACGTAACCTAAAGGTGATGACGTCACGTTTTAGTGCATCCTTAGTCTGTGACTTGTCAATCTCTTCACCCACCATATTTGAAAGCTTTGTATATTACTTAATATTGAAAAATTATTTCTATTTGCGATTTAAGATCTTAATTTTTGTTGCAAATAATTTAATAAAAATGATTCAACTACCCAATCAGTACAAATTTTACTCTCACTGTTAAATAGTTTGCTAATAGTCCATTTAAAAATCTTTTAGGTATATAATTTAATTATAAGCAAATCATATGAGCATATCAGTATAATCATAATTATAACTTTAAAAATGGTGTGAATGTGACTTAATTTTTAGTTGGTGTTGATTTAAGATGTATAAGTTTAAACGCAATACTTACAAGTAATTCAAAAGCTGCATTTTAATTTGATTCCACAGTTCTTTTGCTCTCTGGAAGAAATTCAATGGCGGTGTGTACGGTGACATAATGTCCGCTGAATACGCAGGACTCGTAGGCTCGTCGATCAATTGCAAAATCATCCAGTGAACTTCAACAGACGACAGCCAAATCAGGGGACAGTCAAACACTGTGGCAAATCTAAAATTAAAGATGTATTAGGGTTGAATAGCATAAACTTTATTGTAGGTACACCAAAAAGTAACACAGCTTATACATTATTGAATTAGATGATAGAAAGTTTCTGAATCAAAGAGTAAGTAGATATGACAAAGTTAAAAAATAGCATAGTTGGACAAAGTTTACAGCACGTAGGTGCAGGAAAAATATAGCACAATCAACTTAAGAAAAAATATTTATAAGTATAAAAGACAACTCGAAAGACATTCAGGAAGCTCCAACAACTGTTTTAAGACTCGATGTACCATTGTAATATGGTACATCGAGTCCTTAAACAGTAGTCTTAAAGAGCGTAACCACAGGAAGTAGTTTCATATCGTTATCGTTATCAATATCATTATCTCCTGTGTTTGCATATGTTACTTGAGTTGGAGCATTACGTTTTCTACGTATATTCTTCCTTGTTAATATGCCTTTATGTTCCCATACTATCATTCAGTCCCTTTTATTTCATGCTATTCCTCACAAAATTCAAAACCTTCTTTTTCATTTGTTATAATTTCAAGTTTAAATTGAACAACTCACCCAGCAGGTAAATCGCTAAACATCCACTCAGCAATCACAACATCAAAATGCTCCTTAGGATCATTTAATATCTTCTGAACATCTTCGTTCAAAATTGTGTGCTTTGTTATTTCAGTCATCATGAAAATCATGAGACCGATACTCAAATCATCGGATGTCTTATCCATAATGCTCTTTATGCTCAAGATGTCCTCTGGAATAATAGAAAAAGTAACTTTAAAGTTGGCTGTAAGATATTTGGAATAAATGACGAGTGTTACTTAGAGGGGGGTTAAAACAATTTTTTTTCCACCTTGTGTTCTCTACCTCTATCTCCAGAGGAGGGATGAAACGCATATCACTAAAAGAGTTCTTAGTATACATGTAGATGGATGGAGAGGGAGAGGAAGGCCGAAGACAAGATGGATGGATTGTGTGTGGAGTGATATGAAAGAAAAGGGAGTTAGTGATAGTTTGACGGACAGAATGGAAGAAAAAAACGTGTTGCGCCGACCCCAAGTAATAAAGGATAAGGGCGGGAAGAAGAAGAAGAAGGACTGGAATCCCCCAAAGTAAAAGAAAGCGTGGCCGTGCTCGGCAAACCTGGCGACGTACCGTGTTGGCAGAAGCGACAGCCATCGGATTGACATGAAGTGAGGTGAATGAAGCGTAAAGCTCAAGATGATGGGTGACTACTCTGTCGACGCTACTATACTACTGTGACTACTGCCCCAGCTAGGGCACATAGGATCTTAAGTCAGTAAGTCATGAAAGTTATAAAAATCTTACTAGGTAGCAGATCGAAGTTACTGCTGACATCGATTGTACGAAGGTTGGGAGGAGGATTCTTGTTAACAAACGGCGAGATGTACGTCACCTGGAAAAAGATAAATAAGATTAGTAGCGAAAGATACAAAAGCTGTGAACAAATTGCTAAGGCCGATGCTTGCCTAGGTTGCGGGCTTGATCGAAAAAGTTACCGTGCCTCAGGAACGCAAAGGGTAAGTGAAGGAACATAGGTGGCTTTTAGTCAGTTAAAATCTGACACTACCTCTCATTCTGCCCAGATCGAGAGAAGTTATTGGATGAATTATTAAAAAAAAGCGTTAGATACAAAGTTAAGATGTTCTTAAATTCAAAATAACAGTTAGGAACTATTCTATATCTTTATTGATGATTCTCAGGTGTAATCGAGTTGTGGCTAACGATTGCAAGATGAAACGATGGTCGTCCAGCAGCGAGATAGGCCGATGACATTGACCATCACAGGTAGAACCTAGATGAGAAACATTCAAGGAAGCTTCAAAGTCGCACCAATCTCCGATAAAATGACTGCAAATCGCCTTCGTTAGCATGGACACGTCCAAAGACATAGTGAGGACCACGTGGTCCAAATCACCCTAAGTCTATCAGAACAAAAAAGAGGTAGAGGCCGCCCGCCATTGACCTGGTGGTCAAATATACAGGTACCTCAAGAAAACCCAGTTGCCAAAATCGGGCGATAACCCCAGATAGAGCTACTTGGCACAGGAAAGTGAGGAGACCCGACTCCAAATAATGGGACCAGGGAAGGAAGAAGAAGAAGAGGTAGAACCTAGATGAAGTTGGTAAAGATGTGGACATAGTTACGTTCAGCTATGGCTGTAGTCGACGGTGATGAAGTGACGTTTCTCCAAAGACAACGAACCAAAAGCTTTTAAAATTAAAAAAACCAAGCAAATGTTCATATTTCTTTGAACGCTGATGTGTTAGCGCTAGCGCAGCTCTTTCCTATATTTTTTTTTTGTATCATTCAATATGGCAGTTATTTCACTTCCTTATATTATAAAACAAAGTTTTCTCGTCTCTCTATCTGTATTAACGCAAGAAACTCAAAAACTACTGAACAAATTCACATACAATTTTCACCAATAGACTGAGTGATTCTTGAGGAAGGTTCCAATGTATGCTTAAATTATCGTAGAGAAATTACAAAAAAAAAAGCCAAATATTTTTAACACCCATTCGAAGCTGGAGCGGGTCGCAAGTATTAATTAAATAAAAGTGCCCATCATACAACAATTTTGGTCATCAATAACCAACTCCAATAATTTAATAACATACTTTGTGACATGTTCAAAATTTAAAGTTAACTGTTCCAAATTCGAAATGGGTCAGGACAAAGTAAAGCCTTTACTTTGTTCAGACTTTAGAGTTCAAAATGAGACTTTGACTTGAAAACGTGACGTCATGTTCTACCCATTACTCCTAAGGACTAATTAGAACACTGTTGGAACTCGACCTTTTTATTTTAAACAAGTTGAAAGACTTTATAAGAGAATCTTATAAGATGCGTTCTGAATTTAAATTTTAAACAAGCTTTTAATGAAAATCATTTTTTTAAAGCAAGCTTTTATAGCTGGGTATACCTATATAATTAATACTCGTCAAGACGAATCATACGAGCCCAAAGTTAATGGGGTTGTGTCGTTTAACTACCAAGTTCCTATAGTCACCTTCCAGTTCCATCATCAGATCAGCTCCGTGCCATAATAATTTTGCATTGTCATCTGATTTACACACGCATGCAAAACAGCTCAATCGGTAACTGGGAAGTGAGTCCAATTTAATTTGCAAGATTGGATTACTGACAAACTTCGGGACAGGTGAAACTAAATAAAAGCTTGTCAGATAGAACTACACTGCTCACACGTGTGCCACTTACGCCAATCTGGTCGGTCTCCATACATTTTATATGGAAACTAAACTTGTAGAGCTACAGTTCTTGATACACGCCACGCGACGTCATTCTCCGTACAAATCAGGCGTGTTACACGTGTGCGTCGGTCTAATGTAGTTCTAGCTTAACCCTTCAGATACCGTCAATTAGAGACACAATAGTAAGACAATAGATGCACGGCCACCGGTGGTCGCTTGGGGATTCATGAATTAATCTCTGTTTAGAAACTTAATTATACCTACACCAGTATCCAAATACCGACACGTTACATAATAGTTTTTTGTGATTTAGCCGGTATCGCGAGTGGTATCAAGGTGGGCAGTTTTCCAAGGTAACAAAAAATTACGAACCGTAAAAAAGGGACAAAAGTACTCTGTAATTACCTTATAGGTCACTATTTATCGCCTAATTCGTTTTGATCTAATATCTATTTTGTACATAACATTTATAATTATATAACTATGTACGACCGCCATTTTAACCATACATTTAAGTTTATTTACCTATAAGTTGTGTTATCTACTTTTGGTGTACAAATTGTACAATATAACTTATTCTATTCTATTCTACGATAGATAAAGCCCGGATTATATTTATGAGTGATAAATTAATGGTAGGTATAAACATATACCTATATTTAATTACTTCATAATATTAAAAAGAAGATGGATTTGTATTTTTGTTTGTTACTAATAGACTCCAAAAAAATACGGGGCCAATATTAAAAAAAAAAATCTCAAACTTATGCAAAGTCATGGTTTTAGTACGTCATTTGCCATGTACCGTCAAAAAACCATTTATTCAAATTACGCTAAAAATCAGAAATTTATTACATTAAAGGCAGTTCTCTAAAGCATCCTTTCGCGTGAATAAAATGTTTTTCTTTCTTTCTTTCTGTCATCACTACTTCCCAGTTTTTTAGTTTGAAAAGAAGAAATGGCACAACACACTGCTTAGCAACAAATCCGTCGGTAAATCGATAAGAACTATAAATAACCTTATTAACCCTTCAGATACCGTCAATTAGAGACACAATAGTAAGACAATAGATGCGCAGCCACCGGTGGTCGCTTGGGGATTCATGAATTAAATAAGTACTGACCTCATGTCCAGCCTTCAGCAGATGCCTTACAATTCCGTCTCCAAGATTTCCGTGACTCCTCGAAGGCATAGGGAAAACCACCAACACCTTGGAAGCCTCAGCAAATGCCAGCATAATGCTGAGCAGCACACACAACGTCTTCATTTTCTCCATGATCTGCACAAAGTAAAACAAAATATTTAGATGTTACTTGTAATATATAAGTAGAACCGCGATATCAGAGATGGTCAACCCACGACCTTTGAAATTTATCGCTATCATGGAACAATGCTTATTTTTTTCGTATTTTAATTTTTGAACATCATGAATGAGTGACATATTATGTGATAGACGATCAAATGAATCAAACAGATAAGGTACCTATTCAAATTTAATTTCATTAGGCACGTTGCCTCGTAAGGTAACTAATGTCCGACCAAAACTTGTTTTCTCGGCCGAAACCGATCTTCGGCTTTGGTCTTTTCGGCCGAAACTGAAGAAACTACTATTAAAGGTAGATATGATCGCTGTGTTCTTTGATAAAAGGTCATGCTTTCATGGGAGAAAAAATCGTCAATCTTAATCAGCCAGCCTCTTTTTATTAGTAAACCATAATTATAGGGCGTGGGTTCGATTCCCACCCAGGACAAATGTTTATGTGATGAGCATGATGTTTCTGTGTCTGGGTGTAATTTATCTATAATATGTATATATTTAGAAATATATAAGTATGTCTATCAGTTGTCTAGTACCCATAACACAAGCTCTGCTTAGCTTGGGACTAGACAGCGTTGTGTGATAGTTGTGGAATATTATTATTATTATTATTATTATAACTGTAATTACATTAATTATTCAATCTTGTAAAATAAAAATATGATCAAGGATCATATTTTATATTTGTACATTTACTCAGCCATCATTTATAATTATGTTTACTGTATTTATTAGTTATTTATTGTATGATGTAAATAGTACACCACGAACTACCGGTGTATCTTTTTTTCTTTCTCAAATTCATTCTTATATCCATAAGTCATTTGTACAAAATCGCTTTTAGCGATAAGACCACCCATTGTTACACCCTAATAATTTTAAACTTCAACTCATTGATTATTAGATACATAAATGCTCCTACTGTAATGTTTGATGGTAGACAAATAAAGAGTATATCTATTATTCTCTGATATTTGAGATGCATAAAAAATTACCTTTAACCTAATAAATAATAATGCAATTCATCCATTCAATGATCCAATGATCCGATCATAGCATGAAACCTTACGAATTCAATTTATTAACCGACTTCTAAAAAAGGAGGTGGTATTATAATATATTCGCGCATAACTTCGTCGCATGCCAACCGATTTGAAAAATTACTTTTTTGTTGGAAAGGGTACTTATACTTTCCAAATGGTCCCATAGTCACCAAGTTGAGATCAAGTTAGACCAAGTTGAGATCCGATGATGAAATCATGGTGAAATCGAGGGACTCCTCAATTCCAAGTAAATTTTTAGTAAAGTCAGTTATTATTTTTTTTATAAAAAGGTTAGTTTCTGCCGTAGTTGTGGCTGGATGTCAGACGAAACCCAAACTAAGCTGAAACTAGGCCGAAACTTTAGCCAAACACTAAAGGTAACGTACTGATAACATCATTAGCAAAGAGCGCCTTGTTTATGACAATACCTGCGATTTCTTCAAGGCTGTAGTGACTTATAGGAAGTGTCAAGTTCAAAGTACATACTTGTTTTCGAGTAGCTACAAGTATCTACTTGTTTATCAGCTGATTATACACAAGACGTTTGTTGACATATTATTTAGTTTTAATTGTATAACTATCTATAATTGAGAGTTAGTTTGTTCTAGACAAAAGTGCTCCGCCATCGATCATATCATCGCTAGCCATATTTAATAAAAAAACACGTCATGTGAAAAAGGTTGGCAGCCACTATTGTTTTTTGTCAATTTCCGAAATTTATCTACCCACTCGTTGTGTGTGAATTTGATATTGTTCTTTAAATATTCTATTGTTTTAAAATGTTGGTAATGAACTTGCTTTACCTACAAAAGGTACAGTAATTAAATAATATTCATTACAAAACTTGACTTAAATTTTTCTCACGAAAAGTTATGTTGACCACTATTAATGTTTTATATAATACGAGTAAGTTTTATAAATAAGTTTTTAATCAGACACGATAAATTTGAATATTTTAACCTGAATCAGATAGTCTACCATACATTATAAATATGCATAATACTTGTTGACTTCTATGGTTTTTACCTACTACAATATTTGTCATGAATCTGGCTATCCTATAAGATTTTTAAATCTGACTGGTATTTTCTGAGATTAGCGCGTAAACAAACAACATTTATTAGATAAGTAGGTATCATCAATTGAGATAGCGACCAAACGCGATCCTATAACATATACATTTATAATTAAAAAATAAGTAGGTATCACTAATATAGATATGATGTCATTTGCTACTAAGTATTTATGGACAACCGGTTCATAAGTCAATTTAACAAAACAAACAAGTTGTGCTGTTGGCAGGCTATTATTACCTACATGTAATTATATATAAATCACGGAAATAAAATAAATAATCACGGATTTAAAGTCTATTGTTAAGACAGTTACTGATGTTAGACAACATGAACAAAACTAAACTAATTTATTTGTAGATATTCTTGTAGACTCTAAATCCTCTATACCTGCTTATTTAAAAGATCTCCCACTAACCACAAATAAATTGGTAACAATTGGCAGTTAAGACGAACACACGCATCTATGTATATGTATTTAAAAACTATTTTGGGCATCCACATCTAAAATAATCAACAATAACGAAACAATTTGACCTTGGAACTAGAAACCTGATCAGATTTATTAATCCCAACATAACACCGGTTGTATCGTCAAAAAACTGAGCCTGCTAAATACTCACCAATTTCAAACTAAAATTTAAAAAATCTCACTTCACTCACAAACGAATATATATTAAGATATTTATGTCACGACTAATAAACAACACCTTATTATTGGTGTAATAATTGTATTTATAAATATGACACGTATTTAAAAATCAGTGTTTTGATTGTCAAGAGGCGTACCGCAGACGCTCAAACATCGAATGAGTCTAACAAACTGTGCATATGGGTAATATACCATTATGTTATCGTTTAATTCAACATCAGATAAAGTACCTACACACTAATTAATAGTCTCTTTAGTTAAAATAGCTACGTCCCTTAGACGTAATTGATCAAATTATTGCATGAGAAATATATAAAATTTAAAAACAAAAATTTTGTCGTGAACTTATCATAAGATAGGTACTATTGTTTTCAGTTAGCAATATGTTATTGTTTTAAGTTACACAATTATTACTATTGTTATTTTTTTTTAATTATTTGTTACCTTCATAAAATATTTATTATTATTCCTATATATACTCCAACTGTTTAAGTACTTCTAAACGTAAATGATCTTGATATGTACGTTTATTTTAAATAAATCGTATAAAAGACATACAAAGATAATAAAATTTAGTTAACTACCTAGCATTGGTTTAGGTAATTACCTAATTGTAAACATTTTTAGACATTTTTTTTAGATAAAAGACATGTTAAAATTGTTTACAGTTGTTTGTTTTATTTTGTTTCTTCCTAAACAAATGGAGTACCTATAACACTTTATTTAGCCAAGGTTTCTCCAAATAATATTTAGATTTAATTTATTTCAATCTCAGTAGATTAAAAATATTTTCTCTTCGATCTAAAATGAGAAGGTTTTATTTCTTCGTATAACCAGTTCACGAATTGACCGTTGTACCTGAGTGACGTTAGCAGGGCGACCACAGATTAGGTTGCGCAATGATTTCGAATCCCACTTGAGGCCGGGCAACTGTATGATGAACGAACTGCCCAGTGTACCAAAGTACAATGCGTTGCGCTATTTCATCAGCCACAGTTAAATGACACAGAACTGGAGAACGCTAAATGTTTATTTTTACGTAGAATTTATATATTTATTGACATTTTATGCACAAGTGACAACAACAGTTTAAACGGATGAACTTAATGCCTTAAGCATTTACTACCAGAGGGTGGTACAGAGCAAAGCTCAGATAACCAAGCCAACTGCGTGGTTATCTGAAAATGCATGCGAATGGATTAAGAACTTTAATGAAGTATATGAATGAGTTACATAGAACTCCAACTTAAATATAGCAAGGAAATCCAATTTTTACTCTCGTTTTGAACATCAGCAAAATTGTGATAGGAATATACCTCGAATGAGTTCAAAATCTGTAAGTTTTTGTAATCTAAATTATAGTTGGACGGAAAACCTGAGCAGGCAAATTGTTCCAGTCCTTCGATTATGTGCTATGTGCTGCTATGTCGGTAACCTTGGTTCTTCTGTGGATATCCTCATTCCTGATTCGATCACGCAGAGAAACTCCGAGAAAAGCCCTTTCCACTGCTCTTTGGGTGATTTTAAGTCTTCTGATGAGGCCCATTGTAAGCGACCACGTTTCGAAGCCATATTTACTGGAAACATGCTATGGTAGACTTTCGATTTCCAAGTCAAAAAAACAAATTTTTACTCAAAGTAAATAATACCTAGGTACTGTTGCGTAAGCTAGCTAGTAAATACCGTAGTAAAAATTAAGCAAGATTAACGTGTCACCGTGAGTGTCACCATTATACTAGTGGCTATTAATATCTAATCTAACAAGGGCTTTTAGGATTAGATTAGTTGGTCACAACAATTACGCAAGATTTAGCTAGTGTGAATAAACATTTCCTGTTAAAAACTAACACGCACGATGAGAATCCAAAACATACAATATGACTCATCACATTTCGCGATTTCTTGCAGGTAAACTAGGTAACTCTCCTGATAGCTATAACTTTGGGATCTTTAATTCAAGAGTGAATAGGTTGCTTCTAGGCAAGCGTGTTCCATCGTCGGCCACACCATCGCTAACCATCAGGTGAGATAGTGGTCAAACGTGAGCCTATACATAATAAAAAAAAAAACTAGAATAATATAATATAATATTCCACAACTATCACGCAACGCCGTCTAGCTGGGCACAGCTTGTGTTATGGGTACTAAACAACTGGTAAACATACTTATATATTTCTAAATAGTAAGTAAGTAAATACATACATATTATAGATAAATTACACCCAGACACAGAACAAATGATTATGCTCATCACACAAACATTTTTCCTGGGTGGGAATCGAACCCACGACCTCCGGCATAGCAGTCAGGATCACTAACCACTAGACCAACAAGCAAGTCAAAGAAAATAAAAAGAATAGATAGTGATTGCCTAAAGACAAAATGGGGTTGCACTTGGTTCAAACAAAAGTTTAACAATTTTTTTAAAGGATCATGCTTATTAATACTAAATGAAAATAGACACATATGTGACGACTAAAATACGACTATAAACGAAAACATTATCACAGCGACAAGTAATGATCCTTTCCAAGTCAAATCATAGATGAGCAAAAGCAAAAATTTTGCAAGGCCATCGGCAGAAAATTACGCAGTCTTCTTAAAGTTGCGGCAGATGCAAATAATTCGCGCTGACTAGTACAAAAGAAGTTCTTGTCCATAAATATCCTCAGCTTTCTCACTAAATGGTATAACTGAAATGTCAAATCGATCCTTGAGATCGTCCTAAAACTGGCCATCACTACAATCTTCGTCTTTATAGGGTTCACCATAACTCTGTACCTCGTGTTACCCTCGTATACACGGGTCAGATCACGATAGCTTCCGATAGATGTCTGACCGCAGCTAGTGAAAGAAGATAATCTGCTTAAAGGTGGTGAGATGAAATAAATACCACCCTGTGGTACTCCAGCAGAAGCAGTACACCAGTAAGTCACGCTTTATCTGGTATAAAAACTACGAAAACAGTTATTAAAGAAGGGAGCAAATTATTCCAAGCCAATTATCTAAATCTACAGTATTAAATGCATTACCGAAGCATCCACCTAGATAAAGGTAATTCATCATCTTCTATATTGGATATCATCATATTAGCCAAAAGACGTTCACTGCTGGACATAGGCCTCCCTCCCCCGTCGCTACAACGACTGGTCCTGTGCGTCACACATCCATCGGATTCCCGCGACCCTGACCAGGATATACTGGATATCGTTCAACGGAAAAATGTTAACCATTGGACGTAAATCCCTAAGCATACCTCCAAGGTTCGTTACATCGACAGGTTCTGTATTAGATTAATCGGATTCCCGTAACCTTCACCAAGTCAACAGTTGACCGTGAGAGACCTTCCAACATAACTCCTTCCGGTACCTGGTCGTCATAGATCCATTCTGCGAGCAACATGTCTTGCTCGCTGCCACAGTCACTATTCGAACCATTTTAGTAACCTTGACTCTCCTAAGGATATCTATTGGATATAATTGAACATCATTAAGCCCTATCATTCGCCACTCTCACACATACACGTACATGACAACTCTTATTCCTTTGGCCAAGTTCATTCTACACTGCATTTAAATACTGTCACAACTCCACAAGATAAGGGTCCACAAAATGATCCAAAATACCACCTGCGATCCACACAGAGATTTTCCACATAGAACCATATATTATTTGAAATTGACAGCTTCGACAATATATAGGGGACCGACGGACAAACAATTTATCACTGTCTGGAACTATTATACGACTATTGGACATTTTAGAGATATTTTATTATCTAAATGTATTGTTGGACAGCTGTAGCAAAGGCACTGGACCTTTTCAAATCAAGTGACACGAATGAGGTATTCCTTTGTCACCATCGTTCTTCGACGATAACGAATGACCGATAGGGCCGAAATGCCCTGGAGTGGCGACCTTATACAGGCATATGCAGCGTAGAATAACTTCACACAAGGTGGGTCGGTATCCTTACTAATATTATAAAAGCGAAATTGAGTTTGTTTGTTACGTCTTCACGCCTAAATGGCAAAACCGATTTTGATGAAACTTGGTACACGGATAGACCATGTCCTGGCATAGGACATAGGATACTTTTTATCCCGGAAGTATGTTCCCTTGATATAATTTTCTGCTATGACGCGGGCGAAGCCGCTGGGAGCAGCTAGTTCTTGATAAAGGTCGCCAGGGTCCACTGGGTGCTAGAAATATAGGACTGATAATAATAGATAATAATTATTTATTTATTTTCTTAGCTATAATGATGATGGTATAATGATGACAGTGACTTCTTCATATCTGTTTTAATATGAATAAAACAGTGATTGAAAATTTAAATTGACTAACCTTCACCGACTGCCGAGGTTGTCTGATGGATGACCTGGGCCTCAAGTCTGCTATTACAATAGTTTCAGAATAGTCTATCATTGCTTTCATAATTGTTGATTTTGACAAGTTTATGGCGTCTTGATGACTTTTCAATGGTCAACAACTGACTCTATATTGAATGGGCACGCCACGATTATGGCGGTAAGTCCCCTCTTTGAGGCGTGGCTGGAAAGACCTCACGGCGTCCTTACCTTCCTTCCTTCCTTCCGCATGACGCAGGTCCTCACCGGACATGGCAAGTTCGGGAGGTTCCTGCATCGGATTCAAGCGGAAGAGACGCCCGGGTGTCGCCACTGTGCGCAACGCCCGGAGGACACGGTGGAGCACACCGTCGAGGTGTGCCCTGCCTGGGCGGAGCATCGCCGTGCCCTCGTGGGGGCGATCGGCGGCGGAGACCTCTCGCGCCGGGCCCTGGTCGAGGCCATGGTCCGGAGCAAGGAGGAATGGCAGGCGGTTGCCTCCTTCTGCGAAGCAGTAATGCTTGCAAAGGAGGAGGCTGACCGCATCAGGCAACGGCGCCCCCGCCGCCGTCGCCGGGATTCCGATCCCGATTTCCGGCCACCGTAGACGCGGGCTCGCGGACGGCGAGCCATGGGTAGCTCGCTGTCCGATCGTCCGGTAATGGACCGAGGTCGAAGACGTCGACGGCGCGCACTGTTCCCGCGCGCCTCAAGGAGTTGTCAGCAGCAGGAGGGGCCCAGCTGGGTCGAAGCCTACTGGGGACAGGGTTGTCCGAAAGGGAGCTCGTGCCCCGGTATAAAGGCTAGAAGGAACGGCGCGGGGTTTTTAGTCAGTAAGAGTCTGACACTATCTCCCGCTCCACCCAAGAGCGGGTTTTGTCAAAGATGATTTTCCCCGTCGACAAAAAAAAAAAAAAAGACTCTATATTGAAAGAAATGGCATAAAATGGTAATCTCGTACATCATGTCTGGCGGTAATTTGTTTAAACTTTAACAGTTCCGTTTCCGTTGATCAGCGACCTACCATTAGAACGTCGTTGTTACGAGACATCTCGATATTGTCATTTTACCTTATTAAGCAGAGCTTGTGTTATGAATACCTACTAGACAACTGGTAACCATACTTATATATTTCTAAATACATACATAATATAGATAAAATTACACCCAGACACAGTACAAATGATTGTGTTTAATCACTAGACCAACAGGCTAGTCAAATGATTAAGAATGGTTCATAATCAAGAAATTGATGTTTTAAAGATGCAGTGGGACATTTTCAAAATAATAATAGTTGGTCAAGGTCATGTTTGTATTGAACTTGCTGTACCTGGGCATACCTAGATTTTTATAAAAATTTGTATAATAAATCTGATAACTTCTTATCTTGAACATAGCATATGCTATGTTAAAGATAAAACTCGCAGTGATGCAAGAGATAGATATCAATGAAAAACGCTTTGCAGCGATTATATATGAGTCAATTTATAGATTTCCACGTAATACACCGCTAGTTACGGAAGTACTTAAAGAGTAACAAACTTTTAATGAAAATCATTTTTTCATAGCAAGCTTTTATACCTTGGTATACCTATAATTAATACTCGTCAAGACGAATCATACGAGCCCAAACTCGATGGGGTTGTGTCATTTAACTACCAAGGTCCTATAGCCACATTGTCATCTGATTTACACATGCATGCAAAATTTCAGCTCAATCGGTAACCGGGAAGTGGGTTCAATTTAATTTACAAGATTTGATGACAGACAAACATCGGGACAGGTGAAACTAAATAAAAGCTTGTTAAAGAGACCCTATGGCTGTCTCTCATGAACCGTTGTAGCTAGACAGTTGAAATATTCGCAGATGATATATTTATGTTACCCCTGTAATAAGAAAACATTAAAAACGGAATAAAATAAATATTTAAACAAACACAAGTTCCGAGTCCGGGTGTCCAAACAAATCTTTGTTTCGTGCGGGAATCAAACCCGCGATACCCATTGGTTGTTCCCAGAGGTCCATGATTCTATTGTTCTTTATTTCCCATTGAGTCCATGAAAAAAAAAGCTTTTTTAAATGTACAACAATCACAAGATTTGTCCAAAGTACAGTCAGTAAAAACTGTTACAACCATTCGCCTCTTTGGAAACATTACTATACTATACATGCATGTATAGTATGTTCACTGTTTCATAAGTACTGCGTATATAAAATAAAAACATTTATCCTTTATCAAAGCTTTTATTGCTGACTGTACCTACCAAACATTCACATGGACTCGTAGGGTAAAAATATATTTAATATTTTAAAATGACGTGAACTCACTGGGAACTAATGTTCGATCTTTAATTATTATTATTTAGAGAACAATAAACTGATTAGACTCGTATATCTTTGGGAACCACCCCAACCAATCGTTCAACCGTTTGTGCCAACCTTGCTGCCAATGCCCATAATAAATAAACTAAATAAAAATATGTCTGTTTTGCATGTTTTCTCGTAGTTATCTTATCAACCAATCACGCTACTCAAAATCAAGTACTCATGCTTACTTACATTAATTTTTATCTTTTTCATACATTCCTCATTCATTATATACATAGTATCTAAACTACTTTGGCGAGACTGATAGCAGACTGATAGCTGATGCAAAACCAAATATTATTGTTAAATTACGGATTTTCTTTTATCCTGTACCTATCAACTGTGAAATAAATACCTGTTTTACTTACTAGTAAATGCAAGCCTTGCACAGGAGCTCAGCATGGTCGAAGCCTACTGGGGCCAGGGTTATCCGAAAGGGAGCTCGAGCCCCGGTATGAAGGCTAGAAGGAACGGGGTGGGTTTTTAGTCAGTAAAAGTCTGACACTATCTCCCGCTCCACCCAAGACCGGAGGTTGTCATTGGATGATTTTCCCCACCATAAAAAAGCCCTTCACGTTAAACCTAGAACTACACTGCGCACACGTGTGCCACACTCGCAGATTTGGGTGCGTCAGTCTTCATGCATTTTATATGGCAACTAGACTTGTAGAGCTACACTTGATCCACGCCACTCGACTCAACGCGACGTCATTCTACGTACAAAGGCGTGTTACACGTGTGCGTCAGTCTTATGTAGCTTTACCATTTAAATTTGTATTTACTTCAATTTATCGCGTCCTTAAAACTAAAGTAGCACTACAGACATAAACGTGAGTTTGCAATTTACTTATTTACTCAATAACAAGTTGCTAATTTATTAGGTAACTACTGAGGAATATAAACTACTTGAACAAAGACTGACAATCAGTCTGACCACCCACAGTGAGATGTAACTAGTGGAAGAAACACAACTCATCACCGCTGGAGTTCGTCCCGAAGAACATCTGCCACTCGGACGCGATCACAACCTGACAAAGTGGGTATTACATACCCCTCCGACACCCAGTTTAAGAGCGATGGTCTTGACTGCTCAGAAGCACTGCTCTCACACTTTTAGGACTCTAATAAGTGGACGTCTAATATGCCCCTTCTCGCTCCGCCCTAGTTCGAGAGAAATCATTGGACCTTAAGAAAAAAGACATCACCCTATGTAGCGACATCTATGACGCCATATAAGAACTACGAAGAAAATACGAAATCCTGCATCGCGCAATCAAAGTTCTCCGCGCAATTTGAATATAGGTATACGACAACCCGAAATCAACTATCGGGCAGTAGCCCACCAGATGATGATGATGATGATGATGATGATGATGATGATGATGATGATGATGATGATGATGATGATGATGATGATACCTGCCTGGTCGGAGGATCCTCCCTTTTCAATGGAGGTTTGCGGGACTTTACACTCTGTTCCGCCTACCTCCGAACCCTATATTATTCTCATATGATTTGCCATTTTATCGTCTGGGCGATGGCTGATCCCTTATTAGACTGACGCGACTGTTAATGTAGCAATCTACTGGACGCAAAAACTTTGAGAGAAAGAAACCAGAAAAAATCGAGAAGAAGTAGAAGAGAGATTTCGATTTTTTCACCAAATTATAATCTAATATTACAAGTAAAAAAAATTTTGAAATGTAATCTGAAAATGGATAATATTTTACTAAGTCTTTTATGAGTACGAGACACATTTTATCAGCACTTGTCTTACAGTTACTTATCAGGCTTAGGCCTATCATAGGTACGTGATATTTATTTCACAAATTGATTATAAATAAACAACACTTAAGTACACATAAATCGCGTCATAAATTTCGTCATTTTATTTTTAGCTAGGAAACCCTAGCTTAATAAAACTTGACAAAGTGTTTCCCAGCTAAATAAAATATAAAAATAAAATAGCCTTTATTTACTGGAAGAGCTTTACAAAAACATACAATATCTTAGCAATAGTGATTTTTTTAACTTAGTTTATATATATTTTATCATCCTGAACGTATCTTCTTTCAAATAAAAAAAGAATTATTAATATCGGTTCACGCAATCCATAATTACCAACATACATAACCCGTCTAGTTTGTACAAATTAGTAACCCAATTCCCCGAGAGATGGCGCCGTACTTTGAGCTACATCGTTGTGTGACAGCCGGTAAACTACGGAATCCTACACTGAGCGTGACCCGACACGCTCTTGGCCAGTTTTATTTCTTTCTTTGATACCTCTTTTTTGTATGTTTTTTTTTCTTTTGTTTTTTCTAGCTATATCACAATTAATGAAAATAGTGTTTCCTAGCTGATTACCTTATGAAACAATATCGAAACAACCTCAGAGGTCAGTCTTTTTTTTTTAAAACAATAAACGCGAAATGGTTGGTTTGAGAATTTTAAAATCATTTGAGAATCATGTGTGGTAATGTCTTTTTTTTAGGTCAAGGTCATTGAATGATTATTCCCGCTTAGGATGGAGCGGGAGGACGTGTCAAACGTTTACTCACTAAAACTACACCTACATTCCTTTTTTGCCTAGTGTTCCGGGACCACGGATTTTCCTTTCGAAAGTCAACCCATTGCCCCAGTAGGCTTCGGCCCTGCTGGGCCCCTACGGCTTTGCTGACGTGTCTGAGAAGCACGTGAACCACTACGCACCATCGAAGACACGGGCTGGATCCTGAAGACCCGACGACCGGACGGCGAGCTACCACTAAAAATCTGACGGGCTCACAAAATTTCAAAACTGTATCATGAAAAAACACAAAGTTATGTCAGCAAAAATACAAGATCATCTAGGCGACAGAGAGGTTGTTTTGCGCTTGCACCCTGCTGTTTGTTGGCGCCTAATACCCGCTATGACCTGTCGTGACCTGTGTTGTACTTAGTGTCAGTGGTGTGCAACTTGTGACCTTTTTAAATATTCTTGGATAAAAATAAACATGGTGTAAAAACTATTGGAATCCATTCAGTTACTGATTACCACCTTCCCTCACTTATGCTATGATTTTTTTCAAAATATCCAATGAAATCTCTTGGGTGGAGCGTAAGGGTGTGTCAGACTTTTACTGACTAAAAACTCACTCCTGTTCCTTCTTTGCCTTTTATACCAGGGCGCACTAATCATCATCCTTATCATTTCAGCCGAAAGATGTCCACTGTTGGACATAGGCCTCCCCAAGCGTCGCCACAACGACCGGTCGAACGAATAGGATAAGACCTAGACTAGGTACGTATACGTCGTTTCAGAGAAGTCAATCACAGAATTTGCTTTTAACCCTTCAGATACCGTCAATTAGAGACACAATAGTAAGACAATAGATGCGCGGCCACCGGTGCTCGCTTGGGGATTCATGAATTAATTGAACCAAAACATGAATGATTTGAAAATGCAAGAATCGTTGTCGAATCCAAATCGTTCCTTCCCATTTCTTGCACTCTAACCTATGTTCAATACATTTCAATTGATTTCATTATTTCTCTGCTCATTATCATCATCATAATTTCAGCCGAATGACGGCTGTTGGACATAGGCTTCCCCTAAGTGTCGCCACAATGAAAGGTCCTGTGCGTCTCGCATCCATCGGATTCTCGCAACCTAATCTGCTCGATAATACCTAATTAATTTAGCAATATCCCTGAGATACCATGAAATCATATCGAATGCAATAATATTGACTCCTATATCACAAGTGGAGAGATATCATCAATGGCTAATTAATTTTTCGAGTGCTGCCCGTTTATAAAAGCTTCGAAAATGCACGAAATTACCACATTTGTCATTCGAAAAACCATTATCTGGTATAATTTTTCACGATATAACAGCTTGACTCCCAAAATGAAGGCATTCATTGTGCTCTGCAGTATAATTTCCATAGTTTATTGCAAAACTTTGGGGGCGCATTCTGGCTTTCACAGAGGTAAGTTTACCAAAGGTTTCTTTTTATTTAACTTTGACAATAACTTTGTATACAAAACTGTTATTATGTGTCTTCCCTTTCTTCTCCATAGAGATGTATGTTTCAGAACGTAAAAAAATATATTTTGTTTACTAAATAACCCACCTGAGTGCAGTGGTGACGGAGTGCTAAGAAAGCAGTGGTGGCCGATTGGTAATGGCCCTGAGTTAGTAGCTGTAGCTCGCGGATTCAAACCCACCCAGCCGCATTTCTTTGTGTAATTTATTTCATGACTACTGCTCTCAAAACGGTGAAGGAACACATCGTGAGGAAACCGGCATGTCCTAAAACCAAAATTCGAATTTTTATATTCAAATTTTGGATTACGGCCCATTCCCTCTCCTAGAGAGGAGGCCTAAGTCCCAGCAGTGGAAACATTAAAAAAGGCTGATAATGATAACCAACCTGGCAAAAAATTGGTGCGTCTATTTTTTTTTTAGTTTTCTGTTTTCCGGGGCAAACCTTCATAAAGCACAGATCAACTTTGGGGATAAGCCCGGGGAGTATAGAATTCTTGATTTACTAAAACTACCTCGGTCGTCACTACCAGCACATAGATTGTGGCCCTGTATTTCGACCCAGCAGAACCACTCCAGCTAAACCGAAAAAACTAGTAGCATTGCTTTGATTGATCAATGTACATTTACTGACAAGATCTAATATATTATTTTCATAGAAATTACAATTAATCTTCTAATCCATCTAGCAGGGTCATCGGTTCTATTACGCTCGGTTATATATTAACTCCAAGGGATCTTTTTCAGAACAGGAGAGATTCAGCAGGAAAAATTTGTATATCCAGCAGGGCCCTTTGTAATTTGAGTTCATATGTGCAAAAAAACTACGTGCATACTATTGTGTATGTACCTTGCAAATGCAAAAGTACCTTTCAGTTCTTCGCTATTACCAAATTTTTCATGAGCTTTCTGTATTTTATTTTAATTACAAAATAATCTTGTACCTAAAACCCAACGCAAGGCATGAGGACGCCATGACACCTCTCTAGCCACTCCTCAAAGAGGGGAATTACCGCCGCGATTGTGGCATACCCTACAAAGACACATCCCAGAAAAGACTAATTGATCATTTTACGTTTATATTTTTAGGCGATGATAGAATTTGTATCAACATGTGGGATGAAGGATGTTCCAACGGTCAACTCGGCGGGGCTGGTAAGTAGCTATTTACTCCCATATAATAAACTTCACTATAAAGATATAAGCATGCACAAATGAAGACTAAAATTATATCCATCTGTGGGATGCACTAAAGCACGAATACGTCCAAAATGTGATAAGGATAAGTCAAACCACTTTATCCCTTGCACAAGAACATATAGTCAAACTAACTGCAGTAATCCATTCAGCAAACACAAAGTCAGGGTACATTCATGACGTGATGCCCTGATTGCTAAAGTTCCTGAAGAGACTAAAGACTGCTTAATTTGGGCATAGCTACAGCAGAACCACAGAGATAAACACTTGGCTAAAGATCCTTTTTTCGGGGTTGAAATCCTCATAGAGGAGTCTCTAGGAATTGTACTGACATTTTAGTCAGTAAAAGTCTACCCCGATTTTCCCTCGTACACTTGTGTCAAAGTATTTCGACTTTCACTGCCCCAGCCCATGTTGACGGTTTACCCATAGATCTCGTCCCCTAATTTAGAGTGAGTCTAGTAAACGTCTAATGCCTGCCATATACGCTAGGATATACCTGACAGGTTTGCCTGTACAGTTGAATTGTAGAGGTAAACTGGAGCGTGTATGTTGCACAACTATGCAGGTTTCCATAAAAGCTTACCTGACAAGTATAACTGTGCAGGCAAACCTGTCAGGCCTATAATAATAATAATAATCCTTTATTATCAGGCAACTAAGGCCCATAGATAAAATACATAAACCCTAGTGCCTTGCCTAGTGTGAATGTGTATGGCTACCTTAAGAGAGGCACGCGCGGAATACTACAACCTTATCACGGGCTACTAGGTTATAGACGAGGTTCCTCTACGTTGTTAAACTGTTTAAATTTATTTCAGGAAATGATGATGACTATTTGAACGGCGGCTTCAACCCTGGCAAGCGTTGCGTCAACATGTGGGATGAAGGGTGCGTCAACGGACAACTTGGAGGATCTGGTAAGTAACGGCAGCACAGTTCAAATCATTTGGTTCACTTTGATGGACACACATACGCATGCCCACGTACAGGAATGATTCACTGGGCTGTGGGGATGGTCAAAAGAGTAGGTCTGGAACGCAAAGGGCTACTGAAAGAAAGGTTTAGTCAGTATAGATCTAAGTGTGCGGGGCACGGGCCTCATAAAAACGCCACTTCAAGCTTCTCCGGCTACAAGCTGTCGCGCGCTTCAGCTGTTTTTAGCGGCGACTTCTAGCTTTTTTTTATGACCGCAACCGCATCTAGCGTTTTTTGTGGTGGCGTTTTTTAGAGGCCCGTGTGCGGGGCAGCTACACGTGCTTCCCACCCGAAGCGAAAATCAGAGAATTGGCTATTTCATTTAGTCACCATCTTCCTGCTCTTGTCCCATGTCATTTGAGCTATTTCATTGGTTCTTTCATTTAATAATAGCTTTGTTTATTCCTTAGACAGATTTAATATTTATATACATTATTGGTTATTAGTATTTCGCTTATTCTTTTCTGTCTGGCAGATAAAACAGTCTTTCAGACAGGCATCCCAGGCATTTTAGTCGACGACATATCAGAGATTTTTCTCGCTCCTACGTGAAGTGCCTTAAACTTAAGTAAAAGCAATATCACCGCCATGCTATTCTTAGCCACATATCAGAATGAACTTCACTGTATTTAAGGCACTTCTCGTGTAGTTTATATTTCTATGCAGCAAATAAGTCGTAACAGGTAACGGTAGCAACTATAGCTTTTTTAGTAGATAAATAAGCGCTTATTGACTGAAAGTGAGTTACTCACAAGTCATCGTCATTATCATTTCAGCCGATAGACGTCCACTGTTGAACATAGGCCTCCTCCAAGTGTCGCCACAATGATCGATCCTGTGCGTCCTGCATCCATCGGATTCTCGCAACCTTCACCAGGTCATCGGTCCACCTTGTAGGAGGCCTTGCGACGCTGCGTCTTTCAGTACGAGGTCGCCACTCCAGAACCTTTCGGCCCCAACGACCATTTGTTCTGCGAGCAATGTGCCCTGCCCATTGCCACTTAAGTTTGGCAATTCTTCGTGCTATGTCAGCAACCTTGGTTCTCCTGCGGATATCTTCATTTCTGATTCGATCATGCAAGGAAACTCCGAGCATTGCCCGTTCCATTGCCCTTTGGGTGACTTTAAGGCTTATGATGAGGCCCAAGAGGCAACACGCACTCTTGGACTCGGTCCATTACCGGACGATCGGACAGCGAGTTATCCATGGCTCGCCGTCAACATTATAAGGCTGATTATCCTTAAAATTTTCTTACTGCTTAGACTCACAGCTTCCCCTCCAAAAGCGGAAATGAGCCGTGATCTACCACCCGGACCAAATGCAGGTTGGTGGATGAGACATGTCTTCGAATTTTGGATTCCAGGACATGTCAATTTCCTCACGATGTTTTCCATCACCGTTATGAGAGCATTGCTAATGAAATAAATTACATGAAGCAAAGCACCTGTCTGGGTCTGAACCGACGATCTACAACTCCTATGTCGGGGTTGTTACCCCTGGCCCATCGCTGCTATCGCCAAAGATCTAAGTACTTAGGATGTTAGGACCAATAAATTAAACTTCCGAACTTTTATCTAAGGCCTACTGTCCATGGACGCGTAGCTTCATAGACGCGTAGTAGTCATTATACGCTTGGGGTACGTTTGCGTGAAGCTTATATACAAAAGTATGGCCTTTTGTCTACGGACACGTAGCTTCATAGGCACGTAGTAGTCATTATACGCTTGGGGTACGTTTGCGTGAAGCTTTACAAAAGTATGGCCTTCTGTCTACGGACGCGTAGCTTCATAGGCGCGTAGTAGTCATTATATGCTTGGGGTACGTTTGCGTGAAGCTTATGTACAAAACTGTGTCCTTCTGTCTACGGACGAGTAAAAGTATGGCCTTCTGTCTACGGACGCGCAGCTTCATAGGCGCGTAGTAGTCATTATATGCTTGGGGTACGTTTGCGTGAAGCTTATGTACAAAACTGTGTGCTTCTGTCTACGGACGAGTAGCTTCATAGACGCGTAGTAGTCATTATACGCTTGCGTGAAGCTTGCACACACGCGCGTTCGCATGTGTGTGTGTTGCGCACACTTCCGGACAGTCACTGAGATTTTAACCCAATAAATCTGCTCAATCTAGACATCAAACACAAAAGTTCAAGCTCAGAAGGTACCTATTTTTTACTTACTTAGTTCCACTCCACCACATATAACTAAATTTAATCACTACATAGTATAAAACAAAGTCGCTTTTTCTGTCCCTATATCCCTATGTACCTACGCTTAAATCTTTAAAACTACGCAACGGATTTTGATGCGGTTTTTTTAATAGATAGAGTGATTCAAGAGGAAGGTATGTATAATAACATCCATTAAATAGAGGAGAAATACTGTTACCCGAACGAAGCCGGACTCTACCCTTATTAATTAGGTACTATGTATGTAATTATGTATATTCTTTATTTATTATCTATGCTTGATCTTGTTCTTAAGTTTTCTACTACATTTTCTACCCGTGAGAACCTGTATTTGGCTCAATGTTTGTTGCGCTACAATTATTCTTATCCATTTCTTGTAGCCGTTGGTTCTCCTATGATTAAATTAAAGAAGGCCACAGTCAACGGAGTCTTTAGGTATCGGTTTTAGCGTCTTGCCTCAATATTCTACAGCGCTTTGTTACTAGGTCAACTATGACCACACCGAAAACCGGTATGTACCTCTACCTATCAACAGTCTATAGGTACATATACCTACATCAAAAGGCAACAGTTATATTGACTAGGTAACTGATTCATCAACACACAACGGACTGCACTTAAATTTGGCACACAGATAAGTACCTACTCCTAGTTATTATGACGTAGATAGGCATGCGCTAAGAAAGGTATCTCCAAAATTCAATCCTCTTAAAGAAGGTCTAAAATTTGTCTTGAGAGACCTACTTTGACGCGAACGAAGCCAATGGCAGAAGAATTTCTAATCATATCTATCAGTTAGCCAACTTTTGTCCTATTTCCTGACATTTGTCTGGGAAGTCCCCTCTTTAAGGCGTGGCTGGCAAGACCTCACGGCATCCTTAACTTCCGCATGACGCAGGTCCTCACAGGACATGGCACGTTCGGGAGGTTCCTGCACCGGATTCAAGCGGAAGAGACGCCCTAGTGTCGCCACTGTGCGAAACGCCCGGAGAACACGGTGGATCACACAGTTGAGGTGTACCCTGCTTAGGCGGAGCATCGCCGTGCCCTCGTGGGGGCGATCGGTGGCGGAGACCTCTCGCGCCGGGCCTTGGTTCAGGCCATAGTCCGGAGCGAGAAGGAGTAGCAGGCGGACGCCTCCTTCTGCGAAGCAGTAATGCTAGCAAAGGAGGAGGCCAACCTTATCAGGCAACGGCGCTCTCGCCGCCGCCGCCGGGATTCCGATCCCGATTTCCGGCCACCGTAGATACGGGCTTGCGGACGGCGAGCCATGGGTAGCTCGCTATCCGACCGTCCGGTAACTGTCCGGACCAAGCCCAAGACGTCGACGGCGCGCACTGTGCCCGCGCGCCTCAAGGAGTTGTCAGCAACAGCAGGGGCCCAGCTGAGTCGAAGCCTACTGGGGCCAGGGTTATGTGAAAAGGAACTCGAGCCCCGGTATGAAGGCTAGAAGGAATGGCGTGGGTTTTTAGTCAGTAAGAGTCTGACACTATCTTCCGCTCCACCCAAGAGCGGGGGTTGTCATTGGATGATTTTTGACCACCAAAAAAAAAGCGGTCCAAGTCTGCTATTATTATAAATTCGTCATTCCAACACGATCCCATTGTCATTTTACTAAAAGTTCGTAATCTGCTAATTATTATTCATAATGATCGATCATTGATCATAGAATGACAATATCGAGCTTATTAAAAGGAATGACTGCACAATGACGACCTAATGGTACAATAGGTCACTTGTATCAATGTAAGTGACAAAATTTTAGCAGATTTCCGTATACGTCGGTCATTAATTTGTATTTAACCGACTTCGAAAAGGAGGAGGTTCTATGTTCGGCTGAATGTATGTTTTTTTTTTTTTGTATGTATTTTCACCGATATTTCGATCAATTGTGGACCGATTTTGAAATTTTTTTTTTTATTGAAAGCTTATGCTTCCAAGTTGGTCCCATAGACATATTGTTATGATCTGATCATGAACTTCGAAGATATGGAACAGAACTCCTCATAGAATCATAGCAGAATTGTCGTAACAAGTAAAATTGCTTTGTTTATACGTGTAGTCGATGACTGACTGAAAGAAAAGGGGGAGGGGAAAGGGGGAGGGGTTAAATTCATGTAATATAACCGTATTTGGGATTATAAGAATCGTTATGAGATGCACTCTGGCTATAAGGTAATTTATGTTTAGCTGAAGGGTAGGTACTTTTTAGTGGTGCTACCATAGCTAAAAAGTGAAAAATAAAAAACTTTTTACAAAAAAAATTAAACCGACTTCAAAAAGTACAAAATAACTTTAATTTCGGAAGTCGGTGTTAAATAACGAAGAGACAAGATTAGGTATCTATTATAGAAACACCGACTTCCGAAATTAAAGTTATTTTGTACTTTTTGAAGTCGGTTTAATTTTTTTTGTAAAAAGTTTTTTTTTACCTACAGGATGTTGACGACTTTTTGTAGCGATGCAGTCGAGAAAGAGTCGTCGTGGGCCAGGGGCCTAAAATATAAGCAACAATAAAACTTCAGTTTTTTTTTTCAGGTAACGATGACGACTATCTAAATGGCGTTTTCAATCCTGGCAAGAGATCCCTGCAAAGCCTGCTCCAAAAATTAAAGAACATCAATCATGAACAACACCATTAATTCAATTTCACGACATTTCATAACCGTAGACAATATTTTTGTTTTTCTTCTTATTTTAAACGTTTATGGCTTTGGGTTTTTAAATATTATAAGCTGGTCTCATCACTGGTGGGTTAAATAAATTATTAAATAAAAGAGAAATTCTTATTATTTATATCCATATCCTCCACTGTTGGACATAGGCCTCCCCCAAGTGCCGCCACAATGTACGGCCTATGTCGAACAGTGGACGTCTTTCGGCTGAAATGATGATGATGATACGAGTATCCATAACCCTTCTGTTAATTGTCACAATGGTCCAGTGGTTAAGGCACCCGCCTCTTATGCTTGAGGTTGCAGGGTTAAAACCGGACAAGTACCAATATTTCAAGGGTATTCAGACGAACCTGGTTAGACTGGAAATCGACCCCAAGCTAGTTTGGAAAAAAGACTAGGGAGATGACGATCCAACCCAAATTCCGTGGGTTTATCTTATTTATTTTTTATTTTTTTTTTCTTTCGACGGGGAAAATCATCATTGACGAAACCCGCTCTTGGGTGGAGCGGGAGACAGTGTCAGAGTCTTACTGACTAAAAACCCCGCGCCGTTCCTTCTAGCCTTCATACCGGGGCTCTAGTTTCCTTTCGGATAACCCCGACCCCGGTAGGCTTCGACCCAGATGGGCCCCTCCTGTTGCTGACAACTCCTTGAGGCGCGCGGGAACAGTGCGCGCCGTCGACGCCTTGGCTTGGTCCGGACAGTTACCAGACGATCGGACAGCGAGCTACCCATGGCTCACCGTCCGCGAGCCCGCGTCTACGGTGGCCGGAAATCGGGATCGGAATCCCGGCGGCGGCGGCGGGGGCGCCGTTGCCTGATGCGGTCTGCCTCCTCCTTTGCTAGCATTACTGCTTCGCAGAAGGAGGCGACCGCCTGCCACTCCTCCTCACTCCGGACCATGGCCTGAACCAAGGCCCGGCGCGAGAGGTCTCCGCCGCCGATCGCCCCCACGAGGACACGGCGTTGCTCCGCCCAAGCAGGGCACACCTCAACTGTGTGCTCCATAGCCGTGGGTTTATCTTCCGTGTCGCAATCCATACTTACCTACTAATGTTATAAATGTGTAAGTAACTCTGTTGTTCTTCTTAACGGCTGAACGGATTTGAATGAAACTTCGGATATGGGCAGACCTAGAATATGGCAGCGGAGAGTGTTTATACATCAGAGGCGTAGCTACCGCCATATCTGCCGTATCAATGATACGGGGCGCTACAGGGCCCCCGATGCGACGTGCGCAAAAATTTGTTAACATTCATAATCTGCTTGTATTTATAAGAGACTACTAGTGAATTAAAAAAAAAAATAACAAATATTTTTATTACGCCTACTTATAAGACGTAAGAAGCTCGGTTCCAAATTGGTAGTTTCCTATGGAGAAGAACCGGCAAGAAACTTCTAGAATACCTAAATAATGAAAATATGATATAATGTTCTAATAGTGTATAGCTAGCTGCACTCGTTCTAGCATTTTCTACATAAGATCACAATAAAATCTTAACCTATCTTAATCCAGAATACTCCAATTAAAAAGCCAAAAATAAAAGACAAATGTTTGATACGGGGCCCCTGAGGGCTGAGGGCCTAGCTACGCCACTGATATACCTACATAAATAATACTAATTTAATATTGTGGCGGTTTCGGCCGTGAAAACTAGTTTCGGGCGAACACAAGATTTTATTCAGATGTGCTAGCACGTCCATGTTACTAGTTTTGCTTTTTGGTTTTGCTGGGCTGACCCCAATATCACTCATATAATCAACCAATTTAATCCAAAAAGGATGATGATCAAAGTCATGAATAAAACTGCAATATAACATCTAAGGCAAAGTGCACACAAGGGAACTTAAATAACGCGGGCTCGCGGACGGCGAGCCATGGGTAGGTCTCTGTCCGATCGTCCGGTAACTGTCCGGACCGAGCCCAAGACGTCGACGGTGCGCACTGTTCCCGCGCGCCTCAAGGAGTTGTCAGCAGGAGGGGCCCAGCTGGGTCGAAGCCTACTGGGGCCAGGGTTATCCGAAAGGAAGCTCGTGCCCCGGTATGAAGAGGCTAGAAGGAACTGGGTAGGTTTTTAGTCAGTAAGAGTACACTATCTTCCGCTCCACCCAAGAGCGGGGGTTGTCATAAGATGATTTATGCCTACCGAAAAAAAAAGGGAACTTAAATAGCTCGTCGTCCGGTAACCGTCCGGACTCGTCGACCGACGTGACGGCACGTAGTGTTCCACGCACGCCTCGCGGTGTTAGCAAAACTGCAAAACCGATGGTACCCCAGCAGGGTCGAGGCTTACTGAGGCCATGGGTCCGCTTTTCAGCTATAAAATAGTACTCTGTGGGTCCGCTTCTGAAAGGAAAACCCGAAGTTCAGGAACAAAAGGCAAAGAAGGAACAAAAGAGAGGGGTCATTGGATGATTTCCGGCCTAAAAAAAATGGGGACTTAAATAAAAAAAAACCAATACTATAAAAACTTTATTAGTCCCAATAAACTGCTATGAGCACAATGCTTACATAGACACTTTATAAAAAATACTTTAGAACATGTTCCAGTGGCCACACTGTTTCTATATCTAATAACTCGTAAACTAAAATATATTTACAATGTTTAGTGAAATAGCTACCGAATATTTTATTACTGGACGAAGGTAATGGCAGTTAGTCTAAAATTTACTTGGCAAGTAAGGTAAGTCTTTCAAGTGTACACCTATAAAACATTCACATCTTATGTTTGAAAACATTAATTAATAATTAATGCATTGATTTTATCAAAAAACCGTAAAAATTTGCTAATTTCATGATACCTTGTGTTTAACAACATCAAAAATAGCTATTGAAACAATTTCACTATAACTAACTAGTCTTGAAACTATACATAAAACTAGAAAAGTGGACTCAAACATAATCATATAAAAATAAAGAGAAAAAGTTATCACAAAAGCGGCGATGTTAAAATAATGATAATGACAAAAATTGTTATTAATGTTGTATTCCTAAAAGCGGTGGGCAAAGCATTGAAATTACTTAAAATTAGGGCAAATTGCAGCAAGTGGTAATACTAAAGGCTTGTACTTGTAGCTGTCTACGGCAATTTAACGAGATCAGAATATAAAGTCACGATTCTCATACGTCAGGTTTACAAACATAAAATTCAGATAATCTTATGTAATCTACTCTTTATTGTCACAATATAATTGAACAACTTGGACAATGTTATCACAGCGCTAATCTTATCAATATTTAAACATCTGTTTCCATGAATCTTTCTTTATCATTTCATCACAATAATCTAGTAAAATAGAAACAACATTTCATTATTTTTCCTTCATTTTCGTTCGTGTCACACACATTTTCCCATGATAAATATCAGACAAAGGCAAACTTCTTTACATTATTTTACCACTTTTAATATGAAGATAACAATTTTATATAAGTACATACTATGAGCTAAGAGTTTAAAATAAATTCTCACACCAATTCCAGTCAAAATAAGTTAATAGACAATAAAAGCTAATTTTACAATTTACACATAGTTAATAAAAAGTTAAGAGATTATTCAGTTAGTTTGTCCGTGCCAATGTTCTTGAGCATATTGAGGCAACTCCATGGGCAATTTATTATAACCAGAATTCAAACTAGGACCAGGGTTATTTGGAACACTTTTTGGAACATTACCTTGTCTAAATTTTGTAGAATATTTATAAAAATCAGACATTTCAAAAGGCTTTGTCTCCTCTCTATAAGGTATACATTTACCCTGTTCAATCACTGTAAGGTTTTTCGGTGACTCTAAAGAAACCGCACCAGGGGATAATACAGGAGGGCTCTGCGGTATCTGATTCGGACTTTGCATGGCCGAGTGTCGACCAGAAGAAATCATGATCTCATACGCTTGCGAGTTCCCTACACTAGAAGTCCGCTTCAAGCTTGAACTCTTTTTCAGAAGAGGTGCTTCAGACTTAGTTGGTGAATCTAATGATGTCTCATACCATTGCTTCTCTTTCACTTTCATGTCTGCTTGAGAGAGTGGTGAGAACTTGCTCATGCTAATAGGGTCAAAATTATATGACTTTGTGCTGACTGGAGTTAATTGCTCTTGGTAGTGTCTGCGGTCTTCTCTAATGTAATCATCCGTAGACACTTGCAGTTGCATATGCATTGGATGTTTAATGGTATTATGTTCTCGTAATGGTAATGTATTTGGTACAACTGCTGTCCTTTCTATCGGAATATGAGGCTGTTCTTGAATGTCAGGTTGAGACCGATGCTGATAGATCATCATTGGTACTTCATGTTTCATGTTTTCTAAGTGCAACTGGTTATATTCACTGTGAGATGTTAAATGGTAAGTCTGGGTCCTTTGTAGCGTGTTCCGACGGACACCTTCTGTGCGTCGTTTAGATTGTTGCATTTGATGCTGATGTGCTAAACCTGTCAAATGTTGGCTTTGAGCTTTCAAATGTGAGGCATATTGGTACAGTAATGGTGTGTTACGCATACCATTTTGTACTGGATGCGGAGCCATAGTTCCATGAGTATAATGTGTAGTTATATCAGGATGGCTAGAGCTAAAATGAGTTTCTCGTAATCTAGATACATTATGGGCTTCTGGAGTATTGTTGCAGTAGAGTTTGTTCACATAATCATTTGTCATGGTATGGTGTCTGAACATGGTTCCTTGCTGCATATCATTATGTAGATTTTCGTTCATTGGTTCATGTCGACCAGCCAGTGCTGGGTAAGTATGGGACGTATGTATGGAGAATGTGTCAGTGTTTCTCTCTTGTGGAGGAGAAGGAAAGAAATTAGAACAGCTAGTTTCTGGACGTCGAACATGTCTCGAATGTGCACTTTTTGTCGAAACTCCCGATATAGATGGAGTGGATAATCTATGAGAAAGATTTTTACGTAAATTAGCGTCCGATTCCATCGTACGGTCACCTGTGGCAGCTCTGAGCCGCCTGGACGAGTTATCGGATCCATCTTGGACGTCATTACCGTCTGTTGACCTATCAACACTTTTGATACTACCTAATCTTTCTCTTTGAGGCACTTCAGGGCTAAGGGGCGCTTCGGGCGGCATAATGCCCGTTAATTGCACTTCCTGTACACATAATTTGTAAAGCTCTTCGTTTTTGGCTGCAAGGATCTGCTCCAACTCCTTCTTTCGAGCTTGCAGCTTGAGCAATTTGTCCTGCTTATCAGAATGCAAATCGCTTCCCATTGTGCTCGTACCCATATTTAACACAACTTATAAAACACAAAACATAAGTCAAAACCACGTCCACGGAATTGAATAAAATTAGTTTATAGTTAAAATAGTCACTAGTTTCATTCTAGACAAAATAAACAAAGAAAATCATAAATTCTTGAGCGTTGACACATATTTTCACACGCACATCCGCACCCATGTTTGTTTGTAGAAAAAAAATTAAGCTGCGTTCTAATTTATTTTATTTTATCAACGCGAACAACTCATAGTATTTCACTAAATTATTGGCACTTATTTTCAAAATTAAGTGTTGTTTATATATTAATTGTCAATAGAAAAGAAACAAGAACACGTACCGGTGTATTCACAGGTATTGCATGGTTTTATAGTGCAAATCAAACGTATGGCATGTAATTCTTTAAAATGAACGCAGAGTTTTACCTGTCCGTGATATGTTTACGAAGTAGGTAACAGCCATTTTTCGGTTTAAAAACTTGAAATATTCTGAATTGTATTTTATTCTTAATTAATCTGAAATAAAAACATTTTATGATTATAAATGATGACTTTTTTTATCTTTATTTGTTCGCCTTGTCAAAAGAGTATGGCCTTGTTGCCTTACACTTGGAAGTGCATTCCAATAAGTATGGACTCATAAGTTGTGAACAGGAATCGCATCGAAATTATGGTGTGATACAATTATTTTACGTACATAAGTTTTGACTTAAATTAGGTCATATAAATTGCATAAGAAATACATTGTAAACCACGTTCATTTATTCATTGAGTCGAATAAAGTAATTGAACGCGTTTCAGAATGACAACTGGTTTTGGTTGACAATTTAAATTTATGAGTTGTCTTGTCATTTTGACTTTGACATTATTATCTTATCAATCAAACGGGTTTGCTTTCAGAGAGAGTATCGCCTCGGCTGCTATCAGTGCCATGTAAATTTAGAAAAATATAAAAGTAACTCCGTAACTATCTTCCTTCCCGTACCCCCGTGCCCTACTTAGAAAGGCTTTCACCAAACTACATTAAAAATCCAGCAAAGATGTCGAGAGTATACAAGTCAATTGTAACCATCGCGGACAGATTTGTCCCCGGATCTATGCGTCCCATGTGGGAGCACCCAGCTGGTGATTATTATTATTATCTTACTTATCTGTTGGAGAGTAAAAAGGTTGTCTAATAAAAGTGGGTTGTTTCGTTACAGGTCCTAAAACAATTTTCTTCTGGGCGCCTGCTTTCAAATGGGTAAGTAATGCGGAATTGCGGACGTAAATTCAAGGTCATACTATTTATACATAAAAGACCTTACGTAAGGGCAAATTGGCTACGTATAAATATTATGATTAATTTATTAAACATACTTACGATTATATTAGTAAAGTATTTAAATTGAAAGTGTTCAAACGATCTCTCAAACGAAACTATATTTTTTATTCATTTATCATGCATCTCTGTCACATTATCGCATTTTGTAGAGACAGCAAATTCTCAAGAATGTCATTAATTGGATTATATTTCAGTGTTTAATGACTTACCAAAACTTTGCAAAGTTTATACATTAGGTTAAAATGCTACTAATATAACAATCAATATATCATAATATTCAAATAGCATGAACCTACACACCTAATCTAAGCACAGTAGCTAAACTTGATCGGATAGCAGGGTTGTCAATCACTTCAAATACAATATCTATAGTAATCTATTAACAATAACTATAAGTCTCAGTCATAGTAAAGATTTATTTTTTTATGACACAGATAACACCCAAGTTCGTGCTTACTCTGTGGATAAAATGATAAGGCTTGAGACGTTATGAAATCCTATGTTTCACGCTGAGACTACATGTACATTTTAATGTTATTCAAACAAGTTACGTTATCTTTTTATTTAAGCTAACTTAAACCTTATTTCTATCTAATAAGGTTTAAATAAGCTGGTATGAGGTGTGCCATAAACGGTACACTAGAGGTGCATGAGAGGTTAAACACATACCTGCATCTACTAGAACAATTAAAAACTTAGATGGCAATTAATTTAGTTCCATAAACAACTTTGTAGGTTATGGATTAAAAAAAAAATGTATACAAAATATTTCTGATGATTAAGTTCTGTGCACTTTAAAAAAAAAAATTCATGTTTTTTCATTCCTACTGACAAAAATCCATTTTGTGATTGTGAGAATGTGTTACCATTCTAATACTTCATTCATCTGGGTTATGGGATTGTCTGGATAAAACTGACTTCTGGAATACATTATAATGATTTAATAGCATGAATATGGGTGAAAATGAAAATAATTAAACACTGTAATACAGTCTGAGTAAATCATGTGCAGGCATTTTTTTTTAAATTTTGACATAATTTTTAATGTCTGTGAAATGTCATAACTCTACAAACTTTCTTGTACATCTGGGTCTACTGCCAAATAAACATAATATTGATAATAATTTGGCAGGAAGTTCATTTTCGAATTTATTTCAGTTGTGCATGTTTGATAGTTTAATAGTACAAAACACATTTCACTTTACATAGTATAAGGTAGCCATAAGGGCTTGTGCACACCACGTTTTTTAAACGCGCCGTTGACGCGCGTTTGTAGCGATACAGACGCGAGTCAGATGCAGCCTGTATACCGGTGAACGCACACTTATCCGAGCCGAACGCGTTGGACGAATCGAAAGAAAAGAATTTTTGAATTCTTTATAAGAAATCCTATGAAACCCCGCAAGCCTAACCGCGTCGACTCGTCCGAATTTGGAAGGACTCTAGGAAAAAAAGCGATTTGTTCGACGCGTACGGATAAGTGTGCGTTTCACCTTTAATAGGACAACAGTGCGCCGTCGATGCACGTTTCTAAAACGCGCGTCAAAGCCGCGTTTAAAAAATATGGTTTGCGTGGCCCTAAGACTACATAATACACTTGTGTTGGTTAAGTCTGTTTACGAGTAGGTACCTAACCTACTTATACTATTACTGCAACATTCAATAAGGCAAATCAAGATCAAATTAAACAATGGGCTCATACTACATGCACTACAATAAATCCCATTACTGAGTAAAACCCAGAAGTCAGTCTTATTCATAACAAAGCAACTATGGCCTTGACTCATCGCATTGTCACCACTTTCAGGGTTTGGTGATAGCTGGGTTGGGTGACTTGAAACGGCCTGTCGAGTCCTTGTCTATCAGCCAGTCCGCATCGCTCGCGGCCACCGGCATTATCTGGTCCCGATACTCCTTAGTTATTATACCAAAAAATTACAGCCTCTTTGCTGTCAATGTGTTTGTTGCCTGTACCAGTGTGTACCAATTGAGCAGAGCATACAGGTACAATAAGGAATTAAAATCAAAAGAAGCAACCAAACCTCTTTTGGCTAAGTAATGTTTGTTACTGTTTAAGCATACAATAGCCTAAAATCATTTTTTAGTTGGTAAGGTTGATAGTTACGGGATGTTACGCACTTTAGTAGTCTGGGCACCTAGTAGGAACAGTAGCTTTTTTTTTAAAGAGCGTCTTTTAACGTCTCTCTCATAGTTTGAATCTACTTGAACATTGACAAAAATACAAATATTATATTGTTATTTAATAATAGATATGGGTATTAAAACTAGCCAATATAGGTATTATTTATTTTATTTTTAGTAGGTAGACAAATATAAAATATATTTTGGGGATGGTAGTATTTTTTTAAAGTTAGGCTATAATAGAAGTACAAAGCACTACAATCTTGGACTTAGATGGCTTTTTTTATGATTATTGTAAAGTGCATTGAAGTGCAATGCAGTTACAAGATATTAATAGGTATTTAATTAAAAATATGCTACAGCACTGTGAAAGTAAGGTAGTGAAAACATCTTTTAAATTGTAACAAACATTCTTCATTAGCTTGAAGTATGAGCTAATATAACTGAACAGCTCATTCCGTTTTGTAGTAGCAAAATAGGAATTGTGTCCATATTGACAGGGTAATCGGGAAATCTGGTTTTTATCATATCCTTTCTTATTTTGTGACTGTATTGTAACTTTTAATTCGTAACGTATGACGTACGAATGTCTGGTACTACGAATGAATATCATTTGTTAAAGCATCACTAGATGGCGCTGCTAGCAGTGGCGGATACAGGCTAGGCAGGCTATGTGGTTTGGGAGGAATGGGCCTTGCACGGTCTATGCATACTCTGAACTATATGCATGCTATGCTAGATAAATCAAAAAGGCCTCCTCATTTTATTTATGGTTTTTGATCCATTATTATTTAACCCTTCAGATACCGTCAATTAGAGACACAATAGTAAGACAATAGATGCGCGGCCACCGGTGGTCGCTTGGGGATTCATGAATTAAATACCTACGAATTCGATGCCAACTAGAATATATTTTTATTTCAATTTTTGAGCCTACAGATATATTCTCCTGTTCCTAATTCAATCTGAATCCGCCACTAGATCGTATAGATCTAACGTGTTTATTGGTTTCTGTTACAGCTAAATTACCATTTAAACTGTCCACGATCTTGTGACATTATTATCAGTGTTGCCAATTTTTTAAATGCGCGGTTTCTCATAAATATTTTTAATTTACAATCGCACTGTGACAAAAATCAACAGAGCAACACTAAAGAGTAGTTTCTAAATTAAGATGAATAGGTGCTTAAAGTTCTGATTAAATAATTTTCTCAACTGTGATAATCTAAACGTAAATGTGGTTGCTGTTAACCAAACAATGTTAAGTATTGTTATGTATATCACACCATTTAAATGTAAACATGGCGTTATTAAATCATAGTTTTGTAAAAATAACATTTTGTCTATTTTTGTAAAACCTTTTTTGAATATGAAAATATATATTTTTTATATTTCGGACCTTTCTTGTTTGTATTTACTTTCTTCTTACTCATTTTCTTTCAGTCATTGCCTTAATCAGTTATGGCCTTCTATTGAAACTTTGCATGTAATTTGTTTTGTGACATTTTATTTGTGCATACATACTTACAAATGATATGTAGACAATCATTTGCATCGTAAGGGCCTTCACCCGCGTCGACTTTTTGTAGCGATATGATGCGCGACAGCATCGCTATTAACGCGCGTTGCATTTGCAAGCGCTATAAAAAGATGCCAACGCGCTACAGCATCGCGACTATATCGATACCGAAAGCGCGACTACATCGCTATAAAAAGTCGCAGTGGACGAGGGTCCTAAGTTCTATTTCATGTTGATATCTTTATTTTTTACTTGACATATTTACTAATTAGGTTAGAATTATTAAGAGCTGATTTTACAATTTTCCTTTTATTATTCGATGACTACTTGCCCCACCTTCCTGGGTGATGGTAATCTTTGAAATTCTCGGTTTTTCTTTACTAATTATATAATACGCATGTACTCAACTTACACATAAACCTTCCTCTTGAATCACTGTCTATTGTGTGAAAATCGCATGAAAGTCAGTTGAGTAGTTTTTAAGTTTATCGCAAATAGATAGACGCGATGGTCCATTTTATTATATAGGTATAAGGATGGTATGTATGACATATTTCCTATAAAAAGGCAGCTAATTAGCCAAACCGGTGTCCTCGGGTAAAAGTAGAATACATCGATTGAAAAATCGGCCCTTCAGCGAATAAACTACAGGATGCATTTTGAATCATATAAAACAAATATTCCTTTTTTAGTTCATTTGGTTTAGATGTGAAACAAAATATCATAGGTAGAAGAATTAGGTACCTACCTCAAAGACTACAATAAAAAAACTACAACGTAACTTACGGTTTTTGGGTGTATTTATGCTATTTAATGCATTATGCACAAATTTGTATAAAGCATGTTTCATTATGAATTAATTTACGCAAGTATTTATTATTGCATGCCTACTTAGATCTTAAGAAAAAATAGACCTTTAGATATTAAATCAGTTACGACTATTGTCTTAAAATATGACGACAGTTAATGTGTGATGTGCGATTTTCCCCCTTGCTGTCACCCGCATACGGTTTTGGCCGCATAACTAGAGTGAACGAAAACATTGTGAGTATGCCAGGACTTTAAACATGCCTATACTTGTTACGAACGGTCTCTACTGCGTGGACTTTACTCGGGTTAAAGACTATGACGATCCATCATTCAGAAATAAATGTCATCATTTTTTTAGGGGTAGGTGAAGACCTGGCCTGTCTTATATCAGCATTTATTTTACTATTTCGTAAAATGAATGTTGGAAATAAACTCAGTTTAACTGAGTGGCCATCAAAGCTGAAATAAAATGATATTTTATGTTTTTATTTAAGAGATATAATGTTGCTATTTGTTTGATGGGGAAACCGCATTACGTTATACATATTGTCTATACTTCCCAAGTTCGCGTCGGCCACAGAGAAAAAGAAAAGTTCGAAGGAAGGATTTTGGAAGAAGAATTAACATGCCTACCTAATGCTAGAAGGTATTAATCAATACCTATTACATTCCTTCTTGCTGAGCCTATAGTTTACTTCATTAGATGGCCATATTTATAGTACCATCAATGGAATTCGTAAAGATCTCAAAGGTGCAGATGTATGGGAATTTGGGGTACCTACTACGAGTATCTACTATTTCTGGGTTAAGTATGTTCTGGATAGAAGTACCGCACTCACATTTAGTATCAGAGGGGCCAATAAAACCCCACGTTGCCAAGTTGTGTTTAGAGCGGGCTACCTGAATTCGCAACCGATTGTGTGCTTTTCAATAAGTACATTAATTATACATCTTTTAAAAGTGGATTAACTGTTTAGGGCTCCCACAGAAACCTGCAATGTCGATTGCTGCAATGCGATTTCATACAGCAAAGCATCGGTTCTGGTGACCATAAAATGTGTGATGCGAATCAATTCGCAAGTCCTTGTGATGCGTTGTGCGAACTCACTTTTTCGATGTGACGGCATCGCAGTTTTGTGTTTGGACTCTTCTTTTCGTTTATGATAATTATCAGAACAAGAACTTCTTATCATATTTGCGATAGAATCTGTTACATACTCTATGACAAAACTTAGTCATTGACTGACAGCCAGATATGTCAAATTTTTGGGTGTCTTTTGGACGCTCAAAATTTTTCTAAAAACCAATTTTCAGTGCTATGTAACATAAATTTCATCACGTTTTTTTATATAAAAATATAAAAAATGTCGTCATTTTACAAGGGTATCATTAAGTTCGTGGACAAATTTGTCCCGAACGCCATACGGCCTCTATGGGAACATCCAGTTGGTAAATATAGTTGTTTTCGCGCTTATTAGGTACCTACCTCTACATATACCTAATACCCGATATCCGTGTTAATACCTAAATTCAGAAAATGTGTCTGATACGTCAGTTTGTTCGTTTTAGGTCCGAAAACTATATTCTTCTGGGCTCCCATCGGCAAATGGGTAAGTACAAGTTTACCCGGCCACAGGACCCCTTTTAATCTGTAATCTGAAAGTCATTCACCAGACATACCTACGAGATTAAGTAATCAAACCCTCGATTTCTGAATAAATATTTTGAAATTGAGTATTTTTGACAAAGTCTACTTTGCCATATAAACTTTCCCCCCGATTTCTGATCAAAACAATTCTCAAACTGAGAATTGTTGTTTGTAGGGTAGTTTGAGACGTTCTTAATTCAAAATACCTACTCAATTCTAAAGCGGGAACTACATTAACCGACGCAAACGTGGGCCACGCCTGATTTGTATGTAGCGTCGCGTCGCGTGGCGTGGATCTAATGTAGCTCTACAAGTCAAGTTGCGATATAAAATATATGGAGACCGACACGCCCAGATAGGCGTAAGTGGCTGGCCCACTTGTGTTCAGTTTAGTGTGTTGTAAAACTCGCCCTTAGGCATTAAAGTAGGGTTTGACTCGTTCTTAACTTTGAGTTAATTCAGAAACCAACCCTAAGAGTTAATCTCAATACATAATAACCAATTTCAGAGTTTGGTGCTCGCTGGATTGGGTGACTTAAATCGGCCTGCCCCTAAATTGTCTCTCAGACAGTCTGGATCGCTTGCCCTTACCGGCTCCATTTGGGCGCGGTGGTGTTTGATTATTATACCGAAGAACTACAATCTCTTTGCTGTCAATGTGTTCGTAGCTACCACAGGCTTTTACCAATTAGCCAGAATATACTTCTATCGAAGACAGCTCGAAAAAGAGAAACAGGATGATATGAAAAAGAAGTAGCCTTTAGAAAAACATTTTCCAAGAACTTGTCCGACTGGTGATGTGTTGATTTTTTTAAAATTGTTTTGTAATTGGTAGGTACAGCCTGTTTTTTTTCAATCCTTAAAGGCGATCTATTATATTATAAGTGTTATCTATTTATGCAACAATCAAGTAACAAGAATAAAAATAAATATTAATATTTATTCTATTTAATTTCTTCAACAACAAATAAATTTAACTTAAAACTAACTTAAAAAATAAAACGCTAAAGAACTAAAAAAAAATGGCAATTTAAAAAGTAAGGCGTCGAAAAATTCCTCCGCATCGCTGTCGACTGGTAATGTACCCAAAAGACTGGCGGCATCGCCACGCTGAATGAAAAAGAAATTGATTAATTAGGTACGTTTTTCCTACATTTTATGAAGTCCAAATCTACTGAACTGATTTGATTATACTGATTCTTTTTCTATTAAGACAGACTAAAAAATCAGGCTATATACTATTACCTTGATGCAAGTGATACTGAATGAATTGTTGTTATTTCCCATTGTTCTTGCTTGTACTAAGTAATCGCAGACATTGTTTTGCAGATTCAATTCAAATTCTTGTAGCGTGTTTTTGTGCCAGTACTTACCTAAGTTTTTGCAATATTTTTAATTGATTCTTGATTTTTTAGGAAAGGAAAGGATCCAATTTTTCAGTCGAGTTTAAATCTGACCCAAACTTAAGGTACTTGCATAAAGGACACGTTATCTTGTGTATCAAATTCAAGACAATGAATTGATCAGCAAGTTTAACTAAATTTCTTACTGTGGCTGTGTAAAAATTGGCATATCGCTTCATTAATCGGGGTTATTAAACGCTACGATAAAAATATAGATATGTGAACATCGCAGCACTCACAGGTTATCAGGATTTACTACACAAAAAGTACCTAAGTACACGTTTTAGTGAGAGACCGGTGGGCGAGGTGTGCAAGAGGCCTTCCTGGCGCGATGCGTATGGATGTGCGGAGTAGCAAGGCGGTGCATACGAAAAAAAAACCGTCATTGTGGTCACATAACTTTATAGCTAGTCTTAGTGCAGCTCTAGTGGAAAAAGGCTTGTAGAACTACATTTTTATTTACAATATCAATTTGTTTGACTTGTAGCTAGGAACGTTTGCACTTTGTTACTTATTTTCTATTCGTTTGTTTAACTTTCCTTGTTATTTTTGAGTCTAATCACCAGTTTCATCACCGTGACAGAAAACAGTGAATCAGTCCTATGTTATCTTTATTATTCTAAATTGTGTGGTAGGTAATTGAAGTTCTGATTAGATATTTTTGTAGACTGTGATTTATTGAGTTAATATTGTGATGGACCGTTTAAATATGCCCACTTATAGTCTCTCTAAAAAGTCGAAACGACTTAGGAATTTTGTATAATATTTAATCATTTAAAAAATACTTAGGTAGGTATATCGATACTTTTTATAAGGTTCTTCTATTAGTAAACAATAATCAAGATCTCATAATCAACCTTGATTATTGAACTACGTCAGATTTAATTTTACCCTAATAATTACTAGCCTAATTTCTACCTAAAATGACTTGGCGTTTTTTAGACAGACTAACATGGCATTGTTAATAAAAAAATGTTTTGTTTTTCTGTTGTCATTGACATAATTACACTCAAATCACACACGCACTAAATTATAAAGGTGAAATTTTGTTACTTCTCACTGACCTCTACTCGAGGTCAATAACTTAAACAACTGTTCAGTCGTTTGAGTCTGAAGGAGTAAGGATTTTACGAAATAGGCCACGGCAGACCATATCTTGGAAAAGCACATGATTACTACTTCTTATCCAGGGAGAATGTTCCCTTTGGGTAATTTTCTACTTTAACGTGAGCGAAGCTGTTGGTAAATACTAGTAGAATGCACATAAGTATCTACTATTAAATGAAAATAGGGTTTTAAAAAGTCTGGTTTTCTCACAATGTTTTCGTTCATCTATGACCGTGGTAGTTGGTTAGTATATCGTAGTAAAGAGTGAATATGGGCAAGCGTGTTCTAGTTTATATAGATTTTCATCTGTATCTGACATATAGCAATGATAAAGCTTCGATAAATAGGGCAGTTATAACACCTGTAGTACATACCTATTAGTAGGTAAACCACAACTTGTGCATAAAAATCGAGAATCACATCAGGGAGGCCGCAAATGAAGACAACGAAAAAAAAACTGAATCAATTCTACAGCACGGAAAACGACCAATCAGCGAATGTTAGAAGGTACTGCATGCGGTATGATCTTTATTTGCATGTATCTTTTGCACGCTAAACATTTAGGTATTGCATGGTTAGAAAAATCAGAATCCATCTTGAAAATCAATTGGCTGAATGTTGCCATAATCGCCAATAGTTGGTTGAAATATGTCGGAACATTTGTATTGTCTTTAAACCTAAAGGCCCTTTGGGCCCTTAAGTAGTTGTATTTATCACAATATCTACTCAGCTCAGAGGCCCAAAACACAAAACTACGATGCAAAGTCGCATCATAAAATTTACGAGCTCGAAGGACGCATCGCAAAAACTTGCGAATTAATTCGCGTCGCACATCGTATGGTCGGAAATCGCATCGAAACAATTCACATCGCAGTTTTGTGTGGGGGTCCTAAGCATTACGAACCCCTATTTTCTAGAACATAAATCATTGCAAAATCAGTAAAATGTCAAGCAGTTGTTAAAACTGGCAATAGATGTCGCAGTCAGCAGTACTGAATTACCTATTAATTTTACATGATAATGCATAATTTTGCGATAATTTTTGTTCTAAAAACTGGAGGTAAAAATAAGAGGAGGAGTTTACTAATTGGTATCTCACCTATTCAAGTAGATGTGTGTTTTAGATGGGTTAAAAAGAATACTGCTATTGAGTAACTACTGCGTTGAAGCACAATTGCCAAGGGTGGCGAAAGGATGTCCCTTATTAGACTCAAGTGACGATGAAGAGGTCCCTAGCGGGTAACACGTCAACAAGAATCCTTGCAGCAGTCTTTTGAAGTATCATAATTACGTTACAATAAATTTTCTTTTAAGTTTTTATACTAATAATACTTTGTGAGGGCCCGTCTCCATCACCACGATGCGGCGCCGCCACCAATGGCACGGGGCGCCGTCACCGTGCAACGGCATGGCGCCGTGCCTTTGCACGGTGGGCGGTTGGGTGGGAATGAGATATTTTTTTGAATATTTTAGAATGACTGGACGTGCCCTAAGGCCAGTCCGTCATTTAAGCTTATGTAGATATACCTACCTTTTTTAGATCTGAAATCATCCAATGACTTCTCCCGCCCTTTTGTGTCAGACCTTTGCTGACTAAAATCCACCTGTGCCTTCTTTGCCTTCGTTCCAGGGCCCCGGGGTTATTTTTCGCATCACCCATGGCCCCAGTGTGTATGTATATCTAAGTCTGTGTCTACCACAACTGTGCTTCAACGCAAACTTACCAGCAGTATTCTTGAATCAGTCGGACTAAATTTAATCATTAACTTGCAATATCCACAGGCCCTAGTCTTGACTTCGCTGGACGCTTACACCCGACCACTGGACAAGGTGTCGATTACACAATCGGCTTCGCTGAGCGCCACTGGCCTCATTTGGACAAGATACTGCTTGGTCATTACACCAGTCAACTACTCTTTGGCTATATGTAATTTTGCGTTGGGACTTGCGAATGGAGTGCAGACCTTTCGCGCTTACCGTTTCCAGAATCGGAAGGCTATTGCTTAAGTTGTATACAAGATAAGGTTTTTAACGCGTTAGCTACCGACCATGGCCTATCTAACTATCTCATTGCTCCTCTTCAGGGCAAAGGTCTCCTTTTCCATATTTAACAGACGTCTGCCCCCAAATTTGCCAGATTGTGCAAAAGTTTATAGTCTGCATTATAACGGATTTAGAGGCCCTACCACAAGACAATCCGATTGACGACGTGCGATTTGCATGCGAGACAGAGGGATTTAGCTTCACCCCTTTAACAGTTCAGTTAAGGTCGTGGATCGGTTTAAGAGCTCTTGGTAGCACTGCAGGCTTTCGGAAACTGACTTTTACCCAGAGGAGCCTTGAAAGAAAAAGAACTCAACTCACAGGGGCGGCAGCAAACGCGTTAAGACCTATAAATATTGAAGATAGGCTCGGAGTTACGTCTCGACTTATAAGAAAATAGTTTAATAGGAAACTAACCAATATACAGGGGCCTTACCATAACATGTCAAAATGTCAGTCTCTATAACAGTTCAGTTTAGGTCGTAAAGTGGTTTGCGTCTTGGTAAGGCCTCTCTGGTGTTACTTAATCGTAGAATAGATACTATAGATACTCTTTTGAGTGCCATGGCCACTTACGAGCCACGTAAATATACGCTGAAATTTTAGAGGTAATGGGTAATTATAATATCGAATTTATTAGGTAAGTACTTGTAGATGTGTTGTCCAAATATTCTTTATTGACTAGTCACAATATAAAAAGCATTTCTTGCCAAAAATCTACCCACCCGGCAAAGAGGCATAATATTGAATTAGTTTTTATTCTTCCGTCACAGTCAATTATTTTTTTAGATTGGTTTTCGCTTTATTTTCAACTGGTACTTAATCTATTATTCCTAAAGTCAGTTTACACTGGTATCGTGAAGAGTCAAGCAGATTAATTTCCATAGCAAAGTACACTGTATATTGGTCTATACATATTATAAATTGGCTTGGCCCTGGCAGAGGGCGCCACCAGCGTAAACTGGCCTCTAGTCTCGTCAAATAACTACGCTAACGAGACTCAAGGGCACTTTTATTGTAGAACATAATATACCACGATTTGTCACATCGCATTGCTCTTAGCAATAACATTGTAATATGTAAGTGCTCAATAACACTTGTCAAATAACAAAAGCGAGAAATGTTAGTTGTTCAGATTTCCTGTTGACACTTACGTTATTTTCAAAGTTGCTTTGCATTGTGTTAAACCTTGAAGGTCACTTATAGGCAGTAGCAGTACTGTAACTAGGGCGGTGCCCAGGCCAGGGCAGTCCCTGTAGGGGCGCAATAATTTATAGATCTAGTCCTTCTTTTTATAGTACTATTTTCTAGGGACGTAGTTATGGAAGCTCGCACCGGGCGTATAGAAGGCTAGTTACGGCTCTGCGTGCAGATAAACTAAAGGTATACACGCTAGGTTAAGTATACCTGACGGGTTTGCCTGTACCTAGTTGAGTTTTACAGGTATACCGGAGCGGGTATGTTGCACAACTGTGCAGGTTTCCACACAAGCTTACCTTACAGGAATAACTGTGCAGACAAACCTGTCAGGTGGGTGTAACGTGTATGGAAACCTTAAGAAATTTTTGCACAGCATGGGTTTTAAATAACAGAAGTGAGAAATTAGTATATTAGAGGAAGTTTAAAAGTGGCGCCAGTGACTGAAAAGTTGAAAGGTAATCGGTTGTCTTGGAATGGTCATGTGAAGAGGAGGGATGAAGCGCATATTACTAAAAGAGTTCTGAGTATACATGTAGATGGATGAAGAGGGAGAGCAAGGCCGAAGAAAAGAAAGATGGATTGTGTGAGGAGTGATATGAAAGAAAAGGGAGTTAGTGATAGTTTGACGGGTGACAGGACAGAATACCCCAAGTAATATGGAATAAGGGCAGGAAGAAGAAGGGTAGGATAATAACAGTACGAAAATATGCATGTTTAGGATGAGAATAGAAAAAGATAAAGCTACATTGTATGAATCTGACAGCTGTCACCGGCACCTTCCTATAGCAATGCCAACTGCATTGCTATAGGAAGGTGCAGTGTAAATGACGCTTAATAAAATTTACATTGAATCATTGAATAAACTTTATTCGATTTCCAACTTTTGGCTCAGAGCTGAAACTAGAAAATCCAACAGTCCCAATAAAATAATTTAGTCTAAGGGGCTACTACCCAAGTGTTACTGAAAAGTTTAGTAGCCATTCAAGAAAACATTTCATTGTAATTAATTTAATTATCGATAGTGCAACAAGAAAATCTAACTGATATTGACATTTCAAGCTACTGTTTACTATTTTAACCCTTCAGATACCGTCAATTAGAGACACAATAGTAAGACAATAGATGCGCGGCCACCGGTGGTCGCTTGGGGATTCATGAATTAACAGTCAACCCCTAGTTACTGAAACAGACTTTCAAGAAACTATGGGGTCAGTATTTTATACCTAATATCTAAATATATTTCCTACTTCAGAAACGACCTAATTACTAACTTTGTATCTAAGCGTCCCCGCACAAGGGCCTCAAAAAACGCTAGAAGCGGCCACAAAAAAAAAGCTAGAAGCCGCTTCAAGCGTTTTTTTGTGACGGCACCGCCGCACACGAGCCACTGAAAAACGCCGCTTCAAAAGTGTGCGTACGCGCAGCGGAATGTTGTTGAATTTAAAGATTTTAATTATGCAGATATTTAGTTTATAACGTCGTATAATTGTGTATGGTAAAAAAAAATTTGTGCACGCAACCATTGTGGAGAAATTCACCAAAAACTGATTCCGCTGGGCGAACGTTGTCCTGGCGGAACTTTTTTTAATCCATAGACTTTAGAAGAAAAGAGATGTGTCCAAAAATTAGTGTGTATTTGTGTGTAATTGTGTATGTATGAATAAAACTAGTGCATGCATAAACTTCGGAGAAATTCAAGTTTCCGCTACGCGAACGTTTGGCCTTTAGCTAGTTTTCATATAAAGCGCTTACATAGAGAGCTGTAGATTTTTACATACGTTGTTTTGAATTTGTTTATATTTGTTTAAAAAACAGATTTAGAAAAAATCGTAGGGCTTAAAAGATAAAAATATAAACGTAAAATACGCTTATTAGGTCTTAGTTCTTAAAGTATGCACTTTGGGGTCTAGATTTTCACGTTTATACAAACCTTGTAAGTGTCTGCAACATGTTACCAAGTATCAATGATGTTCCGTTAGTAATTAAAGAGTTATAGGACAAATTTACCATGAATAGATCACTGTTTACAAAGCAGTCAAATATCACGACGTTCTAAATGAATTGCATGCTAAAATGTATGCCAATAATTAGTGTATTCATTCAACTATTCACATGCAAAATTTCATTTCATTAAATTCAGTAATTAAAGAAAAACAATTATAATACTGACGAAGCATCGAAAACCTACATAACCCGACCAAGTTCGGATGGCTACAAAAAAGCGGCCGTGCCATATATCTAAGAAACGTTCTTAACCTTCCAATATAGTATTTATTAATATGGTACAGTTGCGTACACAAGCGTTAGGAAAAAATAAAACAGTTGCATTTCTTGAATGAAAAATATTTTTTTAATAATAACGCCACTATCTACGATAAAAACAAATCTTCAATTAACAAGTACTTCTCTATTTAAATATCCGCGTACAAAAATATTTTTAATTACATATAATACTTAACGTTAATAGACGCTTGCAATGACAGCAATAGACTTAAATGTGTTTTAACTAAAATAGATTATGAACTAGCTTTTTTTTAAATTTATAAAATCTCTATCTAAATCTATTATAAAATCTTACCTTATATCTGTTATCAGCTTCTCACTATCATTCACTCACTATTCCTACTACATAATTATGTTATGCTTCACTGTTACACTATAACATTAATAACACACTTTGTCAATATTATTATTACAGAGAATTGGCGATGCATAGCAAAACAACAGCGCATACGCACACTGTCCTTGACTGCACATTTATTTGTTTGTGACTGGGGATGAAATAAAATCAGATTCAAGTTCAACAGCAAACGAATACGCGCGAAAACATATTGCCCTCTCTTTTCTTCAAGGATGACAGTACCGTTTCAAGCGGGAAGCCGCCTATCGCTCGTTGCGCGCAGCGCGTTGTCTATTTTTTCACACAAGAATATTTTTGATCAATTCATAACTACAATACTTAGACTATTTAACTAAAGGATTAAGCGTACCGAACTTCGAACAAAATAATTCTGCATATTTTGGTGGGGTGCGGGGGAACACGCTCACATACATAAGAAAAAAAAATCGATTCAAGAAGTAGTTTTTTTTAAGTTATTAGATTGTTTGATCCACTAAAGTTGCAAAGGGGAACGCTCTTGCATGCCTAGTCTATTGGTTAAATAGTGAGCTACAATATGATAAATATTTACCTAAACAGTAGTACATACTTACATGTGGTAAATATTTAATTTCCCTAAGGGGTCTATAGTTAGAATCCTGATCCGTGAAATCTTCAATAGAAATTAGCTGTATGAATTTTATTTGTCTTAAATAATATATTTAGATTATATCTCAAGTCTCAAGCGCATACTTAAATAAAGTACCTACGTAAATAGTACCTATTTTCTGTCATAGTCAAATACATTTAAAAAAGTAGGTGTACAAAAATAAATGACCTATAAATTATATCGAAACAACAATTGTGTTATCACCTATACCAATTCAATACCGGTATTATACTGTAAATTTTGGGATGTTACCTAAATATATTGCACGGCCGCTTTTTTGTAGCCATCCGAACTTGGTCGGGTTATGTAGGTTTTCGATGCTTCGTCAGTATTATAATTGTTTTTCTTCAATTACTGAATTTAATGACATGAAATTTTGCATAAGAATAGTTGAATGAATACACTAATTATTGACATACATATTACTATGCAATTCCTTCAGAAAGTCGTGATATTTGACTGCTTTGTAAACAGTGATCTATTCACGGTAAATTTGTCCTATAACTCTTTAGTTACTAAAGGAACATCATTGATACTTGGTAACATGTTGCAGACACTTACAAGGCTTGTATAAACGTGAAAATCTAGACCCCAAAGTGCATACTTTAAGAACTAAGACCTAATAATCGTATTTTACGTTTATATTTTTATCTCTTAAGCCCTAAGATTTTTTCTAAATCTGTTTTTTAAACAAATATAAACAAATTCAAAACAACGTATGTAAAAATCTACAGCTCTCTATGTAAGCGCTTTATATGAAAACTAGCTAATGGCCAAACGTTCGCGTAGCGGAAACTTGAATTTCTCCGAAGTTTATGCATGCACTAGTTTTATTCATACATACACAATTACACACAAATACACACGAATTTTTGGACACATCTCTTTTCTTCTAAAGTCTATGAATTAAAAAAAGTTCCGCCAGGACAACGTTCGCCCAGCGGAATCAATTTTTGGTGAATTTCTCCACAATGGTTGCGTGCACAAATTTTTTTTTACCATACACAATTATACGACGTCATAAACTAAATATCTGCATAATTAAAATCTTTAAATTCAACAACATTCCGCTGCGCGTACGCACACGCTTCAAAAAGAATCTTGAATCGGCGTTTTTTTGTGGCCCGTGTGAGGGGACAGTAAGTATCTAGTAGTACTAATCTAAGTAGAAAACTAGTGCCATTGATTGCCAGAACAAATTGTATTGATGCTATTTTTATTTTACTAAGTAATATAATTTTGTGTTCATAATATACTAATCTTAAAGGTATTTACTCAAATATTTTTGTAGAAAGTAGTTGTAGATTAGATCGTAGTTTTGCAGGTGCATGGACTGCTTTTTTTTAACTTTTGATCCGATTTAACCCTTCAGATACCGTCAATTAGAGACACAATAGTAAGACAATAGATGCGCGGCCACCGGTGGTCGCTTGGGGATTCATGAATTAAAAAGGTGCTTGAACGAGTTGCATATAGTCACCAAGTGCGCAGTTCGGCCCCTACTATATTTTAGTAGGTACGTTTGTCTTGCCTTATGCCTTGATCACACGTACCAAGTAAACTGGCGAGACAGTGCTCTCGACCGAGTACTCGGTACGTGTAAACACAGCGCCGAGTGCTCGGCCGAGCGCTTAACTCGCTTACATCACTGTCTCGGCCGAGTAACATTTTACTGCCTCGTCCTTTTAGCCAGTACGTGTGATCAAGGTATAAGCAGGCAGTGTATTTTTGGCCTTAGATAGAAGTTAAAAATTTGTATATCGCATTCTATCTTGCCATAGTTTAATTATGCGATTTATTCAATAAATAGGGTCACAAACATTACTCAAAGTGACTTTAATATTTACTATGGTAACACCACGGATTATTGTAACCTTGAAGCATTTTTATTAGGTTCAATAATTATATTAATTAGAACATTTAAAGAACTTCCTGCGGTCCATGTATCTGTCTAGAACGTAGTTTTTATTTTGCATGCACGCATGTAATTGTGTTGTCTATTGCACGTTATGTTATTAAATCTTGCCACAATTTAACTTTTTTTTTAATGAAGCTTATGCTTTGGCTTTTGAAACCCCATCATCATATCAGCCGAAAGACGTCCACAGCTGGACATAGGCCTCCCCCAAGCGTTCCAACGCTGTGTCTTCCCGTACGTGATCGCCACTTCAGAACCTTTCGTGCCCATCGACCATCTGTTCTGCGTGAAATGTGCCCTGCCTATTGCCACTTAAGTTTAGCGACTCATCGAGCTATGTCGGTAACCTAGGTTCTCCTGCGGATATCTTCATTTCTGATGTGATCATGCAAGGAAACTCCGAAACCCCGCCTTTTATGAAATAAAATGACAAACTTGTCAGCCTTCAAAAGGGAGAGTGAACAGGGAGAAAAGAATATCTCGCTGGTTGCATCCAAGGATCTTGTATACCCTACGGGTTGCATCATAGACTTCATCTGTTAGGCGAGATATGAGATATGATGATGATATGATATGAGGCCCCATTAATTATCTTGCCGAAGTATAGGACCAAAGCATGCTATGGCAGCCGGAACTTTTGAAAGAGTTACGGTGTCCCTAGAACACAAAAGGTAAATGAAGAAACATAGGAAAATTATCGAAATGGGTCAAAGGGACGTCCGCGCTTCTAGTGTTCACCAGGTTAACCATAACACGCCTTCTCGCTTAACCCTAGAGCGGGAAAAGTCAATTGATTTGAAATTAAAATATTTTTAGTTTCTAGATATATGCGAAATCAGAATATAGTTTGTTCAGAATCAGTAACTGATCGATTTCAATCATTTGTACCCCATGTTATATTTTTTCCCAAAAATATTTAAAAAACGTCACCAGTTGGACACCACCACCACTAAGTACAACACTGGTTACGGCAGGTCATTGCGGGCATTAAACACAGCCGGGTGCGGGAGCAAAATAACGCCTCCGTCGCCTGAATGGCCCGGTGAATATCTATTTTTGCGGTCAACAAAGTAACATAACAAGCTTATAACTCTGTGATTTTTCATGATATAGTTATGAAATTTTATGCATAGATTCTTTACTTGCAATACTAGACGTGTTTCGGGTTTCGCATATACTAAAACTTATCTAGAAACGTGCCAGGAACGTCTTTGAATCGAGACAGGGAAGAAATTCGCATCAGAAAGCGGAAATTGACAGTTTGCCAACATAACGAATGACGCAACGGAAGTGCATCTCAGTGGCTTACGCAATGATTCATAATGGTGCCAAGTGTAATACACCTTGGCAATGATATGAGGTTAATGTGTTTGTTTGTGTTGTTGGTTTGTTAGGTTAGCTAGGTATCTAATCGCGATTGCTAACGTGAAGTCTTGAGTTCGATTCGACACGAGGCGAACTCAGTTTCAACTTCAAGTAGCTCTAAGCTCTTAGCTTGTGTAACAGATGTTATATGGGATCCTCTGGCTACTGTAGTGTCCTACGTTGGCTACTCAACGCGTAAAAGAAGCGATGCGGCGCGAATGGAATAATACAATTGATACTCTATTGCAGTGGCCTGATCAACCGCACGTGGGTGCGGCGACGAGTAAAGCGAAGCGAAAGCATTCAGCTCGTTTAAATTTTTATTCGCGATTGCGGTGCGGTGACTTGCTTCAATATAAATGGCGTCTGAAGAGGCGACTTCGCACGCACGTAGGACAAAGCCGCCGCATCGCATTGTATTCGCATGAACTCCGCCGCATCGCTTCGCAACCGCATTCGCGTTGTTGTGCCCACATAGGACGCCGCGTAACCGTTCTAAGAAACCAGGTGTAATGATTCATCCATACTAATATTGTATTATTATAGAACTATGCGGGAAAAGGTTTAAAGTTTCGCAAACCTCCGTCTTCTCAACGGATGTTTGCGGGAGGATCCTCTGACCCTCTGACAGACGGCTTTGTGTGCAATCCGGGCAACTGCCCAATAGTTGATTTCGGACAGTTCTATATGTTCTTCCAATTGTTCGAAGAACTCTGATTCCGCGATATAAATATCTCTACAATATAGACCAATATGAAAGCTTGTTTGTTAGAATTTCTCGCCAAAACCAATGTACTAATTTTGATGAATTTTAGTGTAAAGATAGACTGAATCTCGAACAAAAACTTAGGCTAATCCCGAGGATTAACCGTACCAATATTATAAATGTGAAAATAACTCTGTTACGCTTTTACGGTTTTCACTACTGAACCGATTTTGATGAAGTTTTGTACGAAGTAAGATTGCATCCCAAAGAACATGCTACAAGCTACTTTCACTTTTCCAATAACCGACATTCACCAGGACGTAATCGCTAGTAAAAAATAAAACATCACAACTAAATATCAATTAAATTACTTTTTAATTCTTTCACCCTCAATCCTCCACCATACTCAACAACTTATCCATACTAATAGGATTGAAACTTCTCCCGTTATCATTAGAAAACATGATCACATTTCTTATGACATAGCATTGAAGATTTCCAATTTTGTACAGAGGCCTTCCTTCTCTTGTCTTGCCTGCTATGGGCACAAAAGTAATTCCTTTCTCTATACACCTACTTTCAAGTAATTCTGAGAAGCTCTTGGCTTGAGTAGCGGTGGCCAAGACTTCAGTTATACGGGATGTTTCCTTCACTTCTGGCATGGTGAAACGAGGGGGAGGAGGAGGTTCCACAGAGTCTATGTCGGCACTTCTGTTCATCATGTCCAAGGCTTTGCGGAAGGCGTCACGTACTGCAGGCTCTTTGAGGACCTCTTCTGGGAACATTTTCTGCAAGAATAATGGATAAATAAATGGTTTTGAATGTTTTGTTGTTGTTTTAATTGTTCGACTACCTTGACAAGTCTTCTAGCCACAGACTGAGAGAGAGAGAGGGACACAAGATCAAACACAGATTATAAATGACACATACATGAAAAATTTCTTTCACAAACTAACAAAAATATAAATTATACATTTATGTTAAAAATAAAATAATTTATTATTTAATTTATTAGTCTCTAGGACAAGTACAATATGGATCTAAGTCCCATGTTTTTTTTCTTTACTAATCACGTGGTCATAGCATTTTTTCCCTTTGTTTGAATCTATTGTTACTATTGTGTCATAAAACGCTTTTCTACAAGTTTTAATGTTGAGCTGAGGTGAAGTATTAATTTTTCCTTCAAGTGATCGGTGTGACCACGGGTTTCTTTCTACTATGGTATGAAACCGATAACGTCACTATTTCCATAACGCGAATAGGCTATAGTTACCTTGAAGTCCGTGTAGGAGTTGAGCACGGTGGCGTGCGGCGGGTTGGTGTTGAGCCACGCGGCCAGCGCCGCCAGCCAGCGCGGCAGCAGCGCGCGCGCCGCCATGGCCGCCACCGTGGCCGCGCCCAGCAGCTCCAGCCACTCCACGCACCACAGCCACGCCGCTGCAAGCTCCAAAAGGTTATAGGAGAACTAGCTTCTGCCAGCGGCTTAGCCCAAGTAGCAGATAGTAGGGCCTTGGAAACATTGGAGCGTGCGTTCGCCTACCGATGCCACCCACCCGCTACGACCGAACTACGAAGACCGAAGCCCTAAAAACGGCCCCTAGCGGCCCGTTCAGGGCTTCGGTTGTGTAAGTACGCGAGTGAATTTTGCGTGTTGAAGACTAATTGAGTGAGTGTTGTCTGTTTTATTCTTCTTATTCTATCGGTTGACAAGGTGAACTAAGCTTGCGATTGGTGTGAGGGACTCGGAGAACGCCTTCCTTTGGAGTGAACTTGACACTTACCACCATACTTGATACAACCATGACTGAAACACTGCCTATTGAAGACTGAACCGATACTATCGATGGAAGTTTGTCCAAGTCATTAGGATGAGAACCACAGGGGCGAGCGGAGGTAGAGCTCGACTTTCCCTTAGGGGGAATTCGACCTTGATACCTTCATGTAGAAAAAACAAAATTTTATCAGCCTAAAGTCTTTTAGGAACAGTCATAATTGGCAGCATAACAGGTGATGGATGTCCTGTGCAGTGCCTCCGCACTAACACTGTGTTAGATATGGGTCGAGGAAGTCCCATTAGCGAGATTTTGTTTTACAGCGGCCAACCTAGATGACTAATCCTTTCAACACGATGACTGAAACTGAAAACAGCTAGAGTATGCAGCGGCATGCACTTACTATTCTCCCTGCCGACCAGCTCGAGCGGCGCGTGCTGCAAGCAGTGGTCCAGCTTGGGCACGATGTGCTGGTGCAGCATGGCCTGCAGCGCCGGGCCCCACGCGCCGCGCCACGCGCGCAGCACGCCGCGCGCGGACCCGTCGGCGGGGTGCCACGCCGCCAGCGCCGCCGCCAGGCGAGAGCGGATCAGCGGGTACACAGCGCTGGCTAGGGCTTCCCCTGGGATAAGCAATACGATTAGAATAATGATACATTCATTAACTGTCTTTCAAGAAAGAAAAGTCTGGCTGTGTGTGGTACACAGGCCAAAACTAGAAAAAATATGGGCTATTATAGTCGAGACCACTTTTCTCTTTCAGTTAATAATTCTATAAAAGTAGATGTTGAAACATTTTGACTTTATAGTTCCTATGTGGCGTTATAGATGTCGCTACTTGAAGCAAATGTTTACAAAGTTTGAACAACCAACCTGCCATGTCATGCCACGGCAGCACCCACTGGTGCAGCGGCTGCGTGTCGTTGGTGGGGTCCCAGGCGCGCACGGCGGCTAACACGCGCGGCACCACGCAGCGCGTGACGCACGCGCGCGTGAGCCACGCGGGCGACGCCGCGTGCCACGCCGACACGGCGCGCAGCATCGGGGTGGGCATGCGTGGGTTCCACGCCCTGGGGGTAAAGGCTACGTTAATACAAACCTGCTAGGGCTTTTTTTATGTGGGAAATCTTTGACTTCTCCTGATCTCTCTATAGTCAAACTGTTACTGACTGTTTAAATAAGGCTACATCTGGCTGTCGCGGACAAAGCCCGGCCGGCTCGCCTGACACTGCACATTCCATCTTACTACCGAGCGCGCGCATCCTAAGGCTGACCCTACATTAGGCGTGCGCGTTTTTCGGGCGTGTGAGTAGCGCAGGCGCCGAGTGCACGCCGCGAGCGCGCTGCGTGAGCGATGCGTTTTGCTACTCTGCGGCGTGTGTGGACAAATCACGCGGCGCGTGCGTCACCGTCTAACCTCTTCACCTGCTACTGCCACAATTCCCAAACATTATGGCACGCATAATGTTAATAATAACCGCGCGCTGCACGCTCTCTGCACACACGCCCAAGGAACGCGCACGCTTATTGTGAGGGAAGCCTAACTTCAATCTTAGTTATTATTTTCTCGCCGTACCGTTTGTCATTTCATCTATCAATTCATTATTATTATTAAGTCAGTAGTTTAAAAAAATAGTTAAAAAATACTAGGAAGATTTTGGTCAATACTTACTCAGCAGCAGTAGTAAGCGCCGGCACAAAGTGTTGCCACAGAAGACTATTATAAGCCTCCTCGGTGAGTAGCTTCCTCCACTTCAGGAAGGTCGGTATGGGCTCGTCGGGAGCTGTCAGCGGCTCCCACGGCGCGATCAGGGCACTTAGCAACGGGCTCACGATGTTGCCCGCGATGGTGCCTAGGCCGAACAACTCGTATTCCGCTGGGTAGGTATCCTGTAATATGTTTTAAGTATACTGTTCTGTTTCAATTGCGTATTATCCTGTGTTATTTTTTACAATATCTATACATATAATAAACCTGTAAAAAATTTTTGTTGTGCGCCGCATCACGTAAAATATACGAAATAGGTATAGACAAATTTTTATGCATTATAATTGTGTGTTGTAAACCTGATATATTACTGCATCGCATCGGTTTTATTTCATCGCAATCGGTTGACTATATCGAAAGATATACTACATTCATTGACTCTTAGGCGGTATGAAGTTCGCCGGGTCAGCTAGTCCATAATAATTTAAGTTTGTATTTTTGTTTTAATCTTGGTACACACATGGCTATATGTGAATAAGAGTAATTAAACACATGTTACTAAAATAGCTATGAGTATACATTAGTGATGTAAAGAATATTCGCATTCGCGAATATTCTACATTTTTTGACATTCGCATTCGAATTCACAAGAAAAAATGTGAGTGGAAATATTCGTTACATCACTAGTATACATATGAATGTATGGAGAAGGAGAAGGAGGCCAAAGAAAAGATGGATGGATTGTGTGGTTAGTCAAAGCGTGATGGTAGATAAGATAGAATTGAATAAGAAAACGAGTTGCGTCCGCCCTAAGTAATATGGGACAAAAACACGAAGATGATGATTAACGCATGCTTCAAAAATATTTTGTGTACTGTCCTGTTCCTGAAAAAAATAACCCACCTTCAACTCGGCCAGCACGTCGTGCGCGCGCTCCAGCGACACATCGGGCTTGTTGAGCATCTCCACGCGCTGCAGGATACCTTCCACCTTGTCGATCACCTTGTCTTGCTCCGACAGCTTTATATTGCATTCTTCTAGGTCGCGTTCTAAGACCACGATCTCGTCTTCCGCTGATTGCAGCTCGCGGGCGTTTTGGATTATGTCCTGGGGAATAATTATACAAGGTACAGTTATGAAACTACACTACTACTAGACACACGAGCCCTGCTCATCTAGCACACAGCACACTACCTGCTCGCAGCACTCCACCATGAGCTCCAGGTTGTGCACGAGCTGCGGCGCGGCGAAGTTGTCGCACTTCCTGCGCGGCTCGCTACACTACACTACTACTAGACACACGAGCCCTGCTCATCTAGCACACAGCACACTACCTGCTCGCAGCACTCCACCATGAGCTCCAGGTTGTGCACGAGCTGCGGCGCGGCGAAGTTGTCGCACTTCCTGCGCGGCTCGCTACACTACACTACTACTAGACACACGAGCCCTGCTCATCTAGCACACAGCACACTACCTGCTCGCAGCACTCCACCATGAGCTCCAGGTTGTGCACGAGCTGCGGCGCGGCGAAGTTGTCGCACTTCCTGCGCGGCTCGCTACACTACACTACTACTAGACACACGAGCCCTGCTCATCTAGCACACAGCACACTACCTGCTCGCAGCACTCCACCATGAGCTCCAGGTTGTGCACGAGCTGCGGCGCGGCGAAGTTGTCGCACTTCCTGCGCGGCTCGCTACACTACACTACTACTAGACACACGAGCCCTGCTCATCTAGCACACAGCACACTACCTGCTCGCAGCACTCCACCATGAGCTCCAGGTTGTGCACGAGCTGCGGCGCGGCGAAGTTGTCGCACTTCCTGCGCGGCTCGCTACACTACACTACTACTAGACACACGAGCCCTGCTCATCTAGCACACAGCACACTACCTGCTCGCAGCACTCCACCATGAGCTCCAGGTTGTGCACGAGCTGCGGCGCGGCGAAGTTGTCGCACTTCCTGCGCGGCTCGCTACACTACACTACTACTAGACACACGAGCCCTGCTCATCTAGCACACAGCACACTACCTGCTCGCAGCACTCCACCATGAGCTCCAGGTTGTGCACGAGCTGCGGCGCGGCGAAGTTGTCGCACTTCCTGCGCGGCTCGCTACACTACACTACTACTAGACACACGAGCCCTGCTCATCTAGCACACAGCACACTACCTGCTCGCAGCACTCCACCATGAGCTCCAGGTTGTGCACGAGCTGCGGCGCGGCGAAGTTGTCGCACTTCCTGCGCGGCTCGCTACACTACACTACTACTAGACACACGAGCCCTGCTCATCTAGCACACAGCACACTACCTGCTCGCAGCACTCCACCATGAGCTCCAGGTTGTGCACGAGCTGCGGCGCGGCGAAGTTGTCGCACTTCCTGCGCGGCTCGCTACACTACACTACTACTAGACACACGAGCCCTGCTCATCTAGCACACAGCACACTACCTGCTCGCAGCACTCCACCATGAGCTCCAGGTTGTGCACGAGCTGCGGCGCGGCGAAGTTGTCGCACTTCCTGCGCGGCTCGCTACACTACACTACTACTAGACACACGAGCCCTGCTCATCTAGCACACAGCACACTACCTGCTCGCAGCACTCCACCATGAGCTCCAGGTTGTGCACGAGCTGCGGCGCGGCGAAGTTGTCGCACTTCCTGCGCGGCTCGCTACACTACACTACTACTAGACACACGAGCCCTGCTCATCTAGCACACAGCACACTACCTGCTCGCAGCACTCCACCATGAGCTCCAGGTTGTGCACGAGCTGCGGCGCGGCGAAGTTGTCGCACTTCCTGCGCGGCTCGCTACACTACACTACTACTAGACACACGAGCCCTGCTCATCTAGCACACAGCACACTACCTGCTCGCAGCACTCCACCATGAGCTCCAGGTTGTGCACGAGCTGCGGCGCGGCGAAGTTGTCGCACTTCCTGCGCGGCTCGCTACACTACACTACTACTAGACACACGAGCCCTGCTCATCTAGCACACAGCACACTACCTGCTCGCAGCACTCCACCATGAGCTCCAGGTTGTGCACGAGCTGCGGCGCGGCGAAGTTGTCGCACTTCCTGCGCGGCTCGCTACACTACACTACTACTAGACACACGAGCCCTGCTCATCTAGCACACAGCACACTACCTGCTCGCAGCACTCCACCATGAGCTCCAGGTTGTGCACGAGCTGCGGCGCGGCGAAGTTGTCGCACTTCCTGCGCGGCTCGCTACACTACACTACTACTAGACACACGAGCCCTGCTCATCTAGCACACAGCACACTACCTGCTCGCAGCACTCCACCATGAGCTCCAGGTTGTGCACGAGCTGCGGCGCGGCGAAGTTGTCGCACTTCCTGCGCGGCTCGTGCTCGAAGCGCGGCGCGGCGGCTCGCAGCGCGTGGTACCCGCTGAGGACGCGCTTCTCCTTGCCCGTCATGTCTATTACAGGGACGCGGGAGAGTTCGTTGCTGTGGAATTGTGAATAGGGAAATTAGTGGATGGAAAAGGATTGGACACCAAAACGGTGAACACATTTTTATTATTATTATTTTTATGGACTTTTCACTACCGTTAATTAGCTGATAAAATCGTAAAAGTAAACTATTAATACTTGTTTTAATAAACAAAGAACTAAAGGCTGTCACCCGTCATTCAATATTTTAGATCACTGTGTAGGCTGGGCAGGGCAGTGACTTTCTTGCCAGTCAGAATCCTATGATGCAGACAGTCATCAACACTCAAATTTCATAACCAAGCACTATCTATACATACTACGACTCGACATCTTATATGGCTGATTCAACGCGAATCCGATTACGAGGTGCTCCGATGCGGTCCACATGAATTCAACGCGACGCGGCGGCTTTGTCCTACGTGATGGCGAAGTTGCCGCTTCAGCAGAAATTCCTTTCGCGAAAATATCCAAATAAGTGAACATGTTACGCGTTGCTCGCTGCCGCACGGCAATCACGTGTAGTTGGGCATGTAAGCCACCGCAATAGATCAATTTATTGTTTGTACTATCCGCGGCGCTTCGCTTCGGAATCGAGATTGTTTTAAAAATTGCCTACGCGCGACATTGCGTTAGAATTCATCACTGAAAATGAGTTACGAAATATAACTTTCGGTGTTATATAAAAAAACCAACTACAAATAGATTTTAAAGTTTGTGTGAGATCAAGTGAGAAGCTCCCATCTCATAGAAAGGAAGCCTTACTCCCAGTAGTGGGAACATTAAAAGGCTGATTATGCTTATGCTATGCTTTAAATGAGAAGCTAGTAAGAGAGAGAAAAGTTAGATTATTCCACCCCAAAGTAAACAGTCCCCTGTTTTTACAAATCCTGTATACCTGGTAATAGTATGCATCGTGGGTTTACCCTCTTGTATGACATCAGCAGCATCGCGGTAGAAGTAGCGCCCCTTGTGCGACTTCTTCCAGTTGTAGTTCTTTTCTTTTGTCCCTTTCTCATCTTCTTTCTCTTTCAGGCGACGGAGCTCCTCTTCTTTTTTGGCTTTTTGCTGCAACATTATAAATGATTTTTATTTTGTAAATAGGTTTTCAAAAAACACTTTTACACGTCAATTTTGTTTTCACTCAGTTTTAACGAGATGAGACCGGTGTTTCCTAGCTGAAGCCTGACCCTTCTCACCCTGAGAAGAAACACCGAAACAAATTCAGGGGTCAAAGTCTCTTTTAAAGTCCATACAGTAAAGAATGTGTAATGGTCAAATCATATGACCATACCATACATTACCATACCACAAGCTCAGCTTAGTTTGGGACTAGATGGCGTTGTGTGAAAGTTGTGGAATATTATATCACTAGCTTTTGCTCGCGTACATAAAATATAGCCTATGTCACTCAGAAATAAAGCATCTTTCTATCGGTAAAAAATGTTAGCGATCGGACCAGTACTTTCAGAGTTTACCCCCCCTCCACAAACAAAAAATCATAAAAATAAAACTGTATAGAAGTATAGATTTAGATTATGTCAAATTAATATTAGCAGAGCAGTGGTGGTCCAGTGATAACGGTGAAGTCAATGCCATTTTGTATAACATTCTGTATTACAAGTAGGTGCCTGATTGAAAAATGTTGCTGTATTGTAGTGTGACTACCTCATATTCAGCCAGATTTCAAACGGGCGCATCCTGGGTACCACAGAACAGATGAAAGAGGTTAGATTGGCCTTGTGGGCGGGGCATGCGTGCCACAAAGTACGGCAATGCTCATAGTTCAACTACCAATAGCAAACTTGCGATCTAAGTGTGCCTGGTCTGTTAGTTGCGCAGTGTGCATTCGTATTGGTTTATTGCCTGTAGTGGAGTTAGAGGGTGTGAGACAAGCGGCCACACCGTGTTCTAGTACAAATCGGAAAGTATTTCCTTTCATCTTTTCTGTGGTGGACACGCTTTGAAAGTTTCACAACAGGATAGTAAGATGTGATCACTCCTTTTCAGCATAAGAAGATAACACTGTGATAAACATCGTATTGCAACGAACACAAAGATTTTAATCAAGTAATTATACTTACAGCTGCTTTCTCAGGTCCATAGGCGCCAATAGCTCCCCTTCCTCTCCTGACGGTGGCCTCTACAGGTGCTGAGATACCCTGCAGATCTTTACCTAAACCCATGCCTGGTTGGTAACCCATCTGTAAATAATAATTTGAGTTATTTGTCTTCTGTGAGTGAGGGACATGTGAAAAAGAAAATAAACTGTGGCAGTTTCAAATTTTCAGTAAAAATGCAAATCAGTAAAAAAAAAAGTTACATTTAAGAACTACCCATAATAATGATTTTATTAAACTAAAACAGAAGAACATACTGTCCTTAATAAGGGTAATTTACATAAAGATGCTCGCGATCGCGATTTCGAAACCTCGATGTCAATACTCGCTGTTGAAAGTATAACTATATAAACATAACCAAACCAAAGTTATGGTACACGCATTTTATTTACAAAAATCCAGTTACGCAATATGGAGCCTTAAAACCTATACCATATGGTCCTTCGAGCCGGATTTCTATATGGCCACAAGTGACCAGTAAAATTGTGTTAGCTGAATTGAATTTCCTGAAGTTGTTTACAAAATAAAGAATACCTTCAACAACAGCTTAGCTCCAATACCCTTGGTATGCCTCTCCCAGGTCCCCACATTGCCTCCAAGGTTCACCGGTCTCATGCCCTGTCCCTGTCTCCGGATGCCTGCAGTCTCACTTGCATCAGGCGCATTTTGTTCTTCTTCATCAGAACTGTCGGCAGCAAACTTGGGGCGGGATGTAGAGGCTTCTGATGATTCTATTTCTGAAATTGAGAAAGATAGGCTAAGAACTCACGGAGCAGTTTTCACCCGCGACCGCCGCGGATACGGGTCCCCAACTTCTGTAAAATGTAGATCTATGTGAAAAGTTAAAGCACATTTCACGACGCGTTTTACGCCCGCGGTGTGCGCGGTTGTTCGCGACTCCTGCTGTACCTAGCCTCACGAGCCACGGTCGTACGCTCTGCAGTCGGTTGGCGTCATGTAACCGCATATCTTACAATAATAGACCGTCGTGTTTGTGGGCGAAAATCGCGGAGACTTATTATATGAAATAGCTGTTTCCGTGGCGGGCGCATGCTGTACAGTAAGCCAGTGTTGGTAGCAATATGATTAGACATTTTAACAAACCTTGTTTACCGTTGATATAACCGATTTTGACTTTTATTGCATTGGTGGCATGACAAATGGTGGCTGCAGTAAATAGTTGGTATGGGGTCATCGCTTTTAATTAATAAACCCCAAGCGAACGCTGGCGTTCTCTATCTCTTGTTGTCTTTCTAGTGTGTCTCTAATCATGGTATTTGAAAGGTTAATGCCATCTTTATGTCCACAGAATAAAAACATTATGATTACAATAAATTGCTGCGTCAGCAATTATTCAGTTACTTGTGACCATACGTATGTTAACATACCTTTACTTTCTTCCTTCTTCTTGCCAGCCTGTTGCACGCCTCCAGCCACAAACCCGATGGGTGCCGTGAAGTCTTTCTGTTTGCGAGTCCTTTGTCTGACATTGTCTTCATTATCTTCCTCATCACTGTCCTTAGCCCAGACACCTAAGTACAAAAGATTTATAAATTATGTACTTGCTAACCAACCAAACAGAACTCATTACTTAATAATAATAAATAATAATATTCCTCAACTATCATACAACGCCGTCTAGTCCCAAGCTAAGCAGAGCTTGTGTTATGGGTACTAGACAATTGATAAACATACTTATATATTTCTAAATACATACATATTATAGATAAATTACACCCAGACACAGAACAAATGATCATGCTCATCACATAAACATTTGGCCTGGGTGGGAATCGATCCCATGACCTCTGGCATAGCTGTCAGGGCCACTAACCACTAGACCAACAGGCCGGTCAAAATTTTTTATCTTTCTTTGGTGTTTGTAAAAATGTTCCTGTATCGTGGGTGTTTTGACAAACATGTAAACTCACATACACAACACACCCATTCCCAGAACAACTACCTGTAGGCCATACAAATATTTGTGCCGTGCGAGAGTCACGGCAGATGATCTCTAAAACACGGTGCTGATTTGTGATTTCATGTAAACTGTTAATATATCTTCGATTACTAGTAAAAAGAATGATGTGTAATGTAAAGAAGGTAACTTTACCGTAAATCTGATGCTCTTTCTTGGCTCTTCTGGCTCTATTTGGATTAAATTCATTATCCAAATCATAGTCGGTGATTTCAAAACGCATTACTTCGTCGTCCGACATTATTTTGTTAAGAACGGTCCAGTTCTAAATTTGACACTTTATTACATTCAACATTTAATTTAAATTTGTATATTAAAAGCACAAAATTGCAGAAAATGCAAAACCAAGCAACAACAACCCACACATTTCCCTTTACTATTTTGACAATGACAGTAAATAAATAGTGACATTGACGCTTAGCGTAACTAGAGCTTGCTTACAATTGTATTTGATTAAATCGACTAAAAAAATAATAGTCGATTGTGATTGCCTATTCGCATATTGTGCTATGCGTCCCCCGCGCTTCGAATGCAGGACAGGCCGTGGTGACCGAGGCTATTGACAACTTCGCCACAGTGGCAGCGATGAGAACATCAAGAAGCGCTTAGGCGTAGGGCAACAGCCAGGCGGAAAATAGAATCCGTCTACTGAAAGCGTGACTTGAGAAAAGGAGGTTGAAACCCAAAAATTTGAATATGGTATTATTGAAATAGTAGGAGAAAAGAGTTTTGATACTTAAGTATTTTTTTTTTATATAACGATTGTACAATAGGTACTTAAATTTGTGTAGATTTATTTATTGGTAGATGTATGGTAAAGGTTAATAATACACAAAATGTTAGTTATTATTCCAAATTTATTTTATCTGTTCTCTCAAATGCCGTATATAATATTCTTTATTTACCAATTTGGCCTTCCGGCAAGAATACCAAGTGCATAACACCGCGACAGTCAAATGAAATAGTCAACATGATTTCAACCTCAGCACGTCTCGCCAACACTAATAATGTGCTTCAAGATTGTTGGGTTGGAATCGAATTAGTTTAGTGGGAACATGTTTTATACTCAAGTAAATGTTTCAAATGATACGGATCAACTCGTGAGACACGGAAAGTGTGTGAAGGATTTTAGTTACTATTTTCTTCTTTTTTACGCTACAGATGAAGACTTTGATGGCCTACCAGACGGAGGCAAATCTTTCATCACATCTCGACTGCTCATAAACGTATTGTAGCAATCTTCAGGACATCAGTGAAGATATGTATTTTCAGAACTTAGTTTAAAGACTTTTTCTCCATATTTCTCCAAATTTTTTCCGTTGAGTCCTTGCATATTTTTAAGATTATCTATAAACATAAGAAGTATCATCATTCATACCATAAAAATATCTAGTGGTCAGTCAACAATGATCAAGATTATAATGTCACACTAACTTAAAAATCCGAGATCGTATATAAACATTGTTGTTTTTCTTAGAAAACAACTTCTTTCTCTTCTTGTTTTTGTTTAAGCTCACTGATGATAGTGTGTAGCAGCTTTCGCACATAACTATATATTGTTTTACCCATGATAGAGCAGTTATTGTTGATAAATAAATATCCGTTTCAAAAAACTGACAATTTCAATCATAGACTTAGACGTGATTTTGGCGGCAAAATAATGTTGCCACTTTAATTAAAAAAAAAAAAACTCCTGGTTACGCTTTCATTAGACAGACTTTAGTATCGTCGAACAAGGTGCCAATATTCGTCGACGGCAGTGCGTGAAGCCAAAGACCTGTCTCACAATTACCCACAGCCAGCATGCGCGCACGCTAGAATTAGATTTCCTGGACTACTTTGCAGAGAGACTCATGCCACCGTGTCTGGGAAGTTGGGTTATCAGCCGGATTTTTATCGGGCAAACGAGTCTCTATAGTGCGTTTCACTTAAGAAGTCCCTTCGCCGTAAAGTTGGAAATACGGAAACAGTGTTTCTATATTTTTAGCAATGAAACACGTTGGCGGACATTAGGGAGATTAACTGATATTTAGTTACTTTTAACAATTGCCTTGTAATTTTCTTTTGGAAACTAAAAACTATTATAAATAAAGTATAGGACGCTGGGCTTCCTTTCGATTGTCGAACTCTAAAAAGTGTTGCAACTACCATTAAAATCGATTTCGTTTCTCATTTCGTGCAACAATTTTGTTAAAGTAGACAACTCTTTTCTTTTTTCTGTAGATAGACAGGGGAGCCAACATTACGTTGAAGGGACTCTTCACCATTGTTATCTTCCGCTAGCAGCACGGGGAATTTCTAAAGAGATATCATTGTCCTGGAACGCAAATGGCAACAGTAGGATACAGATGGGTTCTAGTCAGAACGAGTCTGACACTCTTCGCTCCACCCCATAAGTACTTCTGTGCTCCACCCAGAGATCAAAGATAATTTTCCATCTCCAAAAAAGATAAGATTCCATGACATATCTCTGGGTAATGAAAATCTTCTGATTAAAAAAAAGGAAAAAAAAAAACAATAATGTTATTCACATTTCTTTATTTAAAATCATCAATATTTTTAGTTTAAGTATATAAAACTCACATAACATAAGATTTCATACTATGTGTTGTGCATCTAGTCGGAGGCTTAAACAATTTATGTAACGGTATTAATTCCATTGGCAAGTATTTATCTGATTATAAGAAACTGGCAAGGTTTTTTAAAATGGTATTTTCGGAGTTCGAAATTCGGTTTCGCCGTATTCGGCGTAACGGTTTTTTTTTATATCTGATTATTTAAAAAAACTCATTTCACACCATACAGTATTTATATAAAAGATAACATGAACACCAATAAAAGATATCGCAGTTACAACATAACCGCCAAACAAGACTCGATGTATCTCGAAATAAGTCGAATTCATGCAATTTAGTCTTACGATACGATCACAGAAAATGTTTCGATAAAATTTTTATTTAAAACACGTCTTGTATATAATTTTGCGCGAATGACTACTCGATTGATATTGAATATAATTCGATAAAAATATAATTAAAATATTTGCATCCTTGGGACGGAAACGGACGACTTTGAAACACTTTATTTAGGACGTTATTTTAAGGTAGGACCACACTTTTGAAAATAACGCACATTCATCGAATTTATTTTTTCGTTACCGAACGGTGCACTTACATCAAATGTGGAACTACCTTAATATTTTGAGCGAAATAGGTTCTACGAAAATCAAATAAATTCTATCAATAGTATTTTTTTTTTTCAAAAACGTCAATAAACAAAATAAAATTATACATTAAAACACAAAATAATCGTTTCACGAAAATAACTATATATGATATTACACTCAATATTGAATTATATAATTTTTAATCAAAACATTCAAAATCAAAAGTTAGTAAAACAATCTAAAAATAGTAATGTCCAAATAATAAAATATTATTATAAATCAGATAGTTAGCATTTTTTATTTGTTTATAGACACTGTTTATCACGCTTAAGAATTATAATATTAACGCGTCAATTAAAGTTACCTACCAACGCGTTTAGTTAAAAAAAAAAACTTTGAATGCTAAACAATGTCTAAAAACATGAAATGGTTAAATAAAATTAATAAAACACGCAGGACAAAATCGGTACTTTTTTCGCAATAAATATTTACCAAATTTTTTGAACATTACAAAATCACAGTTCAAAATTACGTTGATGGCAATCTAGTTAAAATGTTAAAAATAATTGCAACTAAACATTATTCTAGTAAAGTTAGGTACTTACATTAAGTATGTGATGCTTACTATATCTAAAAAGGTGTACAGACGGTACAATCTAAAATAATGTAATTTTTTTTTGCGTATTTTGTTCGATATCAAGTCTAAGACAGATTAACGAACATTAACGATTTTAATTTCATATTTTCGAAGACATTCTATCACTACTTGCGTGTACAGTGAGGAACTGAACACAAGTTTTTAATAAATAAGTTATTTTGTTTGTAAAAAAATGCTTTTCTAAATCATAGACTGTTTTTTTTATACCTATCATTAAGACGCCATATTGGCATTAAATACTGTTTTTAATTGACACTAAACTAACATCAACATTTGCATACAACAACCATGAGATATGCAAAAATGCATTGCCATAAAATCGTTAACGTTCTGATATCGTCACCATATAAAAACTGTTCGATCTTAATTTTAATATTTACATTACGTTGTAAACTTTCTCTATTCCTAGAAGGCAACTCCCAACACCCACGGTGGATCATCACAAATGTTTCAAAAACACTTCATGGACTTAGTGAGAAAACTCTCACACAATGTGCGATGAACAACGATTGCAATATACGTCCCTACACAATTACCTAACATTAGTCGATTATTAAATTCAATCGAAAAAAAATCGACTAAAAATCGTCGTTACACTTTATTATGGCGGATCACGTTCGAAATTCTAAACGAATGTGTCAATTGTTTTCCCGCTGACGGTATTTTTTTTTACGTACATGCCTTCAGAGGCTTTGGCTCTCAGTCATAATGCCACAGCTTGTATGTAGCTTTCATCTTCGTAGCTTCCTGCCGACAGTCTGAGGGCATGCTCCTCGCATAGTGAGGCTAGCTCTTTGAGCCATTCGTCGAGGATGACTGCGTTTAGAATGGAGCGGAGGGTGATGGACTGGTTCCAGTAGGAGTCTTGTGTGAAGACTGGTCTTTTCTGTGGACTAGCGTAGGTGTTGAGTGGCGGACTGAGCGCGTTGTGTTGTGAGGGGGATGATGCTGGAAAATAAATGTATAAATATGAGGGTTGAAAACTAAAGATCTTTGAACTACAAGTCGGTTTTCCAGAAGAATAGAAACTAGCGGCTATAACTTAATGAAAAACAGTTCCTTCGGAATCTCTTGTGGACTTCAAAATACAAAATGTCTATGATATCTAACTACGTAATAGAATCTGCCTTCCAAATCACTTTCAAATATCATTATGTCTGCACCGACTGGTTAGCAAATCGGTTTCTAGTGACCGATTAACAATTTGCAGCCGTGAGGTACGAGGAAGTATCCGTCATCACTCTCTCTATTAGTGTAAATCGCATTAACCTCTCAGGCCCCAGTGTACCGAATTCGGTACACTACGGTACCAGCTAACTTAAACCTTATTTTTACGTAATAAGGTTTAAGTTACACTGAGTATTCGGTACACTGGTACCTGCAAGATTAAAATCCATGGTGTGTTTTACAAAAACTTAACGGATAAATAGACAAACAGATGAAAAAAGCAACTTTATAACTATGTATAAGATATATCTGTGAACATATCAATTTAATAATACAGTAAGTACTTACAAGACAATCTTCTTCCAAACATATTGGAAATACTATTGGATAAGCTCCGTCGTTTAGCCTCCACGCGTCTGAACGGAGAGTCGTCGGGTTTTTGTGGAGAATCCTGGCCGTGACCTGAAAGATTCATTAAGATGTATGAGAATTACGTTCGTGAATATTCATAATATGGATAGTGGATATAGCAAAATAATCCACTAAAACTGCAGCCTCTTCAGCCACAAGAAACGCATTTGTCCAGTTTGCGTCGACTTTAGAAACAAATACAGTATGTCGAAGGTACTATATACAGAGTTATTTGTAACACTGGCAACCTCTCAGGACTCTAATGACTTATTGAACGTTCCAAATATTACGAAGTCTATGCGAAGCAAGCGATAGTACAATAGCGGTGGTTCTCCGCTATTGTACTATCGCTTGCTTCCCTACCGTCGGTGGGGAGCGGGGATCCGGCGGCGGGGGTGCTTAGTGCACTTGCGTACAGACGTACCTAGGTATACATTAAGATGTCTACTAGTAGAATCCACAGTTCCTCAATGTATTCCTGTTTTTTACTAAAAAATTAACTTTTGTTCCATCAAAAATACCCATTGTGCACCAATTTATGCTCTTTTGACTGGATTACAAAAAATAGCCATGAAAGGGAAGGTAAGTGGGTTGTAGTTTGTAAAAGCACAAAATAGATAGGTACAGAAGACAATCTCATGTATGTACTTCACTTTTTATACCTACGCTCGGTGGACGCACACTGATGAGCGTTTGATCCGGAACTGTTCGCCGAGTGGGCTGTGACGCTCACGTCACCAGTAGAAGTGCTAATAAGTTAAGAAATAACTTACTATCTTCGCTTGCCGGGCCACGCGTCTTCACGAGCGCCATCTCCCGCTGTATGAGGTAAACTCGCGCCTTGTCCACCAACTCGCCACTGTTTTCTATACCTTCTGTCAGTTCGTCTACTTCTTCTTTTAGCTTACTTAGGATCTGAAAAGTAATAGACGATATTTAAAAAAAAAAAACACTCAAAGGTTTGCAGCCGATACAATAAATCTAAATGAATAAATCATACACACTCCAAAATTCAAATATATTTATTTCACATCTAAGGCCTACGTGGGCTCTTAAAAAAGGTCAGAAGCTAGTGCGTGGTTCCAATTGTTGCCGTTTCATATAGAGGAGAACTAGCAAGAAGAAGAAAACAAAGTTTAAAAACGAATAAAGAGGAACTATGGTTTAGTTTAACTTTATTAGCTTTTGGGCTCGGTCCGGACGGCTGGACGGCATGCTACCTATTGCTCGTCATCCGCAAGGGTACGCCTGCGCTAGCGGCAGCGGTAGTATCGGGGCAGGGGCCCGACCCCGATTTCCAGCTGCCGCAGGCGCCAGGACCCCGACTATTGGGGCCCTGGCGGCTGGGGCGTAAGGAAGTTCGTACCGTCACTTCAAATTCATTACGAAATTCATCATCATCTTCCTGCCCTTGTCCCGTTTTATTTGGGATCGGCGCAACACGTTTTTTTCTTCCATTCTGTCCTGTCACTCGTCACGCTATCACTAACTCCCTTTTCTTTCATATCACTCTTCACACAATTCATCTATCTTTACAAATAGAAATGACTCACTTGAAACAATGAAGGCACATTCGGCTGTAGCACGAATCCGGGGCACAGTAACAGGGAGGTCAGCAGCGGAGTAGGCAGCGACGCTAACTTGGACACCAAGCTCGTGACGCGGCAGTTCACTATCACTTCCGACTCGAGGAGGACTGCGGTTTTCTTTAGGAGACTGGCTAGTAATGGTCCTGGAAACGTATGAGTTTTTTTTAGAAAATTTTCGTGTTATCGTAAGTGTGAAAATATCGATTTTGTGTTTGATTTTCTCGTTAAATAGAGTGATTGGTGATCAGTGACCGATACTTATACACGTTATTGTACTCATGATTACAAACTACTTTTCCAAATATTTATATACTCATTAGTTTTAACACAACAACAAAAGACTTCGCTGTTAGCCGTGTAACACCGTTGTCTCATATATCTTACCTACAATAGTGATAGTGCACCCGCGCAACCTACATGTTTCGGTAATTTTATAAGTATAAAATAAAAGTTTCTTTGGGAAAGTTGTCTGTAATCACGAATAGGTACAATGACGTGTATAATTATCGATCACTAAATCAGTCACTAATTAATAGTCTCAGAAGTTTGATGACTATCGATATGTATAGAAATGTCTAAAGCGCGCGGACATCACTACGTACTAAACAGTCGTGGCGGGGAGAGGCGCTCGCCGCGGACACAGCCCGGCTGCTCGCCTGACACTCGCCTAGGTTGGGCACGCCACGATTATGGCGGTAAGTCCCCTCTTTGAGGCGTGGCTGGAAAGACCTCACGGCGTCCTTACCTTCCGCATGACGCAGGTCCTCACCGGACATGGCAAGTTCGGGAGGTTCCTGCATCGGATTCAGGCGGAAGAGACGCCCGGGTGTCGCCACTGTGCGCAACGCCCGGAGGACACGGTGGAGCACACCGTCGAGGTGTGCCCTGCCTGGGCAGAGCATCGCCGTGCCCTCGTGGGGGCGATCGGCGGCGGAGACCTCTCGCGCCGGGCCCTGGTCGAGGCCATGGTCCGGAGCGAGGAGGAATGGCAGGCGGTCGCCTCCTTCTGCGAAGCAGTAATGCTTGCAAAGGAGGAGGCCGACCGCATCAGGCAACGGCGCCCTCGCCGCCGTCGCCGGGATTCCGATCCCGATTTCCGGCCACCGTAGACGCAGGCTCGCGGACGGCGAGCTATGGGTAGCTCGCTGTCCGATCGTCCGGTAATGGACCGAGTCTAAGACGTCGACGGCGCGCACTGTTCCCGCGCGCCTCAAGGAGTTGTCAGCAGCAGGAGGGGCCCAGCTGGGTCGAAGCCTACTGGGGACAGGGTTGTCCGAAAGGGAGCTCGTGCCCCGGTATGAAGGCTAGAAGGAACGGCGCGGGGTTTTTAGTCAGTAAGAGTCTGACACTGTCTCCCGCTCCACCCAAGAGCGGGTTTCGTCAAAGATGATTTTCCCCGTCGAGAAAAAAAAAAAAAAAAAAAAAACACTCGCCTAGGTATGTCTTTTTGTCTTGTGGTTTCAAGTACAACGGCTAAGCATTGGGTTTCAGTTTTGACCCCTAGCCTAGATTTCCTATGAGTTCAGCTTGAGATTCTTCTTCATGTAGCTTCTGAGCAGAAGAATCTCAATTTGCACCCAATGAGGGTTTTCTATATTTATTTATGTACACACAAACACTTAAAATCGAAAAGAACAAATACAGACAGAAGAGTACAAAGGTCTTGCTTATTTCTCACGAAATAGACGATTATGTCATGTGTATGACATAAGTCACCCTTCAAAAAAGCGTAAAAAGGCAGTAACATCATAATCAATAATGATTATATTCCACAACTCACACAACGCCCAATCTTGTCACAAAATAAGCAGAGGCTATAAGCTGTGGTATAAGTACTAGACAATAAATAATTGCAACTAATTAAAATGAATACAAGTACATAACCAACACTTACCGATAATAGATTCAGCACTAGCCCGCCAGCTTCTAATCAAAGGCACTTCACCTTCGTACTCCCTCTCCTGCTTCGCAAAACTCCGCCGAAACAACTCCTCAGCAAACCCTTCATCCCCCTCAACATCCTTATAAATCTTAAAGCTCTCATAACCACTACTTTCTCCTGTAGACGTTAAGGAATCATGTTCCTTTCCTTCATTCACGATCTCGGTCTTTACTTCACTCTCTTGTTCGTTCATTTGTTCATTCAGAGACGTCAAACTGTGTTGTTCCTTTTCTGAACTGTCACTGGTCTTTGTTTCGTATCCGCTGGTGCACGATATCAGGCTGTCCTGCTCTTTCGCTAGGGGGACTATTTCTGTCTCTTTCGTGTTGTTGTTTGTTTCCCTCCTCGGGTTTGTGATGCTGTCGTATCGCGAGCTCCAGCTGCTGCACGCTAGAACGCGGGAGACTATTTCGAATCTTGAGTCGCAGATGTAGGCGTGGTAGTTGCCGTAAAGAGTGTCGTTAGGATTCTGAAAAGGAAGGTTAATATAATTATGAATACAACACAACAGGCAACATAACTAATTACCTAACAAATACCTAAATACAATAGTAACAAAACTTTTGCAGAAACTTAATGGGTACAATAGCGATCGCCGCAATAACTCTTTCCAATTCCGCAGCTATGGTATCAAGAATTGTGCGGCTCAATAAGGGAGCCGATGAAAGTTATAACTATGTAATTAGGCATAACTATCTGTATCGAAATATACTTTATCAAAATATTATTTCTTGTCAATTTTTCTGTTACGACTGTTTCCAAAACCGGAAGAGGTGTCGGTTACGGTTTCAGCTTCAGCTGCAAATCGTGTTTCGATCGGTCACTAATCACTGTAATCACAAGCGTCAGCTCAAAGGCGCTAGTTTCGATCGAACCGAATATTCGCCCTCGGTTTTCCGAAACCGAACCTTAGTTATTTTATTCTAAGCCGAACCTTAGTTTATTCTCCAAACGAGATCGTACACAAAACTCTACTGGTACAATAATTTGAAAGTCTTACCCCATAGTTAACTTTAATTTCATGTACTAAATGGCTCATCGCTATATCGTCGTGCACGCCGTTCATTCGTCGGTCGTGTTCGCTCTTCAGGTCCAGCACGCGTCGACCACTGAGAGCTAACTCGTCTACCCATTGTTTTGTCTGTAAATGATATAAAAAGGAAGTTGCAATTATGATATTTGTAAGGTATCTCATCTTTCTGATCTTGTCCTCTCTTATATGGGGTCAAGGAAACACATTTTCTTCATGTATTCTGTCCTGTAACCCGTATCGACTCCCATTTATTTTTTATCACTTTTCACACAATCCATCCATCTTTTCTTTGGCCTCCCTTTCTCTCTCCATCTATTCATGCGGTTCGTTCCTCCTCTTTACAAGGCCAGACGATTCCCTTTCAAACTTCCTCAAAATAGGTATACTAATTTTTTATTATTTAGATTGAGAGACATAATTGAGGACCCAATTGTTTAGAATCTGGCTAGTAATATAGTGCCTCCCGCCCTCTCCTTAGTTGTATACCACGGTCACGTCTCTTGTATCCAAGACACTTCCGCGTGACCACCGCTAAGTTCACTTTTGCTTGCACTCGAAACGCAAACTTTAAATGTTTTGGTTTAGCGCCACACCGCAGGAATTTTTTTTAATGATCAGGCAGAAATTCCCGCGATGGTACCAGCTCTGTAATACTCTGACCCACAGTTTGTCAGACATGAAATCAAATTATATAAAAAATATAAATACAGACTAAATTGTTATATAAAGTATACATACCATCTCCATCGGCCGCGCGCAGCACCTGGGGGAAAGCCCTAAGTACGCGATAGCCGCGTCCCTGTAGGGTTCCGGGTCGGCTATCCGGTGCCTGTACGACACGGAGAGGTGGTGTCCGTTCAGCAGGTGCCTGAACACCAGGTCCACCATCACATCCTCGCAGTTCAGGTCGATCAGCGTCTCCATTAGCGCGAGGGAGACTAAGGACAGCTGGAATAGTGATGATATTGAAATTTGAATAGATTAAAAAAAAAAAACTAATGTTTTTATTTATGTATTATCAAGGATTTTGATAGTAAACACGAATCAAATATTTTATATTGGCATTTTTTGCTACAACAGTATGTATCATACAATACATACTGTTGTAGCAAAAAATACCAATATAAAATATACTACTTAGCAATTTATCAGGATACCTAGAAAGTCATTAATTTTAACATCAGTTTTAGTCTAAAATAATCTATCTATTGCACTTAATCCTTTGTGGATCATTGTGCGTGGCGTATTCATTTGGCAGGCTTATTCCATTTAGTCCACCTCGGTCCAAAAGCAATCCAAAATAATATTAAGATTGAAAAAAAAAAATAGGATAAAATATCCAAAGCGCTTTTAAATTTTCTACTAACCTGAAAGTTCATCGAAAGCTATTCTGTTATTCATACATGAACAGGAAGTGTATGCCGTCCTCTCAGGAAAGGACCTTTCTTACGAAACAGCGCTGTAGTAGCTCATTGAAGTATGTTCTATAACTGTCACTAACTAACCTGAGAGTTCTCTCGAGTCTCGTGAGAGTACAACAAAGCATTTGACGCCGTCATATTCATACACGAACAGGAAGTGCAGTACTTCTTTCAGAGGTCCCTTCATGCCACACAGAACCTTAGCATATACACATTATATGTTCCAGAAGTATCACTAACTAACAGGGTATTGTCGACTCTGACACCGTCATATTCATACACGAACATGAAGTGTAGTACGGCCCTCAGAGGTCCCTTCATGTCGCACAGATCTCTAGCAGCTACACATTATATTATGTTCCAGAAGTGTCACTAACTAACCGGAGTTGCTCTCAAGGTATCTTAGCAGAACATTGACGACTCTGACGCCGTCATATTCATACACGAACAGGAAGTGCAGTACGGCCTTCAGGAGGCCCCTTCTTGACACATAACGCAGTAAAAGTTCATAACTATGTTCCATAAGTGTCACTAACTAACCTGAGAGTTCCCTTCGAGTCTTCTCAGCAGCACATCGACGACTCTGACGCCGTCATATTCATACACAAACAAGAAGTGCAGTACAGCCCGCAGAAAGCCCCTTCTTGACACATAGCGCAGTAATAATTCATAACAATGTTCCATAAATGTCACTAACTAACCTGAGAGTTCCCTTCGAGTCTTCTCAGCAGCACATCGACGACTCTGACGCCGTCATATTCATACACGAACAGGAAGTGCAGTACGGTCCTCAGGAGGCCCCTTCTTGACACATAACGCAGTAATAGTTCGTAACTATGTTCCATAAGTGTCACTAACTAACCTGAGAGTTCCCTTCGAGTCTTCTCAGCAGCACATCGACGACTTTGACGCCGTCATATTCATACACAAACAAGAAGTGCAGTACAGCCCGCAGAAAGCCCCTTCTTGACACATACCGCAGTAATAGTTCATAACAATGTTCCATAAATGTCACTAACTAACCTGAGAGTTCCCTTCGAGTCTTCTCAGCAGCACATCGACGACTCTGACGCCGTCATATTCATACACGAACAGGAAGTGCAGTACGGCCCTCAGGAGGCCCCTTCTTGTCACACAGCGCAGTAGTAACTCAAGATACGCCATGGCCGCAGCTTGCTCGGCAGCTCCACTCTGCAAGGGCGCCCCTTTCGTCTACGGTGTGTTTCTCGTTAGTAGGCTTGTGATATACAGGACGTGACGCGGTTGAGTGACAGTTTTTTTTTTTTTTGTTTTTTGAGGGTAGGAACATAATCGGGTGTAAAAAAAGGGAGTAAGGGATGGAGGGTGAAATAACTGAGTGTCAGAAATTAAGGTAGTAACTAGACTTATAGCGTGATTCATTTCAAACAAGTTCTGGTATAATTATCTGACAGAATAGAGCCTATTCAGATGCTGTGAAACAGGCTCTTATACAGTAGACTCGGTATCTATTATCTACTTAGAGCTACAATTTTTTTTATTTCATTTAGTTTTAATAAACTAGTGTGCCTCACCATCAACGATTGCATCACTGCTTACCATCAGATGGAATCACAGGCAAGCACTGGTTTATATAATAAAAAAAAAAGATTTTCTAATTTTGCTAGCCTCTAAGCAGAGTTTTTTAAGTTACAATTAATTCATTAAACCCCAAGCGAACGCCGGCGTTCGCGCACCCATTGTCTTTCTATTGTATCTCTAATTATCACGATTGAAAGGTTAAATTAAAAACATTGATTTGTTTGTTTCTAGTTTACACAATGTTTAGTAATAGAGGTGCTGGAAGTGTTGGAAGATATGTTAGAATTTTAAATAAAAGAAAGATTCGAGCCAAATTCAAGAACAAAAAGATTTTGGGTTAAACTACTACCACCAAAAAATGGGAAAATTTAATCGATTCATTGCTGCGTCATAAAACACAAAACACTAACATAAACAAATTTATGTAATAAATAAAATAAAATAAAATAGTCCCACAGTCAAACAAAAAGCAAAAATAAAAACCGTGTGACACATTTATGTCACCCGTCACCAAATATGGCACATGTCGTGTCCAGGAATGAATCGATCAATGGATGGTACACCGTCACTAAACCGCTCGGCATGGCCCATACCTGTGCGTCCCTCGTGCAAATGACAAGCCCACTTACGTGATGTTATGCCGTAGAACATGGTCTTAGGTCTATGGTTAAAGCACATTCCAGGATTATTTGAGAGGAAATTCGAGTATTTCATAATTTAATAGGTTTTAAAAAGCCTAATTAACATGTCTTTGACAGGGGTTGGAAATAATAGGGTAGTTTCCAGGGTCAAAATAACTACATTTTATTTAGTCCGTATTTGATTATAAAAAAAATATTGGACATGTATTTTTTTTTTTCGATTAACCAAAAAATAACAAAGATGGCCCATTAAAGTTACGTGTGACGTCACTCCGTGCGAAAAAATGCAGCACGGCGGCAGCGTGACGTTACTTGTAACTTTAATGGGCTATATCTTTGTCATTTTTGTTTTAATTTACTAATAAAAAAATACTTGTCCAATATTTTTGAATAATCCAAAAGAAGGACTAATTAATTTTTTTACGGCAACTAGCCTATTGTTTGTATATTATTTTTTCAGTAAATATGCGGACAAATATGTCTGGATCAGTCAAAATTACAAATGTTATTTAAGTACCAATTGCTGCCACTCGAATGACCACTTGAGATGTTTTGTATTAATTAAATAATTATAGTCAAACTAATTAATGATCGTCAAATGATTCATTGAAGAGATAATGTAAGATCAAGTTAATTAGGCATTTTAAAATCCGGAGATTATACTAAATTCTTTTTTAATGTTGAATTGAACTGTCTAATAGTTTCAAGGGGATTTTTAGATTCCTGGAATGCGCTTTTCCTCAATGAGTAAAATGTATTATGACTCGTATATGAGCTTTATGATGCAAACATGTACTATTATACTCTATGGTTCGACAAGATTGATAATCCAACACAGCCTTGCAAGACTTGGTCGGATTAAGGGCTCATATACAAAACAGGAAAGCGATGTCGCATAGTAAAAAATCTGCGAGCTCACGCGATGCATCACACGCACTTGCGAATTGATTAGCATCGCACGTTGTATGGTCACCTACTGGCTTAGACAGATGTCTTTTCTACTAGCGCTTCCGCCAGACGTTAAGTACAAAATGAATGGCAATGACATTACCTGCGAAAAAGTCACGTGACAAGTGGCATGACAGATAACGTCATTGCTATGCATTTTGTACTTAGCGTTTGGAGTAAACGCCTAAGCCTGCTGAAACGATGCGTAGCCGCACGAACTCGCATCGCAGATGCGACGTCGCAACGCATCGCACTTTTATGTTTGGGCCCCAATGCAGGTCAACTATAGATATTGATGACTTATATAATAATAAAGCTCACAGCACAGTCATAACACATAATAATTACAATAAAATTGTTCTTCCGCCTTCTTCAAACATCACGTGTTGCAAAACGTGATCAAGATTCTGATTAAGTTTTTAAATGGAACAAACACATGGTTATGTGAACACACAAGATGCCGATTAATATAACATAAATAAATAGATAATAGTTTTACCTTAAAATAAAATTACACACAGTCGTGGTTTGATGACCTAATATTTTTATAAGTGAAGGTGTTACACAAGTTGCCAATTTAGTTGCCAGATTGTTCAAAAAAGTCGGCGGACGTAGACCGCATAGGGCAACTATATTTTTTCACAATTATCACACATCTATCTAGTCCCAAACTAAGCAGAGATAACTAATAAACATACTTATATATTTCAAAATACATACATATTAAAGATAAATTATTCAGAGACAACAAAATCTCGGCACTAACACACAAATATTTCTCTCGGGTGGGAATCGAGCCCACGACTTCCGACTTAAGAGGGTCCTTCTCCACTCGCTTATCGTAAACATCGAAAATGGTTTAAAAGCTTGTTACTTCATTTAATGCAATCCAACGCGATGTTTGACGAAAAGGCAACGTAAAAAAAGAGAAATAATGCCAGGAAACTCTGTTAGTATTCGGTAATTCCGAGATTTACTCGAAAATTTCACAAAACTTGCTCCAGGAAATAGCTGTTTTTTTTAAACCCTTAAAAGTTTTTGGAAAAAGTTGTCATCATTTAGAATCTTAATAAAATTTGCAAGGTCTCTAGAGGATTACTTTTTTGACTTTTTTAATTTTTAGGCAAGTTATGAAGTGTCAAAGTTCATACAAAATAGGACATTTTCAGAGGTTTTTACTGGATTAGTTTTACACAAATTTAGAAATTGGTTTCTTTAGAAACCTAGATAATATCCACAAGATACTGTGTTTCCAAAATATCTAATGAAAAGTGTGTAATAACGTCATAATCAGTTATGAGCGGTTGTATGAAAAACAGTGAAAATGTGAGTCGTGATGCACCACCTTAACAGGGCCACTCAAACTAAAGGAACCGGTGAGTTTTAGTCTATAAAAATCAGATACTCCCTCTTCACCCGGCGCGGGAGAATTCATTTGTTTGAATTTTCACGTAAAAATTAGAACACTGGCAATACTAGTACTGGTAGTGAATGCCTAACTCTTTAAGTCGGTCTTTATACTTTTGGGTTGCAATGAACTAAAAAAATAGTCCATAATTATAATAAATCTGTAGAAGTTTTTAGTATTGCGCGCATCACGTAAAATGTACGAAATCGATGCAGATAACTTTTATACATTAAAATTGTGAGTAACTTGATCTAATACTTAGGCTTTGTTTCATCGCAATCGGTTGACTATATCGAAAAATATACTATACTAGCTTTTACCCGAGGCTTCGTCCGCATTTAATATACTTTACTCTTTCTCCCACTTTTCTCACTTAAAAAAAAATAGCCTATGTCCGTCTCCAGGGTCTCAACTATCTCTGTATCAAAATCGGTTTTGCCATTTAGGCGTGAAGACGTAACAAACAAATAAACTGACGTTCGCTTTTATATTATTAGTAAGGATTCATTGACATTAGGCGGTATGAAGTTTCACGGGTCAGCTAATAAAAAGTAAGATTAGTTAAAAGGGTAACAGTGTTACTTGTACAAGTGCAACTCACAATGCAAGGTTAATGTGTTCAAAGAAATTAGAAACAGGAAACTTATACAGTGCAAGTCAAAACGGTTGAATGGACAGTAAAAAGGTTTGTTTTGTCTAATCATATTGCGAGTGGAGTTTAGCTAGAAAAGAGGCAATCTCGAGCCCGTAGGTTCTACTTTAATCACAATATATTTATTGAAATCTATTCGTTATTCTCACCTGTCATAACTGAAAAAAACCCTTAGTTATCATTTGTGCTATTAGTTTGTTAAAAAGATACAAAAACAAAAAATTGCAAATACTAACAAAAAAATAACGTCGACTTTGAAAAATATTATTAAATAATAATAAAAAATAAAGTATACTTTAATAAAATAATATTAGAATGAAAAATCATATATATGCTGCCAGGGTTTTGATATGGACATGTATTTTAAATTCATTATTAAAAAAGATTGCTCCATACTATACTCCAAACGTTGGTGGCATGACAAATGGCGACTACAGTAAATAGTTGGTACTTTTTTTTTGCTTTTAATACCATCCTTATGCCTACGAAATAGAAGTTAAAATCGGTTGAACAGACAGTAAAAAAGGGTTTTTTTAAATGTCTAATCTTAACGTTAGTTTGGGGGGGAGGGCTTAAAATCAAACATGGCCATATCAAAACCCATTTGAAACAAAAGACGCATCGCAACGCATACAAAGGCTCACTCGTCCCGCACCCAGTACTGTAGGAGGGTTTACCTGTAGCAGCGCCGGGCCCATCACGGGGACCAGGAACCCTTGGTACAGCAGGTCTAGTAAGTGCTTCTTTATTGATGGATGGGCCACCTGACGAGAAAAGGAACTCATTTATTTAAAAAAATCATTATTATACACAATAACATAAGTACAATGCGTTCCAAATGAGAATAGGATCGATTGCTGCGATAGATCATGTCGGGCTGTCGTATATGTTCAAATCGCGCGGTGAACTTTGATTGCGCGATGCAGGATTTCGTATTATCTTCGTAGTTCTTATGTGGCGTCATAGATGTTGCTACAGGGATTTAGTATTTACCTGTGCCACAGCATTACAGAACTCTAACGAGTCGATGAACAGCGTCAGTTTATGAACATGGTTGACGTCATCAGGCGTCAGACGGTAGATTTTTTCGCTTAGTGTTCGTGGCAGAAGGGAGTATAGACCGCTTAGACCTGTGGGAGAAAATAGATACTATGAGTTACAATGTAGAGTTGAATTTTGATTGATTCTTGGTTTAAGTTAGACTGGGCTTTGGTAGCTGGTTACATGTACTGTGAGCTGGATAGGTGACCATAAGATTTATATCGGAGACCACTTTGTACCTCGAACGTACTCTTGCTAATGCCTACTGTCCACGGACGTATAGCTTCATAGATGCGACACGACGACTGCACGACGTTGCCGCTTCATCGACAGTTTCATAGTTTTGTATACAGACTTATTTGTAAAACACTGGCAACCTCTCAGAACTATGTTACAAACATCATAAACAACATTTGTTCTATGATAAAAAAAAAAACATTTTAGTTCATCAAATTTATTCATACGAAAATAAAAATATTTAAATTGAACGTTCTAAATGTTACGAAGTCTATGCGAAGCAATGCAAGCGATAGTACAATACAGAAGGGGGCAGGGTTTGGGTGGCGGGGGTGATTAACTTCGTCGACAGAGTTTCATAGTTTTGTATGTAAGCTTGATTCAGGCGCACACAACAGACGGACCGTAGCTCGTAGTCCTAAGCTGTCGGCTTTCCGTATCACTTATTACGGGTAAGCGCATGTGTGATTCTGCCGCGTTCCGCAGTCTCGCTTTCGCTGCAGGTGTAGGTCAACCGTAGTACAATATTACTTCGTAATAAGGCCGTAGAAGTTAGATACGTGGTTTTGTTTTCTTAATCATGATAGGCCCAGTTTTGAACTCGATTTCGGGAGTATAATCCTTTGGGATAATTTTCTAATGTGATATGAATAAAGCCTCCGATAAAGATGCTGGTTAAAGACAGTGTCTGTATGTTTTTTGACAGGTCTGTTGGTCTAGTGGTCAGTCATGCAGGAGGTCGTCGGAGGTCGGGTTCGATTCTCACTCAAGGCAAATGTTTGTGTAGTGAGCTCAACCATTTGTTTTGTGACTGGGTGTAATTAACTAATTATGTAGATATTTATGTATTTAGAAATAATTTATAAGAATGTTTATCAGTTGTCTAGTACTTATAGCACAAGCTCTGCTTAGTTTGGGACTAGATGGCGTTGTGTGAAAGTTGTGGATTATTATTTTGCCAGTGTCATTTGTTTATTTTTTTATATTTTAACGAACCTGTAGCCAATACAGGACAGGTATTCCCGGCCAGCATAAAGTCGGCTAACTGCGCACAGCGGGCCGACATCTTGGCACACAGCAGCAGAGCGTCGCGCGCCGCCGCGCCCGAGCTGCCCTCGCGGTGAACCGACGACAGGAGCAGACGGACTATTATGAACCTGGAAAAATAAGAAATATAAGTGTTACAGTCAGTACTGTTTTAGTAAAAACTAGTATTTTAGCATAATCCTACTAATATTATAAATTCGAAAGTTTGTATGTATGGATGGATGGATGTATGTATGGATGTTTGTTACTCTTTCACGCAAAAACTACTGAACGGATCTCGATGAAACTTGGCACACGAGTAGACCATATCCCAGAATAACACATAGGATACTTTTTATCCTGGTATTATGTACGCGGGTGAAGCCGCGGGCAAAAGCTAATAATAACATAATCAGACTATTAATGCTCCCACAGCTGGGACTCAGGCCTCCTCTCTAGGAGAGGGAATGGGCTGTAATTCACCACGCGGGCCGGATGAATGCCAAATGTCTTAAAATTTTTGGTTCTAGGACATCAGTTTCCTTCACTGTTTTGATAGCATTCGTGGTGAATTAAATTACACAAAGTAATGCGCCTCGTTTTGAACCCGCGATCTACAACTTGTAAGTCGGGCCTTTACCACTCGGCCACCACTGCTTTGCTGAACACTTTTAATATTTTAATTTCTGGTTTACTAAAAAGAAATAGAGAATCTCTTTGAGAAGAATATGCAAGAAACTCCATGCTTTTCAAGTAATAATAGTGACGTAAAAGAGCCTCGACCAACATTTTAGGAGGCTCTCGTTTGGCGGCTAAATCAAAGATTTGATTCAGAAAGCGGTATTTCGGGGCACGGCTTGTATTTTAGGGAGATTTCTTTCTCTAGAGTCCTGATCACCTGGTAGCTTGACCCCTGTTCCCGATACCGGTAGTATATTGTTTTTTTTTTTATGTTTTATTACTTGTTATTTGATCATCATTTCAGCCGATACACGTCCACTGTTGGACATAGGCCTCCCCCAAGCGTCGCCACAACGAACGTTCCTGTGCGTCTCGCATCCATCGGTTTCCCGCAACCTTTACCAGGTCATCAGACTACCTTGTTGGAGGCCTTCCAACGTTGCGTATTCCGGTAAGCGGTCGCCACTCCAAAACCTTTCGGCCCCAACGGCCATCTGTTCTGCGTGCAATGTGCCCTGTCCATTGCCACTTAAGTTTGGCAATTTTTTGTGCTATGTCGGCAACTTTAGTTCTCCTGCGGATATCTTCATTTTTGATTGGATCACGCAAGGAAACCCCGAGCATAGCCCTTTCCATTGCCCTTTGGGTGACTTCACGCCTTCTGATGAGGCTCATTGTGAGCGGCCACGTTTCGGAGCCATATTGTACTTGATACATTTAAAAAAAAAAGTACATTCCTCCTCTTCCTCCTTGCGTCGTACTTCTCAATGCTGATGGTCGGGACTTCCCTGCTTCATCACTTTCATTCGAACGATATTCCTCCATCTCTCTCTGTCAGTGTGTGAAGGGTATTACTACGAATACAGATATAATCACAGAACAGAAAATATAGGTAGAAGTGCCCCTAACGTGGCTAAGCACGGGAACCAGTGTCGCCAAACTCACACATTTGCGTATCAAATTGTACATTACACACATAAAAAACAGTAATATGATTGGCTACGAAGCTACGAATTACAAACTTAACTTTTACAAATCATATTCTTATTGCTTTCATAAATTAGGTCTTATTACAACGTAAAAAAGTTGTTATTATTTGACATGACACAAACAATAAAGAAGTTTTAACCAATTTACAACGAGTTCGGCTACTCAACGCTAGATGGCGCTGTAACCAATTTATTCTATTCAGAACGCTAGTGCCTTTGAAATAGATGCCATATTTACCTGCACTAGTATATAATATGTAATAGGCGAATTTCGCCTGCTGTTGACAAACACGCGATATCGAAGAGGCACTTCCTCTACTTTTCTTTATTCCGTGGATATAATAATAATAGATAATTCCTTTCAACTTACTCGGCCTGAGATCCTTTATGCGTGTGCGTGGTAAGGAAGAACAGATCTAGGAACTTGATGTTCTGCATCAGCGCCACGCATAGCTGGTTGAGGACTGTCACGAGCTGACCTGGAACAAATAGATAGATGAACAAATATTGAGATAATGTGTAATATTATTACATAGTATAAAACAAAGTCACTTTTTCTGTCCCTATATCCATATGTACGCTTAAATCTTTAAAACTACGCAATGGCTTTTGATGCGGTTTTTTAAATAGATAGAGTGATTCAAGAGAAAGGTTCATATGTATAATAACATTAATTAGATAGTGGACAAATACTGTTACCCGAGCGAAGCCGGGGCGGGTCGCTAGTATTGAATAAAAGAGCCGTTTTTCATATTCAGGCAGATCGTAAAATGAGGTATGCTTTTTACAAGCTTTTATTTAGTTTCACCTGTCCTGATGTTTGTCTGTCATCATTTCTTGTAAATTAAATTTGACCCACTTGCCGGTTTCCTATTGAGCTGAAATTTTGCATACATGTGTAGGTCAGATGACAATGCAAAATTATTATGACAAAGAGCTGATCTGATGATGGAACCGGAAGGTGGCTATAGGAACTTGGTAGTTAAACGACACAACCCCATCGAGTTTGGGCTCGTATGATTCGTCTTGACGTGTATTAATTATGTAGGTATAAAAGCTTGCTATGAAAAAATGATTTTCATTACATAAAAGCTTGTTATGTAATGCAGTATGCATATGCATTTCAAGTTTACCAATGGGCCACGACTGTTCTCATGACGTTATCTTTTTTAACCGGTTAGCAATCCGGTTAGACTTATTATATCACCATGTTAGTGTTCTTTATCAATCGCTGATGCACTTTTATTTATTATTTATCTAGACACGTGTAAGATATAGGTAGAAATTCCGGAGATAAATTGTTAGTCATCATGGGTTGAGTAACAATTTATTTTCATATAAACATACTTATAACATAGATCTATGTTAATATAGTCTTTATAAGGAAGAAGAAATAAAAAACGGCATTTTGTAAAATTATATTAATACATTCCGCAATTTTTCGTTGTAATACAACGATATCTAAAATGTTTTAAAAGGGCAGAAAAATACTAGTGTCAAAGAACCTCTTTGACATTAGTATTTTTAATTTTTGAAAAAATTGTGGTTTGATCATTGAACTACAGCTGATGTAGTGCTAAAGTATTACAATATATATAATAAAAACTAAAAAAAAAACTTAACTATACTGTAAATATTCTATTAATATAGTCCCATTTTGACATTTAAGAAAAACCCTAGAAAGTAACTTGGAAAGAAACTGAAAGAAACAATCTATATATATAAAAATGACCCCCGTTTTCCGTTGTCACGACTTGGCATGTAAACGGCTTGACCGATTTGGCAGATTTTTTTTTTGTTGTGATTGTTATTGTGAGGAGAAGGTTCTTATGGAAAAAAAATTAGGGTAGTGTAGGGTAGAGTAGTAGGGTAGAGTAGGGTAGAGTAGGGTAGAGTAGGGTAGAGTAGGGTAGAGTAGGGTAGAGTTGGGTATAGTAGGGTGGAGTAGGGAAGAGCGGGAGCGAAGCCGCGCGGGCAAAGTTAGTAAAATAATAATTACGGGTCCGGTGTAGCTATTTTAGTTGTAGATACACTATACTGGACAAGCTGCTAGGTAGTCAAAATACAAATATCAAAACAGGCCTTTTATTTTTTGACCACTTTAGTTTTCGTTATTATTTTTATCTAGTGGTTACATTCTCACTACTCTCTTCTCTCTTCAACTGTATTGTATTTCTGTACTCTTTCTTGCGTTGCTTGCTCCGAATAAATGCTATTCTATTCTATTCTCTTGCACTTTTTCGATTACGAATGATAATTTAGCAAAACTACGTTAGGTTATTCCATACCAGTGACGAAGGTTCCATATAACTCGATTCCCACCGGCTTCCCTTCAGAAGTTTAGAACACAACCACTCTCTACCGTAATTGAGAAATGGCTCAATCAGTAATTATAAAACTACAAAGCTAACATTACAAAACGCCTACACTAAGTACACTATGGACATTAAATCAACACACGCACAACATGTAGCACTATAAGGTAAGCCGCAGGCGCAATCGGCTTTTTAGCGTTAAAATTTCTATACAAGAATACGTCATGACGTCACATAACCTGCCCGCGATTATAGCGCTCCGGCAAGCCGGTTTTTTTTCGAGTTATTTGATAGAGTTTTATTGAATAGGCTTAAAAACTACTAGACTGTTTTTAAAAATTCTTTCACCACTCGAAAGCTACATTATCCACGAGTAACATAGGCTAAATTTTATTTTGGAAAAAAATAGGGTTCCGTAACATATTTGGGTTTTTCGGACACAAGGTGTAAAAAATCAACCAGAAACGTTACTTATTTTGCGTACGCTGCCTAAACTCTTAAAGATAGAACCGTTAAATTTTCTAATTAATTGTAGATCTTATAAATATCTACAAAAAAGTCCGCGTAACAGTATACCTATCTATGTCGAGTGAGGCACAACAACCATTTTTTTATCTAATAATCTTGATTTTTTTTTGGACTACATTTAAACGCATTTATTTTACTCATGCTATTAACCCTTATCAAAATAAATTATTTCATCACTAAGTACAGTTTATGTAGATAATATTTGGTATTTGAATGATTAAAATTGGACGTTTGGTTTTGAAGTTATGGCGAAATTAAAATATTACGATTTATGCTGCACGACCCAAGCGTCACCAAGGCGGGGCCCGGGAGTGCGCGTGCGGGAGGGGAGTTTAGATCTATGAGAAAGGTCGTGCGCGAAGTCTAATAATTTTCGTGCGATTTTTTTTAGATTTCGTTCTTAAAACTACACCAACGCAAAAGTTCTTCTCAGAGCTGGTTTTTTTAAACATTTTAATATATGCCTTTACAATAAATATCAACATGCGCAATGCTCAAAAACAAGAACGATTATCTGATCTAGCCATTCTTTCTATAGAAAAACGTTATTTACTAAAAATTAAGAATCTTCCCGGCTTTAATGATAATGTCTTAGCGCACTTTGTAAGAAAGAATAGACGAATAGCTTTAGAGTATAAGTAGTATTATTAGTACTTAGTCGATTAAGTTTTGTTTAATTTACATCATATCATCATTTCACCACAAACGGCTTTTATCAAAGCCACTTCTATTATGCTTGTAAGTAGCGTTGCCAGGCGTCCGGATAAAGCCGGACATAGTCAGGCTTTTAAGTGGCGTGTCGGGCCAAATTTGAGCATTTTTGGCTTTTGTTAGGCTTTTTAAAGACCATTTTGTTTAGAATTGTCATTAGAGTTTTGCCTTACCTTGTATCGCTGCTTGTGCTACAAGCAGAGTGGATATGGAATAGTGTAGCAATAATATCACTTAATCTTATGGTATTTTCATTAGAATTTAAAAAGATTTCATGAATTTTATTAGCCTAAAAAAAATGTCGGCCTTTTTGACCAAACATCCGGCTAAATAGGATAGATTTTCCGGCTTTTCAGTTCCAGGACCTGGCAACCCTACTTGCAAGACACTGTTTCAATATCTCAGTGCTTACACGTATAGTAAAAGTGGACTGAAGATACATCTGCCAATACAAGACTAAAGCCAGGATGCCAATCACAGATTTTCGGTAAGGACTCAAGACTGCGTGCCCGCGCTCGGAGTAGGCAAGCATTTTTTTTGCTCCGGCTTACCTCTCTCAATATTTCACGCTTCGCCACTGTTCCATACTCCATTTAAAAATGTAAATGGTGGTGACTGTCATCATCATCATCATCATATCAACTTGCTTATGCTTTCACCTTTTTTTCAGGCATTTTGTGGAGAGGATGAAGCTGGAGTCATCTTCTGTGCTGAATCCTTAGAATAACATAAGACTAACACTAGGTTTAAGGTATTTGTTCAATAACATTATGGATCATTTGTTGTTTGTGAAAATAAATAAAGTATTAATATTATTATATTAGCCAAAAGACATCCACTGCTGGACATAGGCCTCCCCCAAGCGTCATTACAACGATCCTGTGCGTCACGCATCCATTGGATTCCCGCGACTAGGTGACTATACTGATTTACTACTACTGAACTACTTACTCTCAAGATTGGGTGGAGGTAACTCATTTCTGAACCCGCTCAGCAATTTCAGAAGTGGTCTTAAGAAGGGTTCTGCTGCGATCACCTGTAAAAACAGAGAATGTGTAAGCAGTTTTTTTTATAAATCTTACTAATATTATAAATTGCTTGTTACTCTTACACGCAAAAACTACTGAATGGATTTCGGTGAAACTTGATACACGGGTGCCAAGGTATACTCTGGAATAGATACTTTTTATTCTGGGAGTATGTTCCCTTGGGATATTTTTCTACGATCAAGCGGGCGAAGCCGCTGGCTGCAGTTAGTCTTATATTATAAAGTGCCCATTTCACTGCAGGGTAAATGCCACCCTTCCGTCCTTCCACTTTTCTCTGTCGTCTGTAATATTTGGTCAGTCCTTTGAGAAAGAGTCCAGCTCATTCCACTCTTTCTTGGTGGTTTCCTAACGTTTGGAATCAACTGTGTAGTAATTTTGTGTCATTGCGGCATGCATTTTTGTAAGAGTGCATTTAAGATATTGTACTCTGTATGATATTCGTAAGGGGAAGTCGTCCTATCATTTCGTAGTGTAACATCTATGTTATCACATAGGAACTATTTAGCATAGGGGTGTTAGTTTTATCCAGACGATTACCACAAATACAACCGTCCAAAATCAACCATCGGGCAGTTGCCTGGACCAGACGCAATACCAGTCTGGTTAGAGATCCTCTCTTTTAACTGCGGTTTGCAAACTTTACACCCTTTTCGCATACCTCTAACCACTCACCTTCCCATCAATAGTTGGGAACATTGTAAATTAGTAAGTATCACATCTGTTCTCGACGCAAAATTCTCATCAATATTTACTTATATTTTTAGCATACTATTTGAATGATGTAAGTATCGTGTGAGACCGCGGTCACGACTAAGTAACCCGTGTCAGAGCTAAATGTTTATTTGGTCATGCTTTCGCATTATTATTTGATCATTTTGCATTCAGACAAAATTTAAATCTTAGCTTAATGTCTACATAGTATAAAACAAAGTCGATTTCCGCGTTTGTCTGTGTATTCGCTAACTTCTCGTAAAACTCTAATGGATATTAATGCATTCTATTAGTTTTTCACTAATAGAATGTTCTATTCTATCAATTCTTCATAATATGACATGACTTTGAGATACCCAGCCTCTCCAGTGTCTAAAGGACCTATTACACCACGCTGAATAACGCGTGCGATGTTCAGACTCGTCTTATTTTTCCTCCCGAGTAAGACAGTCTGACCCTTATCACACTGCGCGATACGTAGACTAGATACGTCGAACCATAGACTAAAACTGTCTGAATAACGCGTAGTGTAATAGGCCCTTTGCGCGTGGCAGATCGCCGATGCGTTGGCCTGACCAAATAAAAACGGCTGTTGGCGGCCCGTTGAACAAGTGTGCCCGGATGACTGCCAGCAGGCAAAAGTGGCGGGAAGTCGTGCGGCGTACCCTGACGGCTTCCGGAGAGCTACCTTCGTGATAACCACGACCACTCTGGCAAGAGTGAAACGACCAAGAAGAAGAGAATAGGCCCTTTACTACTCTTGGTTTGTAGCGTAATTATTGTGAAATATTACGCAAGTCTTTGTTTGCTATCCAAAATAAATAAATAAAATTATGCGACAGGCACGCTAAGCCCTTTATCAAATCCCAGATAATATAAGATAGCTTAGTGCACAGAACTAATTACCTGCGTACTGTAATGACTGATAAGGTGCCCGAACAGCTTGAGTTGCTCCAATCGCACCGCATTCTCGTATCTGTAACAAAACGTATATTTTATTTACCGTGTGTAAACGTGTAGCATATAAGCATAGCATAATCAGCCTTTCAATGTTCCCACAGCTGGGACTCAGGCTTCCTCTCTAGGAGATGGAATGGGCTGTAATCTACCACGCGGGCACAGTGCGGGTTGGTGAATGTCACATGTCTTTGAACTTTTGGTTCTAGGACATGCAGGATGGAAGATGGGACATGGTCCACCATCCGAGAACTCCCAACTGTGGAGATTGTCTTTGCTGCGGCCAACTTGGGTGCGGAGTCTGTTTAGAGCAGTACTTAGGACAGACAATGCTGTGCATTTGCTGACGTATTCAGCACATTGGATCTAACGACAAAATCCTACGTCGTGGTATCAAAGTTCAACACGATCATAACATGTACAGCAGCAGTCTAAAAATAACTATCGGGCAGTTGCCCAGACTAGACTTGACACTCGTCTGGCCCGGATACTCATTTCATAATTAAGGTTTATGGAACACCCCGTCCCACATAGCTCTATAAGCCCACCACAAGGTTACGGCCTAACAGTTCTAATACGTCAAAGGCTTGGAGTGACGGTAATAGGTCGCTAGCAGCTGCGTAACAGCAATGCAATTAATGCAGTTACGACAACCCCATATGTAGATGGACCGTCAGACAGTAAATACAATCAGTACCGTAACTAGCCTTTTGTACGCCCGGTGCGAGCTTCTATTACTGCGCCCCTTGTCAAAAGTGCAATACACACAAAAAAGGTTAGATACAAAATTTTGTGCCCCTCCAGGGACTGCGCCCTGTGCCCGAGCACCGCTGGCACCGCCCTAGTTACGGCACTGAATACAATGCGACTAGAAATGATCACCATCAACGATTGTATCACTGCTTATCATCAGGTAGGATCGCAGTCAAACACTGGTATAAACCAGTGCATTGTGGCGACACTTGGGGGAGGCCTATGTCCAACAGTGGACGTCTGTCGGCTGAAATGATGATGAAATAAATAAAATATTCACATTTATGAAGAAAACAAAATTAAATTAAGAATAAGTTAAGCGACTCGGTACCACAGAATGTAAAAAAACTAATCAAATTACTGCAAAATGAACATTGAGTATTTTTTAAGATATGATGTTGATACTTGATATTTTTAGGGAACCTGGGCTCAGGGACCCTTGGAAGGCGTGTATGGGGCCAAAGCCAGCTCGCAGTGGCCTTGTATATACTTTGACATTGTACGAGTAGCATCATCATTTCCATAGAAAACGACCTATTTGGAACCGTGCACTAGCTTCTGACGTTTTATAAGTGCCCATGTAGGCCTATGTGAAATAATAAATATTTGATTTTTTTTAGATTATATTTGATTTTTTATGAATGGAAGAAGCGTTTTACAGTAAACGCTTCTTCCATTCATAAAAAATCGCTAGAAGAAAAGTATCAAGATTCTAAATTAAGAGTATTAAAAAAGCGATAAACCAGTCTCTGTCTGGTTAAGTGAACCGTAAATATCATAATTACCTATGATAATATATATTTTGTGTTAAACAAATATTCATAACATTTAGCCATTTAGCTGCTCTTCCCCGATATTGTAGTCAATCCTTACTAATATCATAAAAGCAAAAGTGAGTTTCTTTGTTTGTTTGTTACGTCTTCACGCCTAAATGACAAAACCGATTTTGATGAAACTTGTTACACGGATGGACCATGTCCTGGAATAGGACATAGGATACTTTTTATCTCGGAAGTATGTTCCCTTGGGATAACATTCTGCTATCACGCGGGCGAAGCCGCTGGGAGCGGCTAGTATTAAATAAAGAACTGATAGCAGATAACACCAGTCTAAATAGTGACTAACTGAGATAACAATCCACAATGTCGAGGTATGGTCTAATTAATAAAGTATTTAATTAAACGGTTTCAAGTTGATTCTATATGAAGAGTTACTGATTAAAGATATTGAGTGGATGGTTATTATTGAATTGATTATTTCGGTAGGTTACCTCGCTCGGACTGAACAGCTTTTTTTTACGAATATCATAGTAATGGGGTCAGAAAAGAACCCCGGTGTCCTGAAACGTCCTTACGTTACGTAATTTCGGAACCCCGGTGTCCTGAAACGTAAGGAAAAGAAGGAGCATATTTATTTACAATTTAGCATAGGTTTGATTTAAGTCAGTAAAAGTCTGACACAGCCTCGAGCTCCGCCCTAAAGCTAGAGAAAAAATGTACTTAATGATTCCCCACATTACAAAAAAACCCTGTATTTCAATAATTAGTATTTGTGTTTTTTTGACCGAACAAACAAAACTGGTCTAATTAAATTAGGTACTTATCAATGTAAAAAACATGAATAAAACAACGCTTTTCACAACAGTTCATGGTGTGTTCCATAAATAATTTAAAATCAATTTCTACGTGAGAAAAAGTCACGATTATTGGTCTACAAAGTTGTATTTTACACTCGATTTCGTTTATAATGCATACTGAGACAGTAACAAAAAAGCCATAGATAAATGAAACTTTCTATTTATTGTTGGCGTTCACGTAATATTCTTTTCATGTAATACAAGTAGAGTAGTTGTATTATGTGAAAAAGCGAATTTTGCATGCATTTACGGTTGTTGTCAGAGAAAAGGTTACTATGAACTGAACTGTTGTAACGGTCACTGGTTGAATGAAGCTAGAACTACATTAGACCGATGCACACGTGTAACACGCTTGATTTGTATGCAGAACGACGTCGCGTGGCGTGGATCAAGTGTAGCTGTACAAGTCTAGTTTCCATATACAATGTATGACACGCCCAGATCGGCGTGTGTGCGTAGGGCACACGTGTGAGCAGTGTAGTTCTAGCTTTAGAATGGAACGGGGTTCAAACAATTTGCCTGCTGCGGTTTTGCCGTCTGATTATAATTTAGGTGTCTTTAAGGCAAAAGTGAATAGGCTCTTAATAAACTATTGCACCTCACCATCAACGATTACATCATTGCTTACATTAGGTGGGATCACAGTCAAGCACTAGTTTATATCAATAAAAAAAAATGATAACTTTTTTGTCTTAAATAGAACCGTAGTGCTACCACGAGCTTTTAACGCGATCCATTTTACGACCTAAACTAAACTGTGCAAGGGATGGAGCTGTGTAAGGTGTATAGCACCATCTCTCTGTCTCGCTAGCTCGACTGACATTTTTACACGACATGGTAGGGCCCCAGAAACCAGCTAACATTGCAGCTAGGGAAGATTAATAAGAAAATCTTGTAGGGCATTATCACAATAGCAGTTTGCGAGCAGCTGCGGGGCGGTGCGGACGCGCAACGAATGCGTCGCGTTCACGCCGCGGCTGCACAGCGAACACGTCGCGGACGCGTGGAATTTTCAACGCGTATTTGTAGCAAGTTAACGACGTACAATACACTCAGTAACAAAATGGATTCTGACGAGAAGACACTGCTGTTGCCTTTGATACTTTCAAGAGCTCGTTGCACGGCCGCAACAAAATCTCTGCGCTCGCAATCCGCTAGTATGATAAAGCCCTTATCAGCAGTAGACATTCGGCGTCTACTTCTGATAAAACACTAGCTCCGTGCTTCTGACATTTTATAAGCGTCCATGTAGGCCTATGTGAAATAAAAATACTTATTTGAATTTTGAAAAATGCTAAACGCTTGTTGCCATATCAAATTAACTGACTCGAACCACACCTGTGTCCTTCAATTGTTCTTTGCATTGCTAGGATAACGGGTTTCCTTTTCAGAAAATCCTCGTGGCCCTAGCGGGTATCGGCCTTGCTGGGTCCCTACGGTTTGCTGACATCTCTTTGAGAAGCGTGTGGATCACATGATCACTACGCGCTGTTGACGACTGGGCCGGTCGATTACCGGACGGCCGGACGGCGAACTACCCATTGCTCGATGGTCGCGAGCCCGCGTCTACCGTAGCGGGTAGAAGACTAAGATACGTGACATCTCATTTTGAGACCTCACTACCTCATTCTTATATAACGCAAATTCATAACATGTATAATTATTTTCATTTCATTTAGGTAATTAGAATCCATATTATCGCATTGTTTTGGTTAGCGCAATGAGTCAGAGAGGAAATTATAATGTTGACACTAAATGGCATGACCCGTGCCTGGGTGTAATCATAATTATGAAGGCAAATATTGTTTAATTTTGTTAATTTGATATGGCTATATTTAGAGTTTTCTTATTAGCATAGCATAGTCGGCCTTATAATCAGGGGCGTAGTTACCGCCGGATCAGCCTTATCAATGATACGGGGCCCCCGAGCTACAGGGGCCCCGACATATGCCTAAATTCGTAACATGTTATACACAATCTTCCTTCCTCCTTCCTTCAATCCTTTGTACAAAGTTTTATAATTATATTATCTTCTTCTGTATGTTGTGTGTACGTAAATTATAAAATAAATAAATCTTAAATTCTCATATTGATAAAAAGCTAGGAGTGAATGAATAATCAGTATATGATACTCTGTAAAGAGTTTTTAGCCTTTTAGAATAACATATAAAACGACAATAAAAACTCATCCTATTTTAGTAGGACTTTTAGTTTAGTAGGTAGGTTTTCTGAATGATCCTTTCACAAGTATTTCATATGGGGCCCCATTAGGACTAGCTACGCCACTGCTTATAATGTTCCCACTGTTGGGTCTCAGGCCTCCTCTCTAGAAGAGGGAATGGGCTGTAATCCACCACGCGGGCCCAGTGCAGGTTGGTGGATGTCACATGTATTCGAATTTCTGGTTCTCGGATATTCCTCACGATGTTTTCCTTCACTCACGTTTTGAGAGCAGTGGTGATGAAATAGATTACACAAAGTAATGCGCTTGGCTGGGTTTGAACCTGCGACCTACAAATTGTAAGTCTGGGCCGTTACCACTCGGCCACCACTGCTCTCTTATTAACCCAGCTCTAATACTAGCTAGTTCCAGGACCCGTTAAACAGCACAATGTTTTTTATGGTCACATATTTATAGTTAAGTTTATTTTTGCGCGGAACTATAAAACCTTTTCTAAAAAAAAAAAAAATAGTTTAATCGGCCTACTCGGCTATCTATCAGTGAAAGTCCTGTCAAAAACGGTCCATGCGTTTCGGATATACAGCAGGATAACAAACCGGCAGAGACAAAAATATTAAAATTAAAACAAACATTTGTCCTAGGTGGGAATCAAACCCACGACCTCCGGCATAGCAGTCAGGGCCACTGACTACTAGACCAACAGGCCAGTCAAAAGTATGTGTTTGCAATAGTGTAATTACCTCATTGTGTTTTACACTTCCTGCCATTTGACCAGTCATATGTATAGCAGGATATTTACTACTTTTTCATAGAATATCCTGGTCGGAAATACACAATATTTGTGTCATAGAAGATAATAAATAAATTATTATGTATTTCTTACAGTATTTTACGGATCTTTTTTTAAAATTGATATTACCTAGTGCTTGAATGCAATCCCACCTAATGGTAAGCAGTGATGCAATCGTTGATGGTGAAACGCACTAGTTTATGAGCCTATTCACTCACTACACTCTATTATAATCGGACGGGAAAACGGCAGCAGGCAAATTTGGCCAGTCCTTCGATGTACACGGTATAAACGACGAGGTGATACAATTAGACGCTGCGCAAATCTAGACACTTTTAGTTTTCAGTTACCGACACTGAACACTTTTTGATCATCATGAGTATGTGTTAAGTGGGAGAAACTGGACACCAAAAACGTTGACTTATGCGCAGGGAGTAGAATGGCGAACACATACCGGAAGACGTAGCGTTGGAAGGCCTCCTACAAGGTGGGCCGATGACCTGGTAAGGGTTGCGGGAATCCGATGGATGCGAGACGCACTGGACCGTTCATTGTGGCGACACTTAAAGGCCTATGTTCAACAGTGGAAGTCTCTCGGCTGAAATGATAATGATGCGCAGGGAGTGACCAGGATGATTTCATACTGGTTCTATAGAAATTAAGTATTCATCGGTAGCTTGCATCTGAGTCAAGACACACGTTTGTGCCCTGCCTTAGTCTGGGCCTTATAGGTGCTCAACAACGTAAGGGTGGACACTCGCCGTACGTCGGGTAGTCGATAGATTTCGAAAAGCAATTATGTCGAAAATCTCATTAGTGGATTTACGGCTTTATTGTATCAATAACAGAATCGATATTTGTTTGGCAGTGAAAACCGCGGCGCGTTGCTTCGCTAGTTTCATAAGTTTTCTAACAGTTTTATCACTACTTAAATACCTTAGTTGTTACATATCTATCTGTCTATCATTTGTACGCGCGTGACACGTATTTCATTATAACAAGTGTCTATCACTAATTTATTATCTTTGTATTATTACATAGTAATTATGAAACAAAGTCGCAGTTCGCGTCCGTTTGTTTATTCACTAAATTGTCCTGAACTAGGGGCCTTACTATCTTATATATATAAAAATGAAGCCCGTTTTCCGTTGTCACGACATAGCATGCAAACGGCATGACCGATTTGGCTGTTTTTTTTTGTTGTGATTGTTATTGTGAGGATAAGGTTCTTCACGGTGGAGCACACCGTCGAGGTGTGCCCTGCCTGGGCGGAGCATCGCCGTGCCCTCGTGGTGGCGATCGGCGGCGGAGACCTCTCGCGCCGGGCCCTGGTCGAGGCCATGGTCCGGAGCGAGGAGGAATGGCAGGCGGTCGCCTCCTTCTGCGAAGCAGTAATGCTTGCAAAGGAGGAGGCCGACCGCATCAGGCAACGGCGCCCTCGCCGCCGCCGCCGGGATTCCGATCCCGATTTCCGGCCACCGTAGACGCGGACTCGCGGACGGCGAGCCATGGGTAGCTCGCTGTCCGATCGTCCGGTAATGGACCGAGTCCAAGACGTCGACGGCGCGCACTGTTCCCGCGCGCCTCAAGGAGTTGTCAGCAGCAGGAGGGGCCCAGCTGGGTCGAAGCCTACTGGGGACAGGGTTGTCCGAAAGGGAGCTCGTGCCCCGGTATGAAGGCTAGAAGGAACGGCGCGGGGTTTTTAGTCAGTAAGAGTCTGACACTGTCTCCCGCTCCACCCAAGAGCGGGTTTCGTCAAAGATGATTTTCCCCGTCGACAAAAAAAAAAGGATAAGGTTCTTATGGAAATAAAATAAAATTAGGGTAGTGTAGGGTAGATTAGGGTAGAGTAGGGTAGAGCAGTGTAGAGTAGGGTAGGGTAGAGTAGGGTAGAGTTGGGTATAGTAGGGTGGAGTAGGGAAGAGCAGGAGCGAAGCCGCGCGGGCAAAAGGTAGTTACTTATAAAAATATCCGCAGGTGAACCAAGGTTAATGACATAGCACGAAGCATCGCCAAATTTAAGTGGCAATGGGCAGGGCACATTGCTCGCAAAACAGATGGCTGTTGGGGCCGAAAGGCGCCAGTGATTGAAAAGTTGAAAGGTAATCGATTGCCTTGGTATGCTCATGTGAAGAGGAGGGATGAAGTGCATATACTAAAGGAGTTCTGAGTATACATGTAGGTGGATGGAGAAGGAGAGGAAGGCCGAAGAAAAGATGGATGGATTGTGTGAGGAGTGATATGAAAGAAAAGGGAGTTAGTGACAGTTTGTCGGGGCACAGAACAGAATGGAAGAAAAAAACGTGTTGCGCCGACCCCAAGTAATATGGGATAAGGACAGGAAGAAGAAGAAGGGCCAGCTGTTCTCGAGATTTGCGCTTAGCAACACATTGAGCTATTCATTTTCATATTATAGATAACAAAAAACGAGCAAGGTTTATGTGTATAATTTGTACCCATGCAAAGCCGGGGCGTATTACCAGTTAATTACAATCATATTAATATGATAAAGGCGAAAGAAGGTATGTATGTTTTTAACAAACACATACATACTTATGCTTCATTACTTCTTCATGCTTGAACGGCATTACTGATTTAAATGAATCTTTGTTTTTGTCTACCCATGTAGGGTAGACATATCGTGGAATAATATGGAGGATACTTTTTATCCCGGATTCCCGGGAGTATGTAACAAATCCATCCTGCTTCAACACTATGGTCTTTCTCTTTCTAACCAATTAATATTATATTTAATGGATTGAGTTCCCTGTAACCACTTGACTGGAAGGTAGACCGACGACCTGGTCAGGGTCGCGGGAATCCGATGGATGCGTGACGCACAGGACCGGTCGTTGTGGCGACGCTTGGGGGAGGCCTATATCCAGCAGTGGACGTCTTTCGGCTGATATGATGATGATGATGACTTGACTGAAATCCCTAGTATGGTTATAGTTACTGTATTCCACTAGCCTTCCTTAGGAGCACACGTTTCACGTGATATTACCAAAACACACGTTCCAATATTAAAAAAGTAATTATTGTAATCCTTAAAACGATGTTTCTCTTTGGTGTCCCCTATTAACCCCAATAGTATGTTCCTTTGGGACAATTCTCTACTATTACGCGGGCGAAGCCGCTGGTAACACCTAGTATGATACAAACGGCATACTTGTACAAAGTCGTACAATCAGCTTTGTTTCGCTATCCCACTCACTCATTATCAGGAGATAATGAACCTCAAATTAAATACACAGAAATATTTTTTTTTTAATTTTTCACATTTAAAATGTTATGCTTCGTTGGCTACACATCTCATTAATACTTTTTAAGATCAACGGCTCTTAAAAATGAGTCTGTTATTGAGAAATATCTAAGACGCTACAAATGTCTCAAGTAACGCTATTTGAGAAATTTGAACGGAGATGACCTTCAGCCTGAAAGTTTGAAGTAAACTAAGTATTTAAAAATGTTTTAAATATAAGTAATGTGGCGTTCAATCCGTTTGAAATAAAGAATTGTTATTATTTAGGTCCTAAACACAATATCGGCGGCGGCGATCTCTCGCGCCGGACTTGGACAGGCCATGGTCCGGAGCGAAGAGTCGCAGGCGATCGCCTCTTTCTGCGAGGCAATAATGGTAGATAAGGAGGAGGCCGACCGTATATGGCAACGGCGCTCACAGCGCCCCAGCGGTCGCCGGGATTCCGATCTTGATTTCCGACCACCGTAGGCGCGGGCTTGCGGACAGCGAGCAATGGGTAGCTTGACAAGACTGGTTTCATGTTTTCTGGCTTCTAAATACAGTCGTTACGGTAATTAGGAGCCAGAAAATCAATGCCGCAAAGCAACCGACTACTGAACGTACTTTGTGAAGCGTGAAGGAGTCATGACTCATGATATGTGACATACATAGACATGCGTCAGCAAGTGCAGCTTAACCTCGAAGAGTTATTTCTTAGCTAGGAGCTCCGTCATGCCGTTTTCTATGAAGTTACTCATACATAGGCTTTCAGACAATAAGGTCCAGCGCCCATTATCGGCATCCTTCGGCATCCCTGCATGCAAGGCCACATTGGCGGAAAATAATGAAGGACCCCTTTCCTTGCATGTAAGGTAAATTGAATTTGAATTGGAATAGATTGCATTGAATTGTATATGATACTAGCTTTTGCCCACGCGGCTTCGCTCCCGCTCTTTCCTACTCAGCCCTACTATATCCTACACCCTATCCTACTCTACACTACTATACCCTACCAAACTTCACATAAACCATCTACTAAATAGTCCGAACAAAGCCTAAACATTTTGTTTGGATAGATGAGCACGTTCTTGAGTTATAAAATTACAACGAAAATTGGCAGTTTGGCAGAAGTATTTATTAATTGTAAAATTGTCTAAAATACAAAACAAATTATATTATTTGTAAAGTATTTCATTATTATTATCGATTATTGCCCATAACAAAATGGGCGCCGAGTTTAATCTATTTTACATCCCACCTAAACGCATGAAACGATCAGCTAAGGAGTGGTGTTATCTCCGGAGTCAAGGGTGAAAGGTTACTTCTAGGCAAATGTGTTCCAAAGTCGACCACATCATTGCTTAGCCTCAGGTGAGATAGCGGTCGGATATGAGTCTGTAATCATCATTTCAGCCGTCAGACGTCCACTGTTGGACATAGGCCTCGCCTAAGTGTCGCCACAATGATCGATCCTGTGCGTCTCGCATCCATCGGATTCCCGCAACCTTCACCAGGTCATCGGTCCACCTTGTAGGAGGCCTTCCGACGATAAGTCTGTAAATTAAAAAAAAAGCCAACTTACTTGCCAGTACAAATGGCCCATTCATATAGTTTATCCAGCAGGTTCTCGCTCAGCAGGTACTCGAGGCAGGCGGCTGGACTGGTGGCCGTGTTGATCTCCCTCGCCTTCGCCTCCAGGACCAGTAGGGTCGCCAGCTGCTCCAGATGGTTCACTACGCCTAGGACATCGTCGTGGAGATGGTTTGGCTGTAAGGACGGAGGCGTTTTAGACAGATCTTTTAAAATCAAATCAAAACATTTGCTAGAATATACATAAGGTGTTACAGTAAATTTGTTTCATTATCATCATCATATCAGCCGAAAGACGTCCACTGTTGGACATAGGCCTCCCCCAAGCTTCACCACAACGACCGGTCGTGTGTGTCACGCGTCCATCGGATTCCCGCAACCCTGACCAGGTCATTGTTCCACCTTGATGAAGGCCTTCCATTTATTTCAGCATTACTGCTTTAACATGGCTAACTTGCACATTACAGGTTCTATTGACTTGGCTTCTAAAGGTCTTCTTTAGGTAGTCAAATTAAGGAGTTTACACAGACTTTTTTCTAGCCATTACTCTCCCACTTCTGGGCAAACGGGAAGCTTGCAACTTGGGAGAAGCTCCAAGGCCTTCTAGACGTTCTTCTTATATTCCAGTGTTATATTAATGGTATTAGATAGAAAGGTAGGTAGTCTCATTTTGGCAAATCAAGGGCTATGCCCGTGGGTATAACTCCTACTGGGCTGCGGAATTGCTCTAAAGGGTTACCGTGGTCCTGAAAAGCAAAGGGCAACTGAAAGAACACAGGTAGGTTTTAGTATGCCTCTCGCGTCTCCCTGAGCCAGAGAAATTATTTGATAACTTCTCACTAAAAACACAATCGGCATTATTCTAATACTCTCGGTAATATTGCACAGTATCAGAGATAAAGAAAATCGCTAATAAATTGTTGATTTTGAGTCGAATAATTACAGAAAAATTCTTCCTTAAATTAGTTTTCAGTAACGCTACATTCACAGTAGATATCGAACCAACAGTACTATCAAAAAGATAAGGTTAAAAATAGTACAAAAATCGGGGATAAGCAATTTTATGGTGACACTGGTGACACATCTACACACAGCATTTTAAACCTTACCAACCTGAGATTTAAGTATAATATCGTGCGCCTGCTGCCAGTGTTTGCAGAAGGAACTATAGCAGGCTTGCGGTTCGTAGTCGTGCCGAGGATCGAGCGACCTCGACAGCTGTCGGGCGAACGAGAGGCTCGTCGAACGAAGCCAACTCATGGTTGCTGGTTATATTGGACGCATCTGTAACAAATGTTGGCGATGAGACAAATGTTGGTGATGAGACCAATGCTGGTGATCAATTACGTGAAGGTACGGTTGGCGTAGTGGTTCAGCGATTGACTGCTGAGCTGCGTGTCGCGGGTTCGATTTCCGCATGAAACAAATATTTGTATGGCCTACAGATAGGTGTTCCTCATCTAGGTGTCTTCCAACCACGTCTCGCGATTTCAGGGTACCAATTTTGTATTTTACATGCCCACTGCCCAGTGTAGATGGATGGAGAGAGTGAGGCCAAGGAAATGATAGATGTACCGTGAGGAGTGATGGGAATGAAAAGGAAGTTAGTGACAGCGGGACAGGTAACAGGAAATAATGGAAGAAAAAAAACGTGGTGCGCCGACACCAAGTAATATGGGACAAGGGCAGGAAGATAATGATGATGAGGCGATCGGTATGCGGCAGACATGTCCTACCCAGTCTCATTTAAGCTGGGTAGCCTTCTGAGCTATGTCTACAAAAAACATAAACGGTAAAAACTAAGGCTATACAATGGCACATTTGAATTACCTCTGAATCTTATACTAAATAAGTTCCTGTAAATGTCATCCGTAGGCGTTTCAATATTTGGCGTAGATAAGGCTAAATCTATAGTATTTTACTCTTCAGCTTATCCCCATTGTAGATGGCATAATAATTATGTCTCTAGGTATCTAGGATATTAATTTTAAAAAAGCCAGCTAAGTGCGAGTCGGACTAGCGTACGAAGGGTCCCGTACCATTAAATCATGAATTTTTTTCTTAATCAACCTTCATGGCGCTGCAATCAACATTAGACAATATAACATTAAAAAAACACACGTTTCTTGTATAGAACTTCCCACTTAGATATTCATTTTATTCTGTTTTTAGTTTTTATTATTATAGCAGCAACAGTAAAACGTCATTTGTGAAAATTGCAACTGTCTAGCTATCACAATTCATATGATTACAGCCTGGGGTCGGATATATGTATAGACAGGCAGACAGACGGTGGAGTCTTGGTAATAGGGTCCCGTTTTTACCCTTTAGGTACGGAACTCTGAAAACTATTAAATAAATGTGATATTTTTTTTATTAACTTCCCTTTGAAGATAAGTGGCCGATCAGTTAGCGTCAATCGTCAATAATGACTCAATTAAGTTCCATAACAATAGCATTTTTATAATAACAAAGAAAATTGTTTCCAAAGGAAAATAAACTTATCTAAATTATCTATATCCAGGAATGCTTATGCATTTGTTTATCCATATCGATATTATAATTGTGATTGTATGTCGGTCCTAGGCACGTCATAATCATAGCGGTAAGTACCCTCTTTGAGGATAGGCTGGAGAGATTCCACGGCATCTTCACCTTCCGCATGATACAGTTCCTCACCGGGCATGGTAAGTTCGGGAGGTACCTGCTCCTGATCCGTGTGGAAGAAACGCCTGCTCTGCGTTCAAATTCGAGTTTAGAGTTAAGTCTAATGCCGTCATAGAGTAAATACTCTACCCTGGCATTTTTAAACTCGAACGTAGAGCTCAACTGTTAATGTCAAGCATGCGGGCGCTTACTCTAACCTACTCTGCTCAGAGTTAGAGTTAGTTCGGTTAACTCTAGGCCCACCCGGGCGAACTCTAGCCACTGGGCCTGCGTGGTGGATTACGACCTATTAGAATAGAATAGAATAAACTTTATTGTACACCAAAATAGTAGAAGAAGAAGGCCTGAGTCACCCTGAGTCCCAGCAATGGGAACATCAAAAAGACTGATTCTTTATTTCCGTTTTTTGAAATTAAGTATGTCAACAAATGTAGGAGTGACAATGACCGTTATTTTATCTGGCACCTACCTTAGTTTGAAATTTTAAATTCATATCAGTGTTCGAAAAGATGTTAGTAGCACTGGTCAATCAACATACAATTATGCATGCTCTTGTAATATACGGCATGCATACTGATTGTCACACTGTACCAGTTGCAGTTTTGAGTTCCACAATCGATTTGGTTACTTCGGAATAGATTAACTTATAAGCCTCTTTTTTACCATGTGGTTAAGGCTGTAAACATTTCCAGGTAAGTTCACGAATCGCCCTGTATTACATAGCATAGCATAATCAGTCTTTTAATGTTCCCATAGTTGGACCTCGAGCTTCCTCTTTGGGAGAGAGCATGGGCAGGAACCCACCACGCGGCCCCAGTGCGGCTTGGTTGTTGTCACATGTCTTCGAATTTTTGGTTCTAGGACATGCAGGTTTCCTCACGATGTTTTCCTTCACCGTTTTGAGAGCAGCGGTGATGAATTAATCAAAGCAATACGCCTCGCTGGGTCCCGCGACTTACAACTCGTAAGTTAGGGCCGAGTGACAACCCACTCGGCCACCACTGCCCGTCTAGTGCTATGCGCCAAACAGACAAGCGTCCTGATGCATGCTAAGGCTGCAGGATTGTTCGACCGAGTTACCGTAGCCCTGGACGCAAAGGATAACTGAAGGAACACGTATGGGTTAATCAGTAAAAGTCTGACACACCCTCAGGCTCCACCCACAGCAGGAGGGGAGATATTTGATGATACCCTCCTCAAAAAACCATGCTACATGTAATAGAGTCGAGCCAATTGCTAATTTGCCATCAAACGAGTGCTCCCGGAAAAACTCAAAAACACGTTCCCTGACCTGGAAATCAAATCCAGCAGCGCCTGCGACCACTCAACCAACGAGGTATCGAGGCGATTATTATTTATTTTCTACACAGAACACACGAGCCAATAATGCCTTAGCTTTTGTTTATGAGCGGCGCGTGCTATTGCATTGTTCAGACGAGATTGCAGATCTATTTTATGTACATACTTTCCGTCGCACGCGCTGCTTTATCGTGTAATAAACCTAGCTTTGTACTGAATGCAGACCAGAACATTTCCGACCAGACTTTGAATATTGCACTCTATACCCGGCTATTTAAAGTTTAAAGTTGCACGAATATTCTACGCAGATATAAATTGGTTTCCCAGTCGCTCCCCAGCGTATTAATTTGCACTTTAAAATGCTTATTACAAAGTCTATTATTCAATGTTGTCGGAAACTCATTTGCTTGTCCGTCTGCACTGTACATACATAATTATATGCGCTGCTCTTATGAGCCTTAGGGTCCTCGCCCACGGCGACTTTTTGTAGCGATGCTGTCGTACGTTTACGAAACGCGCGACAGCATCGCTACTAATGCGCGTTAGTCACATTTGCATCGCCCTGCAGAAGCAATGCTAAAGCGCTACAACATCGCGACTGTACCGAGCGATACAAACGCGTGACAGACGACATCAGGGAGAAAACGGAAGGAGTGAAATATTCTACATCAAAAACTTAATTTTTGTTAATGAATCGCGTTTACATTGCGACAGAATTGCGTTTGCATCGCGACTGAGAATCGTAATGTGGGCGAGGGCACACAGCTAGCAACTGCATCGCGACTACTGTATCGAAACGAACGCGCGATAACATCGACACAGTCGCAATGCTGTAGCGCGTAGGCATTTTTTCTATAGCGCTTGCAAATGTGACTAACGCGCGTTAGTAGCGATACTATCGCGCGCTTACCGCGATAGCATCGCTACAAAAAGTCGTAGTAATGTTATCATACCCGTACTATAGTCATAGTACTCGTAGTAATTGAGTGACATTTGATTGAGCGTCCTTATTTGTCAGTCAAGGGCAGAACTGTTTATTTACACACCACGCATACTAATTTATTTCTTTGCTGATGGGACAATAGTGATTAATAAACTCTTAAATAATGTTTAAGTGGGTTCATTTTGAAGTGGAGTGGTGCCCCATTGGTAACGGCCCCGACTTAGGAGTGGTATACCTCCTACTTTGTTTAATTTATTTCATCACCATTCTCAAAACTGTGAAGGAAAACATCGTGGGGGGACTGACAAGTCCTAGAACGAAAAAAATCGAAGATATATTTAACCTGAACGGAACCGATGTGTTTGATTACTTCTGAGTCCCAGTAGTGGAAGTATATTATATGCTGAGAAAGTACTCAGTATCTATCTATATATATAAAAATCAATGCCACTTTTTGTTGTAATTTTATAACTCAAGAACGTGCTCACTTATCCAAATCAAATGTTTAGGCTTTGTTCAGACTATTTAGTAGATGGTTTATGTGAAGTTTGGTAGGGTACAGTACACAGTAGGATAGGGTAGGGTAGAGTAGACTAGAATAGGGTAGGGTAGAGTAGGGTAGGGTGGAGTAGGGAAGAGCGGAAGCAAAGCCGCGCGGGCAAAAGCTATTTTTTTTAATAATTATATCATCATTGAAAATAGATTATTAAACAAAATTTTATTATGTTAATAAAAGTTGCTGTAAAAAACCTCAAGTGAGTTTGCTTACAAAAACTTCACATTGAAGAGGTGACTAAGTATTAATGATTATCAAGGAAAAAGCTCAAGGTTTTGGTTTTACCAGGTAACATATTTTAAGAACTGCATACACATGGAAATGAGCAACTTTCTGTAAGGCGATCATAAAAAATAAAAATAAAATATTGTACATACTAATTTTGAGTAGTTGATGATATGATAACTGTATAGAATGATTTGCCAATTTTATACATACAACAAACCGTTTTTACAATAAGACTACTCATTGCTGTTACACCCAGTATTCATACAATGTCTGCTGGACTGTCTACAGTGATGACTCATAGTATTATGACATGCTAAGTAGGTATTTTATGCAAAATTTAAACTTTTGTACTACAATCTTTTTTAACCGACTTCTAAAAATGGAGGAGGTTTTTTTTTATGTTTGTTCGCGCATAACTTCGTCGCTTGCCAACCGATATGAAAAATTATTTTTTTGTTCGAAAGGATATACTTCCCAAATGGTGTCATTAGTCACCAAGTTGGGATCTGATGATGGAATCTTGGCGAAATTGAGGGAACTCCTAAAATTCAATTCAATTTTTTTGTGAAGTCTGTTATTTTTTTTTTTTATAAAAATGTTCCTTTTTTATATATAGAGCCTTCAAATATATAGAAACAACTATGATCATATCTGTTGCATTTTAAAGATTCTAAAAAGTGTAATTAGTGTTTTAAACAAACTAATTAGAAAACAACCAGAAGATTTTTTTAAATATTCATATAGCATGTGTCATTTTTTCTACTGGGCCTGTTTCTATTGTGCTGAATCTTTTGTTTAAATGAAAATTGTTTTTTGTTTGTGCGTCTCATTAAAACTTATAACTAGCTTGATTAATTTGAGTATACATAATTTTTTTAAAGAAAATGAAACGGTAATGGAATGATATTTAAAAGAAAAAAAAATAGGAAAATCTCTAGGCTCTATGGGTAGCAGTTTAATAAAAATAGGTTGTTTTCTTTGTTCGTAAAATTTATCTGGAAGTACTAAGTTGGGGATCAGTCCCTTCCAGTAAGAGTTAAGTTCATGTCTCTGTCTTAGTCTCCATTATAATTCACCGCAATGTTGAAATTATCTAACCTAATATTATGAAGAGGTAAAGATGGTTTTATGTTTTAAGTTTGTAGAAGCTTAAGTGCGTTGGGGTAAGATCGGCATTGGGGTAATAACATATAATTATAAATTAAACCACTTATTTAGCTTTATTTATAATGCCAGCCACATTGTTGGGCAAGGTGGAACATAATGACGCGGCACACAATATGACTAGCACATAAATAATGCTAGTATGCCCAATGCCGATCTTACCCCAACGTACTTTAATCTCTGGAAGTACTGGTCTGAATGTTAAAATTTTTCATCGATAGAAAGCTGCTTAATTCCTGACTGACATAGGCTATATTTTATGCAAACAAGCCATGGGCAAAAGGTAGTATTACATAACAAGATTTTAAGCCTTTCTAAACTATACTATTGCTGGATATAAATGAATCGGCACAAAACCATAACCCACCATAATCATAGACAGATACAATATACTTTTCCCTTAACAACTTTCACACCATAACAAGTACCCATCAGCTGAATAAGTTGTATGGTGTGAACATTGTGTATACCTGTGTGTGAATTCATGAACAATGTTGGCCGTCAGTGAAACTTTGCCTAATTACCATTTGTTAAGATTGCTTTGAATTGTGATGGAATTGGTATTATTATGATATAATTTGGTTTTACTGGGAATTGACAGAATTTGTTTTAAAATGTAAAACATATTATATGGCTTTGCCCATGTAAAAGTAGCAAATTGTCCCACAATTTTTTATTTATTGATATCAACTAGTGCTTGACTGCAATCCCACCTGATGGTAAGAAGTGATGCAATCATTGATGGCGGGGAGCACTAGTTTATTAAGAGCCTATTCACTCTTGCCTTGAAGACACCCAAGATAAAAAGAACTACTACTAATGCTATGTGCTATTTCAAGATATATATTTTACTAACGTTCCAAGCGTCATTGAAATCTGTTCAGCTGTTTGAGTGTGAAGAAGCAACAACCATACACACAAACTTTTGCCTTTGTAATACAATATTAGTGTAATGTCTTTTTGATGTGAGTAATATTTTTTTGTTTCACCATTTCTACTCAAGGATAGTCAGATAAGAAATGTTGGGTCATACAAATTTTATAAGAAAAAAAAAAACAGCACCACTCCATACAGCAGTTTTGCTTTCTTATTTACAGAATAACTAATTTAATTTCATTGTGTTTTAAATTATGGAAGCACTAACAAGTAATGAGCATCTCTGATAGGTTTCCTATTAGGTATTCGGTTGCCTCTACAGTTGTAGAAATCTGCACAGTCATACAACATAGGACCCGACACGCTAAGGTTAACCTGTAAAACTCAACTGTTACTCACTAACAAGTAATGAGCATCTCTAAAAGGTTTCCTATCAGGTACGCAGAGTGATTACACTGCAGGGTGTTAACTGTTTCCGCTTCTAAAGTTACCTATGTATGAAGATGAAAGACATTTGTTTTAGTTTTATTTTACATGGGTATCATAATGTTCTCATAAACTCCCACATCCCACACACATACTCAACTATACACACCCTCTCACACTCTCTCCTTCGCCTAGCATAACACACAAAGAGATGAACAGAGCAGAGTTATATCAGAGTATGCCATATTTTTATGAATTGTATACTGCAAGCATTTAGTTCATTAAACCACAAGTGTCATTGTCTTACTACTGTGTCTCTAATTGATGGTATCTGAAAGGTTAAGGTTTAACATGAAATGTAATGCGAGAGGGTTGGCGCTGTAGCCGAAATACAGGTTCCTCCTAGTTCGGCTCCATCTGCTAAAACTTTACATAACGTATTTTACTTTTTAGAGCATTTGGTTGTTAAAATATGTACTTATTTGTTTCACAAAAAACAAATAAAATAAACATATTATTATAATGATTTGGGGTGTGTCAGTTAGCATTTCAAAGCTATGCAACATTTTCAAAAAAATCATTTATTCACTAAGATGTAAGTTTCAACTTTTTAGATTGACAAATACTTAAATTAATTTATTAATTAATATTTTATTTTATTTTTATCTATTGTTTTTTTTCACACAGATGGCAGCAATAACAACTAAACTCAACTTCTCAATCCCAAGACAGACATGCACAAGGTCACATATTGAAAAACTCATTAAAATTAAAACCTAGCATGCCAAACATGTAAATTTGACAACATTATAGGCAATTGACCATGAGAATTAAGTGTATATAGGTTTCTTAAAGATGTTTAATTAAGTAAATTGCTTGGCCTTAGAACATTGACCATCTGTTAATATCAACACTAAAAACCTCAACACTTTTACTGATTTAGAAGTTTTATTATGTTCTAAAAAGACCTTAGCTTAGTGTAAGTCAGTAATTTAGTTTACGACACAATATTTAGGAGGAAAACCTTTAGATTATTGCTATCTTTGCAATAAGTCTTGTTGTAATAAATCTATGTACCACAGTAGGCACATATTGATGTAGGAAGTGTTGTGGTTTTGCCAGTTCCACTGGCGACACGGCGGAACTGGCTACTGGCTAAACGATATACACCTCTAGGTAACAAGGTATAGAAGGAACCTTGACATTCGACATAGTACTAAACCACTACAAATACTAATAACTAATAAATAATACCGTCGTCGTTGTTATTGTAACTAACACTCCAACTACTGACGTAAGAAATAACGTAAATATACTTACGGCAAGGAGGATTCTCGAATTGGAAATAGATGCTTTAGGCCGCAAAATAAACCACAAAAGTTACATGATACGCAGTTCACTTCTGAGAATAACTCTATAGTCACTCGGGTGGCCCCTACACAACACTTTTACAATCAAGATGTTATTTCTATGACTGTCATTGCCTCTTTCAATATTGTTTAACTCAATAGCTGCAAATTGTGATAAAAACTTTAAAATCGCAGAAAAAAGAATGCAATCCGTAAAGACAACCATGCATGAATGACAAGTAGTGATGATGATACACTGCTACAGATTATACAAATAGTCGATTATACTAAAACTTTAGTCAATTTAATTGTATCCTAAAAAGGAAAATATTGGTTCTGGTTGACGTTGAAGTTATTTTATTTATTAAAATTTAATCACCCTATGCCCCTTCTATCTTTCTGTATGTATAATACGTATGTACATACATAAATTATTATTAATGTATTATACTTGACAGGACGTACTATAGTAAAATGGATGCTAATACTTACAGAAGAATTGTTAGTCAGTAGAGTATACAAGATTCTTGTACTTACGGTTACGGCATCTTACGGCGCTTAATTCATGAATCCCCAAGCGACCACCGGTGGCCGCGCATCTATTGTCTTACTATTGTGTCTCTAATTGACGGTATCTGAAGGGTTAAAGGTCGCCATATACGTTAGGGTATACCTGACAGCACTGACCCTGACAGATTTGCCTGCACATGCCTGTCAGGTATCCTGGAGCTGACTAGAGGATATGGCCTGGCAGATCTTGACGCTATAGCGCTAATCGGTTTACCTCTCGCAGTCACCGCACAACTGACGCCTGCACAGGTGACGGCCACACACTTTTTGCCTGTACAGTTAAATTGGTGCTCATATCTAAATTCATATTTTTCGGTTGCCTGTACAGTTGTGGAAACCTGTTCAGTCGTGCATCATAGGTACACGCCTTACGTTTACATATAAAACTCAATTGTTAGACACCCTAACGTGTTTCTACCAACCCTTCCTGGCTAGATGATGTCTTCGTGAACCTTGCCATATACGACCAAAGAGTATGAAATGAACGGTGGTAAAACGGTGGTCTTTCAAGTTTTGCATTATTCATATTTATTAGTTATACTCTTTGCACTTTACATTATTCTTTCGAAAAATATATTTCTGATAGGTAGTGACACATGCCAACAACGGCACATGTATTAAAATGAAAAAAAGTGGGATAAAAGGTAAAAGTAGTGCAGTTGTTGACAAAGCCAGCGCTGACGACCACAAAGTCCACCATGAAAAGTTCCCGAAACCCTCGACCCAAACGACCGAAACTGAGCCAAGTTTTACTCCTAAGGAATTTGACACTTTCATTCCTTGGGCTTGTAAACAATTTGCCTCTGCTTCCGTTGTCATATTGCGAAAGACTCAAGGTACCTACTTTTTTCAGACCTACCTATTTTAAGACAGCAGGCCCAGCCAAGTTACGACTGTTTCGTTTCGATTCTCCATCAAGTGCCCCGCAGACGGGCCACAAAAAACGCCACCACAAAAAAAGGCAGAAGCAGAAGCAGCCACAAAAAAAAGCTGAAGCACGCGACAGTTTGTGGCCCAAATGAGTGCAGTATCACGTGGACTCTGATGAAGAAGGATTAAATGCGCAAAAGGCATGGCATTTTGGCCGCCACAAAAAGGCGCCAAAAAATAGCTAAAAGTTTTTTTGTGGCGGCACCGCCGCACACGTGCCATAAAAAAGGCCGCCTCAAAAAGAAGCATGAAGCGGCTTTTTTTTTGTAGCCCGTGTACGGAGACAATAACGCCTCGAGTTTGCCATGCCTCCAATTCCTTTGTTCTGACGTCATCTCAACGCTTGGCCACGTGTTCAGAATAAACGAATCAGAGGCGTGGCCAACTCGACGCAAGCGAAACGGTTGTAACTTGGCTAGGAGGGCAGTAGTTACATCCACATACGCTTGCACCTTGCTTCGGGTATTATTTTTAAGTTTTTTACTGATACAACTAAACTGGACTACCTAGCTTCTTCGGCTACGACTACGAATCGTGAGATCCTGATTTCAAATCCCGACCAAAGCAATATAGTAAACGAAATTGTAAGATTTATTTGACAAGGGTAATTTTTTTTAAATCTGAGACTAGCATTTGCCAGTGGCTTCGCCCACGTACATAAAATATAGCCTATATTATGTCACTCAGGAATTAAGCAGCCTTCTATTGGTGAAAAAAAATTGGGATCGCAGTCAAGCACTAGTTTATCTACACTAATATATTATAGAGGTAAAGCTTGTTTTTTTGTTTACATTGTAAAGGTAATCTCTGCAAGTACTGGTGCGATTGCTAAAAGTCTTTTACCGATAGAGAGCTGCTTTATTCCTGAGTGACATAATATAGGTTATATTTTATGTACCCGGATGAAGTCGCAGGCAAAAGCTAGTAGTAAATAAAGAATATTGTTCGTATACTTAAATGCATTTTTTCTTTATCTATAGATGAATATGTACAGGTCAACGAAAAAAGGACCATCAAATTAAAAAAAAATAAGTTGAAAGACGAAATATCAAACGATGATATTGATGAAAGTTCGGCCTGCCTTAACAAAGCTTGCTTCGCGGATAACTCTGAAGTCCCAATAACAGTGTACTACGACGTGCATCATCACCTCGTTGAAATATCAATAATCGGAAGTGCAATCAGGGTACCAAGGCAAGTTATCCATGCCTTCAGCCTCGCCGTCCCTTACCACACCTCGTTGAAACGCTTCACTTTCCGAAGAAGTCATTTAACTGCGGCATTAGTATACGAGATTAACAAATTACTACCCATTTCAAATATCTGTAAAATAATTCTTGACGATTCATTCGTGCCAGAAGGGAATTATTTCATTCTCCTTGAACAATTATCGCAATTGAAATATTTATCCCTAAGTAGATGCAAGATAAATGATAAAGTCTGCAAGAATATATTTAAAAATATTTGTTTCGGTGCTCCTGCCGCAAACACTCTTCAAATATTAGATCTGGGGTCAAATAATATCACAGATGATGGGGCTAAATTTATCGGATCTGTGCTTAGAGCAAATCGATGTTTATTACACCTCAATTTATCAGGAAACAGAATTACAGACAGCGGTTTTGGAAAAATTTTAGACTGCCTTATGGAGTTTCCATTGGATAACGAAGAAACAGAATCAGCGAAACGCAGAAAATTCAGCTATATGCAGTGTAAAGCGATAGTGTATGCACGATGTCTTAACGATATAAAAAGTGGGAATGTTTCTGATTCGGATACCGGTGTCGCTGGGAGGAAGTTGATGAAAAATCTGCGCCTAAAAAAAGCAATATCAAAAAAGTCGGGACCATTACGAACTTTAGAAGATGAAGCTGAAGTTATGGCTAGAGCAATAGTAGGAGAATTTAATGATCCTTTCGCGCCTAACAATTTGCTGTTAAAGAATGACCTAACCTACTGTACAGGAAATTTCGTTTTGTGTTCAATTAATATAGCGTATAATCAGTTAGAGTACTCATCAATTCGAAAGCTGAGCGAGGTTTTAGAGTATCAGGACCGCTTACTTCACCTGGACGGTAAAGAGACAGGACTTATTAGGATTATTTTAGAAGGAAATAGAATCCCACAAACTTGCGATGAGCTTGACATTATTGGTTTGTATCTAAGAAAAGCTGTAAACTCAAGAAAGGTAACGGATGGTAAAAAAAGAAAGGCGATGTTTCAGAAGAAAACATTGCAGCTAAGTTCAAGACAACATTCCCTTTCAGAACTTATTTAGGTATTAAGTTTAGGTAACAAACGTAAGTCATATTATATTCTTTTTTGTCTTTTAAGCTTGATTTCTTTGTAGCGCCTACAATATTACGATTAGCAACGAGTCTAGGTGCAAATATTAATTATAATAGATAGGTTTGTCAAAATCATGATGATGATGATGAGATAGGTTTGTCAAAATGAGAAACAAATGGTTTTTATTTAATTTTAAGTTTGTGTCAAGTCTGAAGTTCGTTTTAAGTTTTTTTAAGTACAATGTAATATTTTGTTAAGATACAACATGCCTACTGTCCTAAGTATGTGCCTGTGCAAATACAGGCTTCTTTCAATCCCTGTATTTCTGACATAAATACGTCTTGGTAAAACCCTAGTAGACATTTCGCGAAAGAGACATTTTGCGCCATTACAACGCGTGTTCCTATTTCCTTGATATTTTGTTTTTTTTTTTTCTAAGAAGTTTTTTTTTCAATAACTAAATACAAGAGGAGATGAGTCTAATTTAATTAGGTAGGTATATTGCTCAAAGTAGCAAGTTCAGTTGTTTTTTTTTTGTGGTACTTGAACAAATTTTTTTTTTTTTTAGTTTGGTGTTTGCGAGAGTGTTTTATCTTACCATCCTGTGGGTTTCTGTAGCTTAAAGTTATATACGCGTATCTACCTATTGTATGCTTATGCATTTACCGTAGTTTAGTTATAAGTAGGAAGATGTTTTTATTTTTAATGATAGGAGGAACCTAAGTAAGATCTTAACTTATTTTATTTTACTTTTAAGTTCAAGAAGTTATGTTTATTCTAATAAGTATAGTTAAGTTATGGAATGGATGTTAATTCGACGGGTCATAATAAAAAAAATTCAAGTAACATTTTTTTTTTTTATTTACTTTCTTATTCATACTAGGTACATCTACCCTAATATATAAATTTATTAATATTTAATTAGTTCCAAATGTAAAATTTACCAAAATAAAAATAAAGACAAACACGAAAAAAAAAATATAAATAGGTAAAGTTTTTTGTTATTTTTTTTGAGAAAAAAATCCTTACTAGTATTATAAAAGCGAAAGTGAGTTTGTTTGTTTGTTACGTCTTCACACCTAAATGACCAAACCGATTTTGAAGAAACTTGGTACACGGGTAGACAATGTCCTGGAATAGGACATAGGATACTTTTTGTCCCGGAAGTATGTTCCCTTGGGATAATTTTCTACTATCACGCGGGCGAAGCCGCTGGGAGCAGCTAGTAATTCATAAATCCCCAAGTGAACGCGCATTTTTTGTCTTACTATTGTGTTTCTAATTGACGGTATCTGAAGAGGAATAGGTATGGTATCGGAGGTAACCGCTGAAAGTACCAGTACTTTCCAATGTTCCACGTGCGCCTCAAAAGCTATCAGAAATTGACGGTACCTCAGGACAAATCCTGAAGAAAAAGAAATGGGCACACCCACACACCACAGAGTATGAAGGCAGTTTGACAACTTGGCGTGGCGCGCGACGGTCCAAGATGCGCGGGCGCGGCATTTTCTTTCCCTGGTTTTTTCCATTTGGCGTCTTCCTAGTAGTCCATTGGTCTGGGTTTTGTTGCTGAATGCTTCCTCTTTTGGGGTTGGGAAATTCAAGTAACTCCTCCCGCTCTGGGTGGATCGAGAGGGAGAGTGTCAGACTTTTACTGGCCAAAAACTACATGTGTTCCAAAGCCGCTGTAACTCTTTTGAACAATCGCTCTATAAGTATATACCGCGTTGGGAACTCCAATGCGGTATACTAGCGTGATATTAGGTACCTAAACTAAAAAGTTTGTGGATTTTATTTCATGACGTCACATTTCACATTACGAATTCGAATCCTAAAAGCATTCAAGGTGGCTGTGTCCATCACTCATTGATTTCGTAGCTATTTCTTGTCTGCATATCATTGTTTGGAGATTTTGTTGCCTGATAATTAAGATGCCGATGAGAGCAGTATCAGGGATATCGCTGAACCCACCAAGACATTCCCACGAATATGAAAAGTCTCCAACATCCTTTGATGATGGCAGTCAGGACTTTGATCACTTTGTAGAGACTTCATGCAAAATTTTTGAATGTCCAATTTCGATTCAAGTTCTAAGGAAGATTCAAAATCGTAAGTTTTCACGACACTAGTAACATTCCACGGCTTTGCTCGGGTATAAATAATACCAACATGATAACCGTCATTGTTCTTTCTATTTGTGAAAACCGCATCAAAATCGTGGTTTAAAAGGAGTTACGGGGCCAAAATATAAAACTGCGATTCGACGTCGCATCGTAAAAATCGACGAGTTCGCACGCCGCCCGTGTCGCTAGAACTTGCGAATAGATTCGCATCACAAATTGTATGGTCATCTGCCGCACGAAATCACAACGCAGCAATTCGTATTTCAGGTTTCTGCGATTCTACGTCGTATCGCATCGCATCGTAGTTTTGGGTGGGAGTTCTTTTACCATAGGTATACATATAGATTCTTTGCTCTACCTGTCACTATATCCTTACTATTATAAAAGCGAAAGTGAGTTTGTTTGTTTGTTACGTCTTCACGCCTAAATGGCAAGACCAATTTTGATGAAACTTGGTACACGGTTAGACCATGTCCTGGAATAGGACATAGGATACTTTTTATCCCGGAAGTATGTTCCCTTGGGATAATTTTCTGCTATCAGCAGCTAATATGGAGCAGCTAGTATGTTATAAAGGTAACTTTATTATTTTTTCAGCCTTCAAATATGCAAAGAGACATGGATCGAAAAGAAAACGTAAGAGATCTACTGAGCCACCTGCTCAACAAGAGGGTTCACCACACTCTCACCACTCATCTCATGAACCATCGCTTAAACCAGATAATATCAGGCTAAGTATAACAGCAGTATACGACCGTCTACACGAATTGGTTGAGATATTTATGTTTAAATATCCTTATGCGCCAATACCAAGAACCCTGATGAAAGTTATAGCTTTAAAAATTCCATTCACTCGACATCTGATCAAGTTCACTATAAGACAATGTCGCATCGACATGTACACCATTCATGAATTAAATAAGATACTTGTGATTTCTAATATTACGGACATATGTTTAGATCAATCCCCGCTGAAAGAAGGAAATTATGATATTCTTCTAAGTGATGCATCATCTCTCCAAAACTTATCTTTATCGAGGTGCAATATAGACGATGTTGTCTGTGAACGATTAGCTTCCCGGCTGCATCAACTCGAACCAGCTGAACGAACCCTGTTGGTTTTAAATCTTTCGTCCAATCATATAACTGACGTTGGCATGAAATATTTAGCAGAAGCTCTCAGAAATAATAGACACTTGCGGTATTTGAATATATCTGATAACCATATCGGAGATGACGGTGCTACATATATCTTCGAAGTGCTAGCAGAATTTCCGTTGAATACCGATGAAATTCAAGACAAAAATAGATGCTATATGGATTATTTGAAAAGTAAAGAAGAATTATATCGTAAATACATGGTAGATTTGGTTAAGACCGAAAACATATCTCTTCAGACGACACGCAAGAAGAGTGTTCCATTGAAAAGCAAACTGTCGGTTAAGAAAATTAAAACCAAAAAGGAGTTGGATGATGAAATGAAATTAAAGGCTAGATCTATGGCTCTTGAAAAAATGGGACCTTTCGAGCATCCTTTTAATCCAGCAATGGTAACAGTAAAGGAAGGACGAAGTCATTGTATCGGTAATTTTACCCTTTGCTACTTAAATCTAAGATATAACAATTTGACATATCTGAGTGTCCAAAGATTGGCGAACGTTGTCCGACACCAGAAGATTTACAGGAATGAGAAATTGTGTGGGCTTGTGAACGTTTTACTGGAAGGGAACTATGTACCTAAGGAGGCCTATGAGTATATAATGATCAATAAGGATGTGAATGGAGCCATGAGTAAGGGGAGTATTAAGGAAATAGACAAAATTAAACCAGCTGGTAAATAGTATATAGGTCAACGTAAGGATTTTATCGTCACGGTTGGAAACTTCGGATGAACTGTCCAATTGCTTGGTTATTAAGAATTTGTGTTGTACTGTATTTATTATTACATAATAAGCCTTATAGTTATCCCATTGATGGGACTCAGGGCTTTTCTCTAAGAGATGGAAAGGGCCACAATCCACGACGCGGTCCCAGTGCGGGTTAGTGGATGTCACATGTCTCCGAATTTTTGTGCTAAGACAGTTGCAGTTGTGTCTCGAAGGAAACCGGAAGGGTTTCCACACGATATTTACTGTTTTGAGAGTAGTGGCAAAAAATAGATAGGTACAGAAGACAATCTCATGTATGTACTTCACTTTTTATACCTACGTTCGATGAAAGCACACCAATGAGCGTTTGAGCCGGAACTGTTCGACGAGCAAGCCGAGGCGCTCCGAGCGATGTCTGTGTGCGTTGTTCGAGCGCACTTTGTATGTAGATTGACTTCTGTACCTATATATTTTGTGGTAGTGGTGATGAAAATAAATTACACAATGAAATGCGCCCGGCAGCTGGGTTTGAGTCCTTTGGACCAGGACTGCTCTTAGTATATTATTATTATATAAGTAGGTATTATGTTAAAACAAGCTTATATTGCTGAGATATTAATTTATTTGATTATTATAGATTAACATTTGTGTATATACAAGGAAGTGTTAAAAAGTAAAGCTTATTTTTTAATGATCTCATTAGGGTTTGTGGATAATTTTAATTAAGTACAAATACTAGTTTTGGTAACTTTCGGTTTAAACATCACATTTTCTAACCAATTATAGTCCTTATACGAAAACGAACTTAGTACACTTATAAATACAGATTTTTATGAACAAGCTAACACTAATAAATAGTTATTAAAGTATAAAATTTATTAATACCTACGTACCTAGTTTAAAAAGTCAGCACCAACTTTCATTTGTCAAAATTGTGCTTAATACTGGCTTCCAAGTTATTAGGGTAGGTCCTAATTTCTGGGTTATCATAACCTAAAGCTTTATTTGTACCAGAAATCTGATGTACAGCTTCCCAAAATGGGTCAGCTACTTAAATCATCAGGTAGTCTTCAAGTTCTGGCTATTAATTTCTAGGTGGGAGATATTCTCTGTTGGGTTTTTGTGCCGGTCTTCCCCTACTGCCAGAAGGATTGAAGCCTGGCCCACTGGGCCTGCCTGAAGGATAGCCTTGACTACCTGGACTTGATCCAGGATAAGGTGTGCTCGAGCCTGGGTAGTTGGACCCTGGACCTCCTGGCCCGCCTGGTCCTTGTGGACCGCTGCCCGTTCCTGGGTAACCTGGATAGGTTCCGGAGGGTCCCTGAGAGCCTGGGTAGCTTCCTGATGAACCTTGTGATCCTGGGTAACTTCCAGACGGACCTTGCGAGCCTGGGTAGCTACCAGATGGACCTTGTGATCCCGGGTAACCTCCAGAAGGACCTTGTGGATAGCCTGATGGGCCTTGGGGTCCTGGGTATGAGGTTGTCGACTGGATGCCAGGATAAGGAGTTGATGGTCCGGAACCAGGGTAGCTCGAAGGCCGTGAAGTACCAGAACCTGGGTAAGACGAAGGTCCTTGTGGTCCTCTACCTCCAGGGTAGGAAGAGCCAGGATAGTCATTGAAACTGTTATAGTCGGATCCCTTTATAGAGTAATCATAAAGCTTAGCATTTAATTCGTAAAGACCAGGAGCAGACTCGCATGTGAATTGGTTCCACCACACGCAGACGAAGTCTTCTTGAGAGAAGATGGTTCCATTAGGACAGAGGAAATCATACGTTATGTTATTGGAGCAAACGTGAAATACTTGGCAACGGGTCTCCACATCAGCGTAGTAACCGGGCAGAGCTTGAGTCTTACAACTGAAAGAAGTTTGGGGGATGTAGGACAGTATAGGATAATCTATATCCGGCTCTCCAGGAATAGCTGAATAGTCCCCACCTTCGTAGCTACCAGTGTCGCTGTCAGAGTAACTTGTAGTACCGTAGTTAGGTCCAGATCCTGGATAGTTTTGACCTGATCCGGGATATCTTGCAGGGCCGCGAGAGCCTTGTGGGTAAGAAGAGTCTGATTGTCCAGGGTAGTTTCCAGATGGTCCGCTTGGTCCTTGTCCCGGGTAGTTTCCTGATGGTCCGCTAGGTCCTTGACCTGGGTAGTTTCCAGATGGTCCACTGGGCCCTTGTCCTGGGTATGAAGAGCCAGGGTATCCTGGTCCCTGGTTGCTTGATCCAGGGTATCCTGGTCCCTGGTTGCTTGATCCGGGGTATGCTGGTCCCTGGTTGCTTGATCCGGGGTATCCTGGTCTCTGGTTTCCACCAGGGTAGTTATTTGGTCCTGTAGGGTAGCCTGTGGTGGGTCCTCCGGGTCCGCTGGTGTCGTCGCTCTGTGTTCGGATAGGGTATGATGTGGTAGTGGAGCCGCCGTATCCTGGAGACGTGCCAGGCCGGCTGGATGATGTTCCCGGTCCAAATGGCCTGCTGGGCTTGTTGTAATCGTACCCACTTTGGGCGGCAGCGAGGGCCAGTAGCACTGAAACATAAAAGTGATCATGTTTATGTCATGTGATTATCATTTATTTTCTTTAGTGATTGACGTCGACAATGACAGTCATAATGTAATGATATGGAAATCGAATATGATTGCAGGTAGGTACGTTTCAAAGAGGGAAATCATGAAAATCTTTCGCTCTAATTGGAGCGATGGCCATGGGGAGCAGCTGGAGGCGGCTGAAACAGTGAGGCGGAGACATATCTCTCGTCCCGGCCCCACGCCTGTGTAAGGTCCGGTAAGAACCAAACCCGGGTGGACTACTCGTTGTGTTACACGCGCGCCCCATAGAGATGTCAGCAAGACTGAGACAAGGGCAGAAGAAGACTAAGGTTAGGGCCGATACTATATGAACATAATTATTTTTTTCGTATAACTAATACTTTTATCATTTTTTTTTTACAATATGATATTTTTTCACTTTATTCCCAACTCTTTCAAACGGCTTTGATATTTTGAAAAATGTTTACATAAAAAATAAAAATGCTCGTTTAGTCTTCTTCTGAATGTACATACTTAGCATATGTAAATCAATAAATATTTCGCAAAGAAAATGGTTAAACGTAAGCCCTCGGGCTCTACGCGGTCGCAGGCGGCAGTACGAGTGTGTGTGCATTTAACTCCGGCCAGATGTTCAAGGGACAGCGCGCCTTAACTGTCTTGTCTCAACCCCGTCGATTGTCCAAACTGCGCTCATTTACCGCGTAACATCAAATCTGATCCAATTGAGAGTACACACCCTGTGGCACAATAGAGCGAGATGAGATCGCGTGAGACGCTGTGGTATCGACGACGTTTCGCAAGATGGCCGCCGAGTTGGCGGGAAATAAACGCAGCAATTAGGAATTGGAACGTTTTTAATTGTTTTTTTTTTGTTGATTGTAATCATATGTGGTCTTTTTTTAAAGATTTTAGAAAGAGTGAACGTCGAGGTCACGTCTAAAATATATCGTCGAAGATAAGACTCTGTGTAATGTTATACAGAGTCTTATCTCGTTTCGTCTTATCTTATCTTATCACATGTATGCATACGATGTTTTAATTGTCTCGGAGCTTTGTATTAATTCTCTACTTTTCGTAAACTAGTGTGTCCGTTGAATCACAGCGCGCTTTTTTTATTTACCGCTAAGGGAAGACTATGGTCTTTCAACCATATTACTTAGTCTTACGCTCATGTATTCTTGTGTGATAAGTTTTAGCATCAGAATACGGATGTAACTCATTCTTTATTTTTTTGTAATATTTGGCAGCAAATGTATCGAATCAGCTTTCTTCTAACTTAGCTAAGGTTTTCAAAAAAAATCTCAGCTCCATTTTACGGAGATCGGGCCTGTTTCAATGATTCCATAATTATATTGTGCAGTTACTTGCGATATAAACTAGGTAAGTACACCAATTTTATATCACAGTATCCACTACGACTCAATTTGGGTATAACTTAAACAGTCACTGAAATTCACAGGAAAAAATCCCGCTAAAGATCTAGCGTTATTTTATCAATTGTTTTAAATATGCAGTATATGCTGAGAAAGGCGTCTACGACGTAAGACGCAAAAAATGGGGCGCTATCCATATTCATTACAGCCCACATTTGCGTAGTCATAAATAAAAAACCGAAATTACAAATTTGTTCTCGAAAATTTGTCATGTCACATAATTGGTGAATTCATAATTAAATCATTCATAGCAATTGCTACTAGACAGGGTTGTCCAAAAGGGAGCTCGTGCCCCGGTATGAAGGCTAGAAGGAACGGGGTGGGGTTTTTAGTCAGTAAGAGTCTGACACTATCTCCCGCTCCACCCAAGAGCGGGTTTTGTCATAAGATGATTTTCCCCGTCGAAAAAAAAAACAAAAAAAATCCCGGCGGCGGCTGGAGTTCTAATTGGTACTAATTGAAAATATGGTGTTTACGTGACAGTAGCTTTGCTTTGGCGGAAGTTGGTAGAAACAAGAGTTTTTACAGACACAATAAGAAACGTTCAACCGAAAGATCACAACTTCAAACAATAGATACTGTAGTCAGGATATAATTTAATTTACAGTAATTTTGTTAGATGTGTACTGCAACAGATTATCTTAGATCCGATCTGCAAATTGGTTTTACATGGAAGTGATTCAAAACAATTTAAACTTATTACACCGGTGATTTTCTTAGAAGAATTGAGCAATTTTAAGTAAATTGTTTAATTTTATATAGCGAATATCGCTAAGGTACCATTTATTGAGTTCAAGATTTGAGTTTATTTACAATAAGTGCAATTATGTTGAATTTGCATAATCAGCCTTTTAATGTTTCCACTACTGGGTCAGGTCTCACTCAGGTCTCCTCTCTTGGAGAGGGAATAGGCCGTAATTCAACACGCCGGGTTTTTTTTTTTTTTTTTTTCTCTCGACGGGGAAAATCATCATTGACGAAACCCGCTCTGGTGAATGTCACAGTAATGTCTTCGAATTTTAGGTTCTAGATCATGGCGGTTTCCTCACGATGTTTTCCTTCACTGTATTAAGAGCAGTGGTGACGAAATAATGCGCTTGGCTGGGTTTGAACCCACGACCTGGAACTCGTAAGTCAGGACCGTTACCATTCGGCCAGCAATGCTCTCTATGTATGTGTTAAATTAAATAAAGGTAATTAAAGGTACAATACGTTTTATTAAGTAAATCTAACACTCTGGGGGTAATTCTTCTAACACACGGGCTTCAAAAAAATGCCGCTACAAAAAAACGCTAGAAGCGGCTACAAGAAAAAGCTAGAAGCCGCCGCAAAAATCAGCTGAAGCGCGCGACAGCTTGTGACCGCCACACACGAGCCACAAAAAAGGTCACCTCAAAAAGAAGCTTGAAGCGGCTTTTTTTGTGGCCCGTGTCACCGTGTGCGAGGATAGTAAGAGTCGTAGGGTTTTTTGGAGCGGGATTGCGGTCTAAGGCCTATTTCCACCTATAAAAATAATGTCCTTTTTATAGTGGCTAGTATTTTGGGACTAAAAATAAAATAAATACAGTTTTTTAAATGGCCGGCTAAATAGGATAATCCTTCAACCTGGTACATAGATGAAATGATAATATAAAATGTAAGATTAAATCTATTTCGCAAACTAAATACCTGACGTGACACCAACGATTTAGTGACAAACATTAGTTTGATTGTCCGCTTCGCAAATGGTCAATTGACATGGCCAAGTTACACAATATGGCCACTGACTGTTACATTTAATGGTTTTAGATGCTTCGTTTTTTAGACCGCTTGGTCATTATGTCAGGTTTGGTCGTTATGTCAGGTCTTAACACCCTACCATGACGTATTAAAATGTCAGTTGTGCGAGTGAGAAAGAGGGATGGAGCTTTACACCTTATATAGCTCCATCGCTTTAACAGTTCTTTTTTATATTCCACAACTATCACACAACGTCGTCTAGTCCCAAGCTAAGCAAAGCTTGTGTTATGGGTACTAGATTATTAGATTTTATGGGAAATTGATAAAAATACTTATAATTTATTTCTAAGTACATACATTATAGATAAATTACACTCAGACGCAGAACAAATGATCATGCTCATCACATAAACATTTGTCCTGGATGGGAATCGAACCCACTACCTCCGGCGTAGGTAGCAGTCAGAGCCACTAACCACTAGACCAACAGGCCAGTCAAAAGTAGATACTATATATACAAACTTTGGAACCCTGCTTCTCCCCTTTAGAGAGTGAATTTTGGAAAACCCGTTCTGTTTAGTTCGTAAAATGACTCTAGATTTGGCCTGCGGAAATGTTTGAAAAAGTTACCGTGGCCCCCAGAATGAAAAGGGCACCTGGACACAGGTAGGTTTTAGTCAGTAAGAATTTGACTCGCCCTTTTGCTCCACCCAGAGGGTGAGAAGTTATTTGATGATTTCCCACCTCCAAAAAAAGAGGTCTTGGCTGAAATATTGTTTGGTTTTATACGTTTTGCATCTACAATTTACTTTTGGCATTTGAATTGATTTTATAAGGTCATTGAGCTTCATAGTCGACGGAGGCGTCCTTTGATAAAAACCGTTTGTCCCACCTATCATTTATATATCTTCTACATCGTCATAACGGTAGTCAAAAGTCAAGAAGCTTGACTCCAGTTATGCCAGGCATATTGTTTTACCCTGTTGCTGGGTTGTGAAGGTATATAGGCAGTCACTTCACACAGTGCTCAGCTAGCTATTGTCCGACGCCAAAATGCTTGAGGAAAAGCTAAGCAGATTGATTGTAAAGATCTTTGTAACCCTAACATGATATGTTAAGTAACACAATTCGTCATTATAGACAATAGGAATACATGCTCGCTCATGCTCGTGACTACGAAGCATGTATCACTTCCATTTTAGGCTTGAAAACTGTAAAACCTCTTTTAGGTAAAAGCGCGAACCGCAACCTCCTTGCAATAGACCAAGCTGCGCTAGTTTCTCTATGCTAGTCGTGGGTGTTCGAAATTCAAATGGGGAAATGTTCTATATTCAAAATAGTTCGTTGCCACAGTCACACCACTAGATGGCGCATCTCGTGCTTTCCGTCACGATCGCTATACAACAATGGAACAAGGAAGATTGCAATTATACCAAGCTAAATTTACCGTCAAGCAACCGAACTGTGTATTAAAATTGGGTCTAACTACAAAGGCTTAAAGTCCATATTAGATTTGGTTTTAGTTTCGCAGCTGTATTTGTTAAGTTGGTCTGATAACGTGCGAAGATGCTATTTAATTCAGAGCTCTAGTTGGTGTCGCCGTTTCTTCATTAGTTGTATAAGCTATTTTGCAAATAGGAAAGGCCATTGTGGATGTTCGTTTAGATAAGATACACGTGTTATGTGTTTTTTGGCAGGTTGTTAGATCACTAGAATGTCTGCTTTCCTATTTATCTATATGTAAGATTAGGTATGGAGATATGTATGAGAAAGGAGAATGCAAATGTCCATTGATGCGTAATTTACTATTGTTTTCAATACGTTAGGGAAAATGCTCAGCTTATGTATATAGTTATACTATGATATCGAAGGAGATCGCATGTGCTACAGTAACTCATACAGCTACAGTAACTGCCCCCACGCAAGCCTCAAAGCTATGTCAGCAAAACCGTTGGGGTTCAGAAGGGCCGAAGCCTACTGGGGCCATGGATTTGCTTTCAGAAGGGAAACCTGAAGTTCTGGAACGCAAGGCAAATTAAAGAGGGAACATAAGAGTGAATTTTAAACTCCCACCTAAAAAAATGTGCTGCTGCGCTCTTGCGGGCTTTCAAGGCAATTACATTGATACCTATACTTTTTAAAGTTTATGTATCGCTTACCATCAGGTGCGATAGTGGTCAAACGTGAGCCTATCCATCATAAAAAAAAACTTGATACATGATGAGGCCCTACTACGAGCTCTTAACGCGATCCAGTTTTACGACCTAACCAGAACTGTTAAAGGGATGGAGCTTTATAGGCTGTATACCTCTATATAGGGTGTAGGTGGTTGCCTGGAAGAGATCGTGAAATGCGATAAGGCCGCCAATTGTACATTTTTAAATATAAGGCTCAAAGGTATAATTTATTATCTTAGTGTACGTATATATAAATAAAAAAATACCTCCATCCCTCTTCTCCCACAGGAGAACTAAAGTTGCCGACATAGCACAAAGAACTGCCAAACTTAAGTGGCAATGGGCAGGGCACATTGCTCGCAGAACTGATGGCCGTTGGGGCCGAAAGGTTCTGGAGTGGCGAGGCGTACCGGAAGACGCAACGTTGGAAGGCCTCCAACAAGGTGGTCTGATGACCTGGTGAAGGTTGCAGGAAACCGATGGATGCGAGACGCACCGGAACGTTCGTTACGGCGACGCTTGGGGGAGGCCTATGTCCAACAGTGGACGTGTATCGGCTGAAATGATGATGATGATGATGATAATCCCTCTTTTTCCCTCGCACGTCTGACATTTTAATACATCATGGTAAGGCTAAAACTAATTTTACGTCCATTAAGAAAAATCTCTACTAGTGCGTTATGCGGCCGGGCCGCTATTGCACAAGATGCATTAGATGATGTCCACAGTAATGATATGGTAAATAATCTCACGCAGGTCAAGCTTGCCGAGTAAATACCTTGGGAACTATACTCCATCTGTTTATGTGGTTAACTAAATGTAAACAATCTTAACATGTCTTTTATCTAAAATATTGTCAAAAAAATATATCTAAAAATGTTTAAAATTAGGTAAACATTTTTAGATACAAACAAGTAAACTAACTGAACTTAAATAATCTTTGTATGTCTTTTATACGATTTATTTTAAATAAAAAAACAAATCAAGATTGTTTACGTTTAGTTAATTACCTAAGTGAAGTTCAAGAAGAATCTTGCATGAATATAGACACTCTGTCACACGGACCTAAAAAAACGCTAGAAGCGGCCACAGAAAAAAACAAAAAGCCGCCGCAAAAACAACTAAAACGCGCGACAGCTTGTGGCTGGAGAAGCTTGAAGCGGCTTCAAGCGTTTTTTGTGGCGGCACCGCCGCATACGAGTAAAAAAAAAATGCGGCCTCAAAAAGAAGCTTGAAGCGGCGTTTTTTTGAAGGCCGTATGATGGACACGTTATGAAAACCTACAGCATCATTGATCGATACGATTTAAAACCTTAATTAGGCAGTGAATTATATGTCTACGTCCTACGTCATTGAGAGTCATCAAAGTATTAATTACAGATATTTGAGACTATAAATCTTTACAGCTAAGACTATGCAAGCCGAGGGCCGTTGGAGAAATTGCATAGAATGCATTCTGTGTCTGCTTCGTGACGTCATTTTCTATAATTCCTTGATTATCCTAAGGTGAAGAGGTTGTGTGCGTACGTGTTGTCTGTAAGTGAATGTTCGGTGGTGAGGAAAGCGGTATATTAGTTCATATGTAATATATGTATATAATATATCATCATCTTCCTGCCCTTGTCCCGTTTTATTTGGGGTCGGCGCAACACGTTTTTTTTCTTCCATTCTGTCCTGTCACTCGTCACGCTATCACTAACTCCCTTTTCTTTCATATCACTTCTCACACAATCAAATCTTTTCTTTGGCCTCCCTCTCCCCCGCCGTCCATCCACATGTAAACTCATAACTTTTTTAGCAACATGCGTTTCGTCCCTCCTTTTCACATGACCATATCAAGACAAACGATTTCCTTTCAACTTTTCAGTCACTGGCGCCACTTTCAAACTTCCCCTAATATACTCATTTCTCACTTTATCCATTCTTGTCACACCACACATCCATCTTAACATTCTCATCTCTGCTACATGTAATCTTTTTTCATCCATCTTTTTCACAGCCCAACATTCTGATCCATAATAAACGCAAATCCTAAAAGTGTTACGTTCAGAATCGCCTACTGAATCAATTTCAGCAATTTTTAAAGTATTTTAATGATATCAATACTGATGCGCTACCAGTGCCGTGCGTCGATTCCCATATTAATTGCCTAGCCTAGCCTAATCAGCATTTTAATGTTCCCACTGCTAGGACTCAGGCCTCCTCTCTAATAGAGCGAATGGGCCGTAATCTACCACACAGGCCCAGTGCGGGTTGGTAAATGTCACATGTCTTCGAATTTTTGGTTCTAGGACATGCAGGTTTCTTTACGATATTTTTCTTCATCATGTGCATATTTGGTATCATATAAAGCTTCCTCGTGAATCACTCTGTCCTTTCATAAAGGACAGAGTGATTCAACTGCACGAAATTCCGTTCAGTAGTTTTTGAGTTTATTGCGTTCATACATACAGATGCGGTATGGGTCTTTGTTTGATAATTAAGGATATACTTACTGCAAAAAGTTGACAAACGCAGCATGGTGTTGGTGCTGCACCTCTGGGCTTAAACTAAATCTGAAACAAATAAATTATTGAATTTAATGTTAAAGTTTTAGTTAACTTGGTTCTTGGGTTGGGTTGTTAAAGACTTCATTTTATTTTACGACTCGAAAGACCACCAGATGTGCCCTTGATTTCATACTTTTAGCATTTGATTTTGATTTCTCAAACATTTGTCTGAAACCTGTCAAAATTTTACATTTATTTTTTATTATTTACTCCCCCAAATACCTCCAGGCATTCTTTATTCGAGCCACCTCGAAATAGCCAATCTCACTCTATAGCTCTTCTCAGGTCACCTTTTGCGGCGTTATGTACATAATTTATTGCACTCAATACTTTATTGCAATCCATATGTTTACATAGATTGTTTTGAAAATTTTCATAAATGGTATAATCGCGATAAAACAAAACCATATCTCTATGGCGACTACGGGTCGACAACCCCTGGTAATATTTAAGTAGGTTAAATTTTTATCTTATTTTTACTAACAAATATTTATTTCTGTAAATTGCTTTTAATAATTATAAACGTTAAGGTGGTGCATCACGACTCACATTTTCACTGTTTTTCATACAACCGCTCATAACTGATTATGACGTTATTGCACATTTTTCATTAGATATTTTGGAAACACAGTATCTTGTGGATATTATCTAGGTTTCTAAAGAAGCCAATTTCTAAATTTATGTAAAACGAATCCAGTAAAAACCTCTGAAAATGTCCTATTTTGTATGAACTTTGACACTTCATAATTTGCCTAAAAATTAAAAAAGTCAAAAAAGTAATCCTTTAGAGACCTTGCAAATTTTATTAAGATTCTAAATGACGACAACTTTTTCCAAAAACTTTTAAGGGTTTAAAAAAAACAGCTATTTCCTGGAGCAAGTTTTGTGAAATTTTCGAGTAAATCTCGGAATTACCGAATACTAACAAAGTTTCCAGGCGTTATCTCTCTTTTTTTGCGTTGCCTTTTCGTCAAACATCGCGTTGGATTGCATTAAATGAAGTAACAAGCTTTTAAACCATTTTCGATGTTTACGATAAGCGAGTGGAGAAAGACCCTCTTAAATAAAATATCGTTAACGATCACATCTGCACAGCTTCACGAGTTGTTTGACCTGGTACCTACGTCTTGAGTAGAGGTCATATAGAATAAAATTCATTCATTCATTTTTTTTTTTTAAACAATTATGTGTTGGACGTTGTCTAGTTTTGAGCGTACTTTATAATATAATATATTCCACAATTATCACACAACGTCGTCTAGTCCCAAACTAAGCAGAGCTTGTGTTATGGGTACTAGATAACTGATAAACATACTTATATATTTCTAAATACATACGTAATATAGATAAATTACACCCAGACACAGAAAAAATGATCATGCTCATCACATAAACATTTGTCCTGGGTGGGAATCGAACCCACGACCTCCGGTATAGCAGTCAGGGCCACTAACCACTAGACCAACAGGCCAGTCATTGATTACAGAATTGATTGAATACCTATAAACCCATAGCCCAAGGCTTAACTCATCCTTATTTAAGTAAACAATGATTACAGACCTGGTCCAGCTACCAACAGCCATGTAATAATCTAATCAAATGTAATAAAATCGCACGATTGCTTTAAATTGCTATGTGTAAGTAAGGACGGGATGTTGTCTGTCTCGTTACGTTTTCTGTACATTATATCATTATAACGACCTAGTTCTGCAATGACTGATGAGCTGATAGTTTTATTTTAAAGGTCACGATGACGATATCACACGCAAATGTACTCTAAACTAGTCAAAACTTAATGAAATGTTGGTTTTCCTACTCATTCGGAACTGTTGCCATAACGAATGAAATGTGATTAACTCGCTGCCACTCGCGGCTCTACCCGCGTGAAATTTCCAGCGTTTTAAACTATAGCCTATGTGTTAATACAGGATGTAAGCTGTCCTGATACTATCCATGTCATGTAAAACAATTTCGTTACTAGATGAAATATATATAGGTATATACAGGGTGTAAGGGACAGCCCTCCGCAAACTTTAAGGGCTTGTTCAGTAGATGAAAGTGAACAAACTACAACAATTTTTTTCAGGAAACGAAAAGAAAAATCGGCCTCTCCATACAAACTGTCCAATCAAGTTTATAATTTTGTATGGGGAGGCTGATTTTTTTTCTTTTTCTGAAAAATATGTTGTGGAAGATTGTTCAGTTTCGTCTACCGAGCAAGCCCTTAAAGTTTGCGGAAGGCTATCCCTTACACCTTGTATGTATATGAATTTATGTATGTGTCAGGACTTAATCCCTACTTCCCTACTAATATTATAAATGCGAAAGTAACTCTGTCTGTCTGTTACGCTTTCACGCAAAAACTACTGAACGCATTTAGATCAAATTTGGTAGGTAGGTAGAAGAGACACTGGAATAACACATAGGCGACCTATAATTCCACTGCTGAGCACGGGTCTCTGCCCGCGCGATATAAACTGTGGTCCACGTGGGCGAAGCCGCGGGCGGAAAGCTAGTATAATATATAGATATAATAGCCAACATTTGTCAGTAACATCTACAGTCCCAGCTATTACTCAAGCCCTTTGCAATTTCCCTGAAGACACTAAACTATCTTCGAGAGGAGCTGCATTAGTTTGTAAGTGTCCGCTTCAGGCTGAATCTGTTATTTGTGCTGTCTCCATCAGAATTTACGATGTGTTTCACTTATATATTTGCGACTTTACCATCTACACTAATATTATAAAGATGTAATAGTAGATTATGCACCGAGGGGCTAAAGTTGTGTCTTATGTCACGGGCGTCATATTGAATCTCGAGCGCAATGAAGGATTCGGGATTTAACTCACGAGCAAAGCGAGGGAGTTAATACAAGAATCCTGAATGCAGCGAGGGATTCAAGCTAGCCCAAGGCAAAGACACCTTTAGCCCATAGGAGGATACTCTAATTTTTACACCTACTGTGAGAAAATAATAGTCACATTATTGACCAGCGGGTCATAATGAAAACATTATTGACCGGCTGTGCCCCCGGCCACTAATGACTCACTTTAGGTTAAGGTTGCTTGACATATAATTTGACATTTTCGAGCAGGTGGTGTAAAATAGTACATTGTTACACTAGGGGTGAAAGTTACTTATTTCGTCCCTAGCAAGGTCGCTAATTCGAGGGACTAAATAAGTAACTTTAACCCCGAGGTAAGCATTGTGCTTTTCATTACGAATACTAGAAGATAGACCTAGTTTTTTTTTAATAGTTTGACAGCTGTTATTTGAAAGTAAAACTCCCTAGGGATGAAAAGTGTGATACTTTTCAGCCCGCTCTTCAGGTAACTTCAGATCTACTTTCAGAGTATGAGTAATGAAAAGTTTGTTTCTTTTTCCGTCCGATTGCAAAATTTTTTTCACCAATAGAAAGCTCCTTTACTCCTGAGTGACATAGGCTATATTTTATGAGCGCGAGCGAAGTCGCAAGCAAAAGCTAGAAGTATATATAAAGTTCTTACTGCTGAGTATCAATCCTGAATCCTTAAAGAGGGAATGGGCCACCATTCAGTGAGGGTTGGTGGATGTCACATGCTTACGAAATTCCTAGGCTACGTCAGTAGAAGTGTGTTCGTCAGTAAAAGTCTGATAGGTCCTCTCACTTCACCCTAGAGCAAGAGAAGTTATTTAATGATGTCCTGCTTCAAAAAAAGATATGTGGGTATTCTCACGATGTTTTACAGAGCAATGGTGATGAAATAAATTACGCAAAGTAAAGTACCTGAACCTGTTTGAACTCATGTCAATTTTTTAATACGAAAGATGCGAATTGTCAATTTTTCCAAGGATATAGACGCAATTAGAAAAAACAAACCAACTAGACAAATTCTATAAGATTAGCGAACGCGTTGATGTCTTTAGTTTGCTACGAACTCCGGCTACGAGCAATCCAATTTACGCCAAATGAATTTTTCAAATACATATTTTTCCGTAAAACTAATTGTGACTGGAAGGACCAAAAATTAAACTAAGCTATGCCTTTGCAAGTCAGAAATATCTTTTCAAATAGACAAGCCACGAGTATTTATTATTGCGCGTGCACTGTTTAAGTCCGAATCTCCTAACTAGTCTACAGGTAACAAATATTTCTCCTAGTACTATCTCGTTAGTTGAAACTGTACTTGGCACCTACACAGTTGTACCCCGGGGTCACGTCCGTAACAGCGTGTTCTGAAACTGTCGAGCGTTGGAACGTGACCGACGCATCACTCCGCGCTGCAGCCTGCGGGCCATCCACGCAATGTGGCCTATTAGGACCAAATTGGTGATGGTAGGTCATTTCTTTGGAATTTAGACTCTTGTCACACTTAAGGTTGATCTTGGTGGGAAAGACCCAGTGTACCTTAATTAGGTGTAGTTCAGTATTTATCGAAACATATAACAGGGATATATGTAATTATACAACATGATTTAAAAGAGTGTCCATGGAGTTTCTTGTACATTCTTCACCATAGAGATCTACGTTTTAGAATGTGTAATTAGCATAATTTTTTCTGACTGACTTCTTGACATTTCAAAAGTGCCTGTATATGGTTTATCCTTACTAATATTACAAAAGCGAAAGTAAGTTTGTTTGTTTGTTACGTCTTCACGCGTAAATGGCTAAACCGATTTTGATGAAGCTTGGTACACGGATAGACTTGGTCCTGGAATAGGACATAGGATACTTTTTATCCCGGAAGTATGTTCTCTTGGGATAATTTACTGCTATCACGCGGGCGAAGCCGCTGGGAGCAGCTAGTTTGAAATAAAATGCTTTGAATCTTTAACATAATCTACTATTCGGTATTAAAGTAGGAATAAGACTTTATCGAAATTCACAACTAAGAAAGGTTTGTAATACTTAATTGTGGCCATTTTTTTTTGGCGGGAAGTCAGAAATAACTAGCTCCTCTCGATCTGGGAAGAGCGAGAAGGAGTATCAGACTTGTACTTACTAAAACCCCCCTTTTTACGAGATGTGAAATGTAGCCTCCACTCTATTGGTGGTCCTGACTGCTATGCAGAAGGTCGTGGGCTTGATTCCCACCCAGAACAAAATATGTTTGTGTGCTAACATCTCTTCGAGGGGCACATGAAACGCTACACGCCGTCGATGACTCTGGCTCGGTTCTAACCAGACAGTCGGACGGCGAGCTACCCATTGCTCATCGTCCGCAAGCCATAAACTGGGTCCTCGACACCGAAAGTATATATGTCCTAAGAACACCGGAATTAAATAGTCTTGATTCACACGGGTCACATTTATTCTTTCTATTATTGTGTAAAACAATAAAAGCTCTGCATGCCAATTATATATTTTATAATTGAAGAGTTTTCACTAAAACTGTTGTTCACAACATTGTATTTGGAGTAGTTACTTTGATTTATAGCAATTATTTGTCTTAGTATCTAAAATCATTTCGAAACATTACTTCTCATGGTATTTTTAGTGGTGGTAGCTTTTTCAGAGGTCATTTCTAAATAATAATAAGAGTGTACTACTGTTATTATTCGAGGGAGGCAGCAGGGTTCATATTTGAGGTCGTTCCATTGATGACATTCATCATTCATCATCAGCCTTTTTAATGTTCCCACTGCTGGAACTCAGGCCTCCTCTCTAGGAGAGGGAACGGGCCGTAATCCACCACCCGGGACCAGTGCGGGTTGATGAATGTCACATGTCTTCGGATTTTTGGTTCTAGAACATTTTTGCTCACAATGTTTTCCTTCATCGTTATGAAGTAGTGGTGATGAAATAAATTACACTAAATAATGCGCTTTGCTGGGTTCGAACCCGCGACCCAAAACTCGTAAGTCAGGGCCATTACCACTCGGCCACCACTGCTCCTGCCATGCATGACATTATAATAATAATATGCCACAACTATCACACAACGCCATCTGGTCCCAAGCTAAGCAGAGCTTGTGTTATGGGTACTAGATAACTGATAAACATACTTATATATTTTTAAATACATACATGTTATAGATTAATTACACCTAGACAGAAGAAATCAAATGATCATGCTTATCACACAAACATTTGTCCTGGGTGGGAATCGAACGCACAACTCCAGGGGCCCGAGTCTGCTATTTTTATAAGTTCGTCATTCCAACACGATCCCATTGTCATTTTGCTAAATGTTCGTAATCTGCTAAATCATAATGATCGATCATTGATTGGACAATGGTCTCGTAATAGAGTGGTGGTAGAATGACAATATCGAGCTTATTAAAACTAATAACTGCACAATAACGTTCTAATGGTAGGTCACTGATCAAAACAACTGTCAAAAGTTTTGCAAATTTCCGCATACGTCAGATATTCATTTGTCATTATGTACGAGATTACCATTTTAAGCCACTTCTTTGATGAACTGTCAGTGGTTGACCATTGGAAAGTCATTATGACGCCATTATATTAGTAGATTACCAAAACTTGTCAAAATCAACAATTATGAAGTCAATGATAGACCATTCTGACACTATTGTAATAGCAGACTTGAGGCCCTGCATAGAAGTTAGAGCCATTAACCACTAGACCAACAGGTCAGTCAAGTCACTTGAAATATGAGTAAATTGCTTTATGCTACTGCAGTTGATTTTTAGTTTTAGTAGATATGAGTACTTCATCATCATCATCATATAGACGTCCACTGCTGGACATCAGGGACGTGCGAGCAATACAAGCCAAAAAGCCCGGCTTGACCTACCACTACCACACACCTAAATCATAGATCACGGCTAATCAATTAAATAAAACAAAAATCTAAACTTTAAACTTCGCGCGCCTACGCGGTTACGCTCAGTTGCCACTTAGTGCGAAATTCAAAAATTCATTAATAAGATACGATAAGCGAGGTTGCCAATCTGACCGCAATCTCTCCGATCTCACTCTAACACTTAACAAAAGAAAGAGATGAAGACTAATGTATTCCTGTCTCTTTCTACCACAAATGCTTCATATGAGGCTTGCTTTTCTGTCTCTCTTTTTGCTATAAAAACATGAAATTTTGTGTCTGTGTGGGTAAAATATGAGAGATTCATCGAACAATTTTGTATTAAAATAAAGCTGGGCTTAGGAAAAGTTATGAATGAATATTACGAGAGACCTCCATTTTTACGCATGGAGGCGCCCTCTATGACGCTTAAAGTACGAACTACAAATTAGTTTAAATTTGCTCTGATCGGTTAACAACACGTAATTGTTTTGATAGTTATTTTTTTGTTTTCTGTCATTTAACTTTGTTGTGTGTAGCGTATTATGTGCGGAATCGATATTGTTTAGGTAGAGTTTGAGTTTTAGAGATAAATATAATCTTGTAACTTTACTAATTAGAATATTTCTCTGAAAAGTAAATCACATAATAGGCAGTTATTTTTTCTCAAACGATAACAATGCTTGGAATACATCAGGTATGACTCAAATAACTTCGCTGGTGCCATGAAAATGCATCAGAATTCTTAATAGCTGTTGAATGCTATTTCATTTATTCTGTTTTGGTAAACCGAAAATAGAAACTTGATTCTCTTTTTCGAAAGTTAAGTGTTATGTGTGTGATAAAGAAGAACTAAAAGCTAGCTGTTTAAATTGTGAGTATTTTCCAATAATATTACATTTCGTAAACAATTTTATTTAATGATAAATTTTATTAAATACTACGGACGGATTAATACAATCTTTTGTGCGCCATCTAGTGGATTTTTCTGAAGTCAACTAGAATGTTGTGAGCTAGTTGCCAAAAATATCAATAGGTGGCTCTTTTTCGTTTTTTTAAGTACCAATATATATTTTAATAATATCTATCAGTAAAAAAAATGTACCTATTAAAATCAGCATTATACCGCCAATTTTTTCGGGATATCAGGTGTGGTGTGGGTAGGTAGATGAGTTAAGATTCCTTGGCTTGCCCCCTCTAAAGGCACCTGGCACGCCACTGCTGGACATAGGCCTCCCCCAAACGTCGCCACAACGACCGGTCTTGTGCGTCACGCATCCATTGGTTTCCCGCGACCTTGACCAAGTCATCGGTCCACCTTGTTGGAGTCGCCACTCCAAAACCTTTCGTCCCCATCCACCATCTGTTATGCGTTCAATGTGCCCTGCCCATTGCCACTTAAGTTTGGCAACTCTTCGAGAGCTATGTCGGTAACCTTGGCTCTCCTGCGGATATCTTCATTTCCAATGTGATCACGCAAGGAAACTCCGAGCATAGCCCTTTCCATCGCCCTTTGGGTGATTTTGAGTCTTCTTATAAAGCCCATTGTAAGTGACCACGTTTCGGAGCCATACGTCATCATTGGCAACACGCACTGGTCATAGACTACTTAATTAGTTTTATTCTCTTGTCAAGTAAATACTTAGGTAATTACTTTTATATTTCTGATCATTACTTAATAATATCAAGGCAAACTTTTCAACATGAGAGTATGCGTATCTAATATATTATCTAGAAATATGCCTATATGTTCGTGAGTATGACGAATCAGCATGGGATTGAAACCCCTGTCCTAGAAATGTATTTACTTCTATTTGCGTTAACTAATAGCACGCGATCTTATGATATGCTAAATATAGTAGCTATGATATAACTGACCGTGACAAAGTAATAATTTTAGATTCGAGTTACATGTGAATATTTTATTTATTTTTTATTTTTTATTTTTCACTTTTTAGGAAAGCTTACAGACTAATAACTACATAAAGACAATAGTAGGTAATTAAATTGCTAATTACAAGCTTCCACATGTAGATATTATAGTGACAAAAAGAACAAAAACTAGAGTTGGTCCAACAACAGGTTAACACAAAGTTGTTAACTCTTAATAATTTTAACATAAATATTAATTCTGTGATTCAAGTGCTAATAGGTGCTGGTTGTTCAAAAAATGGCTTTGCTAAGTGCTTCCTAACTGTGCTCGCTTTCGCGCAAAAGAGGTCAATGCCTGGTTCATATGAAATCTTATTAAAACTGCGACTGGCTCTCAGAAATAGGTACTCATCCTCATAAGTTATTATGAAATTCTCTAATTTTGTATGATGCTGAAATCTGACTCAACCCTGCAACTTTGCTTACTTTTTGTAATTTTGCCTACTTTGCAGAATTTGAACGTCGGGTGTCCGAGTGGTAACGGCCCCGACTTACGAGTGGTGTAGGTTACGGGTTCAAACCCAGCCAGGCGCATTACTTTGTATAATTTATTTCATCCCCACTGCTCTCAAAACGGTGAAAGAAAACATCGTGAGGAAACCGGCATGTCCCAGAACCAAAAATTCGAAGACATGACATTCACCAACCTGCACAGCCCGCATGGTGGGATTCGGCCCATTCTCTCTCCTAAAGAGGAGGCCTAAGTCTCAACAGTGGGAACATGGTAAGGCCGACTATACTATGCTACGCTAAGAGGACTACAGCATATAAAGCGTGGTCTCCGACTGCATACAAAAGAAAGAGATGCGCAAAGACGTAATGACTGCAAATTTGCTGCTGTATTCCAGTAGATATTTTTCATGGAATCTCTGAAAATTTCGTCGAAAAGGGAGGATCCTCAGACCAGGTAGACGTTGTGTGATCTGCGCAACTGCCCGATTGTTGATCTCGTGATATTGTAGTTCTTATTGCGCGGAGAACTCTAATACCGCGATGCAGGATTTTAAATTTTAGTTCCTATGGGGTGTTATAGATGTCGCTACAGAGCGCCTGCGGTTTCGATTGACAGGGGTTCGGAGGACCGATAAGGTCCTCTAAACCTAACAGCTGATTGGTTAAACTGGTGTTAGATTCCCTGACTTTTGACTATTCATAATGACTGTCAAATATCTACAAATGACAGCCGAGACCAAAGCCAGGTGGTGCATCATGACTCACATTTTCGCTGTTTTTCATACAACCGCTCATAACTGATTATGACGTTATTACACATTATACATAAGATATTTTGGAAACACAGTATCTTGTGGATATTATCTAGGTTTCTAAAGAACCCAATTTCTAAATTTATGTAAAACTAATCCAGTAAAAACCTCTGAAAATCTCCTATTTTGTATGAACTTTGACACTTCATAATTTGCCTAAAAATTAAAAAAGTCAAAAAAGTAATCCTCTAGAGACCTTGCGAATTTTATTATGATTCTAAATGATGACAACTTTTTCCAAAAACTTTTAAGGATTTAAAAAAAAAACAGCTATTTCCTGGAGCAAGTTTTGTGAAATTTTCGAGTAAATCTCGGAATTACCGAATACTAACAGAGTTTTCAGGCGTTATCTCTCTTTTTTTGCGTTGCCTTTTGGTCAAACATCGCGTTGGATTGCATTAAATGAAGTAACAAGCTTTTAAACCATTTTCGATGTTTACGATAGGCGAGTGGAGGAGGACCCTCTTAACATGCCTTTCGAGGCACACAGTACTCTCGATATAAAAAACGCGACTAGTATAATTGATTTACATATTCAAAGGTTCACTTGAAAACCAGCGTCAGGCAACTGCTACTGGGTTGTTTAACCCTTCAGATACCGTCAATTAGAGACACAATAGTAAGACAATAGATGCGCGGCCACCGGTGGTCGCTTGGGGATTCATGAATTAACATTATGCTGAACTGAACCTATTTGGCACTACCGTGAGACACATTCTGTTGTTGTTTTTTTTTATTTTATGTTTTATACTTTTAAGTTTTTTTAATATAATTTAGCTTTTCATTAATATTTTATACTTGTGTGCCAAATAAACATGTTTTTATTCATTCTTAATTTATAACAGATTCCCGGTGCCAACCTGTCGGCTTCATCATCAGATCAGTTCGTTGTATCCTTTTCTTCCTTCAATCAGTCATCGACTACTCGTATAAACAAAATAATTTTACTTATAACGACAGTTCTGCTAGTCTATAAGGAGTTCCGTTCCATATCTTCGAAGTTCATCATCAGATCAACGATATTTCTTTGGGACCAATTTGAGAGAATAGTTTTAGAATTAAAAAAAAAAACACATTCAGTACTCTATTGATAAAGATATCAGTGAAAATCATAAAAAATATATAGATAGGTGAACATCCGGCACACCTCCTCTTTTTGAAGTTGGTTATAAATACAAAGAGATTATCTACACTAATATAATAAAGAAAAGTTTGTTTTTATGTTTTTTTTGTTCGTAGGAGGTAATCTCTGAAAGTACTGGTCCGATAGCTCAATTTTTGTCACCGATAGAAATCTGCTTTGTTCCTGAGTGACGTAGGCTATACAAAATTATTTTTAGTGTATGCGAAGCCTCAATATAGTTTGTTCAGAAACAGTAACTGAATCGATTCCAATATTTTTTACACCATGTTATATTTTTTCCCAAAAATATTAAAAAGGTCACAATTTGGACACAACAAACCCTCAGTCGCCCGGATGGCCCGGTTACCATGTATTTATATCGCCAACCAGGTAACATAAATGGCTTATAACTTTGTGATTTATCGTAATACAGTTTTGAAATTTTGTACATAAATTCGTTCGTACAGGTTTTTGAGATTTCGCATATACTAAAAAGAGAGTGTGTACTCGAAACCGCGGGCAAAAGCTAGTACTAAAAAAAGATGCACCTACAATCCTAGATTCTGCGGAAATGGCCGACTGCAGAGATTCGTTGAGATTGGTGGCGGCGGAAACAAAGTGTGCGAATCTGACGCCGTGATTACGATACTAGTTAATTCATTAGATTAACGTGAAGTGCGAGTCTAATGAGGGGAGGGGTTCTGTCTATAGAATGTGGAATTAATTGCTACAATAGCAACTCTACTTTTTATCTATCTGTTTATCTAATTAGCCTTTATTGTCTCACTGCTGGTCAAAATTCTACTTCTAAATTGTCCAAATATGTTTTTGTTCGTCCTTTGTCATTTTACTTTATATAAGGTTAGTGTTTGCTTATTTGTCTTGGTATAATACCTCCCGTTTTTTGGCAATTTGATCAAATATAGCATTTTTTTTAGGTTTTCATAATCCTAAAGGTTTTTGGCCTTTTTTGCATTTAAGGCAAGGAAATTGATAAAATAACTAGACTCAATGGAATTTTAAGTCCGTTTTTTGTATGCGCATTCAGTATTAAATAAATTAATATAGAAATACTCCTTATAAATCTAAACAATACATTATTTTTTGGCTATATAAGAAACCAAACGAATATTACAAAAACCACACAAAATTAATGACATTTTGTAAACCAAATATCTAAAACCATATCTCGATATTTCAATGCGAAACAATACACACAGAACTCTGAAACTGCCACCACCCATTCAACTGAACAGTGCAATGCTTCGATTGTTCATACATATTATTAGTAAGAAAAACCCGTCATTGTCACCGCAGCCACACTTCGGAAAAACTTTATGAATGTGAAAAGAATGTTGGCGACATTGTGTGGTATGAGACGCAACTTTTTGTAGCCGACATAATTATTATTGTGATTGTAATGCCGGTGTGGAAGCCGTTTTGTTAAGAATTTATCTCAGATTTATTGGGGGCGATTTATGAGCGTTTTTGAACTAGACAAGACATAAATATGTAACTGATTATTCATGGCTTTATCAGTATCATTCTATTTAAGTTCGGAAAGTTTTGACACATTTTCTTGAGATTAGATAGGAATTCTTTAAAAAATTATGCATCATGCATTTTTTCGTTATCATCATGCATACCTGAATTTTTTTTTGGCGGTGAAAAATCATCAAATGACGAAAGAGGATGCATCAAAAATTTTTAAACACTGGTCCTTAGTTGAGCAAACTTCTTTCGATTATAATCTTTATATCGAGTGCTAAGCGCCTTTCTTCATCGACCAAACATCGAGGGAGATAGCGACAAATAGAGAGGATATCAAATTGTATCGATATAAGAAAGTCACTATATTCCATTTGTTTAGGTAGGCAAGTAAATGTAAACAATCTTAACATGGCTTCTATCTAAAAAAATTATCTAAAAATATTTACTACTAGCTTTTGCCCGCGGCTTCACCCGCGTACAAAATATAGCCTGTCACTCAGGAATAAAGCAGCTTTCTATTGATGAAAATATTTTAGCAATCGGACCATTACTTTCAGACATTACCTCCTAAAAACAAAAAAACAAACTTTACCTTTTTATTATATTAGTGTAGATTAGGTATTTACCTAAACCGATGGTAGGCAATAACTAAATTCAAATAACCTTTATATGCCTTTTAAACGATTTATTTTAAACTAGCTGCTCCCAGCGGCTTCGCTCGCGTGATAGCAGAAAATTTTCCCAAGGAAACATACTTCCGGGATAAAAAGTACCCTATGTCCTATTCTAGGACATCGTCTATCCGTGTACCAAGTTTCATCAAAATCGGTTTTGCCATTGATGCGTGAAGACGTAACAAACAAACAAATAATCTCACTTTCGCTTTTATAACATTATAGCAAGAATAAAATGACGTATCAAGATAGTTAAGTACCTAAACAGAAGGAATATAGATTGATAAATTATTTGTAAAACGTGATTGACGCTAGTATCGTGGTCTTTGGCGGCTTGAATTTGTCATGTAGTTTAAGCTTAATAATTTTTCGCGGTACTATGTAAATAAGCTGAGCTACAGAATGATGGATTACCGAAGTTTGTCGCATCCTTTGAAAACAAATAAGAAACTTTAAAGTGACAAAAAACACACTCATTAAATTGTAATTAAGATAATTATTATGAAGGTTATATATCTTTAAATAATTAAAGTTAATAGGTTCTGAGACCTACCTAAATATTTTTTAATTATATTTGAAACTAGAGGAAGGTAGATTAAAATATGAAATATCATACAGCGTTCAAACTAAGGGCGGGCGGAAAAATTTAGACGGGGAGGGGGAGTAATTTTTATAATAAAATTTATTTTATTACCACGTAAATATTTATATGTTTCAAAAATTAATTAATTTGTAGAATTAAAAATTAAAAATCAAAAATCAACCAAAATTCACTCTCAATTTTGACCCACATAAAATTTCACCACTTAAAAACTAAATTACCAAATCGTCCTAAAAATCCAATCAAAAATTCAGTTCACTTCAAAAAACGAACTATTTTGAAAAAAAAAGAACTCACCGTGTGCGTACGGAGCGCTTGCGCGAGAGCGCGGACTGTGGACCGCTGCGCCCGCGCAGGCTTTTATGACCGTTGCTATAGCAACCACCACCGCCTACCAAGGGATGCGTACGATTTGCAAACGGACAAACGTACCTTAGCAAAGCTTTGCAAACTAGGTCAGTTAGCTTCTGAGACGCTGTGGTTTTCCGAACTTCCAACACTAACTTACTGGTCAAACTTTTAATTGTTTATTCCATTGTTTGTGGTTACCCGTTAAATTATTACTTACCGAAACAGAAATTCAAAAGTGAAATTATATAATTTGTTTGTTATGAATATGAAAAGAGATGTGAAAAAAAAAAAAAAAAAAAAAAAAAAAAAAAAAAAATATGATGTTGAGTAAGAGAAGGATCTAATTCATATTTCAGAGAGACATAATTTTTTTTATTGTAGAATTAATTATGAAATAATTTTTAAATCCAAATACAAAAAACCAAAAAAAACAAAAAAAAAAAAAAAAAAAAAAAAAAAAATATGATGTTGAGTAAGAGAAGGATCTAATTCATATTTCAGAGAGACATAATTTTTTTTATTGTAGAATTAATTATGAAATAATTTTTAAATCCAAATACAAAAAACCAAAAAAAACAAAAAAAAAAAAAAAAAAAAAAAAAAAATATGATGTTGAGTAAGAGAAGGATCTAATTCATATTTCAGAGAGACATAATTTTTTTTATTGTAGAATTAATTATGAAATAATTTTTAAATCCAAATACAAATATCGAAAAATATAAATCATTGAATTTATTTAATTATTAACATTCATTTTAACTGGCGAGTTAATTTTTTGGATGTGGAATAAGTTAATAAGTTTTTAACCGTTGTGTCTGAAAAATTTTACCGATCTTCAACTATAGATCATCGTAGATAAGGTTAATGATAAACTCTCTAGGACCGAATGAAGTCTTAGAGAAACTTTAGGAAGAGCTTTAACACTTTGAACTGGATTTTCAGGTTCATTTGAGAGATACCCTTCGATTGCATAACCCAGGATGGGGCAGTCGTGGTTGGTGTTTATAAAAAATTGGTTATCTGTTATAGATCGCTCTTAATGATCCTTCTCCTCCAGTCGTATTTCTCATTACTGAGGGTCGTGAAGTTCCCGCTGGATTAGCTTCTTGGTGATGTTATCTCGCCATCTGTGACTGTTCTTAGCGTCATAAAGTGCGACGTGCAATTGGGTGTCCAGTGTGGAGCGGACCTGATCTGCCCATCTTATTAGGCTGCGGCCTCTTGGTCGTTTGCCATCAACCGTGCCAGTTACGATGAGCAGTTCAAGGTTGTGGCCATTTTTCCTGGCAATGTAGCCAAAGAACTTCAGTACTCTGCGCAAGCAGGTAGACGACAGTCTGATCTTGATGTTCAGTTCACGTAAGATAGAGTGGTTTGTGCGGAAGGCAGTCCAGCTCAGTCAGCTTTTAATGATAAGACCGCTCATAGTTACACTTATTAGATTACAAATGACCTTGAAAATAACTACCACGTATAATAAAAAGTAGATATTCCAAGGACCATTTTTAATAAAACCTCTATTTGTCTACTTTTAAGCGAGGTGTACATTGCAGAGTAGTGTTTAGCAAGCTGTGTTTTGACGATTGGCTGCTTTACTGCATGTCGCTGGTTCGATTCCTGCTTGGAAAAAATATTTGTGTGGCCTACAGAAAGTTGTTCCGAGTCTGGGTATCTTGTGTATGAGTGTTTATATTTGTGAATGCATTCAGTGAAGTAATTACTATTTTTTTTTTTAAAAAAAGGGAAGTTTTCTTATCAAGACGAAGTCGACGTGTTCGCTTACAATGAGCCCCATCAGAAGACTTAAAGTCACCCAAAGAGCTATGCTCGGAGTTTCTTTGCATGATCGAATCAGGAATGAGAATATCCGCAGAAGAACCAATGTTACCGACATAGTACGAAGAATCATCAAACTTAACTGGCAGTGGGCAGGGCACATGCTCGCAGAACAGATGGCCGTTGGGGCCAAAAGGTTCTCGAATGGCGACCACGTACCGGAAGACGCACCGTTGAAAGGCCTGCTACAATGTGGACCGATGACATGGTAAAGGTTGCGGGAATCTGATGGTTGCAAGATGCATAGGACCATTTATTTTGGCGACATGATGATGATGAAGTTTTGTTAATTCATTCGGAATATTTGTGAACTGCATCGATCGGAATCTAACAATCTAAAAATTTGAGATTGTAATTTCTAAACTTCACTCAGAGTTGTATAATAGAGACACATCGTTTTTTGTCATCTCATTGTCTCAACATCGAAGTTATCGCAATCTGAATCCTAGATAAAATCCTAAGATAGGCAATTAGACATGATAACCGGTACTTTCTACTGATTGGCGGCTATTCCAGCAGACGTTCGGAGTGCAATCGCATCGAATGTATCGATTAAGTCCCAGATACCACTATAATAAGCATCAGAAGGAATATTTTGAGGTACTTTTTTGCGAAATTCGTTTTTAAAAAACTGTAGTATTCATTATAACTTTACAGCGGATTCATCATCTTCCTGCCCTTGTCCCGTTTTATTTGGGGTCGGCGCAACACGTTTTTTTCTTCCATTCTGTCCTGTCACTCGTCACGCCAACACTAACTCCCTTTTCTTTCATATCACTTCTTACACAATCCATCCATCTTTTCTTTGGACTCCCTCTGCCCCTTCATCCATCCACATGTAAACTCATAACTTTTTTAGCAACATGCGTTTCGTCCCTCCTTTTCACATGACCTTACCAAGACAAACGATTCTCTTTCAACTTTTCAGTCACTGGCGCCACTTTCAAACTTCTCCTAATATACTCATTTCTCATTTTATCCAATCTTTTATGCTACATGCAATTTTACAGCAGATTACACAACTTTAATCTACTGCAAGATATTAATGCTCGTATAATAAATAAATAGGTAATATTGTCTATAATGTATCCACTGCTGAGGTATTAGGCTTTCTCTCTGTAAGAGGGACTGGGCTCTCATCAAGCACTCGGATCCAGTATGGGTTAATATAATATAATACTCCACAAATATCACACAACCGTCTAGTCCTAAGCTAAGCAGTACTAAGGCCCAATGTAGGCGCAGGCTTGCAGACGGCGAGCAATGGGTAGCTCGCTGTCCGACCGTCCGAACCGAGCCCAAGTCGTCAACGGCACGAACTGTTCCCGCGCGCCTCGAGCAGTTGTCAGAAACCTCAGAGGCTCAGCAGGGTCGAAGCCTACTGCGGCCAAGGCTCTAGTACCGAAAGGGAGGCTTAGCCCCGGTATGAAAGGCAACGAAAGAACGGGGTAGGTTTTTTAGTCAGTAAGAGTCTGACACTATCTCCCGCTCCGTGAGGGCGAGGGTTGTCATCTAGATGATGTGTACGCACCGAAAAAAAACCCAGACACAGAACAAGCGATCCTGCTTATCACACAAACATTTGTCCTGGATGGAAATTGAAGCCACGATCTCCGGCATAGCAGTCAGGGCCACTAACCACTAGACCAACAGCCCCCCTAGCCAAGTTACGTTTCGCTTGCGTCGAACGCTTTGGGTTTACCTTGCCGCCAATTCTTTTGTTCTGACCACGTGACTGAGCGTTGAGACGGCGTTATTCCAGTACTTTAGAAGCTTTCTACTAGCGTTAACTATTGCAGAATAGCAACTTGGCTAGGGGTCGTTCATCTATGAGTCACTAACTGCGCGAACAAAATAGCATACTGGAGTATTTGTGAACACACGTACTGCATTAAATGTGTACGAAACCTATTACTCCACATTGTGTTCATAGATCACTACAAAGGAGACAGGCCTATTCAGAGCCTTCTAAATGGTCCTGCAATCGTATGCAACGCGCAACTCATTGATGTGCGAACAGCTGTGAAGATGAGGTGTGTTGGCTAATGTGTACTGAATATTTCAGGCCTGAATACTTGTCTGTGTTCATTGTGTACCTACCTTTATTGCATAGCATAGAATAGTCAGCCTTTTAATGTTCCCACTGCTGAGACCCGGGCCTGCTCTCTAGGAGAGGGAATGGGTCGTAATTGACTGGCCTGTTGGTCTAGTGATTAGTGGCCCTGACTGCTATGCCGGAGGTCGTGGGTACGATTCCCACCCAGGACAAATGTTTATGTGATGAGCATGATCATTTGTTCTGTGTCTGGGTGTAATTTATCTATAATATGTATGTATTTAGGAATATATAAGTATGTTTATCAGTTGTCTAGTACCCATAACACAAGCTCTGCTTAGCTTGGTACTAGACGGCGTTGTGTGATAGTTGTGGAAAAAAAACTACCACGCAGACCCAGTGCGGGTTGGTGAATGTCACATGTCTTCGAATTTTTGGTTCTAGGTCATGCCGGTTTCTTCAAGGCGTTCTCCTTCATAATTTTGAGAGCAGCGGTGATGAATGATCGATGATTTTAACTGTCATCTCTCCACTGTACCTACCTTAGATCATCGGACGAAATTACAAACTCTATCTCTAATCTCTGGTCTAACGCGTCCTCAAATTAATTCTCTTCGTTCTGACTGAAGGAAGCTTAAGTCCTAGCAGTGGGAACATTAAAAAGGCTAATTATGATATATCAGTAATTCACTTTTTTATCTTAACATATAGAAAAGACGATGTGGTCGACTATACAGCGCAGTTCCCTAGACCATAATTACTCTTGACTTAAAGATCCCCAGGTTGTAACTATCAGGAAACACAGATTCTGGCAGGGAATTCCACTTCTTAGCTGTGCGCACAATGAATCATCATCATTTCAGCTGATAGACGTCCGCCGTCCACCATGAACGATACTGTGCGTCCCGCATCCATCGGACCACAGACGGACCAGCTTGTAGAAGGCCTTCCAACGCTGCGTCTTCCAGTACGCGGTCGCCACGGTCAGTAAGCATAGGGATGAGTGGCCAACCCTAGGCTACAAAGTACATGATAAACGCAAGAAGAACATCCACTACATTGTATCTAGTTAAATACAAATCGTTTCACGTCCGTCAGAATTGGGCAACAACTGTTCATGCTCAGAGACGTAGCGTGGACTAATTTAGACGTGGGCGAAGGCGCATCAGCGAGGCCTATTTATTAATTCATATATTCGAAAACGAGACAGCGAATGTCGCAACCCAGTGTCCGACCACATTATCGCTTACCATCAGGTGTAATAGTGGTCAAAAGCGAGCCTATAAATTATCTCATTAATAAAGAGCCCTCGCACACGCGAAACCCTTTTGGATCAGCAGGGGCCCAGCTGGATCGAAGCCTAGAAGCCTACTGGGGCCAGGGTTAGTTTCGAAAGAGTAGCTCAAGACCCGGTATGAAGGCACGAAGGAACGGGGTGGGTTTTTAGTCAATAAGAGTCTGACACTCTCCCGGTCCGCCCAAGAGCGGGGGTTGTCATTAATGATTTTTCCACCATAAAAAGGCCCCTTTAGGTGCGAGGGCCCACATCGTCCACGCCTGACTACGCTACTGTTCATGCATTTATTACTCAAACGAACACAAAACGGGATGAATATTTTGCAACTATCGCTGAACTTTGCCCCGAGATGATCCAATTTGCGAAGCATCGTGTGAGGTTAATAAAGAACCATGAAGAGAGATAGTAGAACAATTAGATTGATTAGGCTGATCTTTGTGTGAGTCAGTTAGAATTAAATTAGAAGGAAATTGTTACGTTGTAATACCTAGTTACCAAACTTAAATTCAAAGCAACCATTGGATATAACTTTATTAAACTAAGTTTTTTGACGCTTCCACCAACAAGAAAATTCGAGGTAAGTTGCCACTGGCTGCCGAGAAGCAATGTAATGAATTGGTGATTCGTATCCTGTGGGATGCAATAAATTTATCTTGCATGCAATGTGAAAATGGAAACGCAGCCTTAGATTGTTGTTGATCATCACCATCCTGTCTTGTAGTTCACGCATCCATCAGATTCCCGCGACTCACCAGGTCATTGGTCTAACTTGTAGCAGGCCTTCAAACGCTTCTTCTTCTGGAACGTAGTGGTAGTCTCCATTAACCATCTGTTCTGCGATTGTAGTTAGTTAGATTTAGTTAAGAAACATTTTTTATTGTTTTATGTTAGTTAAAACACTACCATTATTTGAAATTGAAATTGTATTAAGTAAGCTCATAGTTTTTTTTCCAATTTTTTTAGGCTCATAAATTGAAATAATTTTTAAGCTATTTTGATCAAGGAGTTGATTTCGTCAAAATTTCCTCCTCTCTCACTGTCCACTCATTAACAGTGTTCAAATGTAATATTGTCATGCTTGGTATGTGCCCACAAACACCCATTTTATGATATTCTGCTGTCTATTCTAGTATCTTTGTAAAAAAAAAAGTTGCAGGTCAAAAATATAACTGTGATGTAAAATGGTTTGCATGTTAGACTGACCCGTTGTAAGACGAATGCAGAATACACAAAACTCGAGCCTTCAGGTAGTATTTTAAGTGATACATCTCATTCATATTTCGCACACGTACCTACCTATAATAATTTGGTAGTTAGTGACCATTTAAAGTTAAACATGAGAAGATCCATCAAATAGGCCACAATAAGGTCAAGTTCATACGACGCAATGCGTAACCACCGTAATGACAGATTATAGAAAACTGTGATACGTTTGACCTCTGGGTTTTGGCGTTTGGGAGCATTCTGTGAGATAACAACAAAATACAACATGACACTTGTCATGGAGAAGGGTTAGAATTGTTAGAAAGTACTGTACCTGTATCGTAGTAACCCAATGGTAATTTGTGTACTTCATGTAATTTATTTTGCGTTATTTCATTATCCCAGTGATAAAGTGCAAGAATATCCTTAAAATAGAGCCAGAAAACGTCGTGAGGAAAACGATATGTCCTAGAACTAAAACTTCGAAGATATTTGACATCCACCAATCCGTACTAGATTCGCGTGGTGGATTACAGCGTATTCCCTCTCCCATAGAGGAGGCCTGAGTTCCAACAGTGGGATCATTAATGTGAGGCTGATTATGTTATACTATACTAAAGAAAATTAAACCGTAGATACCTTCAGAGGTACTAGACCAGCCTAACCAGTATTACCTAAGGTATAGCCTCTGTTACCATTTTTCGATAGTTCATCGTCGTCTATAGGGTTTGTCGCCATGTAGCTGTCGGGGATTCTATTATTAAAATTATGTAACTGTTATTGTTCAGTAATACTTAGTATATCTGACTACCTGAAGCTAGACCCGGAAAGACTGTCTGTAGGCCACACAATCATTCGACCGCCGTATAATTGAAGTTACAAGCCGACACGTAACGTAAAACAGAAGCCAATGCTGAAATCTTTTGACACCATTTTTTATTTTGCTTTGTCAGGTCAGGAGATAGCACGGAGCAAGTGCACTTGCTCCGTGCTATCTGATAGACTGCTCTGACACTGGGAACGATGACTGGGAACGATGAACGTCATCATTCCGGTTATCGGGAAAGATAATGTTTTTAAAGTACACTGTCTAGGTACTATCAAAGATACTTCCGCCTGACCACCGCTAAGTTCATTTTTGTTTGCACTCGAAATGAAAATTTCAAAGGGTTTGGTTTGGCGCCGCGACACAGGATTCAAGCAATTTTTTTAAGTGATCAGGTAGTAATGACTACTATGGTACATTTTACTGTGGGGATATTGGTCTTGCTCTATTTAAATCATTCGATGTGATCGAGAATATTTGAAAGGAAATCGTTTGTCTTGGTATGGTCATGTGAAGAGAAGTAATATGGGATAAGAGCAGGAAGAAGATGTGACTAAAGAAAATACATCGACCTATGTCTGTATTTTATTTATCTATCTTATTTTTTTTTTTTGATTTGGAAAATCATTAAATAACCAGTTCTAGTTGGAATAGGGAGAGGGAGTCTCAGACTTTACTGAATAAAACCGACCTTTGTACCTTCAGTTCCGCTTTGCATTCCAGGGCCGCAGGAACTCTTATTGGTCTCAGCCCTAGCGGATCCCGTTACTTATGCTGACATTTTTGATCCTAATAATTCTTTTACACATATTTTTCAACAGTTTAAAACTCAATAAAAAACATTTACAAACGTTTGTTTTCACATTGTGTCGTACTAAGGAACATTAAATCATGTTTATGACCCCTGTCGGGTCAGACGGGGTCACAATTAGTGCCAAACATTACACGACATGATACTGCAAACATTTTTATTAAACGATGTTATTTGGTTAATAGTTTTTGAGGTTTCTAGAAAGCAAATGAAATTGAGAAATAATATTTTTTATTTTCTTTGTCTCAAGAGTGATTAGGTTGCTTCTAGGTGTGTTTCATAGATGACCTCATCATCGCTTACCATCAGACTTGATAATAGTCAAGCACGAGCCTATCATAAGCAACGGGCCCAGCTTGGTTAGTTTCGAAAGAGTAGCTGAAGCCCCGGTATGAAAGCTAGAAGGAACGGGGTGGGTTTTTATTCAGTAAAAGTCTGACACTATCTCCAGTTTCGCCCAAGAGCGGGAGTTGTCATTGGATGATTTTCCCGACTATAATAAAGGCCCATCATAAGCATAACATAATCAGCCTTATTTTGTCCTCATCGCAGGGACTTAGACCTCCTCTCTAGGAGAGAGAATGGGTCGTAATCCATCACGCGAGCCCAGTACGGCCTTTTGGATTAAGCGAGCCTATCAAGAATATAAAAATAAAATGTGGGCCTAATTGCATTAGGCGGTCTTTTTTCAAATTTAACACTAAAGAATATTTTTTTGGCTACTGGCATCATTATCATTTCAGCCGAAAGACGTCTACTGCTGGACAAAGGCCTCCCCAAGTATCGCCACAATGTACGGTCCTGTGCATCTCGCATCCATCGCATTCCCGCGACTCTCACCAGGTCATCGGTTCACCTAGTGGGTGACCTTCCAACGCTGCGTCTTCCAGTTTGCAGACGCCACTCCAGAAACTTTCGGCCTTATCAACCATATGTTCTATAAGGAATATGCCCTGCCCTGCCCACTGCTACTTCAGTTCAGCGATCTTTCGGGCTATGTCGGTGACCTTGGTGCTCCTACGGATACCTTCATTACTAATGCACTAACGCAAGGAAACTTTGAGCCCTTTTTAAGCCCTTTATGGGCTAACGTAATTCTGACCAAACTTCGGACGTTAATGCAGAGATACTTTGTTAATAACACCAAAAACTATGCAAAATTAATATGACAATAGTCAAGCGTGCGTTACCTGCTATGATTGGTTGAGTTAATTTATTGTAAACAGCTAATTAGGCACAGCAGCTTACGCAAGCTTGAAGATCTGTCACATTAATTTTGTGATAAAATTTTCGGGGCAGAAACTGGGTCTATTATTAGCATTGGGCTTTTTGCACTTGTGGCGATCACTCGAAGATTACAATACCTACCTCTGTGAAGCAGTAATGATACCGAAGGAGGCGATCGCACCCGTAGTGGAACGGACTTGCTCACGCTCCAACCGCTGGAATCCCAACCCCGATTTAAAGTCACTGTAGGCATGTTCTTGCGGTGAGCAAGTTTGCTCGCTGTCCAGGGGCCCAGTAACGTTCTGGACCGATGTCAGCAAAACAGTTGGGGCCCAGCAGGGTCAAAGCCTACTGGGACCATGGGTTGGTTTCCGAAAGGTAAACCTTAGGTAAAGAAGGAACATAAGTGTTTTTAGTCAGTAAAAGGCTGATACCGCTCCGCTCTAAAGCGGGAGAAGTCATTAGATGATTTCCCACCTTAAAAAAGGGATACAGACTTACTGCTTCTTTACTATAAAACATCTTAATAAACTTTTTGGCATGTATGCAATATTTGAAATGTATTTTGTCATCCGCCAAGAATGCACGCCATGCTTTTGATTCAGATAAATAAAGCATTTGACATGAAACGTGATCATTTAGTGAAATGGCTGATCTCTATATATAAAACAAAGTGGCTTTCCGCGTCTGTCTGTTCATCCGTTAACAGAAAAACATAATTTATGAAAATTTCAACAGTCTAGCTATAGCGTTTCTTGAAATACAGCCTGGTGACAGAGCAGTGGTGGCCGAGTAGTAACGGCAACTTACGGGGATGAATTGTAGGTCGCAGGTTCGAACCCAGCCAGGCGCATTACTTTTTTTGTAATTTATTTCATCATTACTGATCTCAAAACGGCGAAGGAAAACATGGTGAGAAAACCGGCATCTCCTAGAACCAAAAATTCGAAGACAAGCGATATCCATGAACACTCACTGGGCCCGCGTGGTGGATTACGGCCCATTCCCTCTCCTAGAGAGGAAGCCTGAGTCCCAGCAGTGGGAACATTAAAAAAAGGCTGATGATGACAGACAGATGGACAGACAGACAGCGAAATCTTACTAATAGGTCCCGTTTATGCCTTTTGGGTTCGGAACCCTAATAAAACAAATAATATGTCGTGCGTGCCATAAAACAAGAATGAAGTATTTATGCTACAATGAAGTTGTACAGTAGACCGCTCGTTAGTGGTAACAAAGCCTAACTCAAGCATATCTAATATTGAACCTTCGTACTACTTACGCTGGACCACCTCGAGGTCAAAGTATCAGCACCGATATGCGGTCTACCTTACATAATATTGATCGATCGTCATATGAAAGTGCGAATGCATAAAATAAGACTAACTCCATATATATGGAGAGCATAGCGTTACCTAGAAGACAGTTAAAAATATCTACCATTTTTTGAGTGGTTGTTTGGTGATTGCCCATTATCTAATTACTTCTCCCGCTCCAGGGTGGAGCGCGAGGGAGCATCAAACTTTCGCTGACTAAAACCCAGATATGCTCGTTCAGTTGCTTTCGATCTAGGATCCGGGATTCGGCCCTGCAGGGCTCCTACGGTTTTCTTGACATCTCTGTGAGGCTCGCGTCCAATACGCGCTGTCAACTCAGACTCAGCCTTTATCGAGCGGGCGGACGGCGAGCTATCCATTGCTCGTCATCCGCAAATCCAGACCTACGGGGACCGGGGATCGCACTGGGACTCCCGATGAAGTACCTACCATCAGGTGAAACAGTGATGACGAAACATTCCATAAATAGTATGACGAGAATGGAAAACTATTCGCATTGAAAAAAAGATTTACAAAGTTACCTAATTTTAATGTTTATATCCGTTAGGAATAGGATCCGGATGGCGTTGCGTGATTGGCGTGAACGCCATTACGAGCGAAACCTGCGATGCGACGCCCGATAGCATCGCATGAGAATTGTTCTGATTAAACACAGCTATGACTCCACTAGATACGTTGTTTCTTGTTACGTCATCGCTGTCGTAACTAGCCTTTTATACACCCAGCACGAGGTTCTAACTGCACCCCTAGTAAAAAGTACAATACAAACAGTAATAGCAAAATAGAAAAAAAAGAACCCCCGACACATAAAATCTATAAAAAGTATAAATACTGGTTAGGACGAGTATAATGAGCCCAAAATCGACAAGTTTACTAGTAGGCATTCCAAGGTTCCATCAGCGACTTCCCAGTTCAAAAAACCGAATCAAAATCGGTCCTTTCGCTTAGGCGCTACGATGCCACAGACATACACACACACAGACACCTTAAACTTATAACACCCTTCTTTACCGTCGGGGGTTAAAAAGGACGAGACATAAAACAATTCGCACCCTTCCAGGGACACCTTCTATCTTTGCACTGCTAGTGCCGATCTAGTTACGGTTCTGTATGCCACTCTACGTTCTGTGAAAGGCTGCAGTTTTGTATCGCATCGGAGTGGGTTTTAGTTAGTGAAAGCCTACTCCGCCCACGAGCAGAAGAAGCCATAGAAAAAAAAGGGGTTATACCAAGGTCCGCCGAACGCCCTTACGAGGACACGGCGGTGCTTTGTTCAAACGGGGCACACCACACCTAGCTCCACCGTATACTCCACCGTGTTCCCCGGACAGTCCACACAATAGTTACCTGGAAATGGTGTTCCTTCAACTGCCTTTTGTGAAAGCCACTGTAACTGTTTCTTTTCCTGACAGTATCCGGGATTCCTGTACCTATTCACACACTGAGTGGTTTACAGAAGATGTCAAATTGAAACTACAAACCGGACCTTATGAAGAGGAAGAAAAACAACGATACACAAATTCAAAACAAAACATTCTAAATAATTACATACAACTAATTATAATAATAGTTCTATCGATCAAGTCACCTGCGCGTGAGTCAACGCTTTTACTCATAGGTCAAAATTAGATCATTTTGAACAGTCACAGACTCCATGACGTCTAATGGTAGGCCTGTCCTTAAGGCTGTGACCTACTCGCTCATAATTATATGTATTTATATATCGTTTAGTTTACAATCTAATTATGAAGTCCAAATGCCAAGCGGGTCAAGTGAAATTTTGGTTTATGTCATCATTGTTATATTGTAGAATTGTGTGTTGAAGCTCGCTTATGTTTATGAACTCTAATTTACGATGTGTTTAAATGGTTTATGAATACAATATTAATTAAATATAGAGAATATGAAATAATAGAAGCTTGCTAGCAGCTTTGGAGTCGGTGGAAAGGCGTGCGAAGCGGCTAATTGGTGATTCATTTGGGTAAGACCAATCTACAAACCCTGGAGCAAAGGAGTAGGGTACCCAGCCTTTTAGGTATTTGGAGGTATTTTACTGGATTCACTTTGGAGAGTTTCGCACAGGAACGTTCGTTGTGGCGACGCTTGGGGGAGGCCTATGTCCAGCAGTGGACGTGTATCGGCTGAAATGATGATGATGATGATGACTTTGGAGAGTATGCGCGGGAATTGCATGACTTGATTCCGCCATCTCCTTTCTACCATCGGGCTTACGTTGTAGAAACCTCTACAGTCCGGATTAAGCGTTTCGCCTCGTCTTTTATATCGCGTACATCGAAGGACTGGAACAATTTGCCGTTGCACGTTCGACTATAATTAAGGTGTAGGCTAGAGTAAATAGGATCATAATAAACTAGTGCGCCTCATCATCAACGATTCCATCACTGCCTACGATCAGGTGGGATCACAGTCAAGCAATATCAACTAAAAAAACATGAACAACTAAGAAATGTTTAATGATATCACCCAGCAACATTCTACTCGACTCGGGAACCGAACCAAACGCTTGTAATTACTAGACAAAACCGTAAATGTTTTTCGTTTTAATTCATAATATGGTCATTTGTAAAAGGGTAGTTTCTAGGGTCATAATAACTACATTTTATTGAGTCCGTCTTTTAGATTATAAAAAAATATTGGACACGTATTTTTTTCTTTTTTCGATTAAACAAAAAATAACAAAGATATAGCCCAATAGAGTTACGTGTGACGTCACCCCGTCCGAAAAAATGCAGCACGGGCATGACGTTACACGTAACTTTAATGGGCTATATCTTTGTCATTTTTGGTTTAATCTATATCTATACTTATAATAAATCTGTAGAGAGGTCAATTCTGTACATGAAATATATTTCCAAAATAACTATCAGGGGGTGATTAGTGATCGATACTGATGCCAAAAATGCAAACAGTAAAATTTTTGTCTGTCTGTCTGTCTGTATGTTCTTTATAGAAACAAAAACTACTCGATGGATTTTAACGAAACTTGGTATAATCATTTTTTATACTCCTGGGCAGGTTATAGTATACTTTTCATCACGCTACGATCAATAGGAGCCGAGCAGTGAAGGGAAATGTTGGGGAAACGGGAGAAATTACTCCATTTTTTAAGCTTCCGTCGCGTTTGCAGCTTTAATGGTTAAAGCTACACAGAAATCATGTAAAACGGAAATGTTCTCCTTAAAATTATATAAAAAATATCCCACGACAGCATATGTCTATCTTTTATGGTTGACTCACAATAACACGTGTAATTCCCGATAGCTTAGCAGTTCGGAGCTTTCTGTTTATTTTTGTCTACTCTTACGTTTAATAATTTATTCTTAGATTTCTTTGGTTGTTATTTTATAAAATAGGTATTAGTTATTTTGGTAGTGTTTAAATATTTCTTAGTATTAGCTTAACCCTTCAGATACCGTCAATTAGAGACACAATAGTAAGACAATAGATGCGCGGCCACCGGTGGTCGCTTGGGGATTCATGAATTAATTATAAATTAAACTTTTTTTTTAATTTATTTAGCTGTAGTTTTAAATAGGTATCAAATAGGTTATTTCATTGTATTAGACGTAATTTAGGTACCTACTTATACTAAATCTGTAGAAGTTAAAATTCTGTACATTGAAAATATAAAAAAATAAACGGCAGGGGTTTTTTTTTTGTCGACGGGGAAAATCATCTTTGACGAAACCCGCTCTTGGGTGGAGCGGGAGACAGTGTCAGACTCTTACTGACTAAAAACCCCGCGCCGTTCCTTCTAGCCTTCATACCGGAGCACGAGCTCCCTTTCGGACAACCCTGTCCCCAGTAGGCTTCGACCCAGCTGGGCCCCTCCTGCTGCTGACAACTCCTTGAGGCGCGCGGGAACAGTGCGCGCCGCGTGTTACTAGACCGACACCGAAACCAAAAATGTGATTAAAAACTTTTTTTGTCTGTCTGTCTGTTTGTTCAGGCATCACGCAAAAACTACTGGTCCGATTACGATGAAACTTGGTATAATTATTCTTTAATATCCTGGGCACCACACTGGGTACTTTTTATCCCGGAAAAGTATATACAATAAAAACAAACTTAATTTTGCGGTTCGATCCCTAGACCCGATTACTGTAGCAACCGCAAATAATAAGGTACGTCACCAGCTGTGGAGTTCACTAAGGGGCGCTGCACATGGCTAAGATACTATAATATTTGGGTAAATAATATGCAGTTTCCGTTTTCTAAACGTTTCGTAAATGGCGTTGGCGTCGAGTTAGATAACGCTATGTTCCCATAGCGTACACACTTTTTGGGAATAAAGAAAGGAGCGCGTTTTCCTATAACCCATTTATTAATTACATCGAACACGGAGACATTGGCACCATGTCTAAGGTGTGTGCACACTGTCACGCGCGTAAGTGGAAGGGAGAGATCTGAAACGTTTCGAATCGTCTCGCGCATCACGTTGTTTTCCAGTCCCCGAGCTCTTAGAATTCGACATCAGACGTTTCAGATCTTTGATTTTGACGACCCCGTAGTCGCTGGCATAAGCAACAGGATCCGCGTACGAAGTCGCTGGCAGAAGCTAGTTTACAAATAAAAAACTACGTGTCAATTATTTTTTTTACGGCAACTAGCCTATTAGCCTCCTGGAATTGTAACAAAATTATGTATATCAATATTCATTTCATAAAGTATCAGACACAAAACGATCACTTCGACTAGTCTTGGCAGCTTATTATTAATCTATAGATACAAAAGGTCGACAAACCAACAAGTAAAAACATATCAGTATCATTGTTATACAAGTCTTGTTCACTGAAACCTGTTCGGTCAATAGTAACCCCGTAATCTAAATTACTCTGTCGACATAATTTTAATTACTAATTAATATCTTATCCCCTTAGTTTTAACAATTGAACAATAGATTCTATCCGTATCAGGTACAGTATCGATTTTTAGGGTTCCGTACAAGTCAATAAAAATATTGTTAGTAAAGAAATATAGATATCTACACTTCTGCACTAATAATATTATAAAGAGGTAAAGTTTGTTTTTGTTGTTGTTATGTTTTTTGTTTGTAGGAGGTAATCTCTGAAAGTTACTTTGTTTCTGAGTGACATAGGCTATAGTTTATTTATGTACGCGAGCGAAGCCGCGGGTTTTGCTCGCGGCTTCGCTCGCGTTCATAAAATATAATAAATAATAGCGAAGCCGCGGGCAAAAGCTAGTCTGAAATAAATCTAGTTTATGGAATTTTATGTAAATTATTATATCATCATCTCCTTAGCTGTTTCCTAACTAGTTTGGGGGTCGCGTAACAGTCTTACTGGATGCAGCTGAATAACCGTGTCTTACATGGAACGAATGCCTATCAGACTTCCACAACTCAGGTACTGGGCAACACGATACTCCTTGAATAGACTGAAGGTATGATTCCGAACCACGCTTGTGTGCTGCCGCGACACTACTGGTCCCCAATTCCCCATACAATTTCTATAAGCTTATACGAGATTACATTCCGAGCTAGGCAGCAATGTAGGCAGTGTGGCAATGTGAGGCAGCACTGCGGCAACAACACTGCTGCTTGTTGCCGAGTTCGGAATCATACCTTGAGGGCAAACTTTCTGGCGTTTGACTACCTGTAACGACTGTCAAAAATCTACGAATGATAACCTGGACCAACGGCTTTACGTGCTTTTCGAAGGACGGGGTGTTAGTTAATTTACATTGATACTTGCCCAGTTTTGAACCCGCAACCTCATGCATTACAGTCGGGTGCCTTAACAAATCATCAGCTCAGTAGCCAAGTAGTGATTTATTACACCAAAAAAATTTTTTATAGGAATTGTTATAAATTAATATTGTTTTTTACAGCGTGCAGAACCTTTGACAGGGATGTCTGACTCACTCTGTCGGTTTTTATTCAATTATGAGTGTGTGTGAGCAAACAATCGATTCAACAATCAATGCCGTATCGTTGTTGACGGGTTTTATGACATCAATGAACTTAGATAATAATCTACTATACCTATACACCTACAGATTTATCTGGGAACTTCGAAAAAGAAACTGAATATAATGTTATCGCGTGGTCCTCATTGTTGAACGAGGGAAACATATTTTGGTCCTTATTGATAGATAGATAGTAGATACTTTGATAGATAGACTCTTTATTGTATACTATAAAAAATACAGTAGGAGCTTAAAATGAATAGGGTGTAACAATGGAATATCTTATTGACATTTTATTGGCGCGATTGTAACAATATTTAATGAGTCATAAACAGAGGCCGGAATTAGGTTCTTTACCAATTTCATACAGCGAAAGAATAAAGTAGAATATGTCTCAAATTCTCAGATTAATTTTAAAGAGCATATTTTTTTAATGACTTTGTCGAAATACAGCAGAAAAAATTTCTTCCTGCATTAATGACGAGGAGGAGGAAATGCATAAAGTTAACCTCACCTCAGTTGATGTAAAGAGATCTTTTTCAGTGAAAAATACTAATAAAAAATTATGTTGTCATTGTTTTATTTGTCTTACCTATCTCTGAGGATTTTATTATTATTTCATACGGCATTTTTTATTAGAAATCCCGGAAAGATTAATATCAACATTTCGATGCAAGTACATGAGTAACTCTACCTAATTCCGACCTCTGGTGATAAATCACAGTTTTATGTTTATTAATTTAATTTAATTTAAATAAAAACTATAATGAACTACAATAATTCTCAAAAATACCGCATAAAAAGTTTAATTTAGTTTCATCTTTTTCGAATCTTTCAGAACGAAAGGCAATAACTCCTTATCAATCAACTTAGCCTATAGTCGTCCACTGCTAGATTACCTCTCCCTCTCACAAACCAGGTCTTCCACCTTCTGCGTTCAGTCTGTAAAAGGTAGACCTCTTTGAGGTCGTTGTCGGCGATTTCTTCAAGAATTGCAAAAAGTCTAGAACCAAATAATTTAGTGCATAACAAACTGACACTTATAAAAAAAAGGCCATCTAATTAGTTGAACACCAGTTTGGTCATCAATTTCCCAAGAACAGCTCATCATGACACGACAAAAATAATAACATATCAAATCCCTACTAATATTATAAATGCGAAAGTAACTCTGTCTGTTACACTTTCACGCAAAAACTACTGAACGGACTTAGATCAAATTTGGTAGGTAGATAGAAGAGACACTGGAATAACACATAGGCTACCTATAATTCCACTGCTGAGCACTGTCTCTGCCCGCGCGATATAAATTGTAGTCCACGCGGGCGAAGCCGCGGGCGGAAAGCTAGTAAATAATATAAAATTGCGTAAACATATTACGTTCACAAATAAGTAAGTTCACCTATGACATGACATGCGTAGGAAATCTCACATTATAGAATCGTTTGCAGTCAGCCTTATGGCCTTATGTAATTATCAATTATGTGTAAAAAAAACTATGATATTTCGTCTATGAACAGTTTTCTGTGCAATCTAGAAATATTGCAATTTTATTACCTTACTAGCTTTCCGCCCGCGGCTTTGCCCGCGTGGACTACAGTTTATATCGCGCGAGCAGAGACCCGTGCTCAGCAGTGGAATTATAGGTAGCCTATGTGTTATTTCAGTGTCTTTTCTACCTACCTAATAAATTTGATCTAAATCCGTTCAGTAGTTTTTGCGTGAAAGCGTACCAGACAGACAGACAGAGTTACTGTCGCATTTATAATATTATAGTAGGGATGTGTAAAAAAACTATGATATTTCGTCTAAGAACAGTTTTCTGTGCAATCTAGAAATATTGCAATTTTATTGCCTTATTGCGAAAAATGTCATTATCATAAACTTATGCCTACCAAATACTACAGGTTTCGTAGTTGACCTAAGGATTTTTAGGTGCATTAGCTACATTTATTGTCCGGCTAAGAGCTTTTCTGCAGACTCAACTTTGCTAGTAATCAATGGCGGATTTAATGAAAGAGCTCAGGGGTACGTGTCCTCTCCCCTACCCAGACGGTATTTTTGTGTAGCTACTGTGGAGATTCCATCACATACCAGAAACAAATCAAATTGTCAAGAGTTGTTATAACTACGAGTATATGAATAAAATCTTGTAGAAATATGATTATGAGTAGATTATGGAAGACCAAAGTTCACCTAAAATAGCAGATTTTTAAAGGTCTTTACTGGATTAGTTTTACACAATATGTTATGATTTCTATAGAAGCCTAGATAATATCCACAAGATATCTATGTATCCAAAATATCTGGAGAAAGATGTGTAATAACATCATATTTTTTTTTACGGTGGGCAAAAATCATCCAATGACAACCCCCGCTCTTGGGTGGAGCGGGAGATCGTGTCAGACTCTTAATGACTAAAAACCCACCCCGTTCCTTCTAGCCTCTTTATACCGGGGCTCGAGCTTCCTTTTGGATAGCCCTGGCCCCAGTAGGCTTCGACCCAGCTGGGCCCCTCCTGTTGCTGAAAACTCCTTGATGCGCGCGGGAACAGTGAGCACCGTCGACGTCTTGGGCTCGGTTCGCACAGTTACCGGACGGTCGGACAGCGAGCTACCCATGGCTCGCCGTCCGCGAGCCCGCGTTTACGGTGGCCAGAAATCGGGATCGGAATCCCGGCGGCGGTGGCGAGGGCGCCGTTGCCTTATGCGGTCGGCCTCCTCCTTTGCTAGTATCACTGCTTCGCAGAAGGAGGCGACTGCCAGCCACTCCTCCTCGCTCCGGACCATGGCATCATAATGGCGTAAGAGCTGTTATATGAAAATGTACCTCAAGTTGGTCGCTCTCAAATTGGCTTAATTCTCGAGTCTTTATTACACATGCGTCCAAGTTACACCTGTCATAACAGCAACACCATCTGACAGGGAAAGCTTTAAACGTCTGCAATTATTTAATTACCTAATTAAACACACACGATTATCAATTACTTAACTGGGTGTAACATGCAACATGCAACGTCGTATGTAACATGTGTCAACATCAATCATTGTAAAAGGGCTTTAAATGAGTTCAACGTTTTGTAGCGTGTTATAATCACACGCCTGTGAGTAGTGGTCAGTAGTGCCCGAAGGGACAGTCAAAATTAGGTAAAAGTCGTAAGTAAGTCAGAGTCAGATGTTGATAGCACGGTTGGCGCAGTGGTTGAGCGATTGACTGCTAAGCTGCGTGTCGTGGGTTCGATCCCCGCACTGATTAAATAGTCGTATCACCTACAGACGGGTATCTATGCCTACAGATAAGAGTTCTATGTCTGGGCATTTTGTACATATGAGTTTTGTGAACGTGCCTATGATACAGAAGTCATTCCTATTGTGGGGCAAAGTAAAAAAAAAAAGAAAAAGTCCCCATCCTCATGCCTCACCTGCCGTGACACGAGACGCCCCAGGCGACGGGAATCACAGATTGATCCCCGGACACTATAGGTAAGGGATTGCGAACGACAAGCAATAGGTAGCTCACTGTTCGACCGTCCAAAAGGACCGAGCCCGAGTCGTAGACGGCGCGTAGTTTTCCACGCGCGTCTGAAAATGATTATAGCAAAACTACCGCTGGGCCAATGCCCGCTAGCTAGAGCCCCCGGGAATTTCTGGAAAAGAAACCAGTGGTCGTAGAATCTACCTAGAACCCTCTCGCTCCAACTATAGAGTGGGAGAAGTCATTGGACAAATTCACACCTCAAATAAAAACACATTTAGTGTATGACATAAGTACCTACATTTAGAACACAGCCGTGTTAACTTTCGAAGAACTCGTGGCTAATACTATATAATAATACCACCTGGACGGGTTGATTTTCAGGGTTAAGTGACGTTTACTGGCTAGGGATCAGGTTCACCATTAAAGTTAAAAATACTACTATTATACTCACAACTTGTAGTTAAATATCGAAATATACCTATTTTAACAAGAAATCGATGTTGTTTTGTTTTCTGGCCAGACTCTGTACCAGCAAGCAACAAAACCGGCTCAAAGGAAAACTATAACTCTTAAAATTACATGACCAGAATTCCTACCCATAACACACAAATCTTGTCGCTTTATTGAATTGACAAGATGTGGACTCATAGAATATCAGTAGATAGGTAACCTCTGACATGCTTCGGACATAGAAAAATGAACACTGATCAAATCGTATTCTTAACGTACGAGGAACATGACAAAAGCATGATATTTGAATGATGCCTGTCAAATTGGTGATCATATCTTCAAATCAATCAAATTGCGAACTTTCATCTGAAGAATTTGCAAATCTAACACAAGATGTAGAATGACGGGATATTGTGCTGTGACCACATGCGTTCTGAATCTATCAGATTCCCGCGACCCCCACCAGGTTATCGATCTACCTTGGGGAGGCTTTCCAACGCTAAAACTTCAGGTATGTGATCACTACTCCCCACTCCGATAGACCAATGACCTGATGAGGATCGCGGAAATCCGATCCGACACTTGGGAGAGCCCAACATATGTCCAACTATGGATGTCATTCGACTTAAATGCTGATGAGAATGACAGACGTATCTTCCGCGCATCTAGCAAACGCTGGGTTTCTACATCGTAATTTTCGAGTAGCATACTGTAGAATGCAAGTAGAATATTGTTATGTTTTAGTACTCATCATCACAGTTGTTATGTTCTTGTATTTATAGTGACTAAAAGTCCAAGTATTCTCTAACCAATATATCTCCGTTTCTGTTTCGTTAAATTATTTAGTCTAACCTTGGGCCTATATCTATACAATTATATAAAAGGAGAAACTGACTGACATATCAACGCACAGCCTTACAGAGACAGGACTAGGAGTGTGAAATGCACAAGACTTCCTTTTATGACATAGGCGAGCACTAAGCGGATATCCCAAAATTCACTCCCTAGGGGGATGAAAAGGGAGTTCGAAGTATGTACGAAGAACGCTACTTTTACGCGTGCGAAGCCGCTGGCAGAAGCTAGTCCGTAATAATCCGTATGCCAATACAAAGTTTTATCCACTTCAAGTGCACTAAAAACACTTCTACACTACAATCACAGCACTACAAAATTAATTACTTTACTCAAGTATCTACGGACTGTGGACACAAGTGAATGTGTGAGAAAATCATTATTTCATACCGAATGTGATTCTCGTATTCATAAGTAGTTAATTCAGTCCATTTGTTTGTCAATCATGAAGTTGTAATGTACTGGGAATTGCGTTTTTATTTACTACGGATGGTAAATTGTTGCTTTTTACTTTATACGGTGATGATGTGCTAATGACGTGGTGTAAACATCGTTAAACTTTTGTAGAGATGTAACGTTGCCGGCGATATGGGAATATTGCTAGCAATATTGCCACCAATATTCATACTTCGGGCAATAATCCCACTTCACGGCAATATTGCCGGCAATGGCACATCACTACTCAGCCCCCCTAGCCAAGTTGTTAATGGTAGTAGAAAGCTTCAAATGTACGGGAACGACGTCGCCTCTTCGCTCAGTCACGTGGTCAGAACAAAAGAATTGGCGCCAAGGTGAACTCGAAGCTTTCGACGCAAGCGAAACGGTTGTAACTTGGCTAGGGGGCAGATCTGTGAGTTTGAATCAATCAATTCCTTCGCTCGCAGTAGCAACTATCTGTAATACTTCGTTTTAGGATATGGCGGAAATCGTGTGCGACAGGACATCCTTTGCCCCACCTACCGCAGAAGATGCCCCGAGTGAGTCTGGAGTCGCTAGACGATTCCTGGGTGTGCGTGTGGATTGAGTATTTTTTTAAAAGTTCGTTATAAATATGAAATCAAGGAAGGATTTAGGAAACAATTCTGATAATTTCATCGTGAAGATAAAACAATTGTGAAATCGATGGGAAAAAAGTAGCAATCCATTAACTGGACTACTCATTCTGCTAACTTGAGAAAATACTATACTCTCGTATCTCGAAATATAATTTTTATGTAGAATAATTGTGGCGCATTAGTGAAAACTATTTAAAAAAAAAACAAACAATTGATTTTAAGTTTAATTTGCATTTTGCCATTTATATTTGCAAGATCTGGCCACTGTAACTGCGCGTGATTCTAGACGGTGAGCAATGGGTAGCTTGCCGTCCGATAAGAACCAAGCCCAGATCGACGAAGCATTGTATTCCACGGGCGCCTCAAAGGTGACGGTGACGTAGTTCTTTCATCAAATCTTCTTTAGGTAGTTACAAGACAAATCTTATAGCTTGTTAAAAATTAAATAAGCGTTTCACCATTTCCACCTATCTATCTTGAGACTGATGCGGATTTATGTGACAGAAGAGTAAGTCAGGGTATCTTATGGACAGTTAAGCACTACCCAAAGAGGAAAGTCACAGTAATTAAATAAAACAAAGTAAACTTTTCATTACATATAAAATTTAATTATCAAGTCAAAGGTAAACTCATCGTTATCACTAATAACAAGAAATATACAGTGTGTTGGGAAAGAAGACACCAATACAATCATAGTTGACTCTTATTGCCAGAGCATAAAGTTTAAAGTACTTTAGCAAATTAACAAATTAAAGCTAGTTTTCCATTTGGGTGCTTTAGACTGAGCAACTGCCCCGTAATCTTGAAAACAGGTGAGCAATGCGAGGCTCAAATGAAGGAATAGCTTTAAAATCATTGCAAATATTACGGAAGCCAAAAATACAAAAATATTCAAATTTAAAATCTAACAATCCGATACAATATTTATTGCTATATTAATAACTGATTATTAAATAATAATATTACAGTATATGAACATTTTAAAACTACTAAATAGACTTACGGTATGGTAAGGCCTTTTATACCTATCAAGATCGCAATATATTTTGACGGTGATTGTCATAATATCATTGCTTATTCCATAGCTTTGCTGGAGCAGTTTCGTAATTATGAAAGTCTTAACTGTACATTAATTCTTTTTAAATTTCACATCGTTCCATAAAAAGTCTTTCACACATATCACTCTTTCGCTTCAAAGTTCTACTATTAGAGATTCTGTAACAAATTTTATTTGGACGAGGTCTAACGCCAATGTGAAATCAACAGTTTATGATAAAATGATTTTAATTATATCTAGCTCTCAAGGCTATATCTATGTTAAACTAGAAAGATTAAATGATAAACATAATGATATAGATAGCAAGACTAATTTCAACATTGGCAACAGACCTCAACTAAGAAATGAATAAGACTTAAAACTTTACGTATAACTTTAGCACCACTACTTACATCAAAATAAGGCTGAATTGATATATAGGTGGGAATGCCAAATATGAAATAAAAGCAATTTTTAATACTATAGTTCAAAAACCACTTTACACCGAAAAAATTGACCACTTTCAATTCCTATATCAGACTTAAAATTTTTTCGACAAGAAATGACAGCATAGACACGCAAATGCTACATTTTTAAATGCGAGTTTTTACCAGTTAGCCAATTAAATATTAAACATAAGGCTAAATAAGAACTTCCACTCACTTTCAAATCCAATTCATTAGACTTCTAAAAGTGATCAACTTTAACAGCGACAGTATTCAAAGTGGTTGTCGCAGGGAGGTGTATTTGGTCCCAATCTGTGCTGAGATGTGCCTCGGTGTCAGTGGCCTTGATCGTGAGGCCTAATGAGGGCACGGCGTTCGCGCAATGAGGCAGACGTAGCGTCACGGGCCTCAGGAATACGAGACCTTGAGGACCGCACATCACTAGTGGGGACAGCATCGCTTCACCTGTTTTTGGATTACAGTTTTAATATGTGGAAAAAAATTACGGATAGTGTCGTCAGATAGTTTAAATGTGCTATGTAAAAGTTTTGAATTTTGCAGATAGTTGTGTCAGAACTTTAATAGATTTAATTTAAAAGCTAGCATTACATCTGAAAAAAAAATATTCATTAGGAATATTGCGTTTAAGGTCACTTTATTGAAGTAGTTGAATCTATAAAATGTGCAAAAGATAGTTTTAAAATTGGCAGCTAAGGCTGTGTTGGGTATTTGTAACACGACATTGAGTGGAACACACAAACACAAATCGCAACACATTAATGCAGTTAGTTAACAAGCAAAGCATGAAAAAATGGCAGAAAAAGCAAGGCACGACAGTAATAAGATAAAATAAGTATTGTTTTGATGAATCTACGGAAAGATGATGAAGTATCGAAATGTGAAGACATATAAAGCAAAAACATTTTGAAAAAACAAACAAAATAGACGTCATTGAACATAAAGTACAGTGCACAAATATCATCAAACAGCTGTTCAAACATACTATTACGACGGGTGTAAGTAGCACAGTCGTTTCCGTCTTCGCTCTTCGATCTCTAAGTACGAGTGTATTGTGTTGCAGAAACTGCGCAAATACAAATGCAATATGTTTTATACAACCAATGTTAGTCTTATAAGTTAGTTAATATAAATATGTATAATGAATGTGGTGTGGTATTGAAGCTACTACAACTAATGTGTGAAGATAAATATTATGATAAAGAAGGCATTATAAACATAGTTAATCAACTAAACCAACCGACTAAAATCTAGAAGAAGATACTTTTAATAAAATCTTAGTAGATGTTGATGCTCCTCATGCAATATCGTGCAATATATATTTAAATATACATAAAAACAACATCAATTGTGTATCAAATCCAAAACATCGAATCTACTATTCGAGAAAAAATTTCGAACAACAATCACAATTCCCAGTCCTTGTGCAAAATTTCCAGATTCCAATCCATTCGCAAATATTAAAATGCCAATTAGTATGTGCAGACTACGACACTACAAATTTTAACGCGTGCTTTGTTACAAAAGCCTTTACCATTGTCCATATCGATGGGAGGTCCCCCCACTCGCTGGCTCAGTCGCGGATCAGACACCGTAAAGTAGATTTTTTGCTTGATTCCTGGAGCTATTGCTTTTGGCGGTATTATTAACGAAACGCCCCATTGTCTGTCTTCTAACACCCCTCCTTCGCTATCAAATATTCCCCAGGTTGTATGTGGTCCATCAGGCTCAACCTCCTCTGGTTTACTTGAACTAGAATCATTAGCCTCTGAAGTTGATGGTATGACTGTAGTGTTTTGCTGTATTACAGTAGTTTCATTCTGACTCGAAGACATATTTTGTGAGTTTTCTTCACTCGTCTCTAGGCTCTTTTCCAATATCTGTTCGCAGAATGTCACGCTTCTGCTCGGTTTAGTGCGGTCGTTTAAATCTTGTGAAGTGTAAGGAGTACTTTGAGGCTTATTCTCAAAGTTCATACTACATTCTGATGCGTAATGTGTTTCCATAGATGTGGTCGATTCGTAAGGAACTGGTGCAGTGGTTACTTTTAGTGCGTTTGAAATGTGATCAGCTTTGCCGTGCAATCTAGGAGAATACATAGGTTCTCCTTTCAAAATACTACTTTCTATATTTTTTGATTTTTGTTTTTCTGCATCTGTCTTTGAATCTGTTAGACGGAGTTTTGAAAAATCGATTTCTTGGAATGTTTCACTTTCTATGCCACTCTCAGCTTCTGCTTTTGTCTGATACACAGGTTCTCTGCGAGATAAGTGATTAGCATCACCGAGCTCATATGGGCTGCTTCTCGTACTGCTACTACTATCATCATGTTCCTCGGGTTGTGCCACTTCTTTTGTTTCCTGTTGAGACTCGTATATTACACTCTCTTTCAAGTCTCTTTTGGACACATAAAGAGGTTCCCTAATTTTTGCTGAATCACTTTCATTAGCTTCCTTCCTTGTTTGATATATCATTTCCTTTTTTGCCTGATTTCTTTGCTTGATTATTTCAAGTTTTTCTTCCAGCCTTATACCGTAACTTGATTCTTTTTTAGCGAGTAACGCTGCTTTCTGTGACAATATTTCTTGTTTTGACACGTAAGTACATTCTGCGGATGCTGGTCTTACATCAGGTCTCATATCCATCATTTCGTGGCGACTGCTATATTGAGAATCAGAACAACTGGACTTAACTTCAGCCCGAGTGCCGTAAGGTGAATCAGTTTGGCCCAGTCTTGTCATCATTTCTGTTCGTGTACCGTACGGAGGCTCACTCATACATTTACTCATAGGAGATATTCTTCCAGCGTAGTTCACTGGAGTCTGTAACCTCCTATCAGGCCTTACACCATAATGATGTTCATTCCAAGATGTGCTCGGTGGCGGATCATATGTTCTTTTCCCATAGAGAGTTTCTTTACTTGAACCATCCATTCTATGTTTAAGCATATCTTCTTTTGTGCTGTAAGGAGATTCAGAGAATCTTTGTCGTAACATTTCCTCTTTAGTCGAATAAGAACTATCGGGTGTTAGTCTTGTTCGTAGCATGTGCTCTTTACTAGAATACGGTGATTCACTGTAAAGAGAATCAGATTGCTTGGCAATCTCTTGTTTGTTTGTGTACGGACTTTCTGAAATCAATTCATTTCTTGTTGCGTAAGGACTTTCTCTAATACATTCTTCCCTTGAGGCGTAAGGGCTTTCTCTTGCACATTCTGCCGCCGTGGCGTATGGACTCTCCCTTATGCATTCGTTTCTAGTAGCATATGGACTTTCTCTGACAGATTCTACTCTTGTAGCGTAGGGATTTTCTCTGACAGATTCTGCTCTTGTAGCGTAAGGGCTCTCTCTGACAGATTCTGCTCTTGTAGCGTAAGGGCTCTCTCTGACAGATTCTGCTCTTGTAGCGTAGGGACTTTCTCTGACACATTCGGCTCTTGTGGCGTAAGGGCTTTCCCTTGCACATTCAGCCCTCGTTGCATAAGGACTTTCTCTTATGCACTCAGCTCTAGTTGCATAAGGTGGATCCATTAGTGGCATTTCTAGAGTTTGTCGATTTCCATACGGATTTTCAAAACTCTGGTTGGACATTTCTGACCTACTCGTATAAGGGTTTTCAGAAGAAGTATCATAAAGAGAAGTGTAAGTCCTTCGAGGTTTCGGAATAGGATCATAAACAAAATGTTCTTTACTTTGGTATAATGGTTCTGGAGGTAACGGTTGTGTGGGGTGAAATGGTTCATGTTTAACTTGTTGTTGTCTTTGGTAGATGGGGTCTATTTTGGTAATCATATTAAAGTTGGACGTCTGTCCATAGATGCCTCTCCTGTTATATTCTATGAGAGAGTTCTGTCTACGCAACAGCGGGGTAACTTTCGGTTCTGTTTCCATGTCACACATGGAGTTTTGCCTTCTCAAGCTCTTCATGACGGGCTTGGCGTCATAATCTCGGACAGTACAGATAGATCCGTTTCTTTCATCACAAAACGAACTCTGTCGTTTCAAGATTGGCTTCAATACAGGCTTTTCGCAAGAGGCCGAGTTGCTTCTTTGCAACATCTGGTTCCTTATTTGCTGGTTTCTCATGTGTATGCTCATGTCACTGAGGTCCGACTTCTCTCGTCGTAACTTCGGCATTTGTGACACGTTGTGTCTCTGTTGTAAGTCACTTTCACACAGTGACTTTTGTCGAGACACTTTTTGTGAATTTTTCGTTTTCGAACGGAATAGATCGAGGACGGCGCTTTTAATGAACGATGGCTTTTTAGATAATTTCTTTTTAGTTTTTGGTGAGAACGTCTCGTCGCGCTCCACACTTGAGCTCATGGCCTCTGATGAACTGCGGACACCCACAACCAAACACCCTCTTAGTTACTCATGATAGATAGTTTGAGGACAAATCAGATGATTCAACATCATCATGAAACTAAGAAATTCAGACTAATAGATGCATGAAACAATATTGAAATCTCTGAAATGTCCCAATGAGCATGACAATTTTCAAAAGATGAATTTTGTGATTCTAAAAAAAGCATATTGAAATAATGATCTGGAAATGTCTAAGAAATAAATATTTCGGAGAAATATGGGAAATCACTAGAAGACTTTATTTCATAGAAACAATTGAAGAAGAATTTAATAATAATGAAAAGTCCAAATATGTAATAAGACAGATCCATAAGAATGCATATTGAATTGAATATAAGAAGGAATGAAGACGATGAAGAACTTAATTCAATATGCTTTAACATAATTATCAAGTTGCACTAAAATGCAGACACGCACTGCCAATAGTTTGTTCCGAAACAAACAACTAGATACTCTAATAGATTACAATGTTATTACAATTTACAGACTAACGCCCCGATATAGAGATATATGTTACAAAAATATATGTATAAAACTGTTTATAATACCACATACAAAACCATAACTAATACTGTGGCCCGACAAGACATTGTTAGTCGTTGGAAGCGATTGGTGTTTGCATGTTAGAGCAAATTGTACAGGGGCTGATAATATAACTAAGGAGGAAATGATAAATCTGATAGTTTGGTCAAATTAGACCTAAAATAGAAGTTACAAAAAAAATCGCACCCAGCTGAAAATTGGTAAGATTGTTCAAAACAACGTTATAAATGAAATCTAAAAAGTCCTCATCAATCCGATACCTGGAAAAAAATTACTCGGAGTCATAGATCAGTTAAACAGGTTTTTCGCGATTTTCAACAAAACGGTAAGTTTTATCACAAAACTAACCCAAACAAAAATTTTAAATCAGATAATTATCAATAAAAATACTTTTTTTCCCATTTTTGTGAACTTTGACCCTAAGTTTTTTTTCCAAGTTTCTGATCGATGAGGACTTTTTACGTTTTATTTTGAATAAACCTACACATTTTCAGGTGGCTTCGAATTTTTGTACCCTTGGGTGTCTAAAGTGACCGGACTATGAATGAGATTTCAGAAACATGCATTTTGTAAAGTAGAATCATTAATTTTGACATGTTTTGTGAGACTGTAGATGTATTGGGACTATTTGGAACTTATAGTGTAGAGACACGCAGACGGAAGTGCAGTATGTTGAGCTTACCTTAAGTTATGCATGTGTTGAGGCTTCCTGTAGAGCTCGAACGCTGATCCGCGTTGTTCTCTACTGCCGGCTAGATCTGAAAGAGATGGTATGTTCAATAAAAAGGGAAAAGCAAAGAAAAGAAGAGATGCAGTAGAATCAAAACAGTAGGTAAGGAATTTCCGTAATAACAATTTGTTATTCTTACTACTAAAAGCCACGCAAGTCATAAACATTTAAACTCCTTTAATAAAGACTCTTTAATTATTGGAAATTCATAGTGTTAATTTTTTTATTAGCCATACCGAAGACAACCTCCTGTATTATTTATTCTTACGATCCATCCTAAGGTTGTCTGGTAGATCTCGTTTATTTCTTCCTGCTGTGTTTTTTTCGTAATTAGTGATACTTATACTTTTTTTTATTCATTGTTATTCAATTAATAGTATGTGTTTTATCATTCAAATGGTTTATTTTACTGTTATAATCGTCTTTAAGTGTTGCATCACTTGAATTCTGTCAAATAATGGAGGTACTTTTAAACTCCCAGTGCCTGTAATGTTGACCATCGTCGACACTCGTAAGTACTTTTTGTGACAGAAAAATAAAATTATTATTATTATCCTTATAAAGTTTATGAAATGATCGACTTACCTATGAGATGTGGATTGTGTGGTAAGTTGATGGCTCGGTGGTGTGAGGGTGGGCCCGAGTATGGCGGGGACTGAGGCGGCATCTGGCCACCATACATGTTTTGCTGAAATTATACCAATCGATATTAATCATATTTTAAGTATATCTTACACTTTAGATACACAATATAAGTATTATGTATAGATTTTTAGTGGTTTTAAGTGGGATCGCGGGTAGCTTATAAGATTAATGAAATGAACAGAAAATGATCGTTCATCTTAGTGTACATAGTCAAAGTACCACGAATCCTAGTTTGTTAATATACTAGCTTAAGTATCCTCTTTTCTTCCGGTGAGAAATTATCAAATAAATCCTCTCGCTCTGAGTAGAGTGAGAAAGAGTGTCTTCGCAGCTTCGGTAACTAACCTTATATTGACTATTTTAATTATCTTATCGGGCGACATTGCACGGGATACATCGTATCGAGGTACAGAATCGCGAGACAAATATCTCCTAACAAAAATGCGGCTAAAGGCTTAGCGATATTATCAATTGCTTTGTAATGTCTTACAAGAAGTAAGTAAAGTGCAACACACACAGATGCAGAACTTACCTGTTGGTAATTATTGTGGTTATGCGGCCTATGTGCTGGTTGTGAGTGCGAGTGTTGGTGTGAGTAGTGCGGGGACCCGGGGAACCCGCCGGGTGCGGCTGCGCGGGGGCCCGGGGGCCCTGATGGAGGTGGGGGCTCCATACTCTGCTGGAGCCACAGGAATAGTATGGTTAGGAATTTGTTACAGTTAGGGACTGTGCTAAAGAAATCCATGCATTTTTCAAATAATACCTAGAACTAGTGAACTAGAAATAATAACAATAATCAGGATTATGACAGCAAGATTGTGTTTAAACAAACTGAAAACATGACAATAGAATTTGTTTAACAGCTATCCTTCTAGACATGGGCTAAGCTTACTATCAAATGTTTACTATAAACCAAGATATGATATAAAATATCAACTTCAGTTGGCTATTATTGTAAAATATAAACAAATTGGTTAGTTAATTCAACATATAAATGCAATCCACGAATATACACATATTGTGTAATATAAAGCAAAAAACGTAAATGTAAAACATGCGTATGTAGACGATATTTTTCTTACCCCATTCCTAGGATGGTGTGAGTTGTCTGGAGGCCTGTAATGCTTGGGCTTGGGAGGTGGCACGGGCTTGTAGGGCGGCACGGGAGCTCCGCTGCGCCCTCCGTAGTCCGCTTGAGACGCAGAGTTTGTACGCCCACTACAGAATGACGTCATGAATAAATACATTTTAAACCGAATGATATTGTATTTTACGTTGCAAGTAAAAATCATAATTTCTTATAATAATAGTGATTTGATTGGGTTGTATTTTTTTTACCTTACTTTATGCAAAATTTCTGGATTCTTGGTCAACGGGAAGCACCACTGAATGTTGTTTCCTTTGATTGTCGAAATATATTTTTTGCGACATAACGGCCACATATTTTTTCCGTTAAGTTATAATTTTTTGTTTCACAGCTTCAAGGAATTGCAGACCCTAAGTATATGATTTTACGCATTACCGAGATAAAGAATCTTGACAGACAGACAGACAGACGGACGGACGGACAACAAAGTGATTTGCGTTCTAGTCAATTCCCCATGGTCCTGCTAGATTGTGCCCTGCTAGATTGTAGATAAGTACGTACCTGTATTTGGCATGGTCATTGGTTGGCACGTTGGGCAGCGACGGTCCCCGCGCATGCAGGGGCGTGTGAGGACTGTTGCCGTTGATAGGCGGGGGACGGCCAGTTTGAGGACTTCGATATTCCGGCGGCCTGCTGCAGGAAATTTTTTTTTTTAATGCGCCTGGCAGGGTTTGAACCCACGACCTACAACTCGTAAGTCGGGGCTGTTACCACTCGGCCACCACTGCTCTCACATTGGGGCTGTTATTATTTACCAACTAGCTTCAGCCAGCGGCTTATCCTGCCTGAAAGTAGAAAATATTCCGAGGGGAATCTACTCCCGGGATAAGAAGTAAGTATTCCAAGACATGGTCTACTCGTGTACCAAATTTCATCGAACTCCGTTCTACTGTTCGACCGTAAATAAGATATAATCACAGAAACAGACACACACGCAAACGTTCGTCTTTATAATATTATAGTGAGATTAGCTCGTCGATTCATTACCACTTGACATAATTATACTTATTATTAAATAACACACACACCATCTCACGCACACACCATCACACACACACACCATGTCCTTTCAAAGTACGAAATCTTAACTTATAACTACACATATGAGTATGTAATAAACTAGCTTTTGCCCGCGGCTTCGCCCGCTTACATAAATAATAATTTTATCGGTGAAAAAATTTTAGTAATCGGACCAGAACTTTTAGGGATTACCTCCTACAAAAAAAACAAACTTTACCCCTTATAATATCAGTGTAGACTACGAAGTTTAGTTTATACATACTTTTTCTTGTAATTAATCATTATCAACACTTTTTAACACCACTATATCAACAGCACATTATTTTGGTTCACCACCACTTCTGACTTAGTTCAAACCCCACTAAACATCTGCATTATAAAATCCAAGAGCACACAAAATACGGCATATTCGAAGATCCTAAAATACAAAGATGATGAAGTAAACGAGATAGCCAACACTGTGAAAGTAGTAACAAGTTGCTGGGCAATTGTGTTAAGTCTATTGTGAGGCAGTTTTGGTCAGTTGACTCGACCTTTTTTGGAATTAAAAGGTGGTCTATTGTGTTTTTTTTTTCTGAACTGCATGGTGTTTAAAATAGGTTGAAATTGTGTTGCACATTGCAAATCTTTGTTATTATTGAATTTCTGAACAGTTTACAAATGTGTTTCACTTTTTTCTTACGACTTTGGTGTAAACTACACTACTTCTGGGCATAGGCTAATCAATCATTTATAACAGTAATATAATTATAGGAAGTTTGTGAGAAGTAGTTATGTCGTTTAGCCTGTTTCCAGATAGGCCTTATCTACCAAATAAATTCTACAATGGAAAATAAATATTTATTTCTATCTTCATGCACCACAAAAATTAAAAATACGTTCAGCGGAACATATAACCTCCTTCTTTTTGAAGTCGGTTAAAAAGTGGGACTTCACGCTAAACATATCCACTGGATCATCATCATTTTCCTAGCCTTTTCCTAACTAGCTTAGGTCGGCTTCCAGTCTACGTTTTTCCAGTTACGTCTGTGTTTTACATGGAGCGACTGCCTATCAGACCTCCACAACCCAGTTACTGGGCATGGGCAACGCTATAGCTTCTTGGATAAACTGATGGTCTCATCAGTAGACTGGTAGCTAAATTAATCAACCTGATAACCTAAGCTAAATACATACGGTGATTGAAAACAAGCCATGACTGTAATAACACTAACCTGTAATTCTGTTCTGGACTTCTGTAATCCAGTGAGTTGTGTTCGTGCGAATTTGAATTCCGTTGAGGACTCTGTGTCATGTTACTCTGTGACATTGCCGTTGGGTTCGGAGGCGGTGGAGGTTCCATTTTGCTGCAAAAAGTAATTATTATTAAAATACTAGCTGCTGCCAGCGGCTTCGCCCACGTGATTGTAGAAAAAGATCCCAAATTCCATTATTATTCAAAAAACTATTCCCGCTCTGGATCTAAAGCCAACCCATATTCCTTCAGTTGCCCTTTGCGTTCCAAGGTCGTGGTATTTTTTTTTATCAATGTAGTAGACCAGCTTCTTTACATACATTATATATGTCCTAGAAATTCAATTAAAGTATTTCAGAATGCCATCCAAATCATGGACTGAGCTTATTTAATTTCACCTCTATAGTTCAGCATAACAATTTAAACAGTGTTACTAGCACTGTTAAAGACAATTTCCAGTACTTACATAGAAGGAGGCGCCACCTTGAGGTCATCAGGTGCGTTAGGCGGAAGGCGGCATGACCCCACAGCTGAACCATTGTTGGAGGCACCGCTGTAGTCGTATGACGAAGTGCCGTCATACGAACTTTGCTGTTGAGGGAAAATAATCATGAAGTTTAATAATCTATTTTTTTTTTTTTCAAATAAGGCTGAGTGTCAATTCCATTTGAATTTACAATAGACTCGTCAGAAAAGTTTTGACTTTTTTTTTTGAAGTTTTTACTTGGGCACAGGCATAACATATTAATATTATGCCTGTGTCCAGGTAAATTGGGATAAAAATAATATAATAATAACATCGATTTAACATTACGTAGAAATAATTATTTAATTTGAATTTGGTCAGGCTGAATCTACTAAGTCCTAAAGCCACAATTCATTGAAGGAATATATAAAAAGAAAATCTTTACTAACTGGGTTGGAAGGATGTCGATGCCTATCCAGCGACCCCTGTCCCTGACTAGGCTGTATGATCATGCTGGTGGGCCGCGCGGTGTACGTCGCCGCCTCGTCGCTGCCCGGCTCTTTGGGATGCCCGAACAGACGCTCTTGGGCGCTCGGACGATTTCCCTGGGAGAATAAAAAAAAACTCTTAAATGTTACTAAATATTATTACAAAAATGCATTGAAAACCATCATTATTCGTTGATTATTATTTATCATCATCATCAGCATTTCAGCCGATACACGTCCGCTGTTGGACATAGGCCTCCCTCAATCATTATTAGATACCTTGAATAGAAGAACCAACAATTTGCCAATAAAGGTCTTATAGATTAATATTTGGACGCCATGTTTTGTCGTGAAGGCAAACAATAGTCTATAGATAATTATATTTTTTCATGTATATAGAAATTCCCCACTGTATTCTCTATCGTTCATTCATGTATAGTTTATAAAGTAGAGTATGCAGTTGTTGTGCTGTTGTTACCGTGTTGTTGTTGCTGAGTTGTTGTTTTTCTTGTTGTTCGTGTTAAAGCACAATTTTCTACCAGTGATACTGACGTGAAAAGAACAATACTTACAGAGGTGTTGTGCCGTAGATTGTGCGGCGGTCTCCCGGGAGGAGGTGCGGGGAGCAACACTCCTCCGGCTGGTCGGCTCACTGTGCCGCGCGGGGGCAGCTCTGGTACTGACGGAAACAATGCTTCATTATAACGGTGAACGAGTTATAGGTAATTTTTACGTGTATAAGGCTGAAACCCTATTACAGTGTAGCGACATCTATGACGCCACATAAGAACTACGAAAAAAATACGAAATCCTGCATCGCGCAACCTCCAAAACAGTATAATGCCATCACGATGTGGGTCCCAGCAGGGTCTCAGCCTACTGGGGCCAAAGGAAAGGGAAAGAAAGGCTCGGCCCCGGGCAACGAAGAAACGGGTTATATTTTTTAGTCAGTAAAAGCCGGACACTATCACCTGCTCAGCCAAGAGAAGGGGATGTCATCTGGATGATTTTTACACACCAAAAAAAAAACACTATGTGGGTGCGATGGTACTGTCGGGCACGTATAGGAGTACCTACATCTTTCTGGAATAAAGCTACTACTGATTATTCATATTTTTATGGAAAAGTTTAACATAGTTAAAAATTACAGTCAAATAAAAATCCTGTTTCGCATCTATATGTATAATACGGGCTAATGAATCCACACTCGTACGTATTGACATGAAAAATAGGAAAGATAAGAAAAGAAAAATAAGATTAAGATCCTCATCCATCAGCGAGATCAATGACAAGGGCTCATGAGAAGAAAAATCCTCACGTTCATTCTACTAACAGCTTATGCCTGCTATCGTAACGAACTTACCGGTTCCATACAGCGGTGAGTGCGGTGGCGACTGCGTCATTGGATTCAGCTGGTACGGGGGTGCTTCGTTATTACCCCCCATACTGTGGCTCTGACTGTGGTTCACACCGTTCGTGGGCGCACCGTTTGTGGTCGCCGAGAACCCGTACTTGCTGTCGCCGTAACCGCCTTGCTGTTTGTCGAAACAAGATGAATTAACATTCTACCAATAGCAGCAATGCAGGTGGGTCTATGCTATAGGAAACAAGCACTTGCGGAGCACGAACTGAGCTAAAATTCGTGTGGTGTCGCTCGTGCTCGGGTCCTCTAGAGTCGGTCTTATCTACACGAATTTGCACTCGGCTCATGCTCCGCTCGTGCTAGATTCTTCTAGCATAGACCTACCTTATAGTAATGTTATAAAGAGGAAAGATATGTATTTTTGTGAATGAATGAATAAACTCAAAAACTACTGAACCGATTTAAAAAATAATCTTTCTTACGTGCGGACGAAGCCGCTGACAAAAGCTAGTGTTGGTATAATTACAATTGACTTCAACGATTCTTGTTTTTTAGTTCAAGGTCAAGATAGGAACCAACAGGAATTTAAAAAATAATAAGCAAGTGGAATTTTGCTTAGATTTGTAATATACCTACACCAATTCAGTAACCTTTTAATCTACGTTAATAAATCAATAATAATAACTTCGTTAATAATTCGGAAATATATGGGTGAAGTTGTATTTACAAATTAATCAAGATCCTCCACTATTAATGAAGAAATATTTTTAGAGAGATTAGCACATGTCATGTAGCAGCATGGTTAGAAACCTTCTTCCGTTGAAATGGTTTGAAAAAAAAAATTAACTCTATTATTTTTTCTGATGTAACTTAAAAGGAAATTACATAATTTTACTAGTTTCATCTACATCCTCGTCTTTATATTCCACATAATTAATTTTCCAATCTAAAATCAATTCGGCATCTACCAAATATGGCCAGAATGTAATAAATCACACACAACATAATACATTGAAGCAGATACAAACCGTATAAGGAGGTGGTACAGCGTCGGCCATATGGTTGATATCATCGTCTCGATCCATATTATCTTGAGTCGTGGCTATTGAGGGGTCGGACGATGACTTGACGAGTCGCGGGGCCGGCGGAGGACTCACTTCCAAGTCACTTTCAGGACTCGAAGCGTATGACAGCCTATTCTCAGTACTCGACGACATTGAGAACAAAAAGTCGTCGGACAACGGCTCTGGCCTCTGTTCCGCCATTCCAGAAATGTCGATGTCGCGTCCAGGAGGTAGGTTATGGAATGGGGTGACAAGACAAGACAAATGAATGATTGCATTTAACACATCACAGAAACTAAAAACGGGATTTAGCGTCTGTCAATGATTAATGGTTTTTCTAGGTTTTTACACACTGAGAAATCGATATTCAAAAACCAAATTAAATTTCAACAAATTACGACAAATACAAGGTATGGAATTGCTCGTTTAAAAGATATGGAATTAGGGACTTTTTGAATATCGATTCAATAAAAACAGGTGGTTTTTAACACTGGTAAATTGTGACAATATTTACAAAACAAAAACACACTGGCAGTAAATCTGTGGCTAAAACTAAACAAAAAAACAAACAAAATACATATAATAAAAGTGCTAAAAGCAAATTAATATAAAGCAGTCAAGCAGCCAATATACAAATAATAAAGTTTAGAAAATATAAAGATACTTGTGCTAAATCTAAAATGGTAACTTTGGTTAACTTTGTTAGAACTAACATCTATTTTATTCTAGACGTACCCTAAATGCTGTTCAGAGATCGGTTTACTAATGATAGGATTGTCTCTTTCTGCTTCTGACTTACTCTCATTCTCAATTTTCTCTATCTCTTCCAACTTAAGTGTGGGAAGAGATAAGTTTCTATACTTATTTAAGTTTCTACCGGAAGGTATAGGTAAAGTGCGTACTTCGCTAAATCTTCCGGGTTCTAGAGCAGGTTTTTCACTACACTTGCAGTTAGGGATCCTACACGTCTGCCTCATCGGTCTTTCTAGAGTTTTGAATAAAGGCTTCGGATTCTCTTTTTGAAGTCGTGCCTTCCATTCTGGGACTTCGTTTGTCTTTTTAATTTCGTTATCAGTTTGGAAGAACGAAGCTGGTCGATATTGATCCGTCATAGGAACCACAGAAGATGGTCTCTGAACATTTTGAATTGGCGATTTGGTAGTCGTTTCAAGAACGCTGTAAGGTCGAAAACTCTGTGGTGGATAAACGTTACTTTTAGTAAATATTTGAGAGAGTTCAGGGCTCGCGTTTAGAGAAGTTTTTAACTTAGGGGGATTTATTTTTCTCTGATAATAATTCTGCCGGTCATCGTAAGGGTAGCTAGCTAAAGTATGTCTGTTTTTGTTGTTATTAGCAAAGTAAGTATTTGGCACACTGTAAGCATTGTTAGGCATGCATGGGGTTAAAGTTTCTGAGTAGTAGTAAGGTACGACATGATTTCTGTTAGCGTCATACAAATGGTCGTGATTTTTAGTGCTGGGGTTAAGATTTAGAGGGGGTAAATTCTGTGGGGAACTGACGGGTCGTTGAGGAGAAGGGGGGTACATGTTCAAAGGATAGGAGATTGGGTAGAAGGCTGGGTACGGCGAGGGTGGAATGGGGAAGTATATGTCCGACACCATTTCAACGTGCTACACCGCCGCAAGACAGAACAGAAACGATATTGGTTAATATATAATGTTTTATGATCTTAGAAATGTTGATACAACCAAATATAAAGAGTAAAAATTTAATTATAGTGATCAACTAAACATTCGTGCCACGATTCAGATAAATATGGAGTGTTGTACATATATGACAGTCGTAATAAGTTCCATTGATCGACTGTCTGTTATTTTTGAGGACATCTATGTCGACATTTCAACAGTGACCGTTTGCTATCTCGTTGCACTTTTCTTAGAACCATTTTTCTACATTCTATGGCCAAATTAAGAATAAATTTCTAATAGTATAAGTTGTATCCACATTTAAAACGCCGATTAAATAAAGTATAAAGATTCTAAGAGACATTGAGAGCACATAAAAATTTACCAAATGCACCAATTTGCCTTTACCAAGCAACCATCTTGAAGCATGATGCGTTTACTGTCGCAATATAGAATACGTTAACATTGAGAAATGAATCCCATAAAGAAATGGTTATACATATAATAAAAACATACGTATCTATGAAATAAGTTTTGTTATGAAACAAGTGATAAATATTCTTATCTATTTCATCAAAATGGAAGAAGTTTCCGCTGCGCTGCGGTCTTAGCGTTCGATAATAATTTACGTGTCTTCAAGGCTAGAGTTAATAGGCTCTTAATAAACTAGTGAGCCTCACCATCAACGATTGCATTACTGCAAGCCTACATACTATGTGAAAAGTCCCACTAATTTAGGACTTTTTGTAGTCGTGGTCACTAATGGAATTTCACTTTATAAAGAGCCTCAGAAACAAATAAATGATAAATTATATTTATTTTGCAAATAGATTTAAACAACTCTTTTACACGTCAATTTTTTTTTCGTCAGTTTAAACTAGATGAGGCCGGTGTTTCCCAGCTAATCCTGAGAAGAAACACCGAAACAAACTCAGGGGTCAAAGTCTCTTTTAAAGTCCATACAGTAAATATGTAAGTGTCAAATCACATGAGAGCCATGCAGATTTGTTTGAGATGGTCTTTTGAAGAAAGAACCACACAGATTTAAGTGGACCTGTCCAGCAAGCATTTGTCAGTATTCGCATAAGTAATTTATCATAAACTACACAATTACCAAAACAAAAAAATCTTACAAAAAATATACTTTATTCTGCAATTTCTTGCTATTTGTTTCATAACAAAACCCTCAACCAAAATCCTGAAATGTATCCCAAATAATAAAAATATCATAAATTTTATAAAAATTTCATCCAAAATGCTGACCTTAGTCTCGGACACCCATAGTTGTTGCTGCTGCGTCCTCTGTATCAAGTCCATGAGCTTGCTAAACCATGTGTTGGCGTTCGCCTCACTCAATGTGATCGTGTGCGTGAAGACGTGGCCCCATACTCTTTCCATGTGTTGGCACTGTTCTAGGAGTTTCTTTGATGATTTGTGAGCAGACCTTGGGAAGAAAATTTAAAATTATGACAATAATTCTTTCACAAACACAGTAACTGTTTTTCCGTCGGTTATATTGTATGTACTATGACGACACTCGCGAATCTTTTGCGATTCAAAATCACAACTAGCCTGCTTTGCCTAGTTTGAGAGTAGTTGCTAACTTTTTAAAGTCGATAGTCCTTACTAATATTATAAAAGCGAAAGTGAATTTGTTTGTTACGTCTTCACGCCTAAATAGCAAAACCGATTTTGATGAAACTTGGTACACGGATAGACTATGTCCTGGAATAGGATATAGGATACTTTTTATCCGGGAAGTATGTTCCCTTGGGATAATTTTCTGCTATCACGCGGGCGAAGCCGCTGGGAGCAGCTAGTAATAAATAAATAATAATAACGGCTTGATGTTGTGTGTATAATTGAGTGGGAGGTGCTGCAATCGTTGACATGTTTTTTGAAGTACAACGTCTATCGGGACCGCTAGTATTAAATAAATTATTATTATTACAAATAAGACCCTCTCAGACCTGAGAATCGAAGCCTACAAAATCTCAAACTGTAATAAAAATGATTTGTAATAAAAATGATATTTTACTTTGTCCTAAAATATGTTAATATATTGGTGTTCACTTATAACGATTACTTACTTTGGTAACCCAGCCCTAAGCTGTTTAATGATATGTTTGTTATCTGCTTTCAAGAATATCACAATAGGGTAGAACTGGGCGTAGTTGAGCCTGTCCACGGCGTTGGGGGTGATGTCCAATAAGGCGTGCTTTCCCCTTTCCATGATGGTTCTAATGCTTGATAGGCGGATTATACCGGCGGACTTCGTTTTGGTATCTTCTAAAGTGCTGTCCATTTCTAAACAAAAGAAAAATGAGATTACATAAATTGAAAGTTGGATATTAGATGTGGCTCTAGGTTTCTATCAAGTTTCTACTCAAAGTCAAAATACATTTCGGAATTAGATATACAACTTTATAAGCACTAACATATTAAGAAACGGACTTGTAAGTTTTGTAATTAAAAGTTTACTTTGAATTATTGAATGAAATCAAGTTTCACTTATCTGGATGACTTTGTAATCCCATCCAACTCTAGTATACCACTATAAACCCTTTAATTTCAGGATCATAATACAACACTTATTAGATCTGTGCATAAAGAGATTTGATTTGATTTGAAGGCGCCGCTATGTATAAGTAATGTTGGGAACACTATTACGTCATTATAGTGCGACCGTAACATCATGATATTTGGAACTATGGTAGATAAAGTAAAAAATATATAATTCCGACGCTATAATAAAAAATACAAACGACAGCTCAGTTTGGGAACCAGTATCAGCAACTTCTACGATTATTGTACCTATTTTCTTGGAATTATAATATTTTAAATAGTTAATTTGGTACCAATAAACAATGTTTCATTTTACGCCACAACGTTTCTCTTTACGCACAGACACTAATAATCGTATTAGTTCTTTTACCTGAGTCTTTAAAAATTGTGAAACATATAAAGGCAGAACTAAAGCATCTGCACTTACTTGGCGACGAGAATTTATCCGGGCTCTCAGTCAAGAGTCGCTCCCTGGCTATATCCGCGACGGCGCCCAGCACGATGACGGGCCGCACGAAGCCGGGCTGCTTGAGCACGACGCGCTCGTAGGCGGGGAACTTACTGATGCTGTCCGATAACACTACCTCGTCCCAATGTTCCTGTCGGACAATTTCAAATAGAAGTAAATTTAATGTTTTCGAGAGCAAATAATGTAAAGAAAAACTGGCCAAGTGCGAATCGGAGTCGTACATGAAAAGTTCCGTACTAAAATATTAACATAGAGAAAAAACGCATAAAAAGTAATTTTTTGTATGGGAACTCCCTTTAATTTTTACCTTATTGTTTCTTGTTGTAGCGGCAATAGAAAATATAAAAATACAAATTCCGAGAAAATTTCAACTCTCTATTCTCTTACGGAAGGTTGCCAACTAGCCACTTTTACTAAGCCACAAAGCTTAGCAAAAGGGGCCAGTTGGCACCCTTCTGGTACGTAACGTAAAAAAAGATCACTCGCAACACCTCTCGTGCATGTGGTAACAAGACACGATAAATCTGTGTTTCTTCTTGAAACTCAAATATACATAGCTAATTATATCGGTCTTAATTTTACTTTAGAGAGTACTATCATCATCGTCTTTCTAGAATATATAGGAAGATTTAATACTATGTTACCTTGCCAAGGCTCTTGCTTCGTCGATGCGTGGACCGACGTCTCCTAAAGAAGTTGTGTTTGCCATCGTTGCCGCTCATCTCTTTCTTGGTGGCGTTGAACTGTGCCGTCGCCAACTCTTCGGCGCGAGCCTTGTTGGGGATGGTGCCTTTTTGGACCTCCTGATTGTTGCGACCTGAAGGACATGATGTTGTATTATAAGGTGCACACAAAAACATCATCATTAGCCTTTTTAATGTTCCCACTGCTAAGACTCAGGCCCCCTTTCTAGGAGAGGAGTCTTACCAAGTAGCATAATAAACTTAGGAGGATTTCGGTATGGTAATTTTAGAGAAAGTTTACTAATAGCTTTCGTATGCTTTCGTATTGTTAAGGACTGGATTGTGAATTTGAGGAAAACCTCAGTCGAGGACATCCCAAATTGCAAAAATAACTTAATTTAGGATGCGGGACTCCAAACAGATCGTTGTAAAAGTATACATCATATAGCATAATTTTATTGTTGTACTAGCGTTTTCATTTGAGTCCTTAGTTATTGCTCCTTTCCCGTGGGTCGTTACACAATGTTAAGTGTCTTCTTCAATAAATGGGATATCAAACACTAAAGATCAAACCCAATCAGTAGACTGAGATTAGCGTGTTCAAACAAACAAACTCTTCAGCTTTATTATACTAATTTATAGTTAAACTCACCTATCCTATAGACCTGCCAGGCGCCCACGGTGCCGTTGTGCAGCGTGTCCACGACGTGGAACACGTCGCCGCACCGGAACGACATCTCGCCGTCCGTCGGCTCCGTGTAGTGGAAGTGCGTCTTTATGTGGAACGAGTCGCCCGCTGCAACGGCAAGGGTTAATGCATTACTCAAGAGTATGACGGCGCTTTTGTATTTAAATTAATTTTCTAAATATATCAGTGGTGGCGCTAGTTGTTTAGAGCGGCTCTTGTAGTTTAGAGTGACGTGTCACGTGACTGGCCACGACACTTTAGGGCCTATTACACTACGCGTTATTCAGTCAAAGTCAAAGTCAAAACGTTTATTGCAAACTAAGTGTACAGAGTGATTACATTATATTATTTAGTGCTTATGACTTAGCAGCCTTTTCCAAGCATTGCAATTTTTTTGATACGCCTAGCCTTATAATCCCAATTTGGCATGCATTAAAAATGTGGTACATTTTCTTAATTATTTTATATTAGGTACTACAATTGAATTAAAAAAAAAAATTAAACATAATTATGTCAAAATTACATGTCAAAGATAGTGGATATAACACAATTTTTTGTTAAATTAATGTCAATGAAATTATGATTAATTCAGCACACGATATTCAGACTCGTCTTATCTCATATTACGAGTGAGACATTCTGACCCTTATTACACTACGCGTCGACAAGCCATAGACTAAAACCGTCTGAATATCGAGTGGTGTAATAAGCCATTTTGACGCAACACTAAGTGCGGGTAGGTTGACGACGGAGCCACAGTATGAACTGAGCCCCGGTCGGAACCACATGTGTCTACTACGCGTTCAGTGGAGTATCTTAAGTGTTCCCTATTTTGTAGTTATAATTGTTGTGTGGTGAATATCAATGATGATTAATATATGAGAACTAAAAGTAAGATGTGAAATACTAACATATGGTGATATGATTTGTAACGAGTGCCAAAGTAACCCCACTTTACGGTTCTTCAAAAAGCAAGATCTACTCACGCATCTGTCCACTAGCCACAGCATTGTATTCGTCAGGCGAGTGCTGCACGATGAGGTCGATCCGTTCTTGCAGACTCAGCAGGAAGAGCACAGCTTCCTCCCGCGTCACGCCTTTCATCTCCATGTCGTTTACCTGTTCAACCGCACAAAACTAGGACTCAATGTTCATGTTATTCTATAACCTGTCTCTCTCTCTTCATTTCAAGATAAATCTGTCAATGATTTGGGTAGAGTCGTGGTTAAGGTTGCCAGGTCTTAAAATCCTAAAACCGAGCAGATCAGCCAGCTTAGCCGGAAAGGGTACAAAGGCCCAACACTCTTTACTTGTTAGTCTTGATGTTTTTAATTTTTTGAGGTGGCAAATCAACCAATGGCTTCTCCCGCACTAGTGTGGAGTAAAAGGTGTCAGACTTTAGCTGATTGAAACCCTTCTGTGTCCTTCAGTTACCCTTTGCGTTCCAGACTCATGGTACCTACAACATATTTTTTTAAATAAAAGCTTTTTTTTCATATTTCAAAAGACTGCAGTGATTGCGAAAGTGTAAGTTATATTAGCTATCTTTTGTTTTTCGTAGGTTTCGTAAAAGATGACAAAGTTAATGAAAAGGAAAGGCTTCATATCGCCACCAAATACTGCTTGCGAGGTTTCCACACATTACCACCAAGGTAGAGAAAAAAAGACTTTCAGCAGTCTGTGGTACTTACAATAAAATTATGTGCAGTATTTACATATAGATATGGACTAGAAACAATTTTAAAAAAGTTATCCAGAAATTTAAAGGCTCAAATCTACTGGGTAGAATGTGTTATTTCAACATGATGGCGGTTTCATGTGATAGCATAGACAGGGTGTGGGAGATGGAGTACTGCCCAGCGACTAGCATACTCTCCGACCAGTAGCTATGAATCTAACTGTTCCACTTTTTAGACCCTCACAACTCTAGCAAGGACAACAATGAAAACACATACCTTAAGTATCTTGTCAGCGGGCTGCAGACCCTGCAGCGCGGCGGGGCTGGTGGGCTGCACGCCCGACACGAACACGCCGGAGCGGTTCCCGCCGCACAGCCGCAGCCCCACCGAGCCCTCCTTCTGGAAGCTTATCAGCCGCGGTTCGCTGCTGGAAATGGAACATACCGTAACTTTAGAGGTTTGACCTTACGGTGGACTTTATGGTGGACGTACCACCTATACGCACGAAGCGTTTTAGGAATATAATAATAATAATATTCCACAACTATCACACAACGCCGTCTAGTCCCAAGCTAAGCAGAGCTTGTGTTATGGGTACTAGACAACTGATAAACATACTTATATATTTCTAAATAAATACATGTTATAGATAAATTACTATTTTTAGTAATTAATAGTAGTGGAATGTTATGTTATATTATTATATTATATTATATATATTTTATAATATTGCAATTTAAAAAAGTACATAAAAAAGAAAGATTTGTAATTCTGCAGACATTGGTGATGAATAAATTATAATGACGGAAAAACAAACAAACATCAAATATTTTTATTGCAACATTATAGGAAATAAACTACATGATATAACAATTTTGTTTTATAGTCATGGATTCTTATCTATCCGTATAATATATTTCACACCTAACGTCTTAGTATAAGAAAAGTGAAAATGATGTAAAACTTACGATGGTTTATTTCTTTGATTGTTCATGGCTTCCTCTTCGTATAGCTGTCTTCTACTGCTGTAGTAATCTGCAAAGTTAATATCAATATTGTTATTTTTAAGAGTTATAGTTCAATACTAATAACAATAGATCGAACCAAAATGTATGTCAGATTCCTTGTCTTTATTACTTTCATAATTAATGTTATTCAATTCAGATTTATTGCTATCATCATAATTCACAAAGAGTTTCAAAATCAACGTGAGTATAGCTTCGTCTCTGTCATACACCGGAAATAATGCGTTCAACACATCATAGCACCACAAAATATATAGGTACAGAAGTCAATCTACATCTCTCGCAACGCACACATAGACACCGCTCACGGACACGATATCTCGGAGTGCCTCGGCCCGCTCGTCGAACAGTTCCGGCGTAAACGCTCAGTAGTGTGCGTCCACCGAGTGTAGGTATAAAAAGTGAAGTACATACTTGAGATTATTTTCTGTACCTATCTATTTTGTGATCTGCACTTTCCAAGATATCAGTCTTTCTGTTAATTATCTTCGTCCCTTGGCAGCATTGTACGGGCGATCCGTTTGTGCGACATCGGAACTTTTCGTGCGTTTCCGCTTATTACTAAAGTCGATCCATTTTACAAAACTTCATCACATACAGTGCGTTTCACTTAAGAAGTTCTTTTGCCGTAATGTTGGCTATACGGAAAAACAGTGTTGCAATATTTTTAGCAAATAAATTACTTAATATTAGGGAGATTAACTTATATTTCGTTCCTTTTAACAATTGCGTTTTTTTTTTTTACTATTTTTGAATAAAGTATAGGGCGCTGGGTTCCATTCCGATTGTCCTGCAATTCTTTCAAATACCGAAAACATCATGCCACAATATCGTAACTCTCTATAACAACTTCCTTTGAGACCTGCTTTTTTTAAATAAAGCCCCATTCCTCTCATAATTCTCCAAAAAGTGCTGCAACTACCGTTAAAATCGATTTCGTTGCGCATTTCGGGGAATAATTTTGGTAGAGTAGGCAACTCTTTCCTTTTCCCTTCTTTTTTGTATAGCCAACATTACGCCAAAGGAATGTCTTAAGTGAAACGCACTGTACCTTCGTTCCTCGGCGGCGGTGGTCGAGCTGGCTGATCGATTTGTTCGTGTGACATCGGGCCTGTTCGTGCGTCTCCGCCTCTTACTAATTACAATAAATTTTATAGAACTTCACCACATACCTTCGTTCCTCGGCGGCGGCGGTCTGGGCGGTTGGTCGATCTGTTCGTGCGACATCGGGCCTCTTCGTGCATCTCCGCCTCTGACTGGACCTGCCACATACAGGTTCTGCCCGCTGCTTGAGTACCCTGCTGGAGATGCTTCTGCAGCGCCATATACGTTGTGGGGACTGGCTTCTGTTAGGAAAGAAGAAAGATTCTTGATAACGTTTACTCGCAGGACTCTTGAAAATGGCTGTTATGTCTGGCGATATAAAAGAAACATGTGAAAAATCATCATCGTCATCCATGAGGATCTTGCGGATGATTTTTGACGAGGCAATCGTGCTATCCCAGTACCTTCTTCTTTCTTCTTCTCACATAGCTAAACATCTTTAAACATCGCTATTATTTTTAAGGAGCTCAGTATTATGTTAAAACTAGTATTTTTTCAAGTAAATAAAAATTTTTGCTCAAAAAAAAACTAAATAATGTTTAAAAATCTAAATTTACGGTTTAAATAAGAATATTTACATAAATTATGTATGTTATTTATGTTTACGAGATAAATTATTTTCTTATCTTAAAATCTTGAATAGAAATAACGATAAGTTGGTTATAAAGATCTCTCGATATTATTAAATAGATAAAAATCAAAAGCATACTTAACTAATAATTTGAATAAAATGTTATTCAATACTACTATTTAAATGATAATTTATTTTGAGTATAGTTACATATTTTTTTAATTCCACCCTTTATTTCGTATAAGTCTACATGCAATAGAATAACAAACAAAAAGGGCGGAAAAGACATCAGATAACCTGTTACTATGAATTCAGCACGTTTTTGAACCCCTCCTTTAAAAACCAACTGCAGAATAAAGTATCCACCAAGATTTCGAACTTTGAGGTAACTAGTGGTATAGTCCTATTTCGGCACTCTTGGATTGGGTATTTGACTGTGCCACACCAACACATTAAACAATATTTTATACCAAACAAAAAAAAACACAAAAATAACATTTTCTTTTTCTGAAAACAGCATCAGATTTGGTTATGAAATAAAGCAGCAATTAAAATTCCAAATATTGGTTTGAGGAAGAATGCGAGTGAGGTGGGAACATCCAATCTTTTTTGAGCACACGTAACCTAACGGCAGTGACGTCACATTTCAGTATGTGCATCTTGATACTGTTATTTGACAATTTCCCCTTCCAACAGATTTGAAAACATTATTAATATTCAACAAATTTGGTAATTTCTTTCTATATGCGGTTTTGTATAAAGTTACTTTTTAGTATAAACAGTAAAAAAAAGTGAGTACCTACCCAATTTTATTGCAGGATGCCGAGACGGGAATTTTTCGAGAACACGATAAATACATTGATGAGTGCCGAGATGGGACAAAACCGATCCAGTATCGTTTAGTTCAAGATTGGTACTGTTTCATCTTGACTGTCCAAAAATCTTAAAGTTTTTTGCAAATTAATTCATTAAACCCCTAGCGAATGCCGCCGTTCGCTCTATCATTGTCTTTCTATTATGTCTCTACTTACGGTATTTGGAAGGTTAAGAAGGAAATGACGGAAGCTCACAACTTACCAAGACTATTATAATTATTCTGATAATTCCCATTCGTGACCGTCTCTTCTCTGATCAGTTCCCTGGTCACTACCAGATTCAGGCGGTCCTTGCAGGACTCGATGAGTTTCCTGGCCTCCTTCAGGGTCATGGCGTCCGTCACTGGGGTGTTGTTGATCCTGGTCACCATGTCTCCTTCGCAGAGACCCTGGCCGCCTTGGTTCAGCTGCTCTCTGGCTCGTAGAGTTAGTTCTTTGACGTATAGCTTGCATCCTAATACTATGCCGAAATCTGGAAGCGAGAAATTTTAGCTTAAGAGAATGGGCTAGTTCCCTAAAAAAATTTAATTAGTTCGTCTTTTAGATTATTCAAAAATAAGGGACATTTATTTTTTTAATTGTAAATTAAACCAAAAATAACAAAGATACAGCTCATTAAAGTTACGTGTGACGTCACCCCGTGCGAAAAAATGCAGCACGGCGTGACGTTACACGTAACTTTAATGAGCTGTATCTTTGTTATTTTTTGTTTAATCTAAAAAAGAAAAAATACGTGTCCGATTTTTTTTTATAATCTAAAACACGGACTAAATAAAATGTAGTTATTTTGACCCTGGAAACTACCCTATTCGAGTTATGGTAATGCAAAACCGGATTTTATGTACCAGGACTTAATAATAATGTGTGTGGTGTGGTGTGTGTATCCATGCGAGTTTTATAATACACTCTCAAGACGAAAATTTCATTCTAATAGAAAGCAGTAGCGAAAGCATCTCCCGCTCTAAGGCGGAGCGGGAGGACCTGTCAGACTTTTACTGACTATAACCACACCTATTTTTCTTCTTTGTCTTGCGTTCCAGGGCCCTGGGTTCAATACTCAATACTCAATACTCAATACTCAATACTGCCCCCAGTAAGCTTCGGCCCTGCTGGGTCCTCTACGGTTTTGTTGAGATACCTTCGATGCGCGCGTGGACCACTACCATAAGGCGGTTGCTGTGATTGCGGCCGGTTTTCACGCGAAATCATCGCTTTCTATTTGGACTACTCCTAAAACCACAGTCCACCACAGTCGTAAGCATATAAATGACAAAGCAACTCATGTGTCCAGCACGCCAATGTCAGGACTACATGACAGACTTAAATGTTAATAAATCTTATAGAAAATATGTTTTTTTTTTTTTGTATTTTTGTTTTTTTGCTTTTGCTTTTTTGACGGGGTAGTCAAAAGATTAAGCATTTTGTACCTCATGGTAGTACAGAGCCATAATTCAGCTTTCGCAGATGTTCATAAAATAACGATACCTGTAATAAGAATTGACGTAAGGGACATTTAGCTAAAATTTAAAAATGTACCTCACGACGATTGATGTAAGAGTTTTTACTAAAATGTAAATACGTCCCTTACGTTTTTTGATATTTCTGGTACCGATTAATAAACTGAAACTCACCTTCTTTCTTCCCATTCCTAGTAAGAGACAGTTTGATAGTGGTGGGCGCGGTAGGAGGCGGCGCGGGCGCTCGCCGCCGCACCACCAGCGACACGGTGGCGCCACTGTCGCGCAACACTTGCACTGCTCGCGCGTACTCCACATTCTCTAGAGGTACGCCGTTCACTGACACTATTCTGTCGTTTACTCTGGAAAGATGAGATGTTTCACTGAATAAAAAAATACTGTAAAAGCTGCTAATGACCGCTATTGCAAAATTATCTGACTCCTATCATTAAAATACTTATCCCATCTAGATTTAGAAAAAATCTTTGTTCTATTTAAGAACAATGCTGATATGTTGATCAAAGGACTAATAAATGATCCCCAACCGAAATATTCATAATTACTTAAGTTGCCCCAACTGTTGGAGACAGTGATATCGAAACCGTAGTCTGATACCCCGATTGAGACAGACTTGTAGCGACATCTATGGCGTCATATAAGAACTAATCCTGCATCGTGCAATAAAAGTTCTTCGAGCGATTTGAATATACGACAGCCCGAAATCATCTATCGGGCAGTTGGCCACCAGACTAACACCCCCGTCTGGCCGGAGGATCTTCCCTTTCCAACGGAAGTATGTGGGACTTTACTCTCTGTTCCGCATACCTCTAAAGGCTCAAATAATAAGAAGATACTCACTGCAGCTTATCCTCCGCTGGTCCTCCTCGTAACACATCAGACACTGCAATGGACGGGTCGCCGCTCGCGAAGTGAGGGTTGTCCCTGCCGCCGGAGACCGCGATACCGAAACCGTAGCCTGGTACCCGGTTGAGGCGGACTCGGTGGGTCTCCCACCCCGCGCTGCGTTCGGCTGTCTGTAAGGTAAAGTTTGAGGTTAGGTCTGTGCATGTCGTTACCAATTACTATCACATTCATAGTAGAGGTTGGAGCCAACTTATAAAATTGAAAATTTTGTCTTAGCTGAAATTATATTTTATGTTGGTCTTTTAATATAAATTGAAGTAAAAGAAAATGCCTAAAGAAAACACAGGTTAAATCAAAGTCCAATAGGACACATTCCTAGACGGTAGTATCGAATTTATACTTATACTAGGCTACTTATATACAAGTAGTTTCAAAAATATCTAGAAGCGAAAGCAAGAAAATCGAACTATTTTAAATTAAACGAGAGTAAAATTATTTGCTTAGCCAGAGCTATGGGATTGTTCGGAAGAATACCGTGGCTCAGAAACGCAAATGGCAACTGAAAGACCACGGGTGGTTTTAATTAGTAAAAGTCTAACACTCCCTGTCACTCCACCTAGAGTGTGAAAACTTATTTGAAGATTGCCCACTCAAAAAAAAACCATACTTGCATAACCAGATTTTTTTTTAAATGTACTACAAAACGACTTTTGCTGGAACCGAAACATGAAACTATTAAAGTTACTACAGTTAATCCAGCCGAAAGGTCGAGATAATTAAATAGTGGAACAACGATGTACTAGATTACAAGGCAAGCCTAGCTTTATGACTAGCTAGATTAATGAAGGCTGTTATCCTTAACCTGCTAGGCTTCTACACAACGATGGATGACCGTACTTAGACCGTAACTTACTGAGTAATCACGATAAAACACTGTGGAGTAATTATTTTGTTTAGTGAGTAACGTAATATTTTTTGGTTTAATTTATTTACAACAGGATAAACAAACTGAAAGTAATAATAAGCATAAACGATTGTAAAAAGAATTCATTGGATATCAAAGAGTTATGAGTATACATGTGAATAGATTGAGAGGAAAAGGGAGGCCAAAGAAAAGATGGATGAATTGTAGGAAAGAAAAAGGAGTTAGTGATATTGATACAGGAGACAGGGCGTAAAGAAAAAAAAGTGTAGTGCCAATCGCAAATAACACGAGACAAGGGCAGGAAATATGATGATGATGGGTATAAAAAATACATCGACATCGTTGATAATGGGAAAAGTGCCCAGAACGTTGGTAATATTTCCGCGTTGAATAGCAATGCTAATTTGTTGTCTAAAGAAAAAGCCCTCTCGTCACGTGAAGAATCATCGACTAACTGTTTGCTAATCTATCCTGAACAACTCGATGAAAATATAATGATTCTAATAACGTAATTAAATGAATATTATCATTATTTGTCGAGAGTCGTAGGTAACGAAATAGCATTTCAAGATTTAAATGAACTAAAGAGTTTATAAAATATAAAAACACCAAACTCAATTCTATCTTCTTATAATGAAAAGGGCTCTATTGCGATTGTCAGTTTTACATAAATTCTGACGCCATAAGCACAAGTATTATGCACAGTATTAGATAAATCTACTATGCATCTAATTGACATTAATTTTGATTGCAATTTGGCTATGGGTTGGCCTGTACTCGGTCATAATAAACCCAAACAGTTGGTTAAAGATGCAATAAACATCATAATTTTTATCCCAAGATCCGCTTGGAAAGTTGTATCCAGTCTTCTTGGCCCTGGCCTCACAAAGAATTCAAATATCTTAGGTATATAAAAGGTAATATTCATACGCATAGCCTGACCGTTTACTACTGTTTATGTACAAGATTTGCGCTTACACTTCACTACATAGTATAAAACAAAGTCGCTTTTTCTGTCCCTATATCCCTATGTGCGCTTAAATCTTTAAAACTACGCAACGGATTTTGATGCGTTTTTTAATAGATATACATGACTATATGGACTTGGGCGCCTTGAAGTGTCAGAGCATATCACAAAACTAAACAACCTTATTATATCAGAGACCCTACCACGAGCTCTCAATGCGATCCAATTTACGACCTAAACTTTCTTTTTTTCCTTCTTTGCTTTTTTTTCCCTTCTACCCCACGACCCACACTAGGAAGCTGTACCGCAGGTGCGCTCACATACAAAAGACACTCAGAACCGGAACTAATATCTGCAGGTCATACAAATATTTGTTCCGTGCGGGAATCAAACTCGCGACATGCAGCGCAGTACCAAATCGCTCGACTACTGTGCCAACCGTCCCGACAAACTGAACTGGGAAAGGGATGGAGTTATATTGGATGTATAGCTCCATACCTCTTTCTCCTTCGCACGATTGACATTTTAATACGACATAGTATTTTTTTTGTAATTTGACTCTGCTGGGCAGGGGCCCAGCAGAGTCAAAACGGTTGCTGACAACTCCTTGAATGTTATGGACCCTGGTAGGTATATTCTAATTAATGAATGGAAATGTTAAAATAATAATTAATCTGAAGATGTAGATAACGCTGCCGGAGTTTTTAAATGTTAAACTTATTTGTCTCTTTGATAAATTCTAGATTTCTTGAGATAAGGCGTGAGAACTGAATTCCTTAACGACTAGATAAATCACAATAATTTATTATCTTTTTTTATCTTAGATCATCAATAACTGAGGAACTGATTTCGTATGTTTTATTTATTTATTCATTATTAAAGACAAAGTTGAAAACAATCTTTACACTTGAAAAATATGTCTCACAAAACCGTATGGCAAATATGTTTTCCTGTTCTGTAAGCTAATTCTTTAATCGTTCGATCTTTTTGATCTTGTATCTGTAAAAAGTTTTTATTTACCTGTGTGTATTTTTTATTTATTTATTTATTTTATAATTTATGTACACACAAAATACCAGAGGAGATAACATATAATAAAACTATGTACAAAGGTACTGCTTATTTCACAAAGAAATTTCTTCCAGCAGACCTGCGAAAAGGAAAGATTAGAAGAGATGTAGACAGTAGTGTGCAGAAATACGTAAAGAAGAGTTAGTGAAAAACCTAATCAAACTAATAAATACTTATATAACTAAATAAATAATAATAATAATAATAATAATAATAACCCTCTCAGCACACTGCTGGAGGGTTCTGGCTTGGGCTACCGGTTGAGAAGAGGTGGTCAGGTTATATCTCACCTTCTTTACATGGATGATCTGAAACTTTTTGCTCCCAACAACTTGCTACTGATGGAGCTACTGAAGGTAACTGAAACCTTTAGTAGTGCCATCAGGATGGAATTTGGTTTGGACAAATGTGCAGTCATGCATGTAAAGCGAGGGGAGATTATGGAATCCGTGGGAACCCAACTCTCGGATTCCATACACCTTAGATCCCTCTGCTCAGCCGAAACTTATAAGTATTTGGGTATGTCGGAAGCGTTGGGCATCAATGCTGCTGACGTGAAACAATCGTTGAGGGAGCGCTTTTTTGGCCGCCTGAATAAAGTACTAAATAGTCTTTTATCAGGCGGGAACAAGGTGCGCGCCTTCAACGGTTGGGTCATGCCGGTTTTGATGTACTCTTTCGGCATACTCAAATGGACTCAGACGGAACTCGACGCCCTGGATAGGAGGGTCCGCACTCTGCTCACTGCAAATCGGATGCATCACCCACGATCATCGGTGATGAGGCTGTATATCCCGCGGAAGTGTGGGGGTCGTGGCTTCTTAAATGCCAAGACCCTGCACAACCGTGAGATATGCAGTCTCAGGGAATACTTCCTGGACACCGACGTGGGGATGCACCGAGATGTAGTGGCAGTGGACAAGGGCCTCACCCCGCTCTCCTTGGCCAACGAGAACTGGCGCAAACCAATGGTAATGGATACTAATGAACGCAAGGAAGTATGGCAGGGCAAGGAGCTTCACGGGCGCTTTTACCGGGCCTTACATGGACCCGATGTAGATCTTTTAGCGTCCGTATCCTGGCTGCGCTTTGGTAATCTCTTTGGAGAAACCGAAGGTTTTATCTTTGCAATTATGGATGAAGTTATGATGACGAATAACTACCGGAAATATATTGTGAAGGACGGTACGGTTGACATCTGTCGGGCATGCCACCGGCCCGGAGAATCAATCCGACACATTGTTTCTGGGTGTTCTCAGTTAGCTAACGGAGCCTATTTGCATAGACACAACCTTGTAGCCAGGATTATCCATCAGCAACTTGCTCTGAAGTACTCTCTTGTGGAATCAGAAGTACCGTACTATAGGTATGTGCCCGACCCAGTTCTCGAGAATGGCAGTGTCACATTGTATTGGGATCGATCTATCATCACTGACAGGACTATTGTTGCCAATAAGCCTGACATAGTGGTGATAGATCGACTAGAGCGTCGCACAATGATTGTTGATATAGCGGTCCCTCATGACGAGAACCTCGTGAAAGCTGAGAAGGAAAAACAAACTAAGTATCTTGACTTGGCTCGCGAGGTTGTCGACATGTGGGAAGTGGATAGAGCAATCATTGTGCCGATAGTCGTGACGGCCAATGGCTTAATAGCCAAGAGCCTCGACCAACATCTACGAAGGCTCTCGTTAGGCAGTTGGATCAAGGGCTTGATTCAGAAGGCAGTGCTTCTGGACACGGCGCGTATTGTCCGGAGGTTCCTCTCTCAGGAGCCCTGACCACCGGTAGCTTGGACCCTGTTCCCGATGCCGGTGGGCTACTATTTTTTATATTTTTAAATGTTTTTTTTTTTAAGTTGTCTTTTTTAAAAAATATTTAAAAATGTGATAAATATGTATATAAAATGAATAAATGGAATAATAATAATAATAATTGGCCGGCCGTAGTGAACACTGACGAGGAACAGAGCTCCCACCTCTCTCTTGCCTTTATTGGCTGGCTTGAGTGGAGATTCGCAAGAGCTCGTGCTCGGGAGAAGGATGTATAATCTAGTAAGGTGCTGGTAGGGATCTTGACCGTACTTCCGGGATTGTCCTGATAGCCGTGGTATGCCTCTCCACTCCTCAAGCGCCTCAGGATATGTTGCCCTCTTGTTGCTACGTCACTTCGTGCTAGCGGCCGTTTCTGGGGGCCCATTTATTGAGTGTGCAAGTCACCCCCTGCCTTTTATCGATGGATCTTAATAACATTGTTCAGGCAGGGGCCATAGTCTTAACATAGTTCCATGATATCAGTCCACCTAAGACTCCAAGAATCCAAAAATGCCTTATTATTTTGTTTTCCATATTGTATCGCAATAGTTTTTCAAACCGGGGGTTGTCCTTGGATGCACTAGCATAGCGCATACAGGGATAATCGCCGGTTGGTACCACAATCCATCATTAAAAGCATCTAAAAGGGCCTCTGCGAGTTGGTTTCGGCTCCTCGTACGCCTTCCAAAGGTCCAGGACCTCAGGGTCCTGAGATAAATAAATATATAAAAATAATAATAATAATAATATCGTTTATTTGTTAACATAGGTAAAAAATAAAGATCTTCTTTTCACTGAACAGAGCGCTATGTTATGCCTAGAGGCGTACAAATATAATTTGATCTACAAAGAATTTGATCGATAAAATACCCAACTGGATCACGTTAATTGCCTGTCTCTCATCATTATCATTCTTCTAACCAAACCTTTAATGAAATGATCATCATCATCATTTCAGCCGAAAGACGTCCACTGTTGGATCACCTTCCCAAGTGTCGCTTTAACGCCCGGTCCTGTGCGTCTCGCATCCATCGCATTCTCGCGACCCTCACCATGTCAGTGGTCCATTTCGTCCTCATCGACCATCTGTTCTACGTGCAATATGCCCTGACCTGAACGATATGATGCTGACGGGTAATAAATAACACTGTCCCCATTCCTCTCTAACGTAAAAGCCAGCAAGATATATCTCCATTAAAACTGAACCCGCAGCAACTAACAAAAATTTGCAATTTTTCCTTCGATAACGAACAGATTAAACGTTGATTTCAAAGAAGCATTTGTTCCTAGTATCATCGTTTTGACAACAATGTTCATTGTACGAGTTATCAATCTGCGGGTTTGCAAACACTAATGCAACTGTTTACAATTACATCAATATGATAGCAACAGTAAGTTCCTCTTACTTCGCCAAACAGTGTAAATGACATTGTATTAATATCATTGTATATTGGACGATAGAGAGCCATGATGTAACTATGAGGTAGTTAGTTCAATAAACCCTAAGGACCAGCCTCTTGCATATGGTGATGGTGGTTCTAAAAAAAGTGGTATGACTCAGAAGTAGGCAATGCGGTTGGCGAGCAAGCACAGTGTTGCAAATGAAGTTAATATTTTGAAATTAGTTGCTTATTAGATTATAGAATTAAAGCAGAAGTTAGACGCAGAAATATTATTTTATTTATTTTATTTTATTTTTCACATTTTAGGAAAGCTTACAGACTAATAACTACATAAGTAATGCCAATAGTAGGTAATTAAATTGCTAATTACAAGCTTCCACATGTAGGAAAGAAATGAATGAATAGTACAATCCAATTATTCATTACTAGCTTTTGCCCGCAGCTTCGCCCGCATACGTTAAATATAGTCTATGTCACTCAGGAATAAAGCAGCTTTCAATCGGTGAAAAAAATTTCGCAATCGGATCAGTACGTTCAGCGAGTTGTTATTCGTTGCCTGCTGCGGTCTTCCCGTCCGATGACTAGAGTGAATATTTAAAACTAGTGTAATACACCATTAACGATTGCATTACTGCTTACTATCAGGTGGGATTACAATCAAGCACCAGTTTACATCATTTAAAAAATAAATCAACTTGACGTAGTCAACGTTGAAGAAAAAAAAGACGTAGATCCCGAAGTGTATGCTACAAACCTACAAATTCCTAAATTAACTTCAACAAAGACTAATAAAACAAATGGTTCTCTTAACTCACTCATTAAGACTGGTTATAACTATTTACTTAGCTTAAAGTGGATAAAGTTAGCAGTCATTAAGCGCCATACAACGACCTATCTACCAAGAAGTACCAAGGCAACATAACCATCAAGGCGTGATTCCCACGCGGTCAGGATAAAGTCGCCACTCCTTGATAAACTGTGAGAATTACGTTGGATTTGACTCACGCGCGTTCCCTTTCCTATTCAATTAATAGATGTTATGCGTCTTGAGCTGATTTTGAAACATTATCAACTGATTTTGAAACATTATCAACTGATTTGACAGCAACTGCATCTAGTAAATGTTGTTTTATTTTGTAATGTAATTTAATAGTTTTTCTACTTCCATGACTTATCTCACAGAAACGGTCTATCTTTTCGATATTAAATGTAGCTTTTTGTCGATTAAGAATTTTGGTATTTTTTTTTAGTTGAGAAGTCATTGGAAATTTAATGACTTCTCCCAGTCTAGCCGCTTGTGTCAGACTTTTACTGACCCCACTCCTATGTTCCTTCAATGCCTTGTGTCCCAGGACCCCGAAATTCCCTTTCGGAAGACCCATTGGAAGAATTTTTGTTATAGGACCAGTACTTGCAGAGAATATTATACCTCTTACAAACATACAATCAATTTTAAACCTTTATAATATTACAGTAGTTTAGTTCGTTTATTATTTCTTCTAATAGGAACGTTTATGCAGGTTATGCAAATAACATTTCACCACGGAATCATGAACCATGGCACAGATACTCATCTATAACGCACAATAATTAGTGTATTCTTGCAATGTTGAGTAATACTATACAAAATCAGATAAGGACCGTGACTGCAGATTATGATGTAGATTGTTGAAAACCATTATGTCATGTAATAAAGATGTTACAGGTTACAGTAAACCCATTGTCCATATACTCTTCCGTATTTAAATATTCATAAAACAGATTAACCACAGAGTGTGATCCACAAAAACTCTAAGTTCCACTGACGATAAGAGTTTTTTAGAAGTATATTTAAGTAAGTACTATATTTTTTTATTAAAAAATTATTTGATTTAGTTACGTTGCTAGATAACAATAAATCACTAACATCTTGACAAAATGTGATAATAAAAATCCCTCTACCTTTGGCCTTATTATCATCGTCCTGCCTTGTCCAGTGTTTCAGTCTGGGCAATATGTTTTTTCGTTCCGTCTATCCTGTCTACCGCCACAGTATCACCGACTCGGTGTTCTGTCGTATCACTCCTTACACAATCAATTTTTTCTTCGGGCTCCCTCCCCTATCAATCTATCCACATTCTCATGAATCAATTGCAGAGTCGGTAACCGCAACCATATATTTATATATATATATAACTTCTGTCGATAATATACCTTGATTTACAATATAAATTAAACGTACATTGAAGTCATTAATATTCGTTTTGCGTGCATAAAAGAAGTAAATTATTCTATTGGTACCAACATAGCCTTGCTTCCTACGCTCGTCTGTCAAAGTTACGCATGTTTTAAGACAAAAAGACCACATTGTATTAATGTTATGCCTTCTGTAAGCCCACATTAGATACGCTTCAAAGGTGATTACCCAATTTCAATACAATGAGCCCATAAAAGTAGTTTACTGCTGGGAATAGAAGCCCAAAAACAATGTTGTAGAAATTGATACCGTTGATCAAAGTTGCTCTCAATTTGTAAAAACTGCAATGCAGTAAAATGTCTCTAGGAAGCGCTAGATTACTTAACATGACATAATATTTCACAACTATCACACTACGCTGTCTAGTCCCAAGCTAAGCAGAGCTTGTCTTATGAGTACTTGACCACTGATAAACATACTTATATATTTCTAAATTCATACATATTATAGATAAAGATACTAAAATAGCTTGAATTAAATTATGATTTTAACTAGAGACGGAGTAGAACGTTTTATATTGTTTAAGGATGTTATACAAATAACATTGTCTTGAGACAATCTAAGACATATAGGTAGTGTCTCAAACATGAAACCTGTTAGGGCATAGCAACATATTGTTTTTATTTAAGTAACAATGTCATAGACCGGATGTAAAGTCTATTAATAGATTCAAGACCAATCAGGCTGAATATAACTGCAACATGTCGATACCCGTCACAAGAAGTCAAGGACAAAATATTGAAGGGTCGGTGGAACTTCGAACACAGGTAGAGCTCTCGACAAGTCGCAACATGTTCAAACTCAAGACAGCACACAACTCGTGCAAGGAGTCGGATCCTGCCAGACAGACCAAATTAAATAACAGGTTCACAGGTCTGATAAAATTAAGACTCGGTATTTGGTATCAAACGCAACCGGTCATAAAATGATAAAGAATGTAAAGATAATAATCATATTTTATTAATTAAGCTAATCAATACTTAGGTATCTATTACAGCAGACAGTACAAAAACCATGAGAAAGAAACTAGAGATGGCTGATTCTGATACACAAAAAAGCTTTAGCTAGATTTGACTAAGATAAGTTAAACATAGGTGTAATGTAACAGTTTTTCGGAGAAGATTAAAAAGAGATCACATTAAAACGAAATAAGGACATCAGATCCAGATGCAGAAGCAATTACTGCTAAGAAGGATACGCAGATAGAGTATACAGAAAATACAGTGATCAGCGATGCAATTGAATGGCAATAAGATAATTGAGTACCACCTACCGATTAAATCTTAACAGTTCAAGGAGGCTTTACTTTATCGTTTACTGCAATAAAATCTGTGTTGCATAGTCATAAAATATTTCGATAAATATTACGCATTGCATTGCATTGAGGTGATGGTAGCCAATTGATTATTACGATCTATGCAAGCAAACTTTTGCAATGTATTGATACTTCTATATAACTGCCCAGTTATAAGCCCAGATAGGTGTGAAAGATGAATGAAATAAAAATGATGAAAGGGATTCTGATAATAATCATTGCAACTGAATTTCCGTCATGATAGCCAATGTCAACAAATATTAACCTATTATGCAGATATAATATAGTGCATCAGTATGAGCGCTAACACAGGTGTACTCTCTGATCTTTTCATGTCGTTTACTCTCATAGCCCGATGGGACAGTAATCTGACAAGACCGGAGAGAGATCAGGCAAACTTAACGTGCTTTCTGAGGCACAATGAATTTTTTCAGTAAACAATAGATTTGAGAATTAGTGGAAGATTAGAAAATAAACTTTAGAAACACAAGATGAAAAAGCTTTTCGAAAAAAGTATATCTTAAGAAGTTGGTAGAATTTACAAGTTGTTAGTAACTCGTTTCGGTTCGGACACAATACATTCGGACACCACCAAATTCATTGAAGCTGTTTAGTACAATAATTTCTTTTTTAAGTTTTAAATGTGCTAATTCGGATGCTTTGTCCAAACATATGGTATCGGAATCGTCAGTCAGCCGAATTTTCTAAACGCTAGAATATGTAAGATTTAAAACAAACTTGTGGTGCTAGAGAAGATTCATGTTTCAGGAAAAAGACTCAATGGACCAACATTCTATTATTCTGGCTGCAATGACCAATGTATTAAGATGGACTGATGGACTGGATAGGATCGAAGTATTATTCAACAAAGATTAGAGTGATTTTATATTGCCTATACATAAAGCAATGGAATTTTAATTACGGCGGCAGGTATGTGTGCCCCCATTTTAGCTTACGCAAATTAATAAGCAACTGATCAAATAATCTGTCTGCTTATTTCAATATTGGACCCAAGTAAACCGACTAGACATAACATCGATACGAAAGAAGATTTCAATATCCAACGAATTAGCTTAATAATAAATGAAAAAAGAAACACAAGTGCTATTGTACGTATAGCCAAAGATTTCTCAATAACTCCAAAGCCCCATCAACGTTATTTAAACAAGCTTTTTGACACAACACAAATGATTAAAACGAGTCCCAAAATTTTGCCCATTTACGGAAAATCTTATAATACGAAGAGCCACATTGGGCAACTTTAGGTCAAAGTATGTTAAGTTTGTAAGTATATTGCTCCTACGCAGAACCAAACAGGTAGATATGTATTATGCAATAAAGATCACATTAACTCAAGCCATAAGTACTAATAATACATTATCGTGTGATATATTTAATAGTGCGTAATATTTGTAGAGTGGATCGAATTTCTACTGCAACTCGAGTAAAGGCGTTCCGCAAATACCAGGCCTTAGATATCAAGAATTTGTTGCCAAACAATGGGTAATTTCAAGAATATGTGTAAAGGGAGACACGATTTTCGAAGAAAGAAAAACCTACTTTTATCAAAAGAATTGCATAAAACGGAAGAATGTTAACAACGTATTACGTGAAGATGTTAAACGTGGGAGGATAGATTTCTTTGGTCAAGAAACTTGGCTTTTTTGTGTCAACTTGGTAGGAAGTGTAGACAAAGTCCCACACAATGTGACATACTTAGAACGAGCATAGAAAATACCTCAATAGGAATTAAACACTCAACAAACAATCCAATGAAATGAAGATATACCACATTTAGGTGCATTTGTTCATACTGTTTATACAATACTCATCACCGAAGCTATAACTACGAAAACCACCTTTGACTTTAAATTTATGATATCTAATGACATCAACAAAGTCAATAAACACATGAACAGCGACATTCATGTACCAAGGAACAAAAATAAAAACGAAGGAAAGATTCCAACGCCTCATGAGACATGAGTCACTCTTTAACCGGAACTTCTAAACGTGTAAAGTTTATTAGCCAAGAACTAAGCGACAGTCGCTGATACATTTCATGCCCTTTATAACCCTAGATCGTAATACTTAATGTAATTGTCATGGCATATTTACAACATTAATTTAACTAATGGTAAACGACCTTTTGGTGAGAGGTGAACAGAAATATAAGCTGTAGTGTCTGCAGGTGTAACAAGACTATAGTACCTACAGATACCGCTTTTCGTCGTATCGAGAATGAAAAACCAAAAATTGGTGGAGGAAGATGCCGCTATTGATGCCGCCGATAAATGCCTTTGTAATAGGGTTTGAGTTCATGTCATAGTAGTGAAAGAAATGGTGCAATAAAAGCGCCTCTCTTAAAAATATCGTATAGCGATTCTGCCCGGCGCACCCTGAACAGTTAGCGCTCGGTTATGTGACACTAAAACATGGCTTCGACCATTTCAGACATTTTGTTTTTTGTGGTGGAAATCATCAGGTAACTTCTACCGCTCTGGATGGAGTGAGAGTGTTTCAAACTTTTACGGATTAAAACCTACCTGAGTTCTTTACCCTTTGTATTCTAGGACCACAGCAACTCATTCTCACGACAGGGCGTGTTTTTCTGACATTAATTCATGAAACCCCAAGCGTTCATGCTATCATTGTCTTTCAAATTTACGGTATCTGAAGAGTTTGCAGTTTCTTATAGTCCCTACATAATAATTGGCGTACCATGAAGAGACTGCCATATTGTTTTCCACACTAAACTTGTATTTTATTTACCCAACAGTCTCATGCTCTCATAACCACGGGATGTCGACTTTCCCTCACGTTCCATGACTAAATACGCTAAATAATTCATTCACAACGTAATGACGATTAGCCAGGCGGTTGACAGCCATTGCACAAGCAATTATGAGTCTATGAAACGCATATGATTTGAATAATACGTGGCTGCCAATTATTCAAATAACAGCACATGCATTACACATGTGTTACTCGTACACCTAATTTTAATCTTTCTTAATTAACAATTTGAAGTTACGCATTTGTGAAACCCTAGCCTGAAATTCTATTTTTATTATTATTCATAAGCAAGAGATCAAGAGTACATAGGTTACTTCTAGGCAAGCGTGCTCCATCGTCGACCACATCATCGCTTACCGTCAGGTGAGATGGTGGTCAAACGCTAGACTATCAATAATAAAAAAAGCTCGCATATCTCTCGAAATCTCAACGTCGGCAACGTTGAGATGCCGCGTTGTGGTCGACAATGGAGCACGGTTGCCTATAATTAACCTATTCACTCTCGAAGTTTCGATTTCATTAAAGACCCCTAGGACCTAGGATGTAGCTAGCACAGAGTCCTGCAGGAAATTTCACTCCTTAGCTGTACGTACAATTAATGTGTAGTTTTTTACAGACTCTTATCACCAAAATAGTCATAATCAATTCGGAAACTTCTGCATCAAAGTAGGGTTTCCACGCTCCGCGTTCATAAGTCCATTAATAATAATAATGACCAAGTCCATTTCTTTGTTACGTCAGAACTCAACCCCTATATTTTTTTAGGTGGCAATCCATCAAATACCTTCTCACGCTCTGGTTGGAGCGCAGACTGTCATACTTTTACTGACTAAAGCCTAGGTAAGTTCCTTCAGTAGCCCTTAGCGTTCTAAGGACAGCCATGGTAAAATGTTTCTAACAAACACACTACCACAGAAAAAGTTTATAGGTTTATTTTCGAACTAATTAAATTATTAACAAATATCTCTTTAACTAACACACGGGGATATTATAATGGTAAAGTTTCTCGCAAAATTAAATGGATGTTAGTTAACTGTTCTTCTGACTCGTGCTGTTAGGTAAGTTGGTAGGTTTAGCTACCTACTTGGGACATTCGCAGTGCGAAGACTCACAAGTGACATAGCGTTTTTCCAATAAATTTTACCTAGTTTTGTTAAATACAGCGATGAAAAAACATCGAAATATAAAGTTAGTTACTTAGTCAGAATTACATACCTAAATTTTATTAGACTAACACCAAGTACGTAAAAGAAAGTCGGAAATGAAAACTATTCAGACCAGAGTTTCCTTAAAATAATTCGAATAAACTTAAACAACATTTATAAAGTTATTTCATTAGTAAAATACCTGTAACTTCTCAAATCCAAAGTTATCCAATTTCATGTTGAAATTATTTAGTTTAATACCGCTTAACTCACTCATATGTCACTAAACTTTGAAACAACAGCCTCAATTTCATTACCACAAGAAATAAAAAAAAACACTTGAATATACTCTTCATTCAATCACTATTTTAGTAACAAAAAAAACACATACGACCACAGAGAATTAAAAAATAACAAACTATTTTTTAAATATGGCACAAGCTTTTCAAATTTAGAATTCAAATGTCACGCCGAAGGTTCTGTAAGCGTCCAACGGAGACGCCCGACTCGCGCCATATGAGATTACGAATGCGAACAGCCTTCCCAAACTCGAAGGCACTAAATACTTTACAGACGAGAATTAAAATGAACTCAACGCGAGTTAATATCTGTAACTAGCGCTCGTTTTCCTAAGGCGGCTGGTTAAACAGCAGTAAAGTGGCATGTACTGCCGTGGACAAATGTACTGCTATGCAAATTGAGGTTTGTTTACTTGCAAGTTAGTTTAGTTAGTGCCCGGTGGCCCAAGATAGAGCGTCGAAGAAAGTATTGACCAAACATGACAAGACAAGTACCTACTTAGCTGGCAGGAGCATAGGTTCTACAGGTAGTTTAAGTACCCAATATCTATCTACCCATTTTATGAGCTAACTTCGTTATTGACGAGGTTTTCATAAGTCAATGTTATACCGGTTGGCTACAATGCAGTTTTGGCTCAGTAGAATGAAATATTTCCTAGATATTCTACTAGTAACAGAGTCACCAAAAAACTAACCAGTCGTGTCCAGAGGCCCTACCAGGAGCTCTTAAAGCGATCCATTAGACGACCTACACTATACTGTTATAGGGATGGAGCTATATAGTGTATAACCCCTTTTCTCCGGTTCTCGCTCGCACACTTGATAACAGGTCATGATAAGGCTCCGAGTTTCAGAAGGGTGATGCTATACAAGAGATCTATTTCTCACATCTTCATAAGTAATTCATTTTTAAAATAGTGAAGCATATAAGCGCTCTTCTCCTCCGATTATAATTAAGATGTCTCAAAGGCAAGAGTGAATAGGCTCTTAATAAAGTAGAGCGCCTCATCACAAACGATTGCATCACTGCTTACCATCACCTGGACTAGCAGTAAAGCACTAGTTTAAACCAATAAAAAAAGACTCCTAAAAAACTAACCAATCGTGTCCGGATTCCAGAAAGTTGAAACTATACAGCTATACAAGAGATCTATTTCTCATATCTTCTTAATTCAAAAACAAACATAGCATATATGAAGGCCCTCCAAAATGCCGTAACAAACAGCTGACACGGCCCTCTGAACTAGGACACGTCCGGGGAAAGCAAGGTGGTGCTATGCAAAAAGCGACCGTATGTGCATACTAAGTCAGTTATCTATCGGTACTTTTAATTAAACCATTCGTACGCTTCGCTCGCACTTTTCCTCTTAGTTGAAAGCTTAGTTTATTATTGAGATCCATTGATTTAATGGTGTGAGTTTAGCACGTGTAAGAAGAAAATGGCGTGAAGAGGGATCATGGGGAGTCTTTATCTAGCATTGATATGATACAGTTCGACAATTACCAGTTTCTTTTGTTAAGTGGACAAACCATTCAATGACATCCCCCGCTCTTAACCCTTCAGATACCGTCAATTAGAGACACAATAGTAAGACAATAGATGCGCGGCCACCGGTGGTCGCTTGGGGATTCATGAATTAAGCGGAGCTGGAAGTGCCAGACTTTTACTGACTTTCTTTGCCTTCGTCTCAGGGCAGAGTTTTTCTTTCAGAAACTAACCCTTAGGCACCGTAGGCACACAACGCCGTCTAGTCCCAAGCTAAGCAGAGCTTGTGTTATGAGTACTAGACAACTGATAAACATACTTATATATTTCTAAATACATACATATTATAGATAAATTACACCCAGACACAGAACAAATGATCATGCTCATCACATTAACATTTTTCCTGGGTGGGAATCGAACCCACGACCTCCGGCATAGCAGTCAGGGCCACTAACCACTAGACCAACAGGCCAGTCAGCTTCGACCCTGCTAGACCTCTGCGGTTTGACAACAACCATTAGATAACTAAAAGATCTTTTTAGGTTTTTTTTAGGTCAGCAATAATGCGAAAATCAATTTTAAAAAATATATTTAGATTTTTCTTTTGATCTTGTTTTTTTCTTTCCCTGCGAACCTACTTAAAAATGTGGATGAAGAAGAATACAACACTAAGTTTTAAGACTAAAGTTTTAAAGCTCTCAGCGCGTTAGCCAGTTGTGAGACAAAGAAATCACTAAAGAACGAAATACTTGTAACTTTTAACCCTTCAGATACCGTCAATTAGAGACACAATAGTAAGACAATAGATGCGCGGCCACCGGTGGTCGCTCATGAATTAACCTATTTTTTGGTGGAGCGAGAGAGTGTCAGACTTTCACTGACTAAAACCCAACTGTGTTCCTTCAGTTATCCTTTGTGAGGGCCATAGTAGTTCTTTCGACGAAGCGCAGATCTGGCAGGCATCACCCCTGCCTGGCCTACCAGGTACCTATCTGTTGTAGCTAAGCGTAGGCAAAGTGGGTCCTGAAGGGATAATACAAGGGTGAGCATTGGGATTTTTTATAATTTTTAGGCTCGCGTTTGACCACTATTTCACCTGACCTTATGGTAAGCGACTAAGCGAATGGTAATCGAACATTGGGTCGCGACAGTCGCTGTCTCGTTGTCGAATTTATGAAAGAAAATGGCCTCGCTGATGTACCTTCGCCCATCTCTAAAGTAGTCAACGCTATAACTGTGTTTGCTGACATCTCCTTGAGATGCGCATGGAACATATCGTTAACACGGGCTTGGTCCTTCCGGACGGCGACCTACCCATTGCTCCCCGTCTGTAAGTCCTGCGACCCCGTCAGGGGCGTGCGTAAGTTTAAACTAGTCTATATTCCAGTCTGCCTTCTCGAATACCGACATTCGCGATTCCACACCGATACGACAGGTCTCAAATTGAATTCCAGTTACACTTTGTATTTCACAAAGCTGTCGAGTTCACAGTAATGTGTAGGTATGCGGCCACATCATTATTCACCCAGCAATACTCGTATACCAAAGCTACAAAAACCACTGAATGTCACACGCATCCATTAAAAGATGACACCTTTATGGTAACTGCATAAGGTTTATAATCGTATGACATAAGAGTTTCCCATCAGCTGTTTTAATTTTGTTTCAGCGCAGAAACAATGGACATTCTATCTACACCGGATCGGTAACATTATCTGGGGCTTTTCAGTTTGTTAAGCCTTTGTAACAGAGGCATAAGGGTTCAAAATTGCTTGGCAATGCATTCTGTATCCTAGAATGGAATTAATACCGTCATTATGATGCGTCGCGGCGCCTATCGACAATGTGTTATTGAATATCAAGTATAGAGATTTTCTATAAAAGCTGATAAGTTTATTTTAGATTTGTAACCAAATATGGCTGTTGGTATTCTGTGTTCGAAAAGAATAATTAAGTACCTACTCGAATTCATCAGACGATTATAATTATGTATAAGTAACTAGCTTTAGCCCACAACTTTGTACTGTGCGTTCCAAATGAGAATAGGAAAGCCAATGAACTCGATCTGTCAAATTTTGATTGAAAAGTATAGTTTTCAAAAAAAAAAAAATAGTTATAAATAACTTTTTTATCTATTTCTTAATAAGGCTCAGTTAAACAAAAATAAAACCATTGAAACGCAAATAAGCTTTTTTTGAAAACTATACTTTTCAATCAAAATTTGACAGATCGAGTTTATTGGCTTTCCCATTCTCATTTGGAACGCATAGTAAGTGTGATTGTCGGTTGTACTGGACGCAAAGTCGAAGTCTGTGTCCTTTCTTAGGTTTCAAGTTTGCTTCTTTCTAAATTTCATCAAAATCGGTTCAATAGTTTAACTGGAAAAACTTAACAGTTACTTTCACATGTACAATATTAGCATGGATTAGTAAGTAAAGGAAGGCAAGTTAAGAAGTGAAGTGTCTATTCTTACTAATTAGTCATCCATGCACTCGGCACCAGGAAGTTCTAGTAGCAAGCTAAACTTTAGATATTATTTAGACTATTTAACCCTTCAGATACCGTCAATTAGAGACACAATAGTAAGACAATAGATGCGCGGCCACCGGCGGTCGCTTGGGGATTCATGAATTAATAAACTAGTGCTCCCCACCATCAACGATTGCATCACTTCTTACCATCAGGTAGGATCACAGTCAAGCACTAGTTTAATTCTGATAAAAAAAAAAATTAGACAGGTTTTAATTCCGAAATACATAAATTTTCCTTTCCCTGGTTTATCAGTACTGCATAAGCTGATGTGCTGTATGTTATGGCACAGTCGAGTGTGCCCTCTATTGAAGAAATGTCATAAAGTACATCAATATGCTGCAGGAATGTTTAAGAGGTACTGTGCCCCTAGAATATAAAGTACAATCGTAGAAATATAGGTGGAGTTCAGTCAGTAAGTCTGACACACCCTCTCGCCCCCCCTAGAATGGGAGAAGTCATTAAGTAATTTCCTATCTAAATAAAGATCATCAATATGTGTTATAAACTGAATATTTTTTTAACATTATTAGATATTTCAGGTAATACTAGTTTTTAATCATTTATTTATTAGGTATATTGTTAAGGGTTCACTGAATCACAACTTGAAAATGAAAAATTAAATCAAATATTTTATGTTTATGATTCAAATATTAATTCGTAAGAGGTTACCTATATTTAGTTATTTAACCCCAAGCAAACATGGACATTCACTCAGTCAGCCTTTCTATTGTCTCTAACTACAGTATTCAAAAGGTTAATTGAGGATATAACAAAGACAACATTTACAGAAATTACATAATATTTATTCAATAACATCATGTTATTATCAATAGAATACCTGTTAAAACTAATTGAAAACATTAGAATTACAACTTAATAAATAATATCATGAATATCCAGGAATAGTGGATAAATTTGTGCCCTTAAAATCTAATACCTCGTCAGGGTTTGCTTTTATTTTCTCTATAATAGCATGTTTATTAAATCTTATATCATTAGCATACTCTTGTTTTATCATCTTCATTTTCTCTATAATCTTGTTCCGGAGAGTTTTTTCTAAGCCTGGATCCTGTAACAGACTAGCAAGTTCTGGCAAATTGTCAGGTAAGACTATTTCTGTATCTGAATACTCTATTGCAATGGTTTTACTCCTTGTTTGCATGTCAGTGTGTCTTTTATTTGCTTTTTTAACACAAATATGCTTTTCCGGGACATTTTCAACTGTACACTGCTTACCGTCATCATCAAACAATATCTTTGTGTTCAATTTACAATCGCAATCATCGCCTGTTGACTCTTCGTAATCAAATTTCCGTTTTTTACACGAACTGGGTCCTGCTTCACTATCCAAGTCCAGCAAATGTCCATACTTCAACTCGATCTTTCTCATAACCTCTTTGCACTTATTGTATACTGTTCTCAGCTCTTTTAAGTCATTTTTATCAAGTTCTGGCGAATTTTTTGTTTCATCGACGCATTCCTCCGAGGTCACGGTTATTTGTGCAGTCTTTTTAGGCTTTTTACCCGATTTTGACTTCTTTTTACTAGCATTTTCTAATGGCTGTGGTGATTTCTCTTTGCTGGTCATAACGGTAGATTTGTTTTCTTCTGGTTTAATAAGTTCTCGTACATGATTCTTAACAATAACATAAGATTTTTGCTCCAAAAGCGGTTTCCGAATGATTGCAACTTCCACGGGTGTCTCGCTATCTTCATGAACCACCATCATTAAATAGTCTTTAACACATAAAAGTATGCTTTATTTATATGATTTTATACACTTTTTACACGATTTCATTAAAATAACACTTATAACACGTGCCCAACAAACATACGCCCCAGCAATTTTGACATTGACAGTTGTAGTGTAGTGACGCGACAGTGAACGCGGAATGGCGGCGCGTTACACGGACGCCGCACAATCTCTATGGCTCACGCAATCGATTCCTAGTTTTAATAATCGACTAAATAATTTTTTTTTTTTTAATATATACAATGATACTGAAACATTACCTATTCAAACAAAGATAATAGATAAGACTTTTTATTTAATTTGTAAAATTGAGCTCCTGTTTACAATGACTTTATGGTTTGTACAAAAGTAATTTTCGCATTCACTGCAGTGTATTTCAGGCAATGAATTAAACATACATTGATAAAGATATCAAGCAAGATTACAATTGATTCTGGAATAAAAAATAATAAAAATTACAAATGAAAAACTAGGTATAGTATAAAAATATATTATTATATTTCATTCGGGAATATCCTTGTTTTTCCTTTTTTTCTTTTTCTTAGGCACATAATCTTCAGTAACATGGTTCATCATCACTACAGGTTCCTCAATAGATTCCTCAAAACCACTTTTCTTCTTTTTCTTTTTAGATTTCTTAGTTTTTTCTGGTTCATCTGTTTGAGTATCAACATTTTCTGAATTATCTACTATTTCTTGTGTTACTTGTTCTTCATCTAAGAGTTTTAGTTTATTCTTTTTCTTACTTTTCTTTTTAATTTCAACAATAACTTCTTCACATTCAGTAACTGTATTTTCATTTTCAACTGTTTTAGTGTCTTCTGCATTATTAAAAGAAAATGACTGGAAACCAAATCCTTGATGACTTTCTTCCTCATTAACATCATTAGTTGCTCCGGAGAACCCTTGGAATGAATAGTCAGCTCTATCATCATAACTTGTGTCATTACTGGTTAAGTTTAATTTGCTTTTAGATTTTATAACTGCTAATTTACTTTTGAAATAATCTTCCATACTCCCTTTTTCTGTGAAAACTTTTTCAGTGGCTGTAATGTCAGTATTTTCGGCAGCTTCGTGTTTCTCTTCTAGTTTAGGTTTTTCTTCATTTTTCAAACTTTTTTTTCCAAAAATGTTAGCTAAATCTTTTTCACTATAGCGTGTCAAGTCTTTTCCACAAGTAAACTTATGATAATGAACTCTTGCTTTACTTTTCTTGGATTTAACTTCTAGAGACACACCACTGTGTAGTTTTTCATCATTATTACCACCTGAAATAAAATAAAAATTAAAAAATTAAATAAAAATTAACATTGCAAAACAAAGACAAGGAGGGCCGTTTAAATATATTATTATGGGAGGTCTTATTTTCATTTTTAGAAGGGTGTATTATCTCATGTCATTAATAACAGATGTTTACAGCTGTTGAGCAGACAATTTACTGAAACTTACTGAAACTTCACTTGTAATAATCATGAACTGCAGATTTGCAGTTGGTACTCACCATTTGATAAATTAGCCAACAATGAATTGAAGTCATCTTCATGCTTAGTCCACTGGTCGTTCCTGTCCTCGAAACCCAATCCTCTATCATCGTTCTTGTATCTAGCCACAACATGTTCCACAATTCCATTTTCTTTAGCACCTAACCCCTTCCCTTCACTCCATCCCATTTTTTCCAACATTCGCTGGCCGAACTTCGTGGAATCATCGCTCCAAGCATTATTTTTCGCACGTAAATTAATCACTTTTTGCTTACGACGAGGCGCCGCTAACATAGCCATGATTATTTTATTTTTATCAACATCGCACACGTGCAATACGATGATAGAAAAACATTAAAACAAGATGGACGGCTAGATGGCAGGTCGATACGTGATTAGTCAGAAGCAAAGTGAAGTTCGTCCGCTTTGGAATGGAAACCGCCGTGTGATTGGTCCGAGTATTGTTAAGTTGTCAGTACTACTGGAGCGCGTTTCGGCGATTCAATGGTTCGTATTTTGAGCATTTCTAAGTATTTTGAGATACTTTGTATTTTGAGCATTATGATCGTTCTATTACGAGATTGGGCAAAGTTGGGCGTGAAACCGGTGAAACATACATAAAATGCGACAGAAAGGGGAACTACTTGGCGAGTTACGTTGCAAATAATGATACGATACTCGAACTTATAGCTATACAGTTAACACTCTTTATATTTCATAGAAAAGTAATGAAAAACTAAAATGAACGGTGAAAAATCCATAACGAAGTTAGAAAGTACCCAACACTAACCTTGGTGCCCGCCCTTGCGGCAAGTATTGGGCGCATTATGGGGTGGGTAAATATTTGAATAAATTAATTATGTCAATACTAGCGGGTGTGCCTCACAAGCAGCACGTAAGTTTTCTCTGAAGAAAATGTGCGTCCCAACCAAAAATTTTACATTTTGATACAAGTGAAGAGTTTGTCATTGCGACCGAGGCGTCATTCGCGTTCGCGTTTTTCAATACATTTACGAAAATATAAATAAGCGGGATACGATAAATGTAGGTAATAAATTGACGGCGAGTATGCGCACTTTTCCGCACTATTGCATAAAACAGTAAAATGCGTGCTTAAAAACGGTTGGGATAAAAGTGGGTCTTCAAGTAAGTGTATTGAAAAATAATTATTTCGATTGTAAAACAATACAATGCCTTCTTCACGAAGGGTTTAGTTGCCTATATGGACCACCCCCTTCCTGTGTAGGTATACAATTTATTATTCTATAAGTAACGATTACTTCAAAAGTTTTATTAAAATTAGATTTAGAAATAAAAAATTAATTATTACAATCGTTACAAAAAAAATCTCATCATCAGGCATGGCAGAGGGAGTTACGATCGCGTATTTCGTCTTAATTAATAAGTTTATTTTTCTGTTCTTTAGATGCGAACGTGTTATTTCTTACTGTTTAACCGCTTACGCGAACAAAGGGACGGATTGCGTCCTTTTCCTCTTCATTACCCATAGGTAACAAAAAAGCTGGCGAGATGGAGTATTTTGTCGTGGATGGACCCTGGCTAAATTGCCACAAAGTTTATTGTTGGATTAATCCCAAGTAAACGGGGTTAAAAAGTTCCGAGATTGTACAGCGATATAGGGGAGAGCAGGAAAAAGTGAATCACGGGGTACTGTAGATTATTCTTCAATACAACAAACAAATTCATATCAATCTCCATACGTATAGATACCGGCACGGATCTTGAGCGCTAGCTTAAAGTTGCGCAGAAGTCAAATATCAGGCCTATTTAGTGGTATGAAGTGAGACGCAGGGGCGGGGAGCGTCAGTTATTGGCTCGCCGCGCCATCACGTCATAGACGTCACTCGTGATTCGTTCCCTGCGCTTGCTGCATGTATCTAACAACGACGATGATTGGCTCGCCAATGTATGGAATGCGCAAAGCGATCCCCACTATTAAATTTTAGAATTGGGTCAGTAGTTTCTCGCTCCATAACTTATAAATTTTACCTCTTTATAATATTAGTATCAGATAGATGAATAGGAAATGTAGATAAATGATTTTTATTTTGTTTTACGTATATTCCAAAATTATTTGATGTAATAATCTATATTGTTTAGGTTTTGGCTTAAGTTATTATTTTTATTGGATAATATTTATCGGAAATTTTACAGTTTTTAATTCGGTCTAATCAGATAAGTACTAAAATTTATTTAATTGTAATTTTTCGTTAAAATATTGTAAGACTGCTTTAAATATTAAGTATACTAAATCACTGTACAATAATAATAATAAAAAAGTAATAATATGGAACACGAATCTTTTCACTGATATCCATAAATCCCTACTTGTAATTTTTTTTAAGTTACATTTTAAAGCCAGCGATTAATATCTAACCAAAAAGTTTTTAACAGCAGGCCAAGAGAAAGTAATCCACTGTTAGTGTTACTCAATCTCCCCAATCTGTGATATATCTATCTATTTACATCGGTAATGTAATTTTTCATAAAATAAAAATATTGGCGACCAAAAATATCATCTATTCCGATACATTTTACAAATAAATTAAGAGCACAAACAATTCCCGATAAAGTTTTTTTATGACTAGCTTCATTTACCTACAAAAACAGAGACACCTGGGAGTTTTCCAAATAGTCGCTAGGGTTGCGTTGCAGCCATAAATCATAACACGACTAATTACATTCCGGTGACGGCTGCATCACTAACCGATCAATAACGCAACCTTCAAATGGTCTCCATAGTTCGAGACGTCGGGCGGGTGTGACGTATCACGCACAATTATAACCGCTGTTGTACTAAACTAGTACACAGGATCAAGCACTTGTTGAATAACCGCCGCAAAAATTTCTACTTTCGCTAGTTCCTGGACAGAGTTACATCATGGCGAATTCTGTATGCAAAGTGATACTAATCCCACGTGTAAGGCGAAAGATTTACAACGTCGTCGCAAGATTACCACTAAACGCAAGACTCCTGCCCCAGGGACGACTAGAGTGTGGGAAACAGTTGGAGTGGAAAGTGACGCCACTGAAGACAAAACAATTCGTTTTAAATTAATGTCATACAACATATTAGCGCAGAGCCTCCTGGAAAATAGCTCGTATTTATCAAAACAATATGATCCTTTGTATGTGGATTGGGACAAGAGGCTTGATATCTTGTTTAAACAAATGTTCGATCACTATCCAGATATACTCTGCCTCCAAGAGGTGGAGGTAAAAGATTTCAATTTAATTAACCAAAGATTGGAGAACGGCGGTTATTATGGTGTATATAAAAAGAAGACGGGTGTCTCGCAGATCGACGGCTGCGCAATCTACGTAAAGAAAGGTGTCTTTGAGATAGAAGAAGTTACTAATGTGGAGTTCTATCAGCCTAAACTATCAGAAATGGATCATCATCATGTGGGGCTGATCGTAAAGGTGAAGCCGTGGAACATGTCCAGACGAATGGTGATCGCGAACACTCATCTTCTGTATCACCCGAAGAATTCTATCACCAGACTGGCGCAGTTGAGGCTTTTTCTCGCTGAGATCGATCGAGTATCTTATGAGTTTAACGGACAGAACTCCGGTCACCTGCCGATCATATTGGCGGGTGATTTAAACTCGTTTTCGGATAACATCATCAAGTTACTGGATGAAGGTCAAATCAGTAAGTATAACGAATGGATCGATGAAGAGTGGAAGAACATAGGAATAACGGACAACTGCCAGCACTTGGCAGTTTACTTGAACAGGTTGCAAGGTTGGTCTACTAACTTTGAGGAGTTAGAAGTAACTCACTCAGAATATCGCCAGCGCTCTAGCTTGTACATAAGATCAGCGTCCTCAGCTGCCAATAAGCTGCATAGCGCCTTGTACAGTGATATGTTTACGAGTGATGTGCTCTCTCATTCCCTCCACTTTCAGTCGGTATACGACACTGGATGCGCCCACCGCAGCCTTTTCTTTCCAGAGTGCGGCCATGACGTTGAGAACCGTATATGTTTTCAAAGATCCCACGTCGACTATATTTACTTTAACTTTCGCAGCGGATTGCGTCCATTGAAACGCCTGCGTCTTGGGACTTATGATAAACTCCCGAATGAGTCCAATGGGTCTGACCATCAACCGCTCGTGGCTATCTTCGAGCTGAATGCTGAGAAGCCGTACTAATGATCGTGGCTTCTGAGGTTCGTCTCATATATTTATTATGCTGAACTAGCGGTGATCTGGATGATAAGAAACAAATAACAATAATTAAGTAAGTATGTATATCTTGCTCAACCACAAAGTGGTCACATTTAATTATTTTGTTGTGTAACTTTTTACAATATTTTCTATCCATTTATAATCACAAACCAATCTCTGCCGCCTAAGGATACTTGATTGTTGATCTTATCCCGTTTACTTGTATGTTGTTTGATATTTTTTAATGCCAGTTAAATAGGGTAAGAGAGCTTTAATTTATAAACCCCATCAATATAAAAACTAATATACATATTTACTTATAGAAAATATCTAAATTTGGTAAAGGTTTATCGATCTAAAATAACTAAATTTAGAAAGAGGTATATTTGTAAAAGGTCTGAAATAATTATAAAGATTATTTGACTTTATTAGAAACAACGTGCCATTGGTAACTTTTTACACCTATGCAGGTATGCATTGCTCCTGGGGCCCGAGTCTGCTATTTTTATAAATTCGTCATTCCAACACATTGTCATTTTGCTAAAAGTTCGTAATCTGCTAAATCATAATGATCGATCATTGATCGGCCAGTGGTCTCGTAATAGAGTGGTGGTAGAACGACAAAATCGAGCTTATTAAAACCAATAACTGCACAATAACGTTCTAATCGTAGGTCACTGATCAAAACAACTGTCAAAATTTTTGCAAATTACCGCATACATCAGATATTCATTTGTCATTATGTGCGAGATTACTATTTTAAGAGGGTCCTTCTCTACTCGCTTATCGTAAACATCGAAAATGGTTTAAAAGCTTGTTACTTCATTTAATGCAATCCAACGCGATGTTTGACGAAAAGGCAACACAAAAAAGAGAGATAACGCCTGGAAACTCTGTTAGTATTCGGTAATTCCGAGATTTACTCGAAAATTTCACAAAACTTGCTCCAGGAAATAGCTGTTTTTTTTAAACCCTTAAAAGTTTTTGGAAAAGTTGTCGTCATTTAGAATCTTAATAAAATTTGCAAGGTCTCTAGAGATTTACTTTTTTGACTTTTTAATTTTTAGGCAAATTATGAAGTGTCAAAGTTCATACAAAATAGGACATTTTCAAAGGTTTTTACTGGATTAGTTTTACACAAATTTAGAAATCGGTTTCTTTAGAAACCTAGATAATATCCACAAGATACTGTGTTTCCAAAATATCTAATAAAAAAATGTGTAATAACGGCATAATCAGTTATGAGCGGTTGTATGAAAAACAGTGAAAATGTGAGCACGATGATGCACCACCTTAAGCCACTTCTTTCAATGAAGTGTCAGTGGTTGACCATTGGAAAGTCATTATGACGCCATTATTGGTAGATTACCAAAACTTGTCAAAATCAACAATTATGAAGTCAATGATAGACCATTCTGACACTATTGTAATAGCAGACTTGAGGCCCTGAAATATGGCCACGTAAGCGAAGTCACTGGTAAGCTGGCTAGTTAGTTATACACCGAAACTGCTTTGTTTTTAATTTGAAGCGTATCTCAGCACGCGATACGCCTATTACGTCACGACTTTGTGAACGCGTGATCCGGTTAGAATGATTGTTTCTTTTTTGTGAAATCACCGTCGTGATGGGAATGTTTCCAAATTTGAATTAGCTGAAACCGATTCCACAAAAAAAAGTTGTAACTGTACATTATGGGCTATGTATTTTATATGGACTTTTATTGTCTTTATTTTTGCTAAAACATTTTACCTGCCTCACTATTAGAATTATTTATTTACTTGATATTTTAATATTTAGTAATCTAGTCCTACAAAACCATGTCTTTGCGCACAAATAAAATTATGTAGAGATGCGCTAAGGGTTATTTTGCGCATTTTTTTTTTAAATTATTTTGAGATTTGAGATCTTTTTTACTGAAAGATGCCGCAAAATATTCTTTAACATCCTACAAACTATGTATTAATGCTATGCATAATCTTTTTATATATTAATTTTAAAAAGAAACAATTTGAAATTGAAAAATATTTTCTGAAATTATAAAAAAAAAAAACTAACTTGTATTGATGTACCTTTCCATTGTATACGATGTTATTGTGTCTTTAACGAGACAATAGTTTAATGTTTCTCGCTAATATATGTATTTTAGAGCTTGTGTATTAATAAAAGATGGTCAATTTTGATTGTCTATAGAATAAGTAGCTTGTCACGCAAACCTTTTATACTGTCCGTTCAACCGACTTTGGCTTTTATTGCGATGGTGGTATGATAAATGGCGGCTGCAGTAAATAGTTGGTATTATAACCACTTTTTTGCTTTAAATGATGTCCTTATTCTTACGGAATAGAAGTCAAAATCGGTTTAAGGGACAGTAAAAAAAGTTTGTTTAAATATCTCATTTTAATTCGAATGTAGTATAGGAATAAGTACCCAAACAGTAATAATGTAAGCTCCACAGTTTAAAAGTTGCCTAAATGTATATTTTGCGAATGAATTTTTATTGTTAACTGTTGTTTTTATTCATTAGGCTTATGCTTGTGCTATTTTAATTAGTGTTACATTGATGTACATATGATTAAATATAAAATAAGTAAATGTCCATTTTGATATTTATAGGTTATCGTTGCGGTACACTATAGTTCCGTCTAAATTGAAATGTAAGACTGTGTCATTGATGTCGTGTTTAAGTGTTTTCCGACCTATAAGGTCTTTTATACAATAAAAATCTATATGTTAGCATCTATTGGCGTTGCTTTGATGATTTCACAAATTCTACACTTTAATTAATTCCTTTTGACATTTAATTATTTTTTATATTATTCCCTATGTGAACTTATATTTTAAAACACATGTGATTTGCAATAACGATTAAATTGAATTATACCCTCTAAAAGTCTTGTTTATTAATCTCGGTAAGTACCAATATGTCTTTTCAGTTCATTGAGACTTCATAAAATTTTGGTCTTCTGTGATGGAAAACACCAAAAGATGGCAAGTAGCGCAGATGAGAATGCTGAGATGGATGTGTGGTGTGAGGAGAAAAGATAAAGTAAGAAATGAGTATATCAGAGGAAGTTTGGGCGCCAGTGACTGAAAAGTTGAAGGGGAATCGTTTGTCTTGGTATGGTCATGTAATGAGGAGGGATGAAAAGCATGTTACTAAAAGAGTTATGAGTATACATGTGGATGGGTGGAGAGGGAGAGGGAGGCTAAAGAAAAGATGGATGGATTGTGTAAAGAGTGACATGAAAGAAAAGGAAGTGATAGCATGACGGGTGACAGGATAGAATGGAAGAAAAAAAAAACGAGTTGCGCCGACCCCAAATAATACTGGACAAGGGTAGGGTGATGTGATGGAAAACAGCGATGAGGAAACTTTTGCTTCAAATATGTCTGCAATCGCCAAATTGTTCTGAGCAAGCGTTGTGATTAATGTTAGTGCCTTTTCTATATTGAAAAGTGACATTTGCCCTGCAGTGGTAGAGACTGATTTCATCTATACAAGGTGTAAGGGACAGCCCTTTGCAAATTGTAAGAGCTTGCTCAGTAGACGAAACTGAACAACCTTCCACAAGATTTTTTTTTTTCAAGAAACGAAAAATAAAAATCTGCCACACCATACAAAATTATAAATTTGATTGGACAGTTTGTTTGGGGAGGCCGAATTTTTTTTTTCATTCCCTGAAAAAATTTTTTATGGAAGATTGTTCAGTGTCGCCTACGGAATATATAAAAGGAGAAACAGCCTGACTGACAACTTGGACTAGGACAGCCAAAACAACTTTTGGACTAGAAGCGTGAAATTTATATAAGGCTTCCTTTTATGACGTAAAGAGAGGATTTTCTGAAATTTAACCCCAAACGGGATGAAACGGGAGACTAAAGTTTGTATGGAAAAACCCATGCTAGCAGAAGCTAGTTAACAATTCCGGACACCGTAGGCGAAGGCTTGCCGATAGCGAGCAATGGGTAGCTCGTTGTCCGACCGTCCGGTAACTAGCCGGACCGGACCCAAAGTCGTCGACTGCGCGCATTGTTCCCGGCAAATAAATAAATAAAAATATACTAGACCGTTTTTTTTAATTCTTTCAACAGTATCGATATCGCGCCTGTTTCAAATAATCTTGTCCATTTTTGCTGAAACTGGAGATACCAAATTACACCAATTTTAGATCACAATTTCTACTAGGAATTTCACTAGAAGAAATCCCGGCAAAAACTCCATAAACGTCTTTTAATAGGTAGCCTGAAATAGTGAGGGGAAATTGTTATTTGAATGTATTTTACGTAATTTGAAATACGATTTCCTAGAAATATATTTGAATACCTATATTGGAATATTGATGTCAAATATATTAAATAGTAAGTGAAAATTGCATTCAAGATTTTTTGCTGTATGCATAAAAATTGTAGCCGTAGGTGTAATGATTTTATCGAAAGGAAACGAGCTGTTATGGTCAATGCGCTGGATGCCAAAGCAGCCATCTAGGCATCTATGTTGTAGTTGAAGGAATCTCGAGTCCTGTGAAATTCCGATTTTTTGTAGTGATGCGAAAAACACCGTACATAATTGATAGACTAAAAAAGTGGACTTGACAGGTTTTTTCTCTTTGGTCACACCAGTGTTTGCTTTACGCAAAGATTTTATATATCCTAGTACTAGATTGACTACGACAACCTCAAAAGCGTACCTGAAAAGGAAAGTCAGAAAGAGTCCTCTCATCTCGTTCTACTGGTGTGTCCATACACTAGCTACATACTACGGGACAATTTTGCTCTAAAGTTAGTTAAAGATATTTTTGATACATGAAAATAGACATGCAAGTTCAAAAACAATTAATATGTATAATATGCTTACCAAAAGGGAACAGAGTTTTCTCTGTAATGACTAGGAAATAGCTGATGTCCGTATATATTATAATAGCAATATCCTCTTATGCGAGTATGAAATACCTACACTGATAAAAAAATGCCTAATGTGTGTGTACCTACGTAAGAAGATCACTTCTGAACGGCTGCACCTATCAGAATAAGGTTTGTCTGAAAGAAAAAACTAGTTAGTTTATAATAAAACTAATGTTATTGTTTTATTTTTACTTTATTAAAAATAGACTGATGCGTGACATAAAATTGTACATTTTTTATTACGTCAAATTGCACGTATTAACTAACAAATAAACAATAAATAATACATTAAATAAATGATCCTCGACTGGTTTATAAATTTATTTATATTAACTACTACTACTATTATTGCCGATGCCCATTAGCGCCACAGGAAATTTCCGAAAGGGAAACCATGGTCCTGGAACACAAAGGGCAACTGAAGGACACGGGTAGATTTATTAAGTATAAACCTTAAATAACATGTCCCGCTCTAGGATGGAGCGTAAGGCGCTCTACCTTAGAGCAGGAAAAGTTTGTCTATATCTGTTTGCAATCAACTCTAAAACTACTGAACGGATTTTTAACAACGGATGAACTTACAAAAGGGTATATAGATGGAATAGAATTAGGTTTTAGTGTTGATTTAACTTTACATCTTCAGACTTGATGTGGCAACCACAAATAAAACTGTTGCTGAAAAAAAAAAATTTTAATGGCACAACTTCAAAGCCACTGTTGCTGATGGTTCTCGTTTCTTGGAAATCTACAACAAAACATAAAAAATAATATATTACTAGTAGTTAACGGTTAATTCATGAATCCCCAAGCGACCACCGGTGGCCGCGCATCTATTGTCTTACTATTGTGTTTCTAATTGACGGTATCTGAAGGGTTAAGCCACATACATGCAGCATTGCGTGCGGCATTTATTAGGGACCTACCTAAGGACTAAACTTAAAGACGTATAGAATATCGATGTGGAGAAGATTTTGGAGTGCACGCGCGTCGTTTTAAGAAATGGTCACAGATAACTATATACTGAATTGGTCCGAAGACACGTCCCGCATGGCGCACCTCTGGCCGCCGCTACTCGCCGCTTTCCGTTGTTTCATGAGAGCAGCCGAAGATCGCCGAGCGGCCAAAGGCGCCCGATCAACAGAAAAGATAAAATTAGTAAAATTGGTACGCGCTTGATTTATTAAAAAAAAAAATTGAGCCTCCTCAGATATTTAGAAATTTGCTTATAATAATGTAAAACTTGAACAGTAGACAATCGAATTTTATAAAATTTTGCACCCAGTCCGTCTTCTGAGTCCCCTTCTCCGCATGAAATTCAAAACGATGTTTGTTGTCACCCTACATAAATATTTTGTAAACAAAACAGAAAACTTACCAAAAAACAAATGAAATTCCACAACCACGATACCCATCACTATTGCGAAACTTTACACAGCATCGTTTTGAACATCTTGCACACTTTATACTTTACTAAACATTGAGATAAAAACTTGTAACAATTAAAAATACAACTTTAGCCCTATGAAGCATCAGCCATAATGTTTATTGATGTCAAATTCTGTCAAATTAAAACCTCCTAAATGTTGCCTTTCATAATTTGAAAATTACTACGAATAGCTACTAAATCTAAATGAAATTATCATTAAATACAAGAAGAATGCGTATAAAATTTCAAGAAGCAATATTTGAAATAAAATATTTAGTTGCAATTCATTTTATGTTGCATAAACCTATCAAAATTCATGAACACGAACTATTTAACGATAACTGGAACAATCTAAAAACTACCATCTGTTTCTTATTTTTTTCTGGTAGTATGTGAGAAAGGGACAGAGAGGATTTATCTCAGTGTCTTGTTCCAGGCCATTTTACCCTTTTGTGTGTCAATAACACACATGAACTTAATGCTAATGAGAATAGAGAATACTTTAAAGAGTGTCATATTTCTTCGTAGTCAATCTAGTCTACTCTAGTAGAATATATAAAATCTTTGGCTTTACGTTATATGCAGCATCACTGTTATGATACCAGCCATAAAAGTGTGCAAATCTGACAAATTAGTAGGATGTCATATTTACAAAGCTGTGTTCATTTAAATGAAATTACACAAAACCACAGGTGTCTGCTGCTTTTCACCGCTACTGACCTTATTTCCTGCGAGCTAAGCTTTTATAATAACCAGACTAATAGGGAAAGAAAGGGATCTCCCTGCAACCAAAACCGCAAGTGAAATATTTTAATAACATGTTTCGTTCCATGTTTTATGTTAAGTGACATGTTTTGTGAGTGAATAGACTCATAAACTAGTGCGGCTCATCATCAGAGATTGCATCACTGCTTACCATCAAGTGTCATCGCAGTCAAGCACTAGTTTACATCAATTAAAAAAAAAACTCGTTTACATAAAGCCGAGTCTTTATGCTTAAACACATTCAAATTTCACTACCATAAGACACCTAATTGCATTTTTTCTCTACCTATAATTATAATAATGTAATAGTGAAAACGCAACCATAGCAGGCGCGATATTTTCCACCGACACCGCGGTCTCGCTTGACCAGAGTGGTTTGAAGAAAGTCGCTAGTGAGAAGCATTCCTATGAAAACGAGTATACAGTACATTACAGATGGAACTATGTACAAGATCGTCTAGTTATCTATTAGAACGGGACCACTTCCTTGATATAATTACCTTCGAGTCTTTAAGGAGTCTTTAAGGAGTCCTTAAAGACAGGATGAAGTAATTGCAATGGACGTTTGCAATCGATTTAGTTATTCGTAATTACATAATCCACACAAATCTTTAGTACATGTTGGTTAATGAATAATAATAATAATTTTAAAATAGTTTTATTGGAACAGAAAAATATTTACAAATTACGTACGAAAATAACTAGGTAAATTAGTTAGCAACTGTCTCGCAACTATTAACGCCCACCTCTAGGAGGAAGACAAATTATTTGGTTAACTTAAAATGTTATGTTATCAATTGATTAATTTAGTCAGGTGCCAAAAACAATAAAATTATTACGTCGTAAAATTAATTTTTCATCGAGAGGGGTGAAATGAATGGAGTTGATGTTTATCCAAGGGAACGAAACCGGTTTATTATAATAATAACTTTTATAGTTAGGGCTTCAGGAGTCAAAAATTTACATAAAGTCCATCAAGTAACAATTTTAATCATAATTAGAATTTGAGTGGAAGAACCATTCGTTTATTAAAGACAATAATTTTAACAATAATTTAAGCACTATCTATACCTACCAACGCGGAGCGACTGAGGATAACTGTACACATTGAAATCGCATAAATTACAATTTACAAATACTAATTATGAGCTAGAAATAAAGTTCAACTCATCAATTACAAAATAAATCAAATCAGTACTCATCAAATCAGTAATCACGGTATCAAAATGAGATGATCTTTTAATCGATTTGCATTATTTATAAAGTGCTAATCAAAACAAGAATCGACTAAATAGAGAGAGTTGTTCTAGCCAGTGGCTGGACGCGTTGTTTATGGTCAGTGAAAACGCGCGAAAACTCCGCGCTTGCGTGCATGATGGCATCCATAAATGCGGGAAATGGTATAAATGTTTTGCGACTAATTTCATGTTGTACAGATTTTTATTGCTGTTACATGATTCTGGTCACTTTTCGAGTAATTGAACTCTGGATTTTAATTTAATTTTTTTGGTGATATTTTGCTTGAACATGCTATCAAATACCACTAGTGTGCAGCCAAAATTAAACAGAGTGGCCATTTTGGCTGTATTTGGGTTTTCATATCAATTAATGTATACTAAATGTGATTCTGTATTTAGGAAAGTCCTTAACACGTAGATACTTTAAAAAATAAAAACAAAGCTGAAAACCTTCGTGATGGAATTTTTCTATTCTCAAATACGAACTAAGGAGTCTTCAAATATTATGAATCACCTATGGTTAAATGCTACGGATTTGCTGTTGCATTAAAAAAAAAAATTCGTAGACTAGTGTACTTTTTGATAGAACAGACCATTTACAGATATTTTAAATACAACCATTCATAATACCAAGATACAATCAAATCCACTTTAATCTCCTTATTCGAAGTGTTTATTGCTTAAGCAATAGCAACCTTATAGCAAAGATATTTACCAGGTATGCGGAATATCATATTTCTTAAACAATGTCAAAATAAGTGACCAGTACTAAGACAAGCCTATCAAATCGACTCTTTACGAAGTGTTTCAGGAAACATGACACCTTATTCAAAGCAATATAAATGTTAATCTCGATTCTATCCTATGTAGGTGAATGTCCATCGCCCGCATATTGCTTAGTCAACGTAATCCTTTTGCATCTTGCAGTTATTTCGAGATTTAGACGGGAAGCACTGCAGACGACCTATATTGGTAGCCGGTACTTCAATGGAGTTTATATTTGTATGAATTGAACTTGTCAATTACCTACTTTAACAGTTCATTTGTAAGGAAAAGTTTAAAACAGAAATTGTAAGAGATAGTCGATTGATTGGATAGTTGCTCGTTATATACCAAGGATTAAAGGAGAGCATGAATATGGATTAGTGAAATGATAAATGGAATGTGTAGTGATATGGCTAGAAAAATGGAGAAAACTGATGTCGATGCAAGATGACAATGTAGTGAAAAACTTTAATGTACACTAAAATTGTAACAAAACTTTTAAACAACTATAAGTTGGTATAAGAATTAAATTAAGATAAATGACGACAGTGTTATAGATAATTTAAAACAACCTTCTATACCGTTACATAAGGGATAATATGTCATATCATACAAAGCAGCATTTCTCATATGATCATCATTTCAGCCGAAAGACGCCTATTGATAGACACAGGCCTACTCTATTTACCATATCCAATAGAGATAATAATAAGGTACTTGATTGACGTCAAGATTTTCAACACAATCCTTCAAGATAGGTATGTAAAGTCATTAAGCTCGCTTGGTGAGTGATGAAAATACCATGCAACAGTTTGTGCTGCTAAGTAAACAGCAAAGTTTGTTGCACTTCGGTGACTCATTTATCGTACAGAAATGTTTGGTTTATGATAACCAAGCTTTTGCTGGTAATACACACGGTGACTGTAACTTTACTTAGTTTATAATCAAAGACAGAGACAGAAACATCATTGGATATAACACTCGCTTCATTAGCGCACAATGGATCATGTGTGGATGAAATGTTTCTGCTTGGTAATGATAAACCCAACCTCTACATACCGGTGTCCGGTGTTAATAACTTAAAGGTCAGCTCAAACTATGAGAAAAATCTTTTAAAAGCTTCGAGTTTAACAAATATTTGCTTTAATGAACGGATATTGTAGGTAAAGGCTGCCGGAGCCCTCAACGTGGGAATCTTTATGTGTGAGTCACTCCTTGTTATGCGAGCCAACAGCAACTTTGCAAAACTGCATATAAAATAAAAATATACAGAGGAAAAAAAATATCTTCAGTTTATTTTAGTCGTCTATTATAAGATACAACAGGAGCTAATAATTAGCGGAGTTAACGGTGTACCTCGGAGGCTGAACGACTGGGTTCGAGGCCAAGAAAAATAATAATAAAAAAGTAAATTATTGGCGACCCAACCACTTTGCCGTCGACAGCTGCGAATTGGCGCGAAACAGGTTTTTGGCGGGATCAGTGACGTCACCTGACATGTGCCTTCCTCCAGTTTTGGATGTTGGGGGCAAAAAAAACTAAGACTCGTTCATCTCGGAGGTCCATTCGATTTTACGGCTGCTTATTATTATGTCTCATTGTCTGCTTTGATTGTTATAACAAACAGGTGATGCACGATTTTTTGTAACATATATCACAATATATAACATATATCTCTTAGTTTAAAGCTAAACTATACGTAACTTTTATTAAACAGGATCTAACTTAAGTTCAGACTGTTCAGAGTCTTCTTTGTCTAATTAAAACTTAAAGTTGTCTTCTCTTGGAACTTCTTGAAAGCGTAGACAAGCAATGTTGCGGTAAATAAGTTGTCTGTCTTGATTTTATTGCTATTGTGTTGCTTTGTCACAGGTAGATTATCCATTACCTTTAAACAATCATTACTGTTGACAACTGTCGTACGTAACTTTCTAAACCACATTAGTAGTAGGTATGTATAGCACAATGCATCTAGGTTCCCTTCCCATATGTCTTTGACCAGTTCATGGTTGATTATATTAACTTTTGCTTTGTCTAATTAGCTAAGATATAGTTTTGAAGCAAAATAGTAAAAAGTATTAGAATGAACTTGAATATTGATTGCTTGGATTGGTATATTGTTATTACTGAGTCTTTACGTCATCCATCGTACTAACCATTGCTGTAAGAATTATGTGATAATTGTAGACTTGACTCAATTAAATATTATTGTATCGCGATATTTTCCAATTAAGTTTAAATTGATCCATCTAATGAACTGTCTTCACTCGATCCAGTTACTTTCCAAGCATTGATGTATAAATCACACGCACACAGCTATTTGATTCTGCAGTCTTATATAATTTGATATCAAATGTGCATGCAACGACTGCATAACTAACTCACTGGAGCTAGAAAACTCGTTTGAGCTCAAGAATTATTTTTATATATAGTCGTACAATGACACAGTCACATTACTATGTAAATAGACCCATTGTTTAATGCAATATTTTTCAAAAATTTCTTTTGTTTGTTAATCAGTTGCAGTAACTTTTGGCCGGTGTGAAGTTTCACAAGGTGACGTGAAAATTACTCGCATATTACAAGACACCACTAACCGCAAATTAGTGGTAAGCACAATATGAACTTTAACAATATCACAGGTTGCTCATGCGCTGCAAATAATGGTCGAAACATAAAACTAAAATGTATCAAATAATTGAGAAGTCATTGCACTTATTCATAGGTAGGTATGCAACGGCAAACGTGTTTTGCTTCATCGATACCTACTCCGAGAAGCGGGCGGCTTACCTGAGAGTCACTCCGGACGTGGTTCAAATTATTCACCACTAATCCGTTGTCTGTTGCTATTGGATCCATGTCTGTCAAATCATTATCCGTATAACTTTAAGTTTCAACCACACATTGCACTGAACACGTTCAAACTTCAAGCCACAGCCGAATACCACCGACTCCAGTCTTAGTCACTATAGAAAAACGCATCTAGGCACAGAAACTAGCCAACACACAGGCGCCTGACCCTCCGGAGTAAGGCTTCACTGGCTTACTTTAAACAAACGAGTTACACCACCGACTTAAATCAATAAACCTCCGTAATAACATTACGATGTGAACTACAAAAGTTTTCTCGGAAACGAAGGAGTGTGTTACAAGTTTTGTTGAGCACAACGTCTGGCTGGCCGATCGTAAGGACGCCAGGCGAAAAGTTAACCGTGCGTGATTTCTGGGGGACTCTCAAAAGCAAATGGTCATATAAGCTATCAATCTTTGCATACCAGAGTGGTTAGGTGAAACGGACATTCTCGTTTTGGTGCGTAGCGCTACGAGAGTGAAAGGGACAAAGCGTGGGCAGGTACTCTGTCTCGAAGTGGGCGAACAGTATCTACAGGTTTTGCTCTCCCACTACAAGGAGGCACGGTGCGGACTCGAGAGCCTCGAGCTTGAAAGTTTAGTCGAAAAACACAACAAGCATTACATAGTCGTCAAATTGTCACTTAACATCACGCAGTTTTAGTATTTTGGACACGTATGACCATAACCCTAAAAGAGTACCGGTTCGTGGATGTTCGGTGTTGATATGTTTGGAAATTAAGCACGTGTTACTTTTGTTTTTACGTTCAAACTTTCAAATATGTTTATTATGGAGATTAGACGCTGTAATTTTAATGAAACTTTAAAACCGATCGTTCAATTGAAGAAACCAATTCAATCAGAAAAACGATCGATACATTTGATAAATCGAACGGAACCGGTCCCAATGCATCTCTGGTGAAGGCCGCTAGAGCTAACCTCTACACAGGACACTCCTGCGCAGGGACCCACGCACACTAGCGCAGCCTCTCATGAATACAAGGAACCACATTCAAGAGAGCTGTCAGTGAGTCGCACGCGGCTATAAAATAGGGATTTTTCTTACCTGGTCTTTGCGTTCCTCTGCAATTGGCATTTTTTTGAGGTGCTATTTTTGTAAATACAGCGTTGTCTTGTTAGATAGGCAGGTGTGCTCACTTTTCTTCTATATTGTCGCTCTAGGGATCGAAATTATTTATCACCTAAATAACGATTTGTTTTACTCAATGAATTTCTTACAAATTCTCTGATAAAAGAGTTTCTAATTTTGTTTTAGGCAGGTAGTTTTTATTTTTACCGTGTTTGTGAATTTTTAGTGACTTTTTATTTACTTTGCTTCTAGTTTCGATACTCCGAGAAAGTCAAAGCTTTATTTGATTTTTTCTTGTTTTTTAAATTCTTGGTAGGAGCGTACAGTAATACAACATCATAATTAGTGTAAAGTTGGCTTGCTTTACATAAGTACCCTGTGCTTTCACTTTAGGCCAATGACTAGAGGTCGGAACAGGTATAGTATATTTACCTAAAGTTCGTGGAAGTAAATAACATAGAGTTGATAATACCTCCTCTAAAATCTCGAAATCATAAACAAAAACGTAAAATCCCGTGATTTATGAATTTTCAAGTTACTTGGTACGCTTTGAATACTAACATTTGAACTAAATTATTATTTTGAAGAATCTTATTATAATAAAATAAAATTCCGTGCTAAAATTTAAATTAAAGCTTGTTTTAATCTAATAGTTTTAGTACGCAACTCTATATCAGGTAAGGGTAAGGTAATATCAACTCTATGTTACTTACTTTCTCGAACTATAGGTAAAAGTGCTACTAAAAGTTCTTAATGCGATCCATTTTAAGACCTAAACTGAAAAGTTACAAGGATGGAGCTATATAGGGTGTACCATTCTGTCTTTCTCGCTCGCACGACTGACTGGGTAATGACAGAAAACAGACAGACACAGACGGTGTCGTATCGATATTTGCTGTCCTCCTTTGGAAATTACTGGTATTATACTCAGTTCGCGCGTTGTGAAAAAAAATTTTCGCTTAAACCCTGCGGCGCGAATACCTTATGAAGTTTTCGTTTCGAGTGCAAGCAAACATGAACTTACCGGTGGTAAGTTCATGTTTTCTTTTTAGACTGAAACCGACCTATACATAGTGGGTAAGAGACTAGGTAGATTGCTGTAATATCGTTACGAAGGTTTCTACCCAGGATTACTGGTAACTCGACGTATTCCCGACAGGACGTCAGTGTGACCTACTTGCAACAATTAGTCACTCGAAGAAGCTTAGATGCAAACCTACGGTGATGCCGAAAAATTAAAATTTTTAATTAGGAGTTTATAAGATAAACGTAAAAAGTACGTAAACGACAAACACATAAGAGTAAGAGAGAGTTTCAAGGTAACGTCCATTACTGAAAATGTCTGAGTCCAGGTTAAGATGCGGAGACCCGATGACCATAACATGAAAAAGTGCCTTTCCATGGCTACACAGAAGAGAGGGAGAGGTAGACCGCAAGTTACCTGGACTGGATGAGAAATATCCGCAAGGATATGCAAAAGCTTAGCTTTACAGATGACAATGCTTATCAGCGAAATGAATGGCGCCGCATGATTAAGAAAGCCGACCCCGCGTAAGGGGAAGAGGCGAGAGCAAAGAAGAGAAAGAAGAAGAAGAGTTTAAAAATATATTTTAAAAGAACTTATAAAATGAATGCCATCGAATGCGGGTTTCCTTTTCTTATCTACCCAGGATTACTGGTATCTCGACGTATTCTCGGTATGTTTTTTTTTTTGTGGGATTTCATCGAATAATCCCTCCCACTTTGAAAGGGAGTGTCAGACTTTAACTGACTAAAACCCAGCTGTGTTCCTTTGCGGTCCAAGGGCTCGGCAAGCATCGGTCTCAGTGACTTGATATGACATTGCGGTCTATTTGCAACAAAAGCTCTCGAGAAAGCAGGCAAACAACAAACAACCATATGAGTTTCGAGTTAAAGTTTTCAATTGGCAGAAAAAATATATTTAGTAAAGAATTCTGGGCAAATATACTTAAAACATTTCCTCCGGTGCTGGGAATACGTTGAGTTACAAATAAATCTGTATGTATTCTAAATTCTAAAGGCTCCAGTGCCAAGCCGAAAATAAGAAGTGATTTAAGCATTATTTGTTTAAAATCACTAACGAAACGCAATCTTTAAAAAAAATTCTTCAAAATCTATGGTCAATAAAAAAATATACAAAAAAGGAGATGTCAAGCAATATGTCATGAATAAACAGGAGTTACTTTTTATAATTACTGTTTCAGGGGTTGTGTCATGCATCGCAACAATACTGGACCCATCTAGCCGGTCACGGCGAAAGCCATAATGGTAATATAATACATTTTATTATTATTTATTTATTTATTTAAACTCCTTATACAGCAGTGCTATATATAAGCGGACTTCCTGTCCCCGCACACGGATCACGGACAAAAAAAAGCGAGAAGCGGCCGTAAAAAACAGCTGAAGCGCGACACCTCTTGTGTCCGGTAAAGCTTGAAGCCGCTTCAAGCGTTTTTTGTTGTGGCACCGCCGCACACGAGCCACAAAAAAAGATCGCCTCAAAATGAAGCTTGAAGCGGCGTTTTTTTGAAGCCCGTGTCGGGCACACGGGCTTCAAAAAAAGTTAGTTGAACAAGGCATTCTCTGCCAGCTACCAGTCAACAAACAATCAAATCAATTTTACTTTTGATCCAAATGAAATCCATTTTTTTTATTATACAAACGCGAGCCTATAAATAAGGCTCGCGTTTGACCACCATCTCACCTGCTTACCAGCGATGATGTGGTCGAAGATGGAGCACGCTTGCCTAGAAGTAACCTATTCGCTCTTGACTTAAGACCCTTAAGTTTTAGCTAATATTCCCAAAGATTTCCAACATCTTCTGTCATAACAATATACTACAATCTTCAGTCTTTTCGCCTACTTTTCCAGCCACCAAATATTTTTTTCGAAACAGTTACCGTCGTCATGGAAAGCAAATGGTAACTAAAGAAACACAATTGGTTTTAATCAGTAACAGAACCAAAACTTTCAAGATTTGCGAGATCCACCACCACGCCACCGACAAATGCATGTTGAGTCCACTAAGTACGCACTGGACCCGCGTGGTGGAGCCCGTTCTCTGTCCAAGAGAGGAGGCCTTAGTCCTAGCAGTGATGATTAAGAATCTTTGTACAGATTATATAAATTCAATGCTACTAACATGTGATATTAATTGGAATCTAGTTTAGATGTTTCATAACGCATTTCGAATTTCAGGCTTCTACACACCAAATTGGAAATCAAACACCCAATGGCCAACAACATTACAACCCGACTAATTTCCACGCCAATGGCTTCAGCAACCAAAGCTTCTTGTACAACAACTAGATAATCACTTTGTACAACTTGTTATCCTAAGACTACAAATCTAGATTAGACTTCAAATCTTAAATCACTGAACAACATGGCTAGTATGTGGAATGGAATCAAACCTACTCGGCTTTGGCACAAAACGGGGAGGATACATATGAAGAATATGTTGTTTTCTCGATTCTCGGCCGGACTCGAGGCTGAGTGTGATAGGGTCTACAACGTAAGAAACCGAGATGACTTATACACTTTCGTTGGTATCATCCTCGGCAGCGCCGCATTCGCTAATTATCTATTCGGTCCACCATATGATTGTAAGCAGCAAGAAGCAACGGAAGCTGAAGATGATGTATGCCCCCCTGCTGATCCTTGCCCTCCCATTACGCCGCCTCCTGCTCCGAAAAAGTGTCCCAGACGAAAAAAGTAAGAACTAAAACCTACAGAAAAAATTACATCACTTTCCAGAGTGCAAATATAACCACTGAAACAAATCTGAGTTTTATTTTGTGTGCGAATATTATAACTTTAAGTGCAAATATTATAACGTACCTACTCGATCTTGTTTACTAACGAGAATTTATAGCAAAACCTGGAATAAAGTTCGTCTGGTAGCAATAATGGAAAATTTCTTTCCTTCTATATAAATTATAATTGAGCTTTAAGCGAACGTTCATTTACGTTAGGCCATTGGGCACGCATTTATCGCGAGGGAAAGTCCTCTCTTTGAGCAGTGGCTAGAGAGATGACACAGCGTCCTCACTTTTCAACTGACATGTCCAGTTCAGGAGGTTCCTCGGGTGGAAGAAACGCCTAGGTGTAAAATACTGTGCGGATTGCTCGAAGAACACAGCGGAGCAAACGGTGGAAGTCTGTCCCGCTTGGGCGGAGTATCGCCGCTGTGTGCTCGTGGAGACGATCGGTGGCGGCGACTGCTCGCGTCAAGCTTCAGATCAAGCCATGGTTCGGAGCGAGAGGGAATGGGATGCAGTAATGCAAGCGAAAGATATGGTCGCAACCATAAAGGGCCAGACTATACGTCCTCACGCCTTAGCCGGTGCCACAAGAATCGCTCCGTGGGGAGGCGGCCACCGTAGGCGGGGTCTTGTGGACAACGAGCTATGGCTATCTATTTCACCGTCCAGGCGTTTGGTAAAAACCAAGCCTGAATCAACGGCGCGTAGTATTCTACGCGCCTCAACGAACATCCGTTACGCATATTGGGGTATTAAAGAAGGAACGAGGGTGGTAAAATTTTTCACCTTGAGTAGTGCATTGTGGATGAATTTTGCTCACAGGCTGTTGTTACTAACGCCATAAATGCAGATCGCCTTAGTACAGATCTCCTTCCAGAAACTTTTACATGATCACATGACATGACATTGACAGCTGTGTTGCTCCCGTGTTTACTGCGAACCCATTGTTTTAGTAGTTTTACGAAATTTTTGTTAATTCTTCTTATTTCATAAATATCTTCAACATGCAAACTTCAAAAGTAGCCGTTGTTATGGCCACAATGGCAGCAGGCTATTATTCTTTCACGAAGTTTAGAGAACAGTAAAATTTCCATGAAGATATCGAAAACATGGTTAGTAAAAGTGAAATAATAATTTAAGGTTTACGTAATTGGGTTTTCGACAAAGTTTTACTTGAGAATGTAATAGTGTGAGATATGTACACGATCTGCCAGTAATCCATCTTCCCTTTACAGCTCACAACATAGACCGACAAGAACATGCTGAACATTCTGGCTGTTTGGCTACTAGCTACCAATGATGTCAAAAACGATAGAGCACGCACCAAGAAGAAACCTATTCACTCGTGACTTAAACAGGTTATAATTTTCACAAAATATAAGGCTCCAAATAGGAATTCTACTCCTTAGTGTAACGCACAACAGAAGTATTACCGCAACGACGTGTGTCTTTGGGTGTGATGTCCATACATAACGGTGGAGCATCTCTGTACGTCTTATTGTCCGATGATGGATCTGTTCCATCAAACGGGTTTCGTAGAATTAAATTGTGCAATTTTAACGCACACTTCTCTAAATGTGACTCTCCTAGTCGACGATGATATTTATAGTGAAAGCAATAGATTACATCTAAGCATGCTTGCTCCATCGTTGACTGATCGTCGCTTACCATCAGGTGAGGTAGTGGTTAAACGAGAGCATAATAAAAAATATAAGGCTCTGGAATTTTGACTTTTAGAGGTATGCGGAACGGAGAGTAAAGTCCCACTTACCGCCGTTGAAAAGGGAGGATCCTCCGGCCAGACGGGTGTTATTGTCTGGTGGGCTATTACCCGGTAGTTGATTTTGGGCTGTCGTATATATTCAAATCGCGCGGAGAACTTTGGATTGCGCGATGCAGGATTTCATGTTTTGTTCGTAGTTCTTATGTGGCGTCATAGATGTCGCTACATCACTCCCCTCTGGAGATCGGAGATCGATGGTTCTTGATGCTTCATGATGCGTGCCAGGTCAGTTGGTTCCTGTGGGTCGGAACCGAATGCCGCATAGTTCTCGGTGACTTGGAACTGGCTGGCTGGCTGCGCTGACGTTCTTTGCCGAGGGTCACCAGTTCGGAGGTTTGCGGAACTTGACTTTACTCTCTGTTTATTTATTTATTTATTTATTTATATATACTTTATTGCACATCAAAAATAAAAATTTACAAAAAAGAAACCATACAAAAGAAAACACAATTGGCGGCCTTATCGCACCAGGCGATTTCTTCCAGGCAACCTAGAATGGACAGAGATTGCCTGGACACAAAATGGGGTTGCACTTGGTGCAAATAATTATAAAAGTAAACAAAACTTATTCAATACTTAAAGCTAAAATAGATACACATATACATACATACAAAATATATATAAGCAAGAGAGTAAGTGAAGAAGTGATGAGCTCTGTTCCGCATACCTCAAAAGACTAAAACATTGTTTTTGCATTGTTTCAGAAAAAAGAGATAATATTGTCTGTGATATGAAACGTCATCTTAGCGAAAAAAATGTTTGACAGCCGGCAGCAAATACTGAGACAAGCATTTTTTTAATACCATTTCAAGATATGGGAAAGGATTTAAAATCAAACAAATCAGGATATTAAAATGGACAAAAGGGAGCAGTTTAGATTCTTTTGTTTGGTAATGTCGATGACTGCTGGCGTGGCGTATTCGTTTGGGATGTTTACACTTCCAGAATTTCCATTTTGGAGTAGAAAAAGTAATAGCAGTACAACTACAACACTAGAAAATGTGAGCAACGATGAGAGGACAGAAGCAAAGGTACCCCTAGCAGCCAGATCTGGCGCTATGCTGGATCTGGATGTGCTTAATGGCGCTAGTAGCAATGTAGATAGTGAAAGATCGTGAGATAAGCTCTTGGAACAGAATGGTGTTAAGCATACTACGAGCCAATCTGAGGGTAAAGGTTCCTCTAGCTAAGTGTTTTATTTTTGTTTTCGTTCTAACGTTCAATTGTATATTTTCGCCTGCCTTTTGTACATTGACACTTATACTAGTATGGTAATTAAAGTGTTTTGATTTGTTATATTTGATTTATTATTGAAATATCGTTTCAGCTGAGTTTTCCATTTCAGAAATACTTAAATACGGTTTTTCCACATAAGGATAGGCATAAAATACAGAGTGCTAACTGCTACGATCCTTATAACACTATATTAGCTTCCCATTTAATCAACCCACGTATTGAAGAAGTCGATTGGATCTGTTTTTATGGATTTGTAGAATAGAAAATAGATTTCTGTGTTTTTTTTTTTTGTCTTATTTTAAATTATGCGGGGCCTATCCCCACCACGTCTACGTGATGTTTCGGCAATTTAAAAAAGAAAAAGAAAAACTGGTAGGTATGAAATTAAAAAACAACGCGTTTTATTTTCTACAGTTGGATATACTTCGATTAATGAACTAATTGTTGTACAATATTTTCATCAGCTTTTACGTGTAATCCTCCTATACTCCTATACAGACAGATGTCTGTCTGCCTGTCTCAATCAATTTGCTCCGCATCTGCTGTACCAGTTCAGTTGAAAATTGGTACACATTTCTATGACCCGAATCCGTACACAAAAAATATATTAGATAAGGATTTTCTGGCGACAAATTAGAAACATAAAAAGAAACCATTTTTTTTTACTCAATAGCATACGTTATGTATCGGTCCTCATGACTATAACTAGAGCCAAAAATTAAAAAAAAAATACAGTAACACCCCGGTTATTGAAAATTAATTGACGTAATCGATCAACGTAAAAATTACTACTATATAAAATTAACTAACCTAACTAGCTGTTAAATCTCTCGTTAAGTCTCATCATCGCTTATCATCAGGTGAGATGGTGGCCAAATGCAAGCCTATCAATAACAATTAAAAAAAAGTATCAATTGAGTTGCTCAAAACATTATTGATCATGATCAGCTACGTGTGGTGTAAATTGGCACATTTAGGTGCAGCAATACCGACGCACTCTCCCCGAAATGTAACCGACAGACTACCAACTCCGGGATCAAGTTCAAAACTTCGAGAACTTTGCCAATGATCTTCATAACACATTCAAGTCTAAGCTGGTATTCGGCAGATCCACCTTAGGTATGAGAGCCGGTACACACACGATTGGGCTGCGGGACGGGAAAGTTTTAAAAAGTTACTGGAACACTAACAGTACTTAGCTAGGATATAGGGTTTTTTTTTAATGGTGGGAAAATCATCTAATGACTACCCCCGCTCTTGGGCGGAGAAGCGGATAGTATCAGACTCTTACTGACTAAAAACCTACCCCGTTCCTTCGTGCCTTCATACCGGGGCTGAGCTACCTCTCGAAACTAACCCTGGCCCCAGGTGTGTTTTCGTCTGTAAAAGTCTGACACGCCCTCTTGCTCCTACCAGAGCGAGAGTCCTCTAAAATCTCTTACACGATCGTACTTGCACTTTATTTTTCTTGAGTGTTCGGTTATGTCTTTTAATTTTTTTTTATTGTGTATGTACCATTATTTGCAGAACCCAAACCTAAACTACTTTTATTTATTTTTATTACATCGGACAAGTCAATCGCATGTCAGATGAGCTGTGGCTAAAATAGCCATTTATTGGGTCCTATTAAACGCTAGACGACATCGTGGTAGACCAGAATGATGTGGTAGAGAGATGAGCTTGACCCTTACCGGAGGGACTGGCCTGCAAAGACCGAGGACAGACGTGTGTGGAAAAAGGAGAGAGTGGACTTTACCCAGCAGTGGGACATAATAGGCTAACTACTTCTAGATACTTTAGTGGTCCCGGCTTTTTGAGCTAGTATTATGACAGACACACTGCTCTTCTGAAGGAAAACATCGTGAGGGAACCGGCATGTCCTAGAACCAAAAATTCGAAGATATGTGACAATCAACAACCCGCACTAGGCCCGCGTGGTGGATTAAGGGCAATTCCCTCTCCTAGAGATGAGGCCTGAGTCCCAGTAGTCCATGAACATTAAGAGGCTGATTATGCTTATGCTATTATGACAGAAAAAAAAATGAGAATCCGATTCCAGCGTTATCTACCGGGTTCAATTGTATTTTCAAACCAGAGATCCAGTCGTTTAGGAGGATTAGGTGACACACGTAAAGAACAAGCTTTTAATGAAAAAATGTTTTTTTTTCATTGCAAGTATTTATAGCTCGGTATACCCATAGAACAGAAGCTGTAAGATTACTGTGTTCTGTGGGTATACCCATAATAATTATTACTCGTTAAGACGAATCATACGAGCCCAAACTCGATTTGGTTGTGTCGTTTAACTACCAATTTCCTATAGCCCACCTTCCGGTTCCAGCTCCATGTCATAATAATTTTGCATTGTCATTTGATTTGCATGCAAAATTTCAGCTCAATCGGTAACCGGGAAGTGGGTCTTTAATTTACAAGTTTTGATTACAGACAAACATCGGGACATGTGAAACTAATTAAAAGCTTCTAAAAAATAAAGCTCATTATCATTATCAGAGCTGGCGACTCCGGCTCTATATCCTATGTAACCGAATAGCCAAGGAGTGGAATCCCCTGCCGAAGTCTGTGTTTCCTGATAGCTACAACTTGGAGGTCTTTAAGTCAAGAGTGAATAGGTTACTTCTAGGCAAGCGTGCTCCATCGTCGACCATATCATCGCTTACCATCAGGTGGTCAAACGCGAGCCTATCAATAATAATAAAAATCTATCTATCTCTATATACTACAAAACAATAAACGAGGTTAATTATGCGAGCTAAAATTAAAAATAACAAACCACGCATTGGCTCGGTTCTTTAGTTATCAATAGCATTGTGATTTGTGATTCATATCGCTGACAGAAATCGTTGACGCCCACAGTAAAACGAGATCAGACATCACAGGTGCTGATAGTGACAAATACGGAAATACCACATTATTGAACAAGTTATTTTGGACATTCGTTTGTACTACGCTTAAAATTCGAGGATTACCGAGGTTTTACCACGAGCTTTTAATGCGAACTGAACTGTTCAAGCGATGGCTGGATCTTTACAACATTATTTTTAGTTTATGCGAAACCTGAATATAGTTTGTTCAGAATCAGTAACTGAGTCGATTCCAACAATTTTTCCATCATGTTATATTTTTTCACAAAATATACATTATGGCGGCACTTATGTCCAACAGTGTACGTCTTTCGGCTGAAATAATGATGATGGGGATGATACATAACAGAATGAAATGGGTGATAGGGCAGATTGGAAGAAAAAAAAACGTGTTGCACCGATCCCAAGTAATATAAGGGCAGGAAGAAAAGATATTTTTTCACAAAAATATCTAAAGAGGGATGACAGACGTTGGACACCACTGATGTGCACTGATACAAGTGCAAAACAGGTCAGGGCAGATCAAGGGCGGGCATTAGGCGCCAGCGCATAGCTAGGTGCGGAAGCAACACAACCCCTCTGTTGCCCTAGTGGCCCGGTGACCATGTATTTATGTCGCCAACCGTACCATAAGTGGCTTATTTTGTAATGTACATAGATTCTTTACATAAAAATACTCGCATATACTTAAAATAAGGTTGTATAGCTTGCTCTTTCTCGCTCGCACGACTCATTTTTTAACACCTCATGGTAAGCCCATAGATATTCCGTGCGTAAGCCCCTGATTTTTAAAAGGATGTATTAGGTACATCAGCCCCCCTAGCCAAGTTACAACCGTTTCGCTTGGATCGAACGCTTCGAGTTGACCTTGATGCCTTGCCGCCAATTCTTTTGTTCTGACCACGTGACTGAGCGTTGAAGTGACGTCATTTCCATACATTTGAAGCTTTCTACTAGCGTTAGCGTTAGGGTTACTGTTCCTCTAGCCAAGTTGCTAATCTGCAATAGTTACGCGGTTAGAACAAAATAATCCGACGAAAGCTTGCGTCGAACGCTTCGACGCAAGCTCATATACGACGAGCACATATTATAATAAAGTGTACCCGTAAAGACTTTCTTTAATAAAATTGGACCTTTTTACTGTCAAATGAAGCCTGACAGATGACACAAAACATAATCAACGTCAGTCACATCACAACAGAAAACGGGATTTCAAAAAACAATACAAAATAATAAAAACACCTGGAAAAATGTTGTACCAATAGATAAAAAAAGTATGTGGTCAAAGATGTACGATTGTTTGTGGTTCAGTGGTTCGTTCATCGTCGGATACAATTTCATGTCATCTATCATAAACTACTATGGAACACATAAGGTTGATGGGACACCAATAAGAAGAAGAAACGACGGATTGCCGATTGATGAAGACGAAGAATGAATGTGCGTATAGACCACAGAAAAGATGAAAGAGGTTAAAAAGGAAATGCTTTCCGATTTGTACTACAACAAGTGCAACAAGTGTCGCCGCTTGTCTCCCACTTTTTAACTCCATTAAAGGCAATAAACCAATACGAACGCGTATTACGCTATTAACAGACCACGCACACTTAGATCGTAAGTTTGCTATTGGTTGTGTCAATTATGAGCATGATCATATTTTGAGGCACGCCTGCCCTGACAAGGCCATTCTAACCTCTTTCATCTTTTCGGTGGTATAGACTGTTGTGTAGACATAATACATTTTTCAGTTGACAAGATATTCACTAGTGGATATTGACCTGCCCCAACGACCTTACAGCCACTAGACGCCTCATGCACCAAAACAATTCTGTCAACGAATCGAGGTATGGGGTAGCGGGGTACTACATTCTGATTGGTCGAGACATCAGATCTAAAAGTCATATGTGTTGGCAAATATGATTTTAGTGGCTTTAACCCTTCAGATACCGTCAATTAGAGACACAATAGTAAGACAATAGATGCGCGGCCACCGGGTGTCGCTTGGGGATTCATGAATTAAAGCCGCATACAGACATCGCGAGGCGTGCGTCACGCATGCCTCAACCTGAGAACACAAACCACCACGCACGGTGTTCGTCTGTAGAAAACGCGAACAACACCTGTGCGTCCACACGGAGCGAACGCTCGTACTGAGGCAGCGTTCGCAACGATCGTATGATGCGAATGCTCAATGTGAGCTGTGAGCACACACGTCCACATAGCCCGAAGCATTCAAACCATTCGCGACGCATGCCTCGCGATATCTGTACGCAGCTTAAGACGTTGGCCTGCCTCAAACGTCTCCACATCTCTCTGATGAAAGTAATTTCAGCGATTATTACCTAATGTACGTTGTTACAGATAGCTTACCCTTGCACATTAAGAAAAACCAGAAACCAATGTCTCAAGACATAAAGGCACTGCTAAATGCCAGCTATTTGGAATAGAACATGTCAATTCATGAAAAATTTGTCGTCTTTGACTGTGCTAATCGTCAACAATGGTAAAAACAAATATGACTGCTATAGTTTGCGAAACTGACGGCACAAGTCGTCAGAAGATGTGTTAGCCACAAAGATTTGAAACTTCGTGTGACCCATTGCGTTAGTGATGACATGAAAGAATTAACGCCCTTGTAAAGATTGGCCATGGTAAATGCGGGTGATGCGTTCTGTTTTGCTTTATCATTCTGGCTGTCGTACAAATTCTTTCAATCTGTTATAGAGAGGTATGGGTCACACGGTTGTTGCTACGTTTACCAGGACGAGGAAGAACTTTGCGAAGCAGATGACGATGATGATGACTATTAAACGTGTGTAAAACTATTTATTTAATTAAAATTCTTGTCGTAGCCAGTATCATTAGCCAAGTTGCGAAACTGCAATAGTTAACGCTTGTACAAAGCTTCAAATGTCCGTACATTTGAAGCTTTGTACAAGCGTTAACTATTATAATATTTGACGTCGTCTCAACGCTTAGTAAAAGAATTAGCGGCAAGGTCAAATCGGCTTTTTTTTTTCGGTAGTAAAAATCATCCAATGACAAAATCCGCTCTTGGTTGGAGCGGGAGATAGTGTCAGACTCTTACTGACTAAAACCTACCCCGTTCCTTCTAGCCTTTGCGGTTAGCTATTCCGTCTATTTCATCCACTATTCAACTAAGATGATGAAATAGGCGATTTCTCCTAATCACTGAATGTTTAATTTTACAAACAAATCCTTGTGGTTTTCACAAAAAAGAAATATGGTCAAACAGAACAATCATTAACGATTAAGACCTATTTTGAAAAAAAGGGTCAGCAAACCTATTTCTGTCGTATTTTCTCCATAAACGATGTCTTAGTTCTATGCTGGCAATACCCTTGCAGAATTGACAGCACCATTCATCTCTGTCTTGGAAACCAAGAAGTCAGTGCCCAAACAATATGTAAATCATGGAAATTAAGCAATACAATAAAATTAAAACAGTTACAACCACATAAATTAAAATAATGACACCCAAAAAGAAGATCCTAGCACAAGATGGCAAGGCTATTATTCTATGACTGGGTTCAACTGTCATTTTCATTTTGGATATCATACAAATTCTTTCAGTCAGTCCTAGATAGATATGGGTCTCACGGTCGTTATGATTATTATGAAGAAGAGGACTGTAAATACAAGCCAAGGAAAAAGAAGGAGATAGATGATGAGGATGAATATTGACCGTTCGTAAAACATCTCCTTACTATTAGCATTTCTGTTTGCGGGAACGTTTGAAATTTACCGTTGCCCTGGAATGCAAAGGACAACTAAAAGACACAGGTGGGTTTTAGACAGTAAGTCTCTCGTTTCATCCTAAAGCGAGAGAAGTTATTTGATGAACTTCCTGCTCAAAAACAAACCATCATCATCATCATATCAGCCGAAAGACGTCCACTGCTGGACATTGACCTCCCCCAAGCGTCGCCACAACGACCGGTCCTGTGCGTCACAGAAAAAACCAAGCTTATCAGCCTTTAATTCATGAATCCCCAAGCGACCACCGGTGGCCGCGCATCTATTGTCTTACTATTGTGTTTCTAATTGACGGTATCTGAAGGATTAATATCTGCGGGACTGTGACTGACTGGGAATGATTGACTGCTGGGACATAAGCTTCCTTTTTGTAAGAGAGAGTGGGTCATAAGTCTTATTTGTAGACTCAAGTTTTAGTCTCCTTATGACAATTTGATGGACATAAACATCAGAGGAATGGTATAATTTGCCTGCATGGGTCTTCTAGTCTGAACAAAAATTTCCCCCAATCCTCTGCATGAAATGCTCAAAACTTAACAACCGAATTGTCTTTTAGGATCGACTTTTTACGCGATTGACCACTATCCCACGTGACGGTAAGCGATGATGTGGTCGACGATATAGTACGCTTGCCTAAAAGTAACCTATTCATTCTTGACTTAGATCCCAGATTACAACCTGCTCTGGCAGGGATTTGCACTCTTTAGCAGTACGCACAATATATGTGTTCCAAAAACGTATAGGGCGTACCAGTGGGATATTCACCATGCGCATTGCCGTACGTCTGGTAGTCCAATGATAAACGACGTCTCTGAGGTGGTTTAATTTCCATAATCATCCTAATATTTTACTTGGGGATGAAGCTGTGTTGGTCGTGGCAGAGGATGTAATTACCATTTCATTCATTTCATTTCATTTCATTTTTTTTGGAATCTAAATGAGGTTGGCATAGGATAGTGAGGACATGCACAAAGAATTAGGAGGTTTCAATTCTAGTACCAGTAAGGATGTTGATGATGAAGACTTCTGGTGGCATCCTAGTCGCACTTATGGCCACAAAGATGTACTTAACGAAACATCTCATTTCACAGAACATGTGGTGAAGCAATACAAGTAATGCTGTCAATAACATGATGCCCTCGAAGAGAAGAAGATCCTAGCTGTGGAAGGAAAGCTGCTCAGAGATTGCTTATTCTGGTTCTCTTACTAAGTTTGAACTTTTTCTATGGAAGCTTGGATAGTCACTTGATCGCTGATAGTTACATAATGCAAATAAATTATTTAAGCCAGTCCTGGTGCTAATCATTAAAATAATCCCGCACGGCATATGCTTCTATATGGCTCATATCACATCCACACATTCTGCTCGAAATCAAAACAATTTCGCAAGATATATAACGGGACAAGAGCAAAAAGATGGTGATATGCTTCAATGCGGTTCGAGCTTAAGAATCAGCACACTCCTACACAGACTGCTCGAAGAGCAACAAGACGGAAAACAGTCGACCTACGGTTTGAAATGCTCATGATCGCTTACAGTTCGGTCTCTGTCATCTTCCTAACCTTATCCCAACAAAGAGGTTAAGGGGTCAGCTTCCAATCAACCTGATGTGGCTGAATACAAGTGTTTTACATTGAGCGACTACCTATCAGACGTCTACAACCCGGTAACTGGGCAACACAATACTCCTTAAACAGACTGCTTGAAGGTTACACTTTCAGGCATCTGACTACCTGTAACGGCTGTCGGTAACCACTGGGCTATCACGACAGCTCAGTCTCCGCATTTTGTAAAATACTCCTTGTCTTATCCTCATGTACATGTACTTATTTAATACAGTTCAGTAGCATTTGAATCAGTCGTAACTAATCTACAACATTATTCGCTAGGCCTTTTTTTTGTTTGCAACCACCAATAAATGACTTCTCTAGCTCTAAAAGAGTAAAGCGCGAGAGGTGTGCTAGAAAGTAAAAGAAGTTAAAGAAAAAGTAGGAAATCCAAAAATGTTCCTTTGTTTGCCCTGAAACCAAGTAAAGCTGTGAGACGAACCCATGCAAACCAGTGCAGAAAAAAGTGACCAAAAGCAAAATTGTACTATAAAACCTCCAAGAAACAATGATAGCCTTTAACCATAAACAAAAGAATAAAAACATGCGTCTGACAGTTTAACATCAGACTTTAAACGTCATCCAAAAATGCTCACATCTTGGAAGAAGTAAAAATCGCCGAGTGTTAAACAATGTGGTAGAAGAATTAAAATACGGAAATCTTATTCAAAATTATAGTAATCATGTCTAGGACACTATTCCACGACGTGCTCTGGTTTTCTGTTTCTTTCTTCGTTTCGTACAAATTCATGGAGACTTTTATAAGGAAGCATCGGCATGGTGATCAGCCTCTGAGGGACATTAAAGCCTCCATCGATTTTCCTGTGACACCGGTCCCAAGAGCTATAAATAGAAATCAGCTTGAAGAGACAAGCTGCTATCTACCTTACTCTGATGATAATTAAATGTATGTATATTTATTACCTGAACTGTGAAGCTCACAATGGGCCTCATAAGAAGGCTTAAAGTCACCCAAAGGTTGCCGACATAGCATGAATAATCGCCAAACTTAAATGGGCAAGGCACATTGCTCGCAGAACAGATGGCCGTTGAAGCCGAAAGGTTCTGGAGTGGCGACTTCGTAACGGAAGAGGCAGCGTCGGAAGGCCTTCTACGAGGTGGACCGATCACCTGGTAAAGGTTGCGGGAATCCGATAGATGCGTCGGATTCCCGCGGCCGCTCGACTACCGATCATGTGCGTCTACAGGACCGGTCGTTGTGGCGATGCTGGGGGTGGTCTATGTCCAACAGAGGACCTCTGTCTGCTGATATGATGATGAGCAAATAAATAATAATATTCAGGTATATAAATTCATTAATACAGAGAGATGATAATGAAAGATTTAAGATTGCCAAGGCAGAATTAATGTAATTTAAAACTACGGCTTATTACAGGTATAAAATATCCATTGATTCTCTCACATACTCCTTTTAACACCTTAGCAAAAAAACATTGTCATAATTCCCATAATTTATTCATCGGTATGAAACGCACGGTAAAATGATCATTCAGTCAAAACGACTGTTTCTCTTTGCAACTGACATGCGTGCTACGGTTAGATCTATTACATTTCTACACTGTTGAATTTTACTGGGTATCTAGGTTGTTATTTTATTACATATAGATTATTTTTCAAGTTTTCTAACCTATTTATTTAAACACACCGTGTCTACATTTCTCATCCAACTCTCTTGTCGCAGGTCTATTAACAGTTTTTTTTTTTTAAATTTGTAGCGATTTGTTCTCATCTATCTGTATTTATTATTTTGGAAGTAAATCAATAAATAAATACCTTTTTTCGTCTCTTCCTCCCAGGATATGTGTTCAAAGGCTGCGGTGGCGGTGGAATATGGTAGAAATAAGGAGGCGTGTAAAGCATATCGTCCATCCCAGAGGCGATTGGCGTCCCCCGTGACGGTACCATGGACCGCACTGTCCCATACAGACTCCTGTTGCGTCCCTGCTTCCCGTACATGTTCATCATCACACCGAATTCGCACTGGCTCCACAGTTTTCTACCTTTGCACGATCACGTTCAAGTTTCATGAAATACGCGCGAAAATGAAACAGACAACCGTGCGGGCCGCGCAAGACCGCAGTTTATGTAAGTACTACTTATTTTTTTTAATTAAAAAAATAAGCTACTGTTGTCTATTGTTTATTTTATTTTTTTAAGTTTGGTAACGAGGTTTTCTAATAGATAAATATTTTTAGAAATATTAAGATCTTCAGTTCCCCGTTTTTGGACGATTAAAATTCTTGTTGAATGAACGCGAGCGACCAGTGTTGTTGTCACGGTATCAAATGCGTGTTTCGTTAGAGAATGCAGAGTTCCATCATGAACACATTACATCTAATTATCATAGTTTATCTGCTTTTTCCAATAGGCTACGTGGAGCGCATCGTATCGACATAGTCGTGAACAAAAAACATGTGTGCACGCAGATTCGCGCGCCGATCCACATCGGTAGGTTTAAAAAGTCTGTCATCATTATATTTTATTCGTATGAAAATCAATTAATTTTTAATTTTATTACGTTACGCGTCGTTTGAAACTCGTAAAGATCTGAAGTAAGTATCACTTGTCGTTACTATTTAATCAAGAAAGATTCAGGCAAAGTTTATAAAATTTTTGAAAAATGTAAATACCTAATGAAAATGTCTTGGAGCATTTGAGAATCAGTAGATATTATTTATATTGTTTTCAAATAGAGCGTGCAATTATATATTAGTTGATATATGTCATACAATAATATCATTAATTAATAACATAATAATAATTAAATAATAATAATAAAAAAAATATCATAATTATATGGAATTCTTACTTAACTATGGGTATTTTACATATTTTATTATACGTGTTTAAACAATATTTGTTGATAATTTTAAATATTATTGGCATCGCTACATTAGAAGTGATGAGTGACTACTCAGATGTCCTTAAAAATAAATTAGATAGATATTATTTTAAATATTTATATTTAGGTAAGTAAGTAATTTAATTTAGATGGGACTATTTCTTCTGGCAGGATACCAAATTACAAATATTCAACTAGGAACTCTTAATACTTTTTTTAATCATAATATAACTTCTGTTAATAAAATCATAAAAACAAAGTTTCAGAAATTCATGAAAGTTTTGAAAGAGAAAATAAATTATGATTGCCTGCCATCTAGGAGGTGCATCCGAAACCACAACCAACCAATACAACAGCCGTTCGACTTGATTACTAGCCACGCCTGTGTTTAGTTAGTTCTACACGCGATTACTAGATGGCGCTGTGCGTTGCGCAGTAAGCCAACTAAACAAATCTTTTCAAACGCGGTCAACCTTCTTGATTAACCATGACAAAACCATTGACAAGTGACATTTCATATTCAAAATCGATTGTCAAAATGGCGGATCAAAAGAAAGTAACTTAAAATTATCTCCCTGTTAAAATGTTCAAAAAAGCTTCTGGCATCCAGACCCCGGACGAACAATAAATTCTAACTTTACAAAATTAACATGGCGGCTGGAAAAGTTGCTAAAGCGTTTTTCAACATAATTTTCGACACGGTGCATTGTGCCAGTGTGAGTGGGAAGGACAATGGATTTGGAAACAACTATGTTTGGGCTGGATCGTTAGAATCGGGTCTCCAGATAGCTACCCACCACAGGAAACCTCTGATGGTGATAATCCACAAGTCATGGTGCACCGCTTGCAGGAACTTGAAGCCGAAATTCGCTAATTCCCCTGAGATTCAGACGTTGAGCAAACACTTTGTGATGGTTAATCTGGTTGATGAAGATGAGCCTAAGAACAATGTGTTTGCGCCCGACGGGACATATATACCGAGGTACAATTTTAAATTGCTCGCGAAACTTCTACCAGGATTTTTTAGGAAGGTCAAGGAATATGATTTATATCGTAACTAGTCGCTGCTAGCTACTTCTCTCGCGTGTTAGTAGAAAATTATCCTAAGGGAACACAATGTGCTATTTCAAGACCTGGTCTAGCCATACACCAAGTTTTATCGAAATCCGTTCATGCAGTAGTTTTTGCGTGAAAGAGTAACCAACATCCATAAATACGAACTTTTGCGTTTATATTAGTAGGATTTAACTTGTTAAATCCATAAGACGGGAATCTCTTAAGTCAAATGGAGCATCAATATGCTTGTTAATGCTCATCCTAGCTTATAACATCCGCTATTAAAGGGATCTATTTATTTGGGGGTCCGTTCAACGCATTCCTTTTTATTAATATACTGACTAATATTATGACTAGGACATTGTTTAAACCTACTAATAGGTTCATGTATCTCAGTCTGATTAAAATATTTCGAAAATTAGTCGTTTCACAAAATTAATTGATAGTGCCATTGAAAGTTGTTCCCTAATAAAAAAATCATAATATATTCATAATCTAACCCAACCCCGCTTACTTTCCTCATTTATTCTGAAATCTAATCTCGTCTTTATTGAAAATCGCATCAAAATCCATGGCGACATAGGTAGGAGTCGCCACAATTAAAGAACGGTCCTATGCGTCTCCAGTGCGCGGTCGCCACTCCAGAACTTTTCGGCCCCACCAACCATCTGTTCTGCGAGTCCTGCTCACTGCCACTGAAGTTGTGCGATCTGCCACTTGGTTCTCTTGCGGATATCTTCATTCCTGTTGCGATCACGCAAGAAAACTCCGAGCCCTTTCCATTGCCCTTTGAGAGACCTGCCTTTGACTTGCTATTGCCTTCTGATGAGGTCTATTTATAGAGGATCAATGCAGCATCACATAATAATAACATTCTCATTTCTTTCTCCAGAATCCTATTCATATCACCGACTGGATTAGTGGACACCGACATTGTGAACGAGGAAGGCAGTACTCAGCACAAGTACTTCTACAGTAAACCTGAACAAATTGCCAAGTCAATGAGAAAAGTGCTCGACAAGTACACGGAGGAACAATTTGACGTATGAAGAATTTATTCCCGATAGAAAAATGTATCTTACAGATTTAGGTACCGAAAACGGAATCAGCATCATTACCCCGATTCTCTTCTGCATTTTCAATAAATTCTTGTTTGTAGATTAGGGAATTGACAAATTTTATTGGTTCCAGGGTCCTAATAAACCTAAAAAGTGACTCTTTGATGAACTTGTGATATAGAGATGAGTCCGTAACTGTATTTTGTGTCAATAAAATCGAAACCGCAGTATGATAACTAATCGCGTTTATTGTTCCTAAGGTAACAAACATTTGGGATAAAAACTTGAAAAAAAAATGGTCTACCTGTGTACCAAATTACATCGGAATACGTTCAGCCGTTCGAGCTTAAAGAAGTTACAAACACACGCACATAGAACTTTTGCCTTTATTAGTGCGATACGCGAAGCATTTGGCGTTTATTCCTTGAAAAAAAAAAACCTTTTTACACTACATTCCAGTTTAAAAAAAAAACTAGCACTTACATCTTCGACGACAGGCTCGACGTACATCTCCACGGTGTTGTTCAGCGGCGGCAGCGGCATGGGCATGGGGGATGCCGCTGCCGAGGACCTGCGGGATATGCTGTTGCAGGAGCATTGCGACACGGACCGACGGGAACGGGGAGATTCTCTGTGGACAATGGAAGCATTCACTTTAGTCATAACATACAAACACAACACAACACAAATCTTTGATTGCTGTAGAGGAGATACTAAAGGTAGTTTAGGGAAACTTGTAAGGAAGGGCTGAAACAAAATCGCGAATGGCAGGCGTTGAGAATCTCTTTTTATTCAATTTGTGTGCCCTAACTGTACATGCTTTTACTGGTTTCCAAGAAAGCTGGAAGCCAGAAACCGAAAGCCCCTGACTAAAAAGAAGAGTGCTTCAATCATTGGATTGAAGCCACATTGAAGTACTCTTCAAACATAAGTTGTCGTTAGTTATATTGATAAAGATAAGGATATAAAATGTAATATGGCTGCTGTTGAGTCCTAAGGTACTGATCGCTTAGTAGCTTTATTCAAGAAAGCCGAGAAGCAAGGCTTTTGACTTTTAGTACACACTCGTATTGCCAAGGTAGATACGATTACAGTTAAATTGATGATTATGGAATCCCGTTTGAGACACAAATGGTACGGATGGTTTGTTACCAATCAAAGGCATTAAACATATAATATCTTTGTTACCAATCAATCCATATTTATTTATTTACTAGCTTTGCCCGCGCGGCTTCGCTCCCGCTCTTCCCTACTCCACCCTACTATACCCAACTCTACCCTACTCTACCCTACTCTGCCCTACTCTACCCTACTACTCTACCCTACTACTCTACCCTACTCTACCCTACTCTACCCTACTCTACCCTACTCTACCCTACTCTACCCTACACTACCCTAATTTTTTTTTCCATAAGAACTTTCTCCTCACAATAACAATCACAATAAAAAAAAAAATCAGCCAAATCGGTCAAGCCGTTTTCATGCCAAGTCGTGACAACGGAAAACGGGGGTCATTTTTATATATACAGATTACATCTTGGAGGACTTACAGCTTAAACAAGCAAAAAATAAAAACTAACATAGACGACAGCAAGCCAATTACAAGTCCTCACGTATAGTGTCATATACATATGACGAGCTAATATCCGCAACTGCACCCAAAGCGCGTATTTGAGTACGGATGGGAAGTTTGTCATTCGATGCACCCCCGCTCTTCAATGAAGGCTATCAGCTCCTGATTGTTACTATCCATTTCACGTAGGATACCTGGATTTCCGAACTTTGCTCTGTATCCAACGACCACTGGGCAGCATGGATAGTTCTAAGCTGCTCAGTAATCGGTGCGATGCAAATACCATGACTTTCACGCGACAAAATAGGTATGAATGTGAACAACAGGCCTTAGAATATTTAATAATTCAGGACATGTTTATTTATAAGTCAGTCTGGTTGTTATGCGCATATTGTGCATGCTTAGTCAGGTGCAAATTACGGTAAACAGCAAAGCGAGTTAAACATTGGAATTGTGTTAGTTTTACCTGGAACTCGCGTACAGTAGGTTGTAACAATATGTCAGTGAGAATTATGGTATCGCCTACCTTGATGAACGAGCGCTAATCTTGAGAATACCTGCTTGCTAGTTCATAAATGCTGAATTATGCAGAACCTATGACCAAGTGTGCGGCGCGGCGGTGGTGTGTCTATTCCTATTTATATTTAGTGAGCGAGTAAACATCCATCCTGCATAACCACCTGTAGTTTTCAAGACCTATACGAGGCCAATTTTGGAGCCGAACAGGTTGCCAAATATTGGTCAGAAAAAGTATAGTTTAAGAGCATCGACACGAAGAGAAGAAAAAGTGAGCGAGTACTGTTACATCACATACCTACATCATCATCATTCATCATCGCTTTATACTTTTGCTAATACTGCTGAGAAAAATTTAAAGCTAAATATTAAACCGACACGATTTGTATTGTACGTGCGCACCAAGGATTTGTCAGAAAACCGTACCCAAGCCGTTGCCATTGGATGGTTTTTGCTCACCGGAAAAAAAAACCAATGACATCCCCCGCTCTTGGGCGGAGGGGAAGATAGTGTCAGACTTTTACTAACTAAACCAAACAGCAGGGCCCCTCCTATATGTCATTAGATGATTTTCCCACCTAAAAAAACATTCTTACTGTGTGTACTTGTCTTTCTGTATCATTTAGAGCTCTATTTGTAGCATTAGCATTCATTCATTCACCAAAGCTTCGGAATTAATTATACATTTGTAACCAGAAATCCATTCGTTGTCATCGACAGAATATTAATTACTATAAAACTTTAATCAGCCAGCGGTCAACGACTGTGTGGGAACTGGGCCATAGACAACAACTGATGGCAATTTGTTATTGTTACGTACAATATATGAATGCTATAGTATATTTATGTGTAGTTGAAAAGCCCTGTCCTGTTAAAGATAAACATCAGGTAGCGTAGCGTATGTGTAGTTATGAGTGAGGCTATTGACAAAATTGTGTTGACCGTGTTTTAGTGATTTCGAATTATTTAATTCATCAGGCCTCTATTATTATCCCGTCCATGGATAAACACTTTCTCGCTTACATTACATTTGTGGCCCATCATCATCATTTTAGTCGAAAGACATCCACTGTTGGACATGGGCCTCCCCCAAATGTCACACCGACGAACCGGTACACGGTCGCTACTCCTGAACTTTTCGGCCCCAACGACATCTGCTCTACAAGCGATGCCGACTGCCACTTAAGTTGGGCGAATCTTCGGGCTATGGCTATACCTTCGTTCTCCTGCGAATATCTTCTTCTGTGGTATGGGCCACATGGTTATTGATATCTCCATATATCTGGTGTAGCGGTAGCTATGTATACTATGACTGGTTTCAAAGAGCTGTCAGTATATTTAACGGGATCAACTGGGACCAAAGCCAGTCAGGGCTGCGGGATTATACGAAAGAGTTACCGCAGCCCTGGAACACAAAGAATAACTGAAAGAACACACGTCAGTAAGTCTGACACTCTTACACTCCACCCAAAGTGGTAACAGTTATTTAATGATTGACCACCTCAACAAAAAATGCTATGCCTTGATGCGCTTCCTTACTCTGATTGAGTTTGCTGCAGCTACAAAAAAAATTGATGTGTCTCGTGAAAATATATACGTAGTAACATCACAATATGTTCAAAAACTGCACAGCTGATTGCTGTTACCAATGATCTTCGCCATTCTCTCTAACTACGAAAAATGGTAACTGCTCGACTTTATAGTAGAGATATTAGTGTGTGGTGTGATGATGCTGATGCTGTAATCCTTCTGTAGGCAGCATCATCAGATCTTCTTTCAAGTAAGAACCTAGAAGCTTTAAAGTTGAACAAGAGCACTGCATACCCTTTTCTTGTACCTACTCTCCAAGATTTACTCTCTGTCAGCGTGTATAAATAGATTGGGTGCGGACACGTTAATGAGTCCTTAAACCGAACATTAGCATGAAGATTGGTTGTAAAAGTGACGAGTTGGGAGTTTAGGTGGCGTAACGACAAGTCGACAACACCTTTGAGGAACTTTAAATTTTAGGGAGGTATTTTTAAAACGGGGTCTGCCTAAATAAATAATTATCCGAGAGACTTTAACTCCTATAATATCCTAAAATATATCAATGAAGTAGCAATTTCTTACAGACTGAAGCATTGCCTTGGTGGACACCAAGGGTGATTTTGGAAAAGCATTTGAATGAATAAACTAAACTCGGTTATAATTTCAGACACTTATATTGTTTAGGACGTGTAGTTTTGTAATCAGTAATTCATACAGTCATAGACAAACCGCTCTAGAAAGCTAATGACTGCACATCTATATCAGGTTTTTTTTTTCTGGGTGCTGAACGCATTACTTAGTTTTTTAGAGTTACTACAGTGCGTTTCACTTAAGACGTTCCTTCGGCGTAATGTTGGCTCCCCTGTCTGTCTACACAAAAAAGAAGGGAAAAAAGGAAATAGTTGCCTACTTTACTAAAATTATTCCCCGAAATGCGCAACGAAATCGATTTTAACGGTAGTTACAGCGGTTTTTAGAGAATTATGAGAAGAATGGGATTTTATTTAAAAAAAAAAACCGGTCTAAAAGGACGTTGTTATAGAGAGGAACGATATTGTGGCGTGGCGTTTTTAGTATTTGAAAGAATTGCAGGGCAATCGGAATGGAGCCCAGCGCTCTATACTTTAAATAGTTAAAAAAAAAACAAAACAAATCACAATTGTTAAAAGTAACGAAATATAAGTTAATCTCCCTAATATTAAGTAATTTTATTGCTAAAAATATTGCAACACTGTTTTTCCGTATTGCCAACATTACAGCAAAAGAACTTCTTCATGAATCCCCAAGCGACCACCGGTGGCCGCGCATCTATTGTCTTACTATTGTGTCGGGCGGGTTGTTTCAAAAGGTCGGTTAACGTTACATACGAACAGTCAAAAGTTACTATTACGTGAGAGGTTTTACGTTCGTCAAATTCAGAGCGTTGTTTCAAACACACAGTCAAAGTTAATCGGGTTGCCAGTAGAAAGCAACACATTTTCCCAATAAAAATGGTCGGGAGATTTTTTGAGTATGGCAAAATTGCATCGTTTATGTCATAATTTGATCTATCGGTTCAAAACGACAACATCAAAGTGACATTATTGACTAGCATATTATATTCGGTAATTCATTAAAATTAAAGAAAATATAAAATGGATACGTTTATACCAAAGTAAGTACCAACAATATAATAAACACGATAATATTTTTTAAACTTTAAGATAGGCAACGGTATTTCTCAATTTTTTGGGTTCACGTGGTGTTTTATTTTTACAGAGAACGTGCTGTAAATTTCACACTACTGGAAAACCAGCGCTTCCAAGCACTACTTGAAAAGTATAAGGACACCGGCGGCCTTAGGGGGTCACACCGACGGCCACAGAGCAATCGCCCGAGGCCTCGCTCTTGCAGGGGCCTCGCGTCAAGCAAATTTTTAAAAACACATCGCAAACATTAATTTTAAAATTTATCATCCGTGTATTTTTTAATTTTGTAAATCTTTCAATGTAAGTAAAAATATTTTAAACCTCAAATTTTATTTATTTGTATAACTTTAGCATTTCACGTGAAACATAACGAATAGGTACCTACCAACAAACCAGACCTACATTCGCATCACAAAGGTACTTTTCCCGAGGACAAAGGGCCTCGAAAAGACCTGCCGCCCGGAGCCTGTGGGCAAAAATCATCCAATGACAACCCCCTCTCTAGGGTGGAGCGGGAAATAGTGTCAGACTCTTATTGACTAAAAGCCCACCCCGTTCTTTCTAATCTTTTCGTACCGGGGCTCGAGTTTCCTTTCGAATAACCCTGGCCTCAGTAGGCTTCGCCCCAGCTGGGCCCCTCCTGTTGCTGACAACACCTTGAGAAACGCGGGAACAGTGCGCGCGGTCGACGTCTTGGGCTCGGTCCGGACAGTCACCGGACGGTCGGACAGCGAGCTACCCATGACTCGCCGTCCGCGAGCCCGCGTCTACGGTGTCCGGAAATCGAGATCGGAATCCCGGCGGCGGTGACGAGGGCGCCGCTGCCTGATGCGGTCGGCCTCCTCTTTTGCTAGCATTACTGCTTCGCAGAATGAGGCGACCGCCTGCCATTCCTTCTCGTTTCGGACCATGGCCTCAACCAAGGCCCGTCGCGAGAGGTCTACGCCGCCTATCGCCCCCACGAGGGCACGGCGATGCTCCGCCCAAGCAGGTATACCTCGACTGTATGCTCCACAGTGTCCTCCGGGCGTTCCGCACAGTGGCGACACCCGGGCGTCTCTTCCGCTTGAGTCCGGTGCAGGCACCTCCCGAGCTTGCCATGTCGCTGCCGCCTGTCGCCCTGAGGTCTTTCCAGCCACGCCTCAAAGAGGGGACTTATCGTCATAATTGTGGCATGCCCATTCATCCCATAGATATACGTTATATATACGCGTTTTAAATACTTTTTTCTTTTAGTTTGTATCATCATCAGATGAACTATCGTCGAATGAAAACGAATTTAATACAAAAGAGTCCATATTGTTGAACGGAACTACTTGAAAACGACAACAAACATGCGTAAAATGATGTTAACTAGTGGCTAGGGCATCAGTAATGGTAATAGTAACTTTTTAACGTATTTTTGGGCCGCCATTTTTTGAAACAACCCATTTTTTGGTTTAAAGTACGTTAGCGCCATTTTTGACTGTTACTCATGAGTTAAGTATGGCTGAAACAACCCGCCCTAATTGACGGTATCTGAAGGGTTAAGTGAAACGCACTGTAACTTTCTTTTGCTTTTATTCCAATAATTTATGTACTTGGAGTAACGTGACAGTTGACACAGAGAGAAAAAACGAGTTGCGCCGATTCCAAGTAAAATAGGATAAGGGCAAGAAGATGATGATGTGTTTGACGTTTGGGCTAATGCAACATAATTAATCCTTGTCTCCAATACTTCTGTTTTAATCTTATTCACCTTTGAGGTCCAGTCGTAGCTTGTTTTGTGTATCAGAGGGCTTAGCCAAGTAGAAAACTTCAACGTATGGAAATGGCATCATCTCAACGTTAAGCCACGTGATCAGAACAAAGGAATCGGAGGCGTTACAGATGTAGAAAGAGATTCGGAACGAAACGGTCGTGAGGCTAGGCCTGCAGGAGTCATTCTTTGTTCGCTATGCTTGCGAGTCACACACACCAATGCTAGACAAACAGTCGCCTGTCCCTAGTATCTTCTCTGTGCTCAACGCTCTCTTGCAGGGGAACACCGACTATGATTTGTTCGTAGACAAATGGAAGATTGTCATTGCCAGTATGTCTGGAGTATGTCTGGAATTTTGTGTATTTTTCTAATATTGAATTGCCAGATGGTCAATTGAATAATCATAGCATAATCAGCCTTTTTAATGTTCCCACTGCTGGGACCTCCGGCCTCCTCTCTAGCACAGGGAATGGATCGTAATCCACCATGTGGGCCCAGTGCGGATTGGTGAATGTCACATGACTTCGAATTTTCACCGTTTTGAGAGCAGTGGTGATGAAATAAATTACACAAAGTAATGCGCCCGGCTAGGTTTGAACCCAACAATTAGATAGTTACTGTTAGTAAAGTAAAATAAATTACCATCTATTTGTTATCAGGGTTAGTTTAAAGTTGCTTATTACCTTCTGCTTCTCCGACACACGTGGTGCGAGGTCCGCTCACACCTGCACCTGACCGGCACGAAGTACCCCAGCTGGGGCAAAGGCCCGGGCTCCGTGGAGTCGCTGGAGTCGCTCCACTCCGGCTGGCTGAATGGGTCCAGGGCTGAAGGCATCGTGGATAACACTGGCCTTTTTTGAAGTTTTTCTTCTTTCTTGAATTTGATTTTGTTTGTATGAGTTCTTTATTATTTGGTATTTAGAATCGAAGGTTTTAATGGTTGCAGTTGTTTGTTTGAGAAGGTGCAGTTACTTTAACTGAATGATTCGAAAGAATTTGCTAACTATAGGCTCTCCTTAAATTGTTTATCAAAGTCTGCATCTATTTGAATAATATAATGTTTCTTTTATGTCTTCTCTTCAGATTGGATAGTTTCACAAACACCTTGGTTTTGACTTAGAATCTTTTCTTTGATAAAGCATAGACCTCCATATCCTTTAATCTAATTTAGTTGGTCGTCAATGGTCTTTCCTCAACCAGTTTATCAAAATCTTCATCTACCTCAATATAATGTTTATTTTGTATCTTCTCTTTAGTTAGTTATTCTTTTGTATAGTTTCACACACAAGTAACAAGTTGTCGATTTTGACTTAGAATCTTTTCTTTTTACTTAAGATCTTTTCTTTGATAAAACGTAGATTTTTTTTTACCTTCAATCTGATTCAGTAAACACTAAGTACATAAGCAGAACTTGTTCAGAAACACACTACACGATTTTATAATTAAGTTTTTTAACACTGTTTCAGAAAGTTTTTCTTATTATGTCCAATTAACAGGTAATAAAGTAGTTCTTACTGCTACTAATTGCACTTTTTAGCACTGTTACAGAACACGTGTCGAAATTTATTTCAGAATTAGTGAAACACGACGTCAAGCATTGCAAGATGCCAGAATTATAGTGTATAACTAAATTTTAGTTTAGTGTATAAACAAAATGATAAGGCCGTTGCGACTACAATTTAGATTGAAATAGTAATGATATGAGTGATAAGATTAGTTGAAATAATAATTGTTTTGAGGTTAAAACGGTGCGAGTGAAATTGGAGCGCCCAGCCCAACTGTTATCAATGGTAGCCCAAAAAAATACAATTATTGATGGATTAAGTTATATGTATAAGTACGTACCTACAGATGTTATTGACCTAAAATGTGGCTGCACCTATGTTCCTAAAAGTATTAGTTACTAGCTACTGTCAGTGGCTTCGCCTGCGTGATACTAGAAAAAATTCTCAAGAGAACATACTTTTGGGATCCTATGTCAAATTCCAGGATATGGTCTACCCATGCATCAAGTTTCATCGCAATCCGTTCGAGCGTGAAGCAGTAACAAACATAAACACTCAAACACTCACAAACTGTCACGATTTGTGCGATTTCTTCTTTCATGATTTGCAGAATCTTAGCATCATTCGCACTTACATTTATTTTCTGTACTAAGTTTGGACTAATCAGGAAACAAATTTTCATCAATCTTTAATTATTCATTGTTCGTAATAATGTAGCGACATCTATATAGCCACATAAGAACTATCCTGCATCGTGGTATCGCAATTAGAACATTAGAACATTCCGAAATCAATTATCGGGCAGTTGCTTGGACCAGACACAAGGCGCGTCTGGTCGGAGGAGACCTCCCTTTCTAACAGGTTTTCGGGACTTTACACTGTGTTCCGCATACTCCTATAATAATCCTTTGTATATTTCCATTGTTTTGTTAAGAAAAAAGAACGAAATATACCTTTTGGTGTAGTCTAAGATCTAACAACATTATTAGTTTTTAAAGTGCACCCGTAATACAAAACATTCCAACTCCTCAGCAGGAACAAATATTTGTACTGTACATAGAGCATGGAGCTTGGGGCAGGTAGAGGCGGCATTGCGAACATTTTCCAGTACAAATCAACTCAATATTATGAATCTAAAGAGACTATTCGGTTGTTTGAACGCGCCAATTTCAGGAACTACATAACTTACTGGCTCAAATTTAAAAATTATAATTAGTGTTTGATAGCCCATTTATCGAGGAAAGCTATAGGTTAAATAACACTTATAACATTACATGTGAGCATGAGCGCAGCAGAAACCCTAGTTAAATCGTACCAAAGTCCAGCTTCTTGGTTTAGGAGGAATTAGCGCATAAACAGACAGCATTTCTAGACGCGGCCGAAGCGTCGAATACTTACTCTATGGTACCGTACCTATGCGTACGAACTATAAAGGTTCGTTTTAACTCAAGCGGAGCTGAGCGGTACCACATCGTTAAGCTCCGCTTGAGTGCGGAGAAGAGCCGTGAAAAGAGTTTTGCAGGGCGGAGTGAAGTTCAGCTACCCTCAGCTTCGTGCTCTCCGCTCGGTACTAAGAGTACTCCTCCGAGTCGACTCGACATTCTTTTGTCCGACTCGGTCTCGCGTGTTCATTTGTTGCACTGTGTTTGTCCAATTTGGCCAATTTGCAGTCTACTCAGTCCGCCCAGCTTCGCGTCATTGAAAACGCATCCTAATACATCGAGATGCACCCGATGCACGATGTAAGAACGTTACTTACATCTCCTCACCTAACACTTAAGTGCTATGTATGTTGTAACAGTACCTACTTTACATAAGACAGTGAATATTTTTGGATGAGCTGCATGAAGGAATGTGTAAAGTACTTGAAGTAGGCTGGTTATATGGTTTTATGCAGTGTGGTATTTCTGAAGAAATTGATAACAATGTCATCTTGCATGAATGGAATCCATGGTTCATTGATTGATCGATACAGTGTGACCAGAAGGCTGGCTGGTTCTTTACCCAAAGAATTTGAATTGCCATCATACAACAAAGGGTAACCAATATACGAGTACACCTACGTACTAGCGATTTCATCATCATCAGGCTTTTTCAATGTTCCCACTACTTGGATTTAGGCCTCTCTAGGAGAAGGAAAGGGCCTTAATCTACCAGTGCGGTGGTGGATGTCACATGTCTTCGAATTATTTGTTTTGGGACATGCCGGTTTCCTCACGATGTTTTCCTTCACCGTTTTGAGAGCATTGGTGATGAAAGTAATGCTCCAGGCAGGGTTTGAACTCGGCCACCACTGCTATCAAAACTGCAGATCATTAAAATTCAAATTTCTAAAAAAATCCCTCTTTATTTCTCTATTCCTGTTTTTGTCTATGATCATTTACGAATCCAGCAGCTGCTCTAGCCATTGTTTTTAAAAAACAAATATAGAGCTACACCAAGCTCGGGTTTCGTCAAAAAACTATCCCAAGTCCAACCACTACGAACGTGAGGGCACGCGCATTCCTCGGGACACGATGGGTTTTTACCAGGTTTTTTTTTATGAGATCGTGACTCACAAAGGATCCGCCTTAATATAATTATGATTTGAACATTAACAATTTTGGTGGCTGTGGTATGTAGGAAGAAAGGGGTTCTTATGGGAAGTAGTGTAGATTTTTTTTTGGGACGATTTTTAAATGCAATTGTTCTGGGTTGCACTAAAATGTTAGTTGTTGTAGAAAATCGACTTTTAGAAGTGTTGAATACTAAACTATAATGAGTATAGAGTCTGTCTAAAAAGTCATACGACTTGAGCAATGGCATATCATCATCATTTCAGCCGATATACGTCCACTGTTTGGACATAAGCCTCCCCCAAGCGTCGCCACAAAGAACGATCCTGTGCGTCTCGCATCCATCGGTTTCCTGCAACCTTCACCAGGTCATCAGTCCACCTTGTTGGAGGCCTTCCAACGCTGCGTCTTCTGGTACGTGGTCGCCACTCCAGAACCTGTCGGCCCCAACGGCCATATGTTCTGCGAGCAATGTGCCCTGCCCGTTGCCACTTAAGTTTGGCAATTCTTAGGATTCATTATTAGGATTTAATGAAATCTGATGTAGTCAACACTGGTTCAATAATCAAGGTTGATTAAGAGATATCATCATCATTGTTTACTAACAGAAGAATCTTAAAAAAATTGTCGAATTTAAGTATTTTTTAAATGATTAAATATTATACAAAATTCCCAAGTCGGTTGACTTTTTAGACAGACTATATACTTGTGTACTTACATGTCGTTCCTGCAAATATAATATACTAGCTGCTCCCAGCGGCTTCGCTCGCGCAAATGCAGAAAACTATCCCAAGGGAACATACTTCCGGGATAAAAAGTATCCTATGTCCTATTCCAGGACATGGTCTATCCGTGTACCAAGTTTCATCAAAATCGGTTTTGCCAATTAGGCGTGAAGACGTAACAAACAAACAAATTCACTTTCGCTTTAATAATATTAGTAAGGATTTTTACGATACTATAAAACAACAATAATCTACAAAAGCATCTTGAAGCCTGTCTGGAATTCTGAATGTATGTTGTACAACTCCGGAGCAGAGCCAGTGACTCTAATATTACTACAGCGAATACAAAATATGATACTGAGAAACATGAGAAATGTCCCATGGTTTAACACGAACACAGAAATATATCATTGTCTTGGAATGAGCACTGTGAAGGAAAAAATCCTCCAAACCACAGTGAGATACCTGGTGAGGTTGGAGAATCATCAACCAGAAGCGACACAAAAGCGAAAAGATATTATAACTATATGAAGATAAGTATAGCCAATTAAGAGGAGATGCCTTTATTGGAGGGCACACTCGAAATGCCATAGCAGACAGTGCATTTGCTGATAGCTAATGTTGATTGTAGATAAACCAGGGAAAAAATAACTACTCTACAATACTGCAAATTGCAAAAAAAGTTTAAACATTTGACTTTCGCGAACTACCCTGAGGCACTTACAGTAAAGGACTCCGAATTCACATTACACAAAGAATCTATATTTTATATATAAAAGCGAAATACCACTCAATGATTAATCACGAAATCTCAGAAACTATAACACCTACAAACTTAAATTTTGGCAGGTTCCTTATAGGGTATAGACATCCGCTAAGACCGGATTTTACGAAACTCCACCCCTAAGGGGGAAAACAGGAGTCTATAGTTTGTAAATAACGCGGACGAAGCCACTGGCAAAAGCTAGTTAAAGAAAACTTAGCTTTGAATTCTGAAAACAGAATATAAAACCGAAAAAAGCCTCAGCGCTTTCGGAACCCCTTTCTGCTCGAAATTCATTTGTTTAAGCTCCCAACTAAAGCCCTAGTTGGCACACAGAATGCAGGTCAGGCAACTGCATTTCCTTGGCCTACTGCTTGTAAGGCTTCGCCGATAATGACCGGTATTACGTAGCCATTAACCGAAATGTAGTCGGAGATTCACCGAGCCAATTTAGCTGTTACATGTCTACTTAGTGGCATTCTGCATTACAAGTCTTAGTTGGCAAAAAATAAGTAAAGACTGCTCATGGATTAGAATATTAGATAGTTGTTTACACATAAGGTAGGAACTAAAATATTTTTCAATACACTCGAAAACTTTTCCTCGGGGACCAGGGGAAAAAGTCAGGATTTGGTCGGCTTAAGTCCGGAATTGAATTATTTATTAATTTATTCATGCAACACAAAAGTACTAAGGCGGACTACATACTTAGGTAAGTACTACATACTTAGGTAAGCACTACATAGGTAGGTAGGTACCTTTTACATAAGTAAGTTTGTACGCAACCCTCGGTGCGCGATTTCGAATCGCACTTGCCTGTTTTTTTTTTTTGTTACACAGTAATACAGCCTTTCAAAAACGTCAAAAAATATTCCATCTTTTTCCATTCAAACACAACTATTTATCACTCAAAATTAATGTTTCAACATCAACCGGTAAATAGAAATGTCATCCTCTAGAACAAACAAACGGACATACCTCCATTCATTAGTATATCTTAACGCTCGGACATACAGACACGCAGACGTACAAACATACATAGAATTCATAGTAAATCATCCTTTAGAGCTTTTAGTTAAACATAGCCAAGTATAGTCGAGCTCAGAAGTGATGGTTATGTGTTATGGGACCTTTGTCTGTAAGTCTATTGGTTTTTATATAGTAAGGATGTAACGGAACTGTTTAAATCAGAACCGAATTCGGAAGCGGAGTTTTTAACCCTTCAGATACCATCAATTAGAGACACAATAGTAAGACAATAGATGCGCGGCCACCGGTGGTCGCTTGGGGATTCATGAATTAAATTTGATTTATCGGAACCGGAATCGGATCGGAACCGATATCGGAGTCAGAAACGACAAATAAAACCCTACTATAACTAATCAAAAATTCGGTTTAGTAGTAGGTACAAATGAAACGCAAACTCACAACATGCCAAAAATATGAAACAAAATTGCAAGTGAAAGTATAAATAGCAGTCGACAGAAAGCAGTGAGGGAGGTTCCCCCTTGTTTGTACCTCCAATACAATTTCTGATTAATGAGTAATTGGGTACCTACATATTACCATTTGGTTTCGTACGTTTCTAAAATACGCTCATTGTACTCGTACAACATATAGCCTCTATCAGAACCGATATCGGAATCGGAGGTACAAAATCAATCGGAAGTTCCGAACTTACAGAATCTGCATCAAACCTCCGTAACATCTCTAGTTTAAAGTTCAGGTGAGTGTGACTCACGATAAAACAGTCAATGTGGATTATTCATTAGATGGGAATAGAGAATACATAGTCAAAAGCTACAAACATGTATTGGGTACTGATGAGCAGAAAAGCTATAATTATCTACATAAAATTAAGTTTTAAAAAACGAAAACAACGTACACTACGAATTTGGACATGCGCAGTTTTCGTTTGGAGTTCTTAGGAGCAACTGTCATTAGAACGGACAGTTATTCAGTTTAGAGTTCTTTTACCGTACCTTCTGCGATTTGCTGAAATTGTGCTGTGATATAATTAATACTGGGCTACCAAGATACTGTTATGGCCACCACCATAGCCAGTTTTAGTGTAGTCTCCGTTAAAGTGCTGGCCTTGCGATATCCACAGCCTAGACGTAAACATATAACATGATTTAAAAGGATTTCCATGGAGGTCCTTGCACGATCACAAAGATTCACGCTTTGGAACGTGCAATTTAGCTTCACTGTTTTGACTGACCGACGACATTTTGACCATTCAAAAGTGCCTGTAATAGGTTTATTTGAAATAAATGTTTCTGATATCTGATAAACTCTTCGCTTAAGGAGCTTGGGAACGTAAATAAGACCATCATTTTGAACGCTAAATATTAACACAGTATTCGTTTAATTTTAAAGTGACCTTTGCAAGCTTTGTTAGCTATCCATTTTAGTCCCAAAAACACAAAGAATCGACATTGATTCAATCATCATTTTGCTGTGTTTAAGTATTACTGTATTCTTAAAACCAAAAGCTGTTTCATTAAAGTGATCCAAGTCTTCAGTTCACACGTGTATGCACGTTTTTGAATGATATCTCTTTCAAATAAATCCATTTCTCCCCCACTTGTCTACCGACCAGTCCTTAGGCGTATTTGTCACAACGTCTAGACATTTGTATGCCGCGGTCGTAGTTCCGCTGTGTGCGCTGCGCTGCCTCAGACCACTTAGAATAGACACATTGTAAGCATTTTAAACTTGGACATGTCACGCTTCCTTTTTCGTTCGGTAAGAAAGTTTTACGTTGATTGTAACGTTTTTGTTCGGAATAGGAATACTCGTAATACTTATTCTTAGAATAAGAGTAATCATCATCATCTTCACATCAGCCGAAAAACGTCCACTGTTGGACATAGGCCTCTCCCAAGCGTCGCCACAACGACCGGTCCTGTGCGTTACGCATCTATCGGATTCCCGCGACCCTGACCAGGTCATCGGTCCACCTTGTTGGAAGTCTTCCATCGCTGCGTCTTCCGATACGTGATCGCTACTCCAGAATAAGAGTAATAATCAATTTATTTACTTGCATCTTGTTTTTTGCTTCTGTTATCGTATTCTTCGGTGGTATTTTGTGTAGAACCAATGTTAATCAGATCCAGAACTGTCTGTCCTCAGCATCCTTTCCTATCTCTTTATTATTACTGTAAGTCAATACTTTAGAATCTTAATACTACAATTTGGGCCCTCACAGTAAGTACATTAGTTTTTTCACATTTGCAGGAGTAGTTTTGTTATTAGTTGAAGGGTTATCACTATCAGGACCTTTATTCAAAGCCTTTTAAATATTTTGAATCCTTCATAAAACCATTCGTATTTGACTTGCCTGTAACTCCGATTTACTTGATAAAAATTTGAGCCTACGCGTTATTGTACGTTGTTTGTTTAGGTTTCTTGTCGGTGTCCAATGACCTAGTTTTAATAAAGTAACCTAACTCGTTGTAACAATACTAACTACTTCTTACTTCACAGCTTAGCCATACGAAAGGATCCATAGAGTCGTTAGCACGCAGAGTGTTCAGACAAGAACAATTAACAGCGTGATCGATATCAGTATTGGAGATTTTGTTAGAACTATTATTTAGATTTGATGTCATAGAAATCTATTCAAATCTGTAACCTAAATGTGTAATACATTTTCTGTCACAATCCGAAAGATTTTGGAGGTTATTCCTGATCGTATGTTTACAAAATTCGATTTGCTCGACAACGTAAAGATCATGAAGTTGTTATTAAACAAGTAAAATTAATAAATGCATTGCCATTGATTTATTATCCCGCTGCAGAAACTTAATGAAACTGTCGCAATAATTTTGTAGGTAGAAACGAATAGAGATACGAACTTACGAGTATGTTACAGACAACGGGTTCAAATATTCCCTTCATTACTTATTGCTGAGATATTGTTTCACACTCTACGTACATACTCTACGTCTCCAACTGCGTATTATTTACAAAAGAAGCTCAAATCAAGCCTCGGCGAGTCACGGGTCTGTGTGGGGTCCAAAAAAATAAACATCAGTCATCGTGGAGCGTGGGCGATGCTCGGAATCAGATGTTATGCTTTGAGTTCTACTGCTTGAGTTGCGTTTTTTATGTTAGTACAGTGAAGTCATCAGGATTGAGTTTCCTTAATGCTGGCCACTCAAAACCATGCCGCTTGATTCAGTGGCTTGATCAAAAATGCTTGATCAAGCCAAACTAACTGTGTATCATTTTGAACGTCATGCCAAAATTTGATCAAGCCATACTGGGTCAAGGTGGCATTACGGTCAGTGGCCAGTATAAAGGACTGGATTAAAAACTGTGGTTTACTAATTGAGTCAATGATTCAAATACTATAAAGAACTTTGTGTCTCTGTGCGGCCTTAAGTGCACATGAAAGGCAATATAGGTCAGAAATGGCGCAATAGTAATTTGGGAGATGCTTATAAAAAACAGTTCATATATTTAGCAGTACTTACGAGCTGCGATAGGATGAAATTAAACATTGATTGGACTTAACATAAATAGACATTCCATCAATCCTAACCCATTTATAGACAGAAAAACACTTACCAGTCTTCAAGACTGATTTCACAAGTGGATAGCATTAACTTCAAGTCCAAACCAATTTACTAACTTAGTTGATAAAAAAACGTACAAAGGGTTTTCTAGTTAGCTACGGTGGCCATGTTTTTTTCATAACCGCCACTACTTGGTATGGTGTTACAAAGCTATACAATCTCTCTATCTGTGGCATAAATCGGATTGAAGCTGGGTCATCGATTGAACCTTAAACGATTCGTATCGAATCACATCTCAAGTAGTCTTGATATCGTAATATTGTTTAGAAATTGTGAGAAAGTGAGAAGGTTTTTAACCTTACAAATTTGCAAATAAAGTAGGTCCTAGGATGCTTCCTTGTGCAATTCCATACGTCTTGTTACCCTAGTAACGTCATACTGATTATACAGATAATTCAGTACCTAAATGTCTGAAAAGACTGACGTGAAACTAATCCTATATCAACTCAAAATTTAATACTGTTAAACAAAAGAATTTAGTAGAAAAAATTATTCGTTTTTGATAGCCCATACATGTAAGAAAGACTATAAAACATCGTAACGACCAATAGAAGCGGAGTAGTAACCAAAAATGCGGATGAAACCATAGGGTTCCTACAGTTAATTGAACATATACCTACAGCGGCCGGACAAGAACCAAAGCTGCATCGGGATGTGGACCACCAGACACAACAACGGCCGGAAGATTCGCCCTTTTTCATGGGGGTTGTGGGACTTTGTTTCGCATACCTCTACAGTATTAATATATTGTTCTGACTTTCTTCTTTCATATCAAAAGCAATACTTGCAAACCTGCATAACCTTCGTTTGTCTATGGCATTGAGACATGAGGTTATAGTTATAGGTGTCGGTTGATGGTTCATTATTTATTATTGTATGCAACTATTTTTTAATATTTACAATACACATTAGCATAATTATGTATTTGTAGTATATTAACTTTGTGTGAGGTATCATTAAACGTGTTTTCTTTCATATTTATGTGCCTTTTTAGGCCATTCATCGCATTGTCACTTACCAACATCTGAAGAGATAATACTCAAAGGCCTGCTTATGCACATTTGCATATACATAAGCTTTCGTCCGGATCCTTATATGGCTTTGTGTCCTTATTAGTATTCAGTTCGCGCCTAGATTTTATCTAATGTTTAACATCTACCAAACCTGCCGCCGTTTTCAATTATTACTACGTGCTTACGTTTTGGGTTATTTTTGGATTAAGCAGCTTAGCTTTATTGGTTCTCGACTCTTGAAGTTACAAAATAGTTATGATTGTGTCGCCATTTTATTTTTCATATTCGGATTTGATACTAGCACTATTGTCGCTGGAAAAAAAACTAAAATTAATATTTTATTACCTTCATTACCTTCTTATCTAAGATTTTGGTTTCTTTCTTACATTGCTACTACTTTTTTTTTTGACGTTCAATATTTATTTGTTTTTGAACATCACTCCTCGAGGCCTGTTGCGTTTTTTTTTGTGTTTATCATAAAGATCTATTAGAAATTAGAAGGAATCTTAAATCAAAATTTCTATATGCATATTCAAATTAATTTTAATTCCTTATTAGATTCCGATTTTGATTACTGTAAGTTGACAGCATCGCTAAGTGTCATTGGCTATACCGACAAAATTCTCAGTTCCTGTGGTATAGGCCAGGCCACGAGATCGATGATTCGAAATAAGCTATTATTCAATATTTGAAGGCACTCTTCATTATATAAGAACCCATACAATTATCGACTAAACACGATAAAAGCATTAAGGATACAAAAACTACAATAGCGTGGGTTTTTAAACGGACACAAAATTTTAATGTCTCAGGTAATTGCTTCATCTCGTACGATTTGATGGAGATAGCAAAGATTATGTAATTTGTACGTAATAATAGTAATACAACTTAACGGTAATTTGGTATTAGTGACTCTATTACTGGACATTGTGAACAGATTTTATCTAATGACGAAATAGTTTGCGAAGATTCGCTAGCAAGAGTTCTATATATTCAATGATCTTCTAAGAATTGGTTCAATTTCATTGTTATTCCGTTTTAAAACTGAACTAATTAAGGTTCCTAAAGCAAGAAAGAGATTCCAACGTTGACGATACTAAATGTCCATTTATAAAAAGGTCTATTTATGTACGTGTATTAAATTGTTTATTGCATCAAAATGGCTAATCAACAATTGATTGGCCGCTATAAAACTATAAACGTAGCTGTCATAAACCAAACTGTGGCATTAGTAAAACTGTCGACCATAACCTCGTTCTCAACAAACAACAAAGAAAACTTAAAACCAACAAAGTTTACTTTATATCTCCATAAATTGTTCACGCACAATTCCTTGCTGTAAGTCTTACACCACAAGTACGTATAGGCTTATTCGTTGAACTGTGTTTCCGATTCTTAAACTCAATAACCCTCACTTTGTTAACAGATCGACAATCTTCTGCTGCATTCAGCTACACCTTTATATCGTGCACATAAGATTCGAATTCTCCTGTTCCAGCTGTATGTTGTGTTGTTCAGTAGATGATTCATCGAACATTGTCTTGTACTACGGCGACTCTTTGGCAATTGCTTTTGTAGGACAGTTGCAGTCCGACTGCCCTCTCTAATGAACGCGTGCTTTGTATAGGACTAAAGTTTTCAGGGACATGTTGAGAAAGCTGATTGTGAGCAAATGTGTTGTACAGGCAAATTAGCTGGACATAGTAATTCTTTAAATAAGAAACATGTGTCATAGAAATAGCTAATGGGATTCTTGGGGAAGGACTATTTTTAGCCGTGGAATCGGTGACAGATCTTTTCTATTATTGTTTCGATTGTCTTCTTAAAGGACTAGTTTATTTTGAAACTGATCAACGAAGTTACGAAGAAACTTCCGGGAAACAAGACAAAATTGATGATACTATTGATAGCAAGCTATTTTTGGAAATCGGAGTGCTCTGAATTCTGGAACGAACTAATGTCGTAGTCGTCTGTGTAGTCCATTTTCTTTCTTGAACACAAAGGCTCCTTTGTTGCTAGCAGCTCGAAACTCAGTGGGATAATCAAATCACATAATTGCATAAATGCAGAGATTCTGAGGATAAAATCCGTCGCAAACAACGTGTACATAACTTCGTCCCACGTGTGTGCTGATAGTTGATTGCTCACCGAATTATTCTGAGATAGGTACCCGAACAAAAAAGCATGTGTCATCCAGCCACCTTGCCAAGAGTAGGTGCAGTTTTTTGGACAAGTTTTTTTTCACTGCCAATAACTGTAGAAGTCAACTTACGGACTCTAATTTGGCAATCTGTTGTAACAATATTTTGTTAGAGTGGGTGTACGAATGCATGTTTGAAAGAAATATGAGGTTGAATTTTGGCAAACTGTAATATGCAAACATTGTGTTTTGTATGTTATTTTCTGAAACGGGAATCCTTTACCGTACCTTTTAGTTGTACAGGATTATTTCTTCTTTTTTTTTATTGTTGATAGGATTGCGCTTGACCGCTATCTCACCTGATGGAAAGCGACGATGCGGTCGACGATGGAACGCGCTTACCTAGAAGAAACCTATTCACTCTCGACTTTTTAGTTCACATTAGCGTCTGACAGCGGTTTTGCTCGCATGAAAGTAGAAAATTATCCAGAGACCAGAAGGGAACAAACTCCCAGGATAAACAGTATCCTGTGTGCCAAATTTTATCCAAATCCATTCAGCTGATTAAGTGTCATGGAGTGACCAATACACTCACAAACTGTCGCCTTTATAATATTAGTCCGATACATTGATTACTTATCTGAAAGCTTTGAGGTAATCGAAGGACAGTGACATCAATGTTTCAAATACTTTATGGAACCATTTACTTCCACAGTTAACAGCTTTCTGTGCACATTGATTCTGAGCAAAAACAGACATTTGTAGCGAGACCTGTTTTCGATTGTTCCTTTTGCCAATTTCGCCACGGAACACTAGAAATCTACAATGCCAACAACAAAAACTGGTGTTCCTACCACGCAAGACGATTATATTACCTACGTGTATTTCAATCTTGTAATTGAAAACAGCAACGGTAAGTATAAGCCTTGGTACGTGACTCTGAGCTCGCTTGTTACCGTCACAGAGGTTTTTTTAACCATAGTTAAGTGTGGCCCCTGTTTTATTTCGACGAACGTTGAAACGCGTGGGGCTCATTACTTCTGCTTTTTCTGCCTTGTAGTTTAAAAAAAGAATAGCTAGAATTTGTGGCTATTCTTTTTTTTTAACCCTTTGTGAATGATGTTGCATAAGTACGGATTTCGAAAATAGAGCTTTTTGTCTTATGGTGATTTTCTGTGGTTTGTTTTGTTTTTAATTGTGGGAATTCATGTTACATTGACGACTAATTTTAAAATTCGAATATTCGTCTTGACATTTGAAATTAGTAGTTAGTAAATGTTGTAAACGATTCTTAATTAGGTTAAAGGCCTCTTCTTTTACTGAGAAGAGACAGAGATTTGAGCATTAGTGTTCATGCTTGTTCAAGGCGTGTCGGTGTTTTCAGATTTACTTACCTAGCTATATTTCTAGTTAATTTTTGTTAGAAGTTTACGTTTCCTGACAGCTACAACCTAAAGCTTTAAGTCAAGAGTGAACATGTTAGTTCTAGGTAAGCATGCTCCATCGTCGACCACATCATCACTTACCATCAGGTCAGATAGTTTTTAAGCATGGGCCTATCTATAATGAAAATAGACAAAGTTGAAGCTCTGTCATCGTCGTCGCCACATTCTAAGTCATTTCTTATTACAAGTGATCTCAGAAAGGGCCACCGGGTCATTGTATCAATCTCATTGTTTACAAAACTGACAATGTGGGATGCATTACTCATATTCGCAGCAACCCTTCCACTAACAGCAAATGTTTGTTTAAGAAAAGGGTTCTTCACAAAAGGGGTCGGACTGAACCCGCGACCTGTCAGTCTGTGAAGCAGGAATTGAGTGTTTTTTTTTAGTAGTTTACTACTAATTCTCATTCAAGTAATATACAGCGATTGTTTTTTCAGGAAACGAAAAAGAAAAATCGGCCACTCCATACAAAATTATAAACTTGATTGAACAGTTTGTATAGAGAGGCCGATTTTTTTTTATCTACTGAGCAAGCTCTTAAAGTTTGCAGAGACCTATCGCTTACACCCTATATATGATAAGTAGTTACCTATTTTCTTTTTATCTCAGTGGTCAGTAGCTAGTATTAAAGATGTACGCAATTTTATCACAAAACATTTAATTTTAACTTCTAACTATTTAAAAGTATAATACCGCGAAAAGGGCGCGTGACTGTCAAAGATGCTAGTGCGGGAGCGATCAGACGCGTTAACAATAGGGATGCGCTCATTCATCGACTTTTTAGTCTAGAGATAACACTAATTATAATTTTCGATTTTCACTTCGGCAATGCCATTGGGAAAACATTACCAGTTTTAAAAGCCTACGTAAAATTCTTCAAACTAATTTTTATTACGAAAAAATTTACAAGAAACTGGATGAATATTTCAACCACCGTTTTACAATTCTACTAAATGCTCTAGACGCCATTTAAACCGCGTTTAGAACGACAGTTTTGCGTCTTAAGTATTTCTGTATTTACGCCGTTTGTTATGTTAAACTAGGTGACAAACATTAACCGCTGAACAGTTATTTTCATTGTAAGTAGGTACAATTACTTTTTAACAATGAATGTCTAGGTACAGGTAGTTTTTGACCATTATAAACAAGAACGGCAAAAACCGGCCAAAAAAACCGTTCTTGAAAAACGGTATCCTGTATATTAGACTAGTTTATTCCCGCCAGAGCGCTCCCGTGGCATAATCTTACAGAAACCAATATTTTTCTGGGATATATAAATGAGCTTTTGACACTACAATGGTGTAGCTAAGTCAATGAAATATGTAATTGGCTGTTAATTCAATATTTAAGTAATTTACGGTGGACATCCCACCCATACGCAACCCCATTTTGTGCCCAGGCAATCTCTGTCCATTCTAGGTTGCCTGGAAGAAATCGCCTGGTGCGATAAGGCCGCCAATTGTGTGTTTTACTATTATATGGTTTCTTATTGTAAATTTTTATTCTTGACTAGCTTCTGCCAGCGACTTCGTACGCGGATCCTGTTGCTTATTCCGTCGAGTAATTTCTCCCGTTTCCCCAACATTTCCCTTCACTGCTCTGCTCCTATTGATCGTAGCGTGATGATAAGTATACTATAACCTGCCCAGGAGTATGAAGAATGATTGTACCAAGTTTCGTTAAAATCCATCGAGTAGTTTTTGTTTCTATAAAGAACATACAGACAGACAGACAGACAGACAGACAGACAGACAGACAGACAGACAGACAGACAGACAGACAGACAGACAGACAAAAATTGTACTGTTTGCATTTTTGGCATCAGTATCGATCACTAATCAGCCCCTGATAGTTATTTTGGAAATATATTTCATGTACAGAATTGACCTCTCTACAGATTTATTATAAGTATAGATGTGCAATAAAGCATGTATAAATAAATAAATACGTACAAAGCGTTTTGAGAAGACCAACTAAGGGGCGGAATTCCCTGCCGGAGTCTGTGTATCCTGATAGCTATAACCTAGGGGTCTTTAAGTCAAGAATAAATAGATTGCTTCTAGGCAAGCGTGTTCCATCGTCAACCACATCATGGCTTAGCTTACCATCTGGTGAGATAGTGGTCAAACGTGAGCCTATCCATTATAAAAAAAAAAAAATTGTATCAAATAGTAACTTTATCCAAAAACGACAATAGATATAATTTTTCAGGTCCAGGCAATATTAAGTAAATTAGAAATCTTTTATCTCGTGGAAGGCGAAAATTGCAAACTGGAGAAATAAAAGCAAAAGAGATACTAGCGAGATATTCCCACCTCGCCCCCACTCTTCCTCATACCAATATTTGAAATGCTAATTGCTGCTTCATTTACTAACCAATTTTGATGCTAATATCCGAAAAAGATTTCTTTTTACCCGAATTTGGGGCCCAAGGGAGAGATTTCAGTATTTTTGTTGTTTATCCTTACTAATATTATAAAAGCGAAAGTGAGTTTGTTTGTTTATTTGTTTGTTTGTTTCGTCTGCACGCCTAAATGGCAACACCGATTTTTATGAATTTTGGTACAGAGATAGTTGGGACCCTAGAGACGGACATAGGCTAAGAGGAGAAAGAGGGAAGAAAAGGGGAGAGGAATTAAAGTATATTAACAAACGCGGGCGAAGCCGCGGGTAAAAGCTAGTTTTATAATATTGCACAAAAATAAACACAAGTAAAAATCGGATGCGTTGTATCGGAGATAACCTCTCTTACATTACATAAAGGTCGTGGCGAGATCTTAAAAATTGATCACTTCATGATTTGACCAAGTAAAACTGGCTGGTTTTTAAACGTTAAAGTTTGATGATATTTCAATCTTCATTTGGCCTACTTTCTTTAGACCTTTTATTATCACAGAAATCCTACATCAGTGATATGGCCAAATAAAGATTGACATAACAATTATCATCAAAATATGTTAACGTTTAAACGATCTGGCCAGTTTTATTTAGCCATATCATGAAATGATCAATTTTGAGATCTAGCCACGACACATACAAACTTGAACTGTCTGTAACACTAGTTTAGAAAAGTCTATTATCGTTTGCTACTGTAAAGTTCGTTGAACTGTTTATAAACAGCCGGACTTTTGTTAGATCATTGTTTTTCTAAGCTTCTGTTAGTTGCCAAAAAATGGCGAATGACGATATTTATTTTGTTTTGTCTGAACAGTTTTGAGAATTGCGACATTGGTTGACAATGTTTATTAATTCGCGGTTATTTATTAGATACAGTGAAATATATATTTTCAAATGTGATTTATTGTAATTTATGATATCTTAACTCTCAAGAAATATCTCTATTTTTTTTTGTTTTGGCTTCGCACTGTTTGTGCTTTTAGCCAGTGTCAAATTTAGAAAGTACATATCGACGCTTAAAAGCCAAACATTAGCAAGCAATATTGAGTAAGCACAGTTTACAGGGGAGTGATTTAAAGTTGTTTTTTTAAGAAAAATAATTAAGTTGGATTTAGATACGTTTATAAAATATATAAATCCGACTATTTTGTCATTTTTACAAATTTTTTTCTAAACACCAATTTTACAACACAATATCAATAATATTTATTTGTTCTTTCGATTTCATTGTCACCATGTCACGGTAATAATGACTATGAATAAAAAAAAAACAATTAACGAAAAATCACAACAACCACAGAACTTCACTCGGGAAAATCGCGCCAAAAGCTACAAGACGAAGTAAGACCGTAGGAAATTTACTCGTGTGTAAAAAATACGTCTTTTCAGCAATGTAAAAATTCCTCGAAAAACGGAAACTGACTAATTTAGTGTGACGAGTCATTAATGTCTACAATAAATTATTATAAAGGAACCATAGCACGATTCAACATCAGTAGAACATCGTTTGAAAGGGACACTGGTGTATTTTTGGCTTGTGCCGCTGTGAGACACTGAAAACTAAAAAGTCGATTTTACTTACGTTTCACGTTTATAAATGTGTCTACTAAAACTAGAGACTGAATCGAATAACAAGTTGCATAATTATAAAAATCTACATTAATATTTAAAAGAGGTAAAGTTTGTTTTTTGTTTGTAGGAGGTAATCTCTGAAAGTACTAGTCCGATTGCTAATTTTTTTTCACCGATAGAGCTGCTTTATTCTTGAGTTACATACGCTATATTTAATTTAATGTATGTGGGCAAAGCCGCAGGCTAGCTAGTGACAGATAATTTAATTCCAATTTCAAATGCTTGATTTTTTTTTCATAATATAATTATTGCTTAGGCAAAGGACACTTCATTATAATGCCTTGTAAACATAATACATAATTAATCAAACTTCGTAGGTGCAAATAACATTGTTCGGTATGTAAAGTAATTAATTTAACCCTTCAGATACCGTCAATTAGAGACACAATAGTAAGACAATAGATGCGCGGCCACCGGTGGTCGCTTGGGGATTCATGAATTAATAAATATGTAGGAGGTATTCCAACATGACTTATCTGTCGCGTCGTCACGCGAATGGAAATAAAATAATTGTAAATAACAGAAACGACATCGCAATACCAACTCGATTGAACCAATAATTGATCATCACAACGAGAAATCGATCTACTCTATGATGAAGATAGAAGGTTTGTCTATGGTAAGTTCACTCCTGAACGAAACGTTTTAAAGTCTGCCATTTTGATTGGCGTCCCGGCGGGAAAATGAACGTTTATAACAAAGCTAAGTATCTAAGTAGAAATCAGAGTAGAAAATGCTAAGATTTATGTGGAAGTAAATCTAAGTAGCTATAGTTGCTAATGTAAAGTAACGTTGCATAGCGTTAGAGTAATTAGCTGGTGCTTGTAGATAGTGCATTACGGGTGATGGCGGTCACGGGGTAATGCACCTATACTAGATCAGTAGGGGCGAAGATTTCCCACCATACTGATATACGAGTGGGCTAACGTACTTGCCATAAAGAAAGAGGCGGAAGAGTGCAAGGGTCGACTGAGAGAAGGTCTGACCTGAGCAACCGTCTAGAGCTAGAGAAGTGCATTACGGGTGATGGCAGTCACAGGGTAATGCACCTATACTAGATCAGTAGGGGCGAAGATTTCCCGCCATACTGATATACGAGTGGGCTAACGTACTTGCCATAAAGAAAGAGGCGGAAGAGTGCAAGGGTCGGCTGAGAGAAGGTCTGACCTGAGCAACCGTCTAGAGCTAGAGAGGCAGAAGAGCGTGAGGGTTGACCAAGAGGGTCTGGACCTGAGCGACTGCCTAGAGTTGGGAATGTATGACCTGATCATACATGACGCATGAGTATAATATTAATGCTTTGTTATGTTTACAGCTTAGAAGAGGTAGCATAGTCATGGGCTGGAGATGTCGCCCTGACATTACTTCCTCCCCGCCCGTGGTACAGGAGTAGTTAGTATCAACGGGCATTAACACCCACAGAAGGTGAACGGCAGTGGCTAGCAGCTTGGCAGGAAGGCGAGGCAGGACAGGTGCAAGAGCTGTGGAAGGAAGTGGAGTATGGACGAGGGCAATAAAGCGAGGTATGATACTCAAAGTATATATTACCGTGATGATCATAATAATATTCGTACGCCTGCTTATGTAAGCGAGCCCAAGGCACAACTATATTACATACCCCATATGACTTACATATTAGAGCAGGGGCGTTACGACATGGTGGAGATGCTGGGATATGAATACATCGGAGAGCTCGATGTACATACATACCCATCTATACAACTTAGTAATTTTGAATATTGCTAGAGTGATGAGAACACTTATGCATACCTAATTACCACAGCAACGTGACCTAGAGAATTAGTATGAGAATAAGTTTTCTATACTACAAGAACTGTAAGATGCCCGTCCATATTTCACTTTCTTGTGTATTCACCTATTTATATGTATGAAACTTGCCTTTAGAGTGTTGGCTCCCTAAGTAAAAGGGAAACTTTAACAATTATTTGTCTAAACTATTATGATTGCAAGCTCAAGATAGCAGCTTGCACGGAGAATGTTGAAATGGTACATTAAAGGCCTAATCTAAAGGGAGACAATTAAACAGATATTTATGCTATTTGTTCATTATTATCTAATTGAAGCTGAAATGATTAGTATGAAAATCATGGGTAAATAAATTTCAAGAGATATCTAAAAAAAAAAAATCTTCAAGTTTACTTTTAAAAACCGATAAGAGATGGCGTTGGTGTGCAATACGACCGAGAGATTTTATGTGTGCTATGATTTACTAAATGTATGATTATTTATTGTGTGATTATTACGTCATAAAATCATAGTTTGTAATGATGAAAATATAAGTTATAGATATAACATTGATTACGTGATAATTTTGTTGAAAATTGATAATCAATAGTACCAACTTAACAATATTCGAGATTTTATTATTTTCATTACTTTAATGTTAAATTGGTTATATTTCTCAACAAACGTACGGCTATTACCTAGCTTAACAATAATTGCTTTAAACTTCAGACGAAGTCAAATCCTTATGAAATTAAATTATTGTTTTATAGGCGTCTGTAAAAAGAAACGTAACTGTCAAGTGTCAGCAATCATATCGAATGTCATCCGACTCGACCTGTCGCCGGTAAACAAACTTTGAACCAAACAGAAACTTTGAAACTATACTAATATGGCTAGAATTTACAGCCAACAACTATATGAGTGTTGATTATACTATTCAGGTGAATTGTGACGGCTTAATTCTCTTGAAATGTTAAGGTAATACGTTCAATGTGAATTACTTGAACTGTTTGTTGACAAACCGGTAAAGATGTCTGTAAAGTTTAAAGGAACTAAACAATAGTGTAACGTAATAGATCGCAGTGAAGTACATACATAGTTGTGTCTGTTAACTCTATGTAAAGAACTAAAGAAAGTGAAATGTAACAAATCGCAGTGAAGTACGTTCATAGTAGTCAAATTACTTATGGTACCTATTTTAATTGATAGTTTTTGTTTTGTTTTTTTTTGGTTGACGTAGGAGATCTACGAAACAATACCAATCAACAAGTTTGGAAACCCATAGACATCCACGTCAAGAAGGGTAAAGATTCCCTCTGAGTGTTTACATAAAGTTCGGACAACAGAATATTTCTCGTACCTACGTGAATCAGGTAACATTCACGCTCTTTTTTACAGCTTTCTAATGGCTTTCTAATGGTCACTTGAAAGATAATTGTGCGATGTCACTGACAACCATGTAATAGTGAGATAAATACGAGAGGCATTTACTTGTTTATTGACACATATGAAATCATTTTCACTATATTAATTTACGGTACGTTGTAAGGATATTCTAATAGATAATACAACTATGATTAGCAAATAAGTAACAATTGTTATCCGTGATTGGATTATTAATGAATAACTATTAATAATTAAATGTGTATAACGAAGTCTCACATTATTACAATGAAGTGTATGATTTAGTTGAAATACTATCGGATTGTATTCTTCTTTCAACATAATATCATACATTCATTAATAAAGAAGAGTTAAAAGCTACAGCCATGGAAACTATTTTACTTAATCGCTTATCAATGATAATCAGCGAAATTAAAAGGAACTCTGACCTATCCACGACCCTTTCAGTAAGTGATATGGAAGAAAGACAGCGAGCAGAGGTTGTTGCGGCCACACTTACCAAATTACTAAACAGATTCAATGAAGATTTAAATAATTATTTTCGTCTGATAGAACATCCTTCCGCGGACGAAGTAAGCTTCATGTCACAAATCCAGCTCGAAGCTGAACAGAACCTTATTCAACTCGAAGTGAAGTTACGATCACAAGATAAGAGTCACTCCAGTACAGGTAGTGAAATAGTAAGCAGCAATCTACCCAAACTCCATTTACCTGAGTTTGAAGGTGACATCCTGCAGTGGCACCAATTCTGGGATCAATTTCGCTCCAATATAGATAGCCGCAACATCGCAGATGTCGATAAGTTGCTATATTTACAGGCTTCAGTGAAAGGAAAGGCAAAGGAAGCGATCGAAGGATTCGACATTACTGGAAAAAACTATCAGATTGCAGTTAAAACTCTACAGGAAAGGTATGGAAGCTTCGTCCACCTGATCGATGCCCATTATGCTGCGCTGTCCAAGGTGAAACCTGCTGAGAAGACAGTGAGCTCCTGTAGAACCACTCTCAACAATATAGAAAGACATCTACGAGTATTAGAGTCGCTTAAAGAGGATGTTAATCACAGTCATCTCCGATACTTGATCTTTGAGAAATTACCAGAAGATTTGATATACGAATTAAAACTAAAAACAACTAGCAACTCGATCAAGGAGATACGAAGACATCTCGAATTGATAATAACAGCAAAGGAAGATGCTAGCAGAATCGCAAATGAGGGAAAACCTAAAAACGAGTACACCGTCGAATCACTACATATAACACAAGAAGATAAGAAATCAGGTGAAGCTAGTACAACCAAAAGGCATCAAGTGAATGAAACTAAATATAGACTCAAAACTAGAAATACCCAGCACCAGGCCGATAGATATAGCTCATTTCGTAAGAGGGGACACAGTAAGCGTGAAGATCACAAGAAAATAATCGAAAGGGTTACAAGAGGTCCACAGAAGAAAAGAAGAAAAGTAGCGTGCATCTTCTGTGGGGAGGATCATTATAATGACCAATGTTCAAAGATTAAAGATATCAAAGAAAGAATGCAGAAACTAAAAAACCGATGTTTTGGATGCCTCAGAGAGGGACACAGCGTTAGAGTTTGTAAAAATAAGAGAAAATGTTTTTACTGCAGCAGAAATACCCACAACAGGGCTTTGTGCCCCACAAAATTTTCGACACCAGCATCAAAAACAGAAGTAACTATGACGACAGTGGGATCGAGAGGATCCACAGCGTTACAAACAGCTATAGTCTGTGTCAAGAAAATAGGAAGCAGCAATGAAGGCAAATTCAGAATTTTATTAGACTCAGGTTCACAGCGATCTTATATCACCAAGAGTGCAGCTAGCATGCTAGATTTAGAGACAGAACAAAAGGACAACCTTACAGTATTTACATTTGGATCAAAGGCACCTCACGAATTCGTCAGCTCCGTAGTCAAGTTCGGATTAAAGACCAGACGTGAAGGAACGAAAGAAATCTATGCAAACGTCGTACCAACAATAACTAAAGGAGTCCCATACCCCAAGGAAGAGTTAAGTCAATGGAAGAATAAAGAACTTCTTGCAGATGATGGATCACTCCAAGACCAAGTAGATATCTTGATTGGCAATGATTACTACTTCTCGCTCATGACGACTGAAAGAAAACAACTGAACGACAATTTATACTTAGTAAAGTCTATATTCGGTTGGATACTATCTGGGAAATTAGAAACTAAACCCACAGAGACACTATCAGTACTCACTTACTTTCAAAGTTCAATGGAAACAAAATTAGAACCACCGGACTTACCTATTGACCAAGGTAATATCTCATTCCTATGGGAACTTGAATCCATCGGAATTAACGACTCTACGAAAACCAGTAGAGAAGAAGAAGCTGTCGATAATTTCAATAAAACGACTAGTATCATCGAAGGTCGATATACTGTTGCCTGGCCCTGGAACGAATATCCTCCAGCTTTACAATCTAATTATGGACTAGCCTACGGAAGACTGGTGAGTTTATTAAAGCGCTTAGATAAAGAAACCCTTAAGACGTATAATGAGACACTCCAGGATCAAATAAAGAAAGGTATTATAGAAATAATACAAGCACCCACGATTCCTGAAGATCACCCAATACATTACTTACCACATCATTGTGTAGCTCAGAAAGGAAAACCCATTACGATCGTGTACGATGTCTCAGCGAAGAGCGGCGAAAGCAAAAGCCTTAATCAATGCCTGTACTGTGGACCGTTAATGTTGGAGGACTTAACAGGCCTACTGATTAGATTTCGGCATCACAGAATCGCGATATCTGCTGACGTAGAAAAATCATTTCTACAGATTGCACTACACAAGGCAGACAGAGATGTAGCACGATTTTTATGGATTAAATATATCACAAAACCAGCCACTAAAAATAACTTACAATACATGAGATTTTGTAGAGTACCCTTTGGCATAATATCAAGCCCATTCATCCTATTCAACGCCACTATTAGACATCACCTAAACAGATCGCCAATACAAATAATTAAAGAAATAGCAGATGACATATATGTTGACAACCTCATAACAGGAACTTCAACAATAGAAGAAGCAACACAATTGTATCAAGCCACCAAAGACACCTTCCAACAAATCTCAATGAATATAAGAGATTGGTGTTCCAATTCAAAGGAATTTATGAAACAGGTACCGGATACGAATAAAGTTAGTAATGCTAAAATCTTATGACTAAAGTGGAATCTAGATCAAGACACACTGGAACTCAAGTTTGACGTCAACACAGAAGCAAACAATAAACGAGGGGCATTAAAGGTTGTTGCATCGATTTACGACACTTGCGGATTTGCCACACCATACATACTACCAGCAAAGTTATTCCTACAAGATCTGTGGAAACAGAAATTCAAATGGGATGAGATATTTTCAAAACAATTACATGACAAATGGAATGAGATAAGGGAAGAGCTAAAAGAAATACACAAGATATTCATACCGAGATGTTATGTAGCAGACACAGGAAAATACCAACTACATTGCTTCACTGATGCTTCCTTGAAAGCATACGCAGCAGCAGTGTACATAGTGAATGGAGAGCACATACATTTCATCATAGGAAAATCCAGATTAGTACCAATAAAGGATCAAGAAAATCTTAAGATACCACGCTTAGAATTACTGGGAGTACTCATAGGAAGCAGACTCATTAAATTTGTGAATAAGCAACTCAAGATGAAAATACCTAGACAAACATTGTGGAAAGACAGTAAAATCGTAATAGAATGGCATAAATCAAACAAACTCTTACCTCCATTTGTATCCAGACGTATCGAAGAAATAAAGAAAAATAAAGAATTAATCATAAGGTATGTTCCATCTGAATTAAACCCCGCCGACGTAGCAACCAGACCTTCCACACTGAATAAAGACAGAGAGATATGGCAGAAAGGACCAGATTTCCTACTGAAAGAGCCGAAGTGGTGGCCCGCAGACCGCGGCGAAGAGACACTATCTTTTCAAACCTGTGGGGAGGGTCCGACGAGCGGAGAGAGTGCAGAACTCTTCAATAGACGTGAAGTGAAATCCATCCCTAAGCTAAAAGAAATAGATAACAAGGACATACCAAGTGACAGGATCGAACAGATCTAGAGATTACAAAAAGAAAGCTTTCCATTAAAGGACCAGGAAATAGAAACAGACTTAAGCCCCAATCTAAGAGTGTTCAAAGACATCGATGGGATATTAAGATGCGAAGGACGCATGAAGAATGCTAACTGGTCATTCGATAAACGATACCCAATACTCATACCTAGAGAATGCGACTTTACCAACGATATTATAAAGAGAACACACGAAGAGAATTACCACGTCGGCGCTAACCATACGTTAAGCCTGATAAGACAAAACTATTGGATTCCACAAGGAAAAGCCCAAGTGCTAAAAATCATAAAGAAGTGCCCGAGGTGCGTCAAACACGGAGGAGGACCATTTAAGTTACCACCAACCCCAGCCTTGCCAGCAGAGAGAGTAAATTATAGTGCACCTTTCACTTTCACGGGAATAGATTACATGGGCCCACTCTTAGTGAGCGGGAAGGATCCCAACAAGAGATGGATTTGCCTCTTCACATGCCTGGCAGTGAGAGCAATTCATTTAGAAGTGGTCAAAGACCTCTCTGCCGAAGAAGGACTACTTGCCTTGCGAAGGTTCATAACAACAAGAAGGGTACCGACTCTTGTTACCTCCGATAACGCCCTCTACTTTAAAACTGATATCTGAAATAGTATCAAAAGAATATTGTGTAAAAGAAAAGATTCGTTGGAAATTTATTCCACAACTAGCACCTTGGTTCGGAGGATTCTACGAAAGACTCGTAGGCATAGTCAAGAATTGTATGAAGAGAACACTACAGAAACATCTACTAAACGATTCACAGCTAGCGACATCAATCAAAGAAATAGAAGCAGTAATAAACCACGACAGTATTAACGAAAGAGAAGAAGCGTCAGAAGATGTTCAAATTAACGATAGGTCAGAGAAGCAATCCGACAGCAACACTCCAGTTGAGATACCTAACTCCAAAGAGGAGACAGAACTGAGAAGAAGCGCGGCCACTAGAGCTTTAGAAAAAATAAGAGAGTGGACGCGCAACCTCCTAACAATACTTTAGCCAGGCTTTCGGGCCGGGAGTGTCGCGTCGTCACGCGAATGGAAATAAAATAATTGTAAATAACAGAAACGACATCGCAATACCAACTCGATTGAACCAATAATTGATCATCACAACGAGAAATCGATCTACTCTATGATGAAGATAGAAGGTTTGTCTATGGTAAGTTCACTCCTGAACGAAACGTTTTAAAGTCTGCCATTTTGATTGGCGTCCCGGCGGGAAAATGAACGTTTATAACAAAGCTAAGTATCTAAGTATCTAAGTAGAAATCAGAGTAGAAAATGCTAAGATTTATGTGGAAGTAAATCTAAGTAGCTATAGTTGCTAATGTAAAGTAACGTTGCATAGCGTTAGAGTAATTAGCTGGTGCTTGTAGATAGTGCATTACGGGTGATGGCGGTCACGGGGTAATGCACCTATACTAGATCAGTAGGGGCGAAGATTTCCCGCCATACTGATATACGAGTGGGCTAACGTACTTGCCATAAAGAAAGAGGCGGAAGAGTGCAAGGGTCGACTGAGAGAAGGTCTGACCTGAGCAACCGTCTAGAGCTAGAGAAGTGCATTACGGGTGATGGCAGTCACAGGGTAATGCACCTATACTAGATCAGTAGGGGCGAAGATTTCCCGCCATACTGATATACGAGTGGGCTAACGTACTTGCCATAAAGAAAGAGGCGGAAGAGTGCAAGGGTCGGCTGAGAGAAGGTCTGACCTGAGCAACCGTCTAGAGCTAGAGAGGCAGAAGAGCGTGAGGGTTGACCAAGAGGGTCTGGACCTGAGCGACTGCCTAGAGTTGGGAATGTATGACCTGATCATACATGACGCATGAGTATAATATTAATGCTTTGTTATGTTTACAGCTTAGAAGAGGTAGCATAGTCATGGGCTGGAGATGTCGCCCTGACATTACTTCCTCCCCGCCCGTGGTACAGGAGTAGTTAGTATCAACGGGCATTAACACCCACAGAAGGTGAACGGCAGTGGCTAGCAGCTTGGCAGGAAGGCGAGGCAGGACAGGTGCAAGAGCTGTGGAAGGAAGTGGAGTATGGACGAGGGCAATAAAGCGAGGTATGATACTCAAAGTATATATTACCGTGATGATCATAATAATATTCGTACGCCTGCTTATGTAAGCGAGCCCAAGGCACAACTATATTACATACCCCATATGACTTACATATTAGAGCAGGGGCGTTACGACATTATCTTTATGTAAATCAACTACAAAACTCCTACAGCATATAAAGATCAATAGATAATATAAAGGCTATGGCAGTAGCAAGTTTGTAGTTAGTAAAAGTAAAACCGAAGGTTATTTTTGTTTCGAGTAAACAAATCAATGTAGGTATTATTTGGATAGGGACAAAGTTTATTTTTATGTCTATTTTAAGATCTGTATGTTATTAACAATCGGGTAAATAATATTGTAGACATATTCTTGGAATAAAACTTTGAAACCAACCTGCTATTAGAGAGTAGGTGTTTATTATAATAGTGGGTTATATTTGTACTCTAATTACCTACCTACTAAAAATTCTATTGATTTCGGTGACTCATAAACTAAGGGTAAATTTCCAACCGTTAGAACTGTGACACTTAATTTTAGTACAAAAGTAGTGGTTTTACAACAACTTCTTTAACAAAGTATGTAAAACTATGCGGGATTTTTATTCAGACTAAAGTTGCCCGAAAAGACAAGCCCGCTAGGGCCACAATAAATTTCTGTAAAGGAAAGTCGTGGTCCTATAACGCAAAGAAGATCCTTCAGAAGACACCGTAGAGCGAGAGAAGTCATTGGATGATTTTCCACTTAAAAAAAAAGTCTAAAACCTGACAATTGGTCGATTTATAAGTTTTTTTTTTTTCAAGTTTTGAATTTGTTACCTCATTGCGAAGTGCTCACGTGCATCACTGGAAATCCAATTTCCATCTTCTAGTAAAAATATTATCATACTTTCCAATTCGAATGCTCCAGTTTCAAATTGCATGTAACATTTCTGAAGTTTACACTAGCTCTTCTCGTTCCGTATTCCCATTTCCCTGTGCTAAAATAACTACTATTGATCCCACAAGACGTGGTAGAATTGCAAAGAGGACTTATCTACGGAGTAGTTAGTATAAGTAACCTCCGACCTAGTAAGACACTTGTGACGTAAGCTTCCGTTCTACCTGTGCCAAGTTTTATCATAACCACCCATTGTTTGGCTCAGACTTGATTAAGTTCACCGCAAACAAGCCACGTTGTACTTACTAAACACAGTATATACGGTAATAGTACTTGCTTATTCCATGCAAACCACAAACAAATTGGCGGTATTTAATCCAACGGCTTTTTTTTTGTTAATGTTTTTGTCTTGTATTAAATCCTTTTTAATTAAGCCGTGTCTTCGTAGGATTTGTTAATTTGTTTACAAGTTGAATATGGAAGTACATATTTTAATGTTTTTGTAGTATTTAGCAGTGAATATATCAAGCAACCTTCTCGGCGAACTTCTTTGAGGTAGTCAATAAGTACTTCAATAACATTTTTAGCTCTATTTTTACCGAGATTGCGCCACTTACAATTATTCCAACTACACCAATATACATCTCAAATTGGTGTAGTTTTGTATCTGAATGAAGTGTTTGCGCAAATGAACAATATTATATGGAACCATGAAAGTGTAGAATATTCGCAAGACAATTTCATAGGAATCTATTAGCTCGAAAAAAAACCCGCCAAAAACGGCCATCTTTGACTTAATGTAGTGATGTTTGATTAGTCGATTTTTAAAACGAACAATGAAGGAATGATACTGTAATAAATTATAAAATTATTAAGTAAAAATTGCTTGATATTTTTTAGGCCGTAACAATAACGTAAGTAGAATAAGTTACTTAATCATTTTTATTATCATTGGATTTAATTGTTTGTCAATTCTTTCGACATTCGGTTTTCAATTTGTAATGGCCATTATTTTTAACAGCCATTAGTCTCACTGTATGCACCCGCATAAGTTGCATAATATAAATCTCCACAATTGATAACAACGAATGTTAGTCTGTATTGATGTCTGTTCGTCCGTTTATCTTGATCGCAATAAAACTTTATTGTCTTGTTATCAATGTCAACCATCAATCAGGGATTGGCTTTGTACGAATTTGTACTTTATTTCTTTGGGAATAAGTATTTATTTGAGGTTTTTTTTTCGAGAGAGCAATGAATCCATGGCGTTCAAGGCCTTCTGTGGCTCCATGGCTTCCATTTATAAAGATTTGAAATGTAATAGGAAATCTTTTGGGTATCCCACGTGAAAAAAGGTAAGGTTTATTGGTCATTAACCTTTCAGGTTCGCGAGTTGAAAAAACAATTTGAACCCGTGCTTTAATTTCACAGCTAATAAAACCTTATTAGGCTGAACGCTCCAGGTTATTTTTGTGTTAATATTTCCTCTCTTTGTACGTTTTAGGTGTAGCATGGTAGAGTTAATGATATTTTTTATGGCCTTAATAACAAGTTTATAAAGCTATAATTCAAAGACAATACTAAAACATATCTATTCTTTACTCTCCTAGGCGAGCATTACACGGTAGGTTTTGCTGTCAGTTTAGCCACAATCAAAGCTTAGACTGACGAAAAACCTACCGTATAATGCGATGATTGAAGGTTTTAAGTACTGATTGACGAAAACCATCATTCATGATTGATGGAATTAATTAACGCTTGCATGACCATGTAATGGTCGCCCTAGAAAATGGATGCCTGTGCCCCAGCAGTGGAAACATCATAAGGCTGATGAAACATTTACAAATAGGGTCCTGCTACAAACAGTGTTTGAGTTTTCGAGTGCTGTTTGAGTGGAATTCCCTGCCGGAGTGTTTCTTAATAGCTACAACCTGGGGTTCTTTTATTCAACAGTGAATAGGTTACTTCTAGGCACGTGTGCTCCACATCGTTGCTTACCATTAGATGAGGATTGAGATAGTAGTCAAACGCCAGCCTATCAATAAAAAAAAGCCTAGAACTTAACACATATTAATTATATTGTTTTTTTTACGGCTTTCGTGTAAAAATATAACACTTTTTGCTTTGCGACCTTAAAAAATAACTTTATAGACCTTATGCGTAGGAAGTATCGATTCCTACTGCAACTTGTATCTATCAGGGATTATCCTTGCCATATCAACTTCAAATATACATCTATCTTTCTTTACAGGTCCCCCCCACTCACACTGGTGACAGAAAAACTTCGGCGACTGAATCACCAAAGTTTATCTGTCACCATAACTCCTGTACTCTAAAAGCATGTCATTTGCCTTTCATATTCAAATATCAATCTGATATCTACCGCCGAAAATGGACTTCAAAATTATTAACCAATGCAGAACGTATTTCGCTCGGATATTGCACATGTAAATCCCATCTCGCTGCAGCCTCATTCAGTTAATCAGATCACACTCCGCCATGTACATTTGAATAAGCTACTCCGGTACCACATCTCTCTCTGAAAACTAGAAGCGATAACAAGTAATCTGGATAATGGATACAGTCACAGTAAAATAGGTTCGTCACCTCTTTTTTTTAGACAACAATAATTAAAAACTTATATACAATAGTTAAAGTTTGATGATATTACAATTTTCGTTTGGCCTACTTTCTTTAGACTTTTTATTGTCATAGAAATCCTACATGAATGATATGGCCAAACGAGGATATCACAACAAATGTTAAAATTTAAACGACTTGGTCAGTTTTACTTGGCCTTATCATGAAGTGATCAATTTTAAGATCCGAGCACGACATAATTATATACAATACTACCTATATTTGACTATATAATGGAAAAGGTTTTTAATTCATGTGAACTGGACATTAATGAAAGTTTCATGCTAATATTAACTTTAATTCCAAGGGTTAAAATATCTTTTTCTTTACAACAGTCATCTGAGTTCTGTTGTCCTAAATGGATAAAGGAAAAAAGTAGAAAACTGACAAAGGTATTAATGACTAGACTGTACATTGTAGAAACTAACAACAAGTCTTTTACAGAAATGTCGGGAATTTGTTACTTGATGTTAGGATAAGTTTAATAAGTAGACTTAACTTATGTCGCTTATTCTCATCATAATCACTACCTATGGAGACGAGAGTTATTTTGATTGACAAACAGACAGACGAACAACAAAGTAATCCTCGGGATCAGTTTTTTTCCTTTTGAGGAACGAAACCCTAATAAGTGGAAAACTGACGAAGGTATTAACGACTAGACTGTACACTAGAAACTAACAACAAGTCTATTACAGAAATGTCGGGAATTTCTTACTTGGGATGTTAGGATAAGTTTAATAAGTAGTAACTTATGTCGCTTATTCTCATCATAATCACTATGGAGACGAGAGTTATTTTGACTCCGCGTGAGTTATTGGTACTTATGTCTTGTTCGAAAAGTTATTTACGTTCATTTCGGCGTTTTTATGTGAGTTATAAATACTGAGATATGTAGATTTTTGTTTTTGATTTTTACGTCTGCTACTATTTGCATCTGTAGTGTGGTCTGATCATGTTATGATCTAAGATCCGATTGGAGAAATCTCTTTCCTTAGCTGTTATTTGATTATAATAACTATTATATGAATAAAATTTCTTTGAGATCGCGAACATTTTATATTTTCGACTATATCCGAATACTTACAAATTGAGTTCTAAAGTTACTAATAGCTTCTATAATATTAAAAAACACTAATTAACATAAAAAAATCGATTAAATAACAGATGAGGGTAAATTATGGCTATTTACTACTTGTGCATTTACTCACCTATTGCACAAAAAAAAGGAGGCAACCTATAGTTTTTCAGTTTCTTGGGGCACATTCTTTCAGCTGATGCTCGATTTTTCTAAATAACAAATGAGGAGTAATCGATGTCAAAAATGTAACAACTATTATTTAACATCATTGGCACCAGATTTAGCTAGGCAATTTATTCGCAATGCTTTAATGAACGCATTATCTAGCACAGAAGAGATTTCTTCTACGGATCTCGTACTATAAGATTAGAAGTATGAATCAGAATAATAATAATCGTATTTTGTTTGATTTCAAAGATTAGTATATTGTGTCAAAAGATATGATTAGTTATAAAAAAGTATTGCTGAAGAAGCATTATAAATAAGAGTGTCTACATACATAAATGGTTACACACTACTTGCACACTCCACACTAGTGCTCTCAAAATTGTGAAAGAAAACATCGTTGGAAAGCAGTTTCCTAAAGCCAAAAATAAGGAGTGTGTTTCCCGATAGCTACAACCTAGGTGTCTTTAAGTCAAGAGTGAATAGGTTACTTCTAGGCAAGCGTGCTCCACCGTCGACCACATAATCGCTTACTATCAGGTGAGATAGTGGTCAAGCGCGAGCCTATCAACAATAATAATAAAATATATATATTATGTATGTTGATGTGTTTTACACTACATTTAATTTACCTCCCACCAAAGATGCCCCGGAAATTCGTCTCACGTCAAACAGTGCGTGAAATATCAAATATAACAATTTTAAAACTAAGAGTTTAGTTCATAATAAATAAAAACGTTAACAAGGAATTTGTCATCGTACGCTTGGACTCATGGAAATGAGTTCAAGAGTCTTAATTTTAGATTTTGTCGACGTATTGCAACATGTGACACGAATATTAATAGGAAAGTCATTAGGATGTTATTTTTTTTATTGATATAATCGAACTGTCGGCTTTCATGCGATTATTCGGAAGAAGCTAGCATCTTTAGCGGCTAGAACCCGGGCCAGTGGCAACAGCATTCTAAAAACGGTAGGGGAGAGTGTGCTTTCCCCCTTTATCAAGCATTTTGTGGAGAGGATGACGCTGGACTCATCTTCTGTGCTGAATGCTTAGAATAGTATAAGTAATTGTAATATAAGACTAACACTAGGTTTAAGTCACAATAGATCTTTTAGGTCGCAGTGACTACATCTCCTACACCATGGGAGATGCATAGCCCCTTTTCTTCAACACTAGGTTTAACGTGGATCATGGAATGGATCATTTGTTGTCTGTGAAAATAAATAAATTTTAATTAGTTCTTGACTGCGATCCCACCTGGTGGTAAGCAGTGATGCAATCTCTGATCAATATTAAGGGGAAAACTGCGAGACAAGCGAGGTTATAATGACCATGTCAACACCTCAAGGAGTTGTCAGCAACAGTAAGGGCCTAGCCCGGGCCGAGTCCAAGTCTTTGACGTCGCGCACTGTCCCAGGGACCCACTACTGGGGCCAGGGTCAGCTCGAAAAGTAGCTCAGCCCCGGACAGGAGTGGGTTTTTAGTCAGTAAAATTCTGACACTATCTTCCGCTCCGCCGGAGAGCGGGGAATGTCATTTGATAATTTTCTCACCGAAAAAATCCATGGTACTTAAGTATAGACACTTACCTATGTACTTAAAACTGGAAAGCGACGATATAGGAAATAATGGTCACGTTAGTCATAATCGATAATCGAATAAACATGATAAATCGAAATGATCGGTTGTCTGTAGAAGTCGCATTTAGCGATAAGACCGCCCATTGTTACACCCTATTAATTTTAAGCTCCTACTGTAATTTTTTATGGCATACAAAAGAGTATATCTATCTATTTAACTACTGTTGGATCAACACTTCTTGATACTAGTGCATTGATGCCATTGTGAAGGGTGTCCATGCCTTTTTATGTAGGTCGGAAAATCATCCAAAAAAATCCCTCGCTCTTGGGCGGATTGGGAGATAGTGTCAGACTTTTGCTGACTAAGTGAGTTACCATGACGTTCAAAGTAAGATTATTTCATTCTTACTCGTACTTCAGTTTGGGTAAGAGATGGCGCTAGACAACCTGTATAGCTCTGTCTCTTATCCACACTGGAATAAGAATAAAACAATCTTACTTTGAACGTCATGGTAACCCATTAAAAACCCATTAGGTACTGTTCCTTCTTGCCTTCGTCCCAGGGGGTCTCATTTTCCCACTGCCCGTGTAGTGGATGCCTACAAATAATACAGACCTATCCAAAAATAAGCACAGACACGAAAGCAATCCCGTCCATCTCAAATCTGAGACAGCGCTTCCATCAAGACTCAAGACGTGTCAGTGAGCCCGCCGTCTAATAAAACCCGCATTATTTACCACTGTTGTTGTATTACTCCATAGTGACGTGACAGAACAATTCTTATGTCCCGTTTACACGTGAGCCCAGACTCGGCCAATCGCCATTGCAAAAACGGGGTTTCCCTATTAATTCATGAATCCCCAAGCGACCACCGGTGGCCGCGCATCTATTGTCTTACTATTGTGTCTCTAATTGACGGTATCTGAAGGTTTAATACAACGACACAATGGCGTTTGGCCGAGGCTAGGCTCACCTGTAAACGGGGCATAAGAATCATCCGTTACGATATTTTGACACTGACAAGGAAATCAAATCCTATACGGTGCTTTCCGTTGACCTAGAGACCTGAAAGGCAAGAAGCAAGTTCTCATGGAAGACAAACGTCTTAAAATTCGGAAAAATCTTCCAGACTATTCTGTTGTTTATGAATTGATTAGTTCAGTGTTATAGGAATTGAACTATTTACTTATGTTAGATTGTATAGTTGATCACTCTCTTGCACTTCCAATGTAATTGAGGTTGGCACCATATCTATCACACGTTTACGATTAGTCTAAAAATCTACAAAAAATACAGACCAGATCAATCTAATAATAGTCAGACACAGAAGCTATCCTGTCCTCAAACCGACTAAAATCCAAGGCTTTCCATCAAGCTGTGTCGGTCTGTGCGGTGGGGACTGTGGGGAGCCCCGCGTGCAATGAAATCCGCGTTATTTAGCACTGTTGTTTTTAGTCCGTAGTGACGTGACAGACTAATTTCTGGAGCGCACGCGGTGACTTGAGTGATATAGTATTGGGGCGTCACGCTATCTCACTATACAACATTATTTTTACTTTATCCGAAACCTGAATTTATTTTGTTCAGAATCAGTAACTGAGTGGATTCCAATTCTTATTAACTTATTATACTATGTTATATTTTTTTCCCAAAAAAACATTTAAAAAGGTCACGAGTTGGACACCACCGATACTAAGTATAACACAGGTCACAGCAGGTCATAGCAGGTATTAGGTGGCAGCAAACAGCAGGGTGCAAGTGCAAAACAACCTCTTAATGGCCTGGATGGCCCGGTGACTATGTATTTTTGCTGACATAACAAGCTTATTTTGTGATGTGGCTGGAAAGACCTCACGGCGTCCTTACCTTCCGCATGACGCAGGTCCTCACCGGACATGGCAAGTTCGGGAGGTTCCTGCATCGGATTCAAGCGGAAGAGACGCCCGGGTGTCGCCACTGTGCGCAACGCCCGGAGGACACGGTGGAGCACACCGTCGAGGTGTGCCCTGCCTGGGCGGAGCATCGCCGTGCCCTCGTGGGGGCGATCGGCGGCGGAGACCTCTCGCGCCGGGCCCTGGTCGAGGCCATGGTCCGGAGCGAGGAGGAATGGCAGGCGGTCGCCTCTTTCTGCGAAGCAGTAATGCTTGCAAAGGAGGAGGCTGACCGCATCAGGCAACGGCGCCCTCGCCGCCATCGCCGGGATTCCGATCCCGATTTCCGGCCACCGTAGACGCGGGCTCGCGGACGGCGAGCCATGGGTAGCTCGCTGTCCGATCGTCCGGTAATGGACCGAGTCCAAGACGTCGACGGCGCGCACTGTTCCCGCGCGCCTCAAGGAGTTGTCAGCAGCAGGAGGGGCCCAGCTGGGTCGAAGCCTACTGGGGACAGGGTTGTCCGAAAGGGAGCTCGTGCCCCGGTATGAAGGCTAGAAGGAACGGCGCGGGGTTTTTAGTCAGTAAGAGTCTGACACTATCTCCCGCTCCACCCAAGAGCGGGTTTTGTCAAAGATGATTTTCCCCGTCGACAAAAAAAAAAAAAAAAAAGCTTATTTTGTGATTTTTCATGATACAGTTATGAAATTTTGTACATAGATTCTTTACACGGAGCAAGTACAAAGATTCTTTACATAAAAATACTAGATGTCTTTCGAGTTCCGCATATACTAAAATTCAGGGCGTATATGTAATACTAACTATCCCCCGCGGTTTTATCCACGTCTTTGGTTACTGCTCCGCTCCTTTTGGTCGTAACGTGTATGATACTCGTAAAATATCCTATGGCCTTTCTCGATTAATGGGCTATCCAACCCTAAAATATTGTTCAAATCGGACCAAATTTTGAGATTGCTGCGTTCAATCAAACAAATTTTCATCTTTATAAGATTAGTGTAAATTATAATTTATAAGAGCTAAAAATTAGCTCTATACTATATGACATTCCCCGGAGCGGGAGATAGTGTCAGAATTTAACTGACTAAAAGCCCAATCCTGTTCCTTCGTTGCCTTTCGTACCAGGGGCTGAGCTACCTTTCGGACTAACCCTGGCCCAATTTTGTATGTGATGATGAGTCGTGTCTATCCCTACAAACACAACAGTCGTGCGTGAAACCCGCGTTATTTACGTTGTTGTATCAGACCGTAGTGACGTGACAACCATTTCTAGGGCACACGGCGATCCCCGACGCCTACGTCTGCGTGGCCGGTGACCGATCTGTGTCTATGGTTGTCACTCGTGAAATATTAGATTTGCTATGTATAAAAAGTTTTGTGCGAATAGAAATGTTAATCAAATCTAAATTAAGATAGATGGTTTTTCTTGGGCGGAGCGGGAGATAGTGTCAGACTCTTACTGACTAAAAACCCACCCCATTCCTTCTAGCCTCTTCATACCGGGGCTCGAGTTTCCTTTCGGATAACCCTGGCCCCAGTAGGCTTCGACCCAGCTGGGCCCCTCCTGTTGCTGACAACTCCTTGAGGCGCGCGGGAACAGTGCGCGCCGTTGACGTCTTGGGCTCGGCCCGGACAGTTACCGGACGGTCGGATAGCGAGCTACCCATGGCTCGCCAAAATATTATACTAGCTGACTTGGCAAACGTTGTTCTGACACATAAATTGTCAAAGAACGAAATGGGAGTAGGATTAAAACTAGAAGGGTACGTACAGCCGAAACTACATGGAATAAGAGCGTGTTTGTGCACAAATCTTTCTTTTCCGAAAGAAATATCCCTGAAAAAAATAAAAATAAAAGACCTCTGTTTCACCCCCTTAGGCGATGAAACAGGGGTCCTAAGTTTGTATAGAGAAACCTAGTTCCACGCGGGCAAAGCCGCTGCTGGTAGGAAATAGGTTTTTTTTTTTATATATTAGAAGATGTTTGACAGCCCTGCCCGTCATATTTCGCAGATCTATATCCGTTGGTTGCCGGCTGTCTAGCAGTTGACATCTTTCGTATGGGTACAATACATCCATGGGGAAATATGAGCGTGGATGGGATGTCACAGACTTACATATTTATAGAACGGTGCCACTTCCAGGCCGGTATTATAAGAGGCAGGTGGATTGGTGTTGAATGTCCCATAAGATTAAAATATGGAGTCAGAAACTTTTATGTTTATTTCGGAATCTTTAAAGCTGTCTGTCTCGGTTCAGAATTTATTAATAATAATAATAATCACACATGTTTGCCGACAGTTTACAAGGTTCTTACATCCATTTTGAGAGAAAAAATTAACCAACATGTTGATAATAACACTATCATGTCTGCCTCTCAAAATGGATGTAGGAATGGGTCCCGCGGTACTAAGGAGCTACTCCTCATCGATATGGCCATTAACCAACAGGTTCGGCGTTCCCGAAAGGATCTGTCGACATGTTGGATAGACTATAAGAAGGCCTATGACTCAGTTCCTCATACATGGCTCATGAGGGTGCTGGAGTTGTATAAAGTTGATGCAACTCTTCGCACCTTCCTGATGTCATGTATGAGGAAATGGAGGACGGTCCTTCGCTATCCAGGATGTCGAAATATCCAGAGGAACAGCGAACCGGTAAGGATTGAGCGAGGTATTTTCCAGGGTGATAGTTTGAGTCCGCTTTGGTTCTGCCTAGCCTTGAATCCTCTGAGCACATTGCTGGAGAATTCAGGCCTAGGCTATCGGTTGAAGAGAGGTGGTCAGGTTATATCTCACCTCCTTTATATGGATGATTTGAAGCTTTTTGCCCCCAACAATCTGCAACTGATGGAACTACTGAAGGTAACTGAAACCTTCAGTAGTGCCATTAGGATGGAGTTTGGTGTGGACAAATGTGCGATCATGCATATAAAGCGAGGGGAGATTGTGGAATCCGTGGGTACCCAACTCTCGGATTCCATAAACTTGAGGTCCCTCTCTCCAACCGAAACCTATAAGTATTTGGGTATGTCGGAAGCGTTAGGCATCAATGCCACTGACATGAAGCAATCGTTGAGGGAGCGCTTCCTTGGCCGCCTGAAGAAGGTACTTAAGAGCCTTCTGTCAGGTGGAAACAAGGTGCGTGCCTTCAACGGTTGGGTCATGCCGGTATTGATGTACGCTTTCGGTGTACTCAAATGGACTCAAACGGAACTTGACGCCCTGGATAGGAGGGTTCGTACACTGTTGACTGCATACCGAATGCATCACCCTCGGTCGTCGGTAATGAGACTGTATATCCCGCGGAAGTGTGGGGGTCGAGGCTTTTTAAATGCTAAGACCCTACACAATCGCGAGGTATGCAGTCTCAGGGAATACTTCCTAGCCGCCGACGTGGGTATGCATCGTGATGTAGTGGCAGTGGACAAGGGACTCACCCCGCTCTCCTTGGCTAACGAGAACTGGCGCAAACCTGTAGTGCTTGACACTAACGTACGCAAGGAAGTATGGCAGAGTAAGGAACTTCACGGACGCTTTTTCCGGGCCCTTCATGGGCCCGATGTAGACCAACTAGCGTCCGTAGCCTGGCTGCGCGTCGGTGACCTCTTTGGGGAAACCGAAGGTTTTGTCTGTGCAATTATGGACGAAGTTGTCATGACGAATAACTACCGGAGATTTATTGTGAAGGACGGCACGGTTGACATCTGTCGGGCATGTCACCGACCGGGTGAATCAATCCGCCACATTATCTCTGGTTGTTCTCGTCTAGCTAACGGGGAATACTTGCATAGACATAACCTTGTAGCCAGGATTATACATCAGCAACTTGCTCTGAAGTACTCTCTTGTGGAATCGGAGGTGCCATACTACAAGTATGTGCCCGACCCAGTTCTCGATAATGGCGATATCACGTTGTACTGGGATCGGTCCATCATCACTGACAGGACTATTGTAGCCAATAAGCCTGATATAGTGGTGGTGGACCGATGCGAGAGGCGTGCAATGATTGTTGACATATCCGTTCCGCATGACGAGAACCTCGTGAAAGCCGAGAAAGATAAACAAATCAAGTATATTGACTTGGCTCGCGAGGTTGTCGACATGTGGGAAGTGGATTCAGCGATTATTGTACCGATAGTCGTTTCAGCCAATGGCTTAATAGCCAAGAGCCTCGACCAACACCTTAGGAGGCTCTCGTTAGGCGACTGGATCAAGGGCTTGATTCAGAAAGCGGTACTCCTGGATACGGCTCGTATAGTCAGGAGGTTCCTTTCTCTGGAGCCCTGACCGCCGGTGGCTTGGACCCTGTTCCCGATACCGGTGGGACACTATTTTTTATATTTTTAAATGTTTTTTTTATTTTTTATTGAAATATTTAAAAATATAATTTGTATGTATGTTGAATGAATAAAGGAAATAATAATCAATTTATTTCAGGCAACATGTAGATATATCATTTTATAACTTATAGACTAACATAAATAATCCTTAGTAATATTATAAAAGCGAAAGTGAGTTTGTTTGTTTCTTACGTCTTCACACCTAAATGGCAAAACTGATATTGATGAAACTTGGTACACGGATAGACCATGGCCTGAAATAGGACTTAGGATACTTTTTATAATTAATATGTTTCCTTGGGATAGTTTTCTATTATCACGCGAACGAAGCCGCTGGGAGCAGCTAGTTACTTATAATAAATCAAACCAAAAACCTAAAAAACCCTTAAATCTTATCGCCATTATAACAGTAGTTTACACGATCTTTATACTCAACCTGAAAATAGTTACTTAATTATTATTATCTGCTTTAGAAACAGCTTTTCTGATAACTACAACATAGGGTAAGAGTGAATAGGTTGCTTCTAGGCAAGCGTGCTCCAATGTCACAAAACGCCACATTATCGCTTACCATCAGGTGAGATAGTGGTCAAACGCGAGCCTATTCATAATAAAAAAAAGATACCTCAAAAGAAAAAAAATGGAACCCTTATAGGATCACTTCGTTCTCCGTCTGTCTGTCTGTCAAGAGCCTTTATCTCTGGAACGCGTGGAGGTATTGAATTGAAAGTAATACTATTACACAGATCTGCGGTCCCTTAACCCTTCAGATACCGTCAGTTAGAGACACAATAGTAAGACAATAGATGCGCGGCCACCGGTGGTCGCTTGGGGATTCATGAATTAAAGCCGTGAAAAAATCAAACTTCTGAGTTTAGGAACATACTATATCTTATGTGCAATACATGGTCTACCCGTGTCCCGATTTATTAATTAACTAACAAAAAAAAAACATCCAAATCTGTTCAGCCGTTGGAGCGTGAAGGAGTAACAATCATACATACACATACACACATACATTATATGTGTGTATTGCTCTATCTAGTCAGTTTCTAAGTTAAACGGGAATGTCATTAACCGTAAACAAGCTTTAAATGAAAATATTTTTTTCATAGCAAGCTTTTATAGCTCGGTATACCTATACATATAATTAATACTCGTCAAGAAGAATCATACGAGCCCAAACTCGATGGGGTTGTGTCGTTTAACTACCAAGTTCCTATAACCACCTTCCGTTTCCATCATCAGATCAGCTCCATGTCATAATAATTTTTCATTGTCATCTGATTTACACGTGTATGCAAAACTTCAGCTCAATCGGTAACCGGAAAGTGGGTCAAATTTAATTTGCAAGATTTGATAACAGACAAACATCGGGACAGGTGAAACTAAATAAAAGCTTATAAAATTGGTCGAACATAAATATTATCCTACTAATATTATAAATGCGAAAGTTTGTATGTATGGATGGATGTATGGATGGATGTATGGATGGATGTATGTGTGGATGGATGTATGGATGGATGTATGGATGGATGTATGGATGGATGTATGGATGGATGTATGGATGGATGTATGGATGGATGTATGGATGGATGTATGGATGGATGTATGGATGGATGTATGGATGGATGTATGGATGGATGTATGGATGGATGTATGGATGGATGTATGGATGGATGTATGGATGGATGTATGGATGTTTCTTACTCTTTCACGCAAAAACTACTGAACGGATCTCGATGAAACTTGGTACACGAGTAGACCATATCCCAGAATAACAGATAGGATACTTTTTATCCTGGGATTATGTACGCGAGTGAAGCCGCGGGCAAAAGCTAGTAGGTATTCAAATAAATAGAATGTCGAATAAATATGGATAATCTAGTGTTGAACCGAACAGAAAAACTACACACAGTGACAGATTAATCGCCCTAGTGTTCAACATCAGCAGACTCTTGTTTTTACAAATTAGTAATTATGTCTCTCTCCATCTGTTAGGTGGCTAAATACAATAATGTATTTAAGATTAATCTCTACCTGTGAAAAATGATAAAAGTAAACCCGGGTACTAATTATAACTAATGATAGTCATTTCGAAAACTAATTAAACTTCTAATTATTTACTTATTTGGATTTCGTCAAAGACTTGTTGTCTTTATCTTGTCTTAAATTTTGTGCTTTAGACAATTATTTTCAATAAATAATCCACAGCTGATTTATTTTATTAGATCTCTAGTACCTAATGTTAATTTTTCTAATATCGCAAGTCGCATTCCAATTTCAAAATATTCTCCATTAGGCACATCAAAGCAAAGTCGACCTCTTTACCACGATTTGTTTTAATAGTTTAGTGTTTTAGTCGATTATGATTTCCATGAATGACATCATCGGGTTCATAAGACCGCGTGGTGTACTGTGTACTAGTGTCGTTCATTCATTAAATTGACGTGCGTATAAACACGACTCTTCATTGCTCCTTACATTGAATCTAACGAGGAGTGGGTAGCACGTGACTGACTATTGGGTCAGACTTGACAACTAAGTAAACAAACCAGTATTGTAATAGAATTGGCGCAACTGTCAAAATAAATGTAAAAGATATAATGAATCAATTAGGACTTCTAATTACATCATCATTCATCATCTCTTGTTAAAAAAATAGAGAACGAGCAATACAGTAAATATAATGTCACTGAATACTGCAAAACAAACTTGAAGATTGTTTCGTATTAACCTACAAACGAAAAGTTGAGCTTTTATTCAGCGTGCAAAATATTCCTATTAAAACTAAAATAACGACGTCTAAGAAGCAAATTTGCATAAGTATTGTCCTCATTTATCCGTCATTAGCAAATTCCGGCAGCAAATGTTTTCACATCCGACGCCGTTACATACAGGTCAATGCATTGTGCTTATATTTATAAATAAACTGTTTTGTCCAATTAACTCTTCGTTATATCAAAATTGGAGCGAAACAATTTATCAATAGGTCAATCAATTACTATTTTATAAAATGACATTTAAATGAAAGGCAACTGCAGTAACTTGACCTTCTTTTCAAATTATTCAACAATTTTAAATACTTCTGGCACCTGCTATGAATTTTTTTTTTTATAAAAACGTGCACTTTTTAAAACTTGCCGGTGATAGATTAATTTTAAAACACTTTCATCACTGTTTCACTCTCACTTTTTCACTTTTCACACTCGTAGTCGATTATTCGTGTTCGTAAATTGATTATTACGTCACTAACTATAAACCTATGTAACTATTTTTGGTGTCGCACAACTAAAGTTTTTAAAATATATTTTAATTCCAAAACATTTGAATTTCGAAAATTTTGATTCGAATGCGTCAGTCAGCGAGGCGAGCGCGTCGCGACGCTCGCGTCGACTGGCCGCTTTCGGCCGCCTGCCAAAGAATCCATGCCTGAAAATATATTTATGTGGATATGCTTATTTACCTTCTGACTGTCACGGCGTGTTTAATTTTTTAATTCATAGAATTTTAGTTTGACGTAGAGAGAAAATTATGTTGTTTCGCGAAATTCTTAAATTCCGCAATACAGCAAAACAAGGTTAGCGACCTCAAGAAAATTGATCGCATGTTTGACGTAGTTGACGAAAAGAAATTTCGAAGAAAAGGTTTTTATAAAGGCAGCAGAATTACAATAAAGAAAATACCAACATACAGAAATTCTCTACTTGAACTAAGTAATTTGTGAGTCCTAAATTATCTACACGTTATTGCGTAAAATTCTTTCATGTCACAGTACAATTTACTCAACACAACAATATAGCCATTTGCGGTTCATTACACTAAACGTCAGGCACTCCCAAACCAGGCAATAAAAATAATTTAAGCTCATAACATCATAACTAGGCGGAAACCCGCGTATTTATATATAAAATCTCATAAAACTAACTAATATAAAAGTTCTAAATGCAGTTGGTCCGCAAACTGCAACTAACAAGGCCAGTATAAATTGGCCTGAAGAAGATGTCATAATGAACCTTAATGTTATAGAAATAAAGACTTTTAATGTAGTCACGAAAGTAAGTTTTAGTCATCGTGGGTGGGAAACAGGCGAATTTAATACAGATATCGTTCAACCCAGCTTGCAGTAAGAACGACCCCAATCTGAATCGTCACAGAAAATAATAATGGTCGAGAATTGGTATTAGTGCCAACTGTACGACTATAATTCGCAATTGTTCTTAGTTTGCAAACTCAATAGCATCAGAGAGCGGTGCAGAATTTTAAGTAGAACATCCACGGAATTGCGGTAGATTTATGAGTGTAGGCTCTGAATAGAATACTGTGGGTATTGAAAGATGAAAAAGAAAACGCTACTAAAGTAACGAAAGTCAATAATATCCATTTTTTTTTTATGTTGGGCAAAAATCATCCAATGACAACCTCCGCTCTTGAATGGAGTGGGAGATAGTGTCAGACTCTTACTGACTAAAAACCCACCCCGTTCCTTCTATCCTTCATACCGGGGCTCGAGCTCCCTTTCAGATAACCCTGGCCCCAGTAGGCTTCCACCCAACTAGGCCCCTGCTGTTGCTGACAACTCCTTGAGGCGCGAGGGAACAGTGCGCGCCGTCGATGTCTTGGGTCAATATTAACCATGAAAAGCGAAGTCTTTTCAAATGTATACGATATTTCATCCAAATAATGTGATTACACAAAAATCATTTACATAATTATAGTCCCCAGAAAGTAAATCAAAACAATCCTATCCGACAATTTTGATCGAAACATTGAAGAAATCGATCGTAAAGACATCCAATGAAAATCATAATTATAATAATCATAATCATTTATTTTGTTTGTAAAACATTACAAATAGGTATTACAGAAATTACACAGGATAAGGATATAACCCTCGAAAGCTTGCGGTGTAGGTACGGTAAGAAATATTCAAGCAAAACAAAACAGAGATCAAAGGACTAAGCCCAGTTCCCATCCGTAGGCGACAAAAACTAATTGACATCCTTTGATTTAAGTCTCGTCTACTGTGTGCACCATCTCAGATACGAACAAAAACTTAAGCTTACGTATTACAATACAGTTCTCTGGTAAATAACTCAGTAAATATACAAGGTGTAAGGGATAGCCCTCCGCAAACTTTAAGGGCGAAACGAAAAACAAATCAGCCTCACCATACAAAATTATAAACTTGATTGGACAGTTTGTATGGAGAGTCTGATTTTTTTTCGTATCCTGAAAAAAAAAAATTGTGGAATGTTGTTCAGTTTCGTCTACTGAGCAGCCCTTAAAGTTTGCGGAGGGCTGTCCCTTACACCTTGTATTTTTTTTTTTTTAATTTGTGTAATGCCTAGTTTTGAAAACATGAATCTGAAATTCTTCGATCGGATATAAACAAGAGCGAGTCTCTCAACGATGCCATCTGCTGCGGGCAATCAAAAAGAAAATATAAATTCTACGTCATTGTAAGAGAAAATAACTTTATTTTTCTTAATGGCAAAGCGATAAACGGCTGACGAAACGAGAGATGTCTATGGGTTCTTTCATGGGCCAAGATCAATATGAACACAAGCGTAGCCGAAGGCCCAGATCAGTGGAATACGATGTATGTTTCAAAGTGACGTGCCGTGCTGTAGGCTGGTGATGGTGATTTTAAACCTCCTTGAAATTGCTCCTCGCTCTGGGTGGAGTAAAAGGATGGGTCAGACTCTTACTGACTAAACCCACATGTGTGCTTTTTGCACTCCAGGGCCACGGTAAATAATAACGGACTATAAAAAACTTACTCTAAAATCCTGTGGCAAAAAATAGTTCAAATTAATTTATTTGTGTCAACATTTTTAATAAATTCTCGCTCATTTTCCACCCACAAATTGCAATGTTTGAGTTTCACTTTCATTTTAATCTGTCAATTAATCGGGACCATTGCGTACTGGACACATTTAGTTTTATCATGTACTAGCTTTTGTCCGCAGCTTCGCCCGCATACATGAAATATAGCTTATGTCACTTAGGAATATGCTTTTTATCGGTGAACAAGCAGGTTTCTATCAGTGAACAAATTTTAGCAATCAGAGTTCAGACCAGTAGGTACTTTATTACCGCCTACAAACAAAATAAAACACTTTACCTCTTTACAATACTAGTGTAGTTGTAAGTTTAAAGTTGTTTTACTAGGTATAGGTTCTGTAAGCAACCACCACACTCACATTAAGTAACACAATACAGATTGTTTAAACAACATTGAGAGTTCGAACACGTGCCGAGCGAGGCTGCACTCGCAATCAGTTGCACTATCGATAAACGCATGTGCACCTTTATAGTGTTCGCTCATAAAGAAACCGTTTACTTTCTCGAGACTATGGGTATGATTAGGAAATAAGTGTTTGGATTGCGTAGGTCATTTGTTTGAGTATGTTTTCCGGATATGGCTTGATTTAGAAGCCTTTAGCTACTAATGTTTTCTTTTAGCTGTACTCCGCGGCTTCAGTCCTTTAGTTCAGTCTCCGGAGTTCAGATATTCTCATGTTTTTATTACAAGCTTTTATTTAATTTCACCTGTCCCGATGTTTGTTAACCGACTTCTAAAAAAGGAGGAGGTTCTCAATTTGTATTTTTTTTATGTTTGTTCGCGCATAATTTCGTCGCTTGCCAACCGATTTGAAAAATTATTTTCCAAATGGCCATATTTCCATAGTCACCAAGGTGGGATCTGATGATGGAATCTTGGCGAAATCGAGGGAACTCCTCAAATTTAATTCAATTTTGTTAGTGAAGTCGGTTATTTTTTTTTATAAAAAGGTTTTTTTTTCATGATGCAAATATGAAATTTTGTACATAGATTCTTTACTTAAAAATACTAAACACGGTTTCACATATACTAAAACTAATGTTGTGTATGATAAGTAACCCATGTTTCAATAACTTCTCAGTTTTTTTACAGTATTTATAGGTAGAGGACGTTTCAATGTGCATATGTGATACGTAATGCGATGCTTTTAAACAGTATCTACCTAAGCAATGATGTCATCTTGCTGCCTCAACTGTTGAAATGCTGATTAATCGTATTTTTCAGGTCAACACCATTATTCTGCGTTGTGGCTTGTAGCATTCAAACGTAGCACAATAAAATTACCTCATCTATTATCTATTCTATTTCGGATTTATTTCAGCCCGGCGCTACATGTCTCCTACTTCTATTAGTCATCATCATATTTATATAGCCAACCACTTTGTAGCTTTCCAGAAATGAAAATGTTGTAGAATTTAGAACCTCAGAAGTTTCGGCTCTAGAGCAGCCCCCCTAGCCAAGTTACAACCCTTTCGCTTGCGTCGAACGCTTAGATTTGACCTTGCCGCCAATTCTTTTGTTCTGACCACGTGACTGAGCGTTGAGAGACGTCATTCCCGTACATTTGCAGCTTTCTACTAGCGTTAACTATTGCAGATTAAGCAACTTGGCTAGGGTTACAGTACCCCTAGTTAAGTTGCTAATCTACAATAGTTAACGCTAGTAGAAAGCTTCAAATGTATAGGAATGACGCTCAGTCACGTGGTCAGAACAAAAGAATTGGCGGCAAGATCAACTCGAAGCGTTCGACGCAAGCGAAAGGGTTGTAACTTGGCTAGGGGGCTTGGTCGGTAATAGATCTGACTTAAACTGATGTATTTTTAACACCTAATATTTGGTCTATTCATTATTTTCATTCGGTCGGTTATCGTGCCTCTGGAATGGAAAGACCACAGAGCCGGACGGCTCCGATCTTCAGTGTTTGTGCAGCGGCGTCTCTCCGCAGGGCATGTCCCAACTTCCAATTTGCAACATGCATCCTGTTAGCTGTTCACGTAGAAATTTAATGACAGCACCAGCGGACGGCATTACCGAATACTGGGCCAGGAAAGGAATTTAATTTATGAAAAAAAAAAAACTTTACAATCGATATGCTAAAAAGAAGAAAATAACAAAAATGGCGCTAGCGATTTTTACTTCTACTGAGCAAAATTTTTTTCGTGTGCCAAGTTTACTCTAACGAAATTCCACTAAACTATTTGATTTATTCAATTTCTCTCTGTATAAAAGGTACACTGGTAGAAAATGCCTAAGGTATTAAGTTAGCCTCTCTACTTAAGTATTCATAAATAAACTAAAAAAATACAATTTGCGGACGTGTATGGCATTCCGCGATTTCCTCTAAGCAGAGATGTGCCGTTGCTGGCAATATTTCCCGAAGTGGGAATTTTGCTGGCAATATTGCGATCAATTTTCATACTTCGGGCAATATTTCCGGAAACATTGCCACCGATATTCCCACTTCTCTACCTCTAAGCAACCCTGAATGGACACCAGATTGCGGAAACTATTGCCAATATCCGAAACTTCGTAATACCAAGTTACTTATCTATTGTTTATTTATTAGGTAAGTAGACAGTCTATTGTTTATTTATTAAGTACACAGCGTTATATAAACCTCCATGACTGTAGTACAACTGTACAATGCACGTCCGTCGTCCCTGGCACAATTAATTGTTCTGCGCAACCTTCCGTTATTTATTTAAAATCTGATACGCTGCCTTACGTAATGAGTTTGCGGTGGAAATATTAACATAGAGAAGCAATATGGAATAAAAATACAGAAGGATGAAATATGGTAATGGCGGGCTCTACTAATCTCCTGTCAATGTCATGAAACCCCACAAATTACCATACTTAGGTGCAAATAATAATTAAAGCCAATATTTAATATTATACAAGAGCTATGAACTTAAATGTGGATAGATAGAGAAATGTGGTCAAAGCAAATATGGATGGATTATGTGAGAAGTGACACCATGGTTGTTAGAAATCTTTGAATTTCTTGGCTTTTTTCTTGAATTTTTCAAGTTTTGCAAGTCGCTAGTAGTTTAGTTATATGACGTCTAAGAGAAAAGTATAGAACAAGTTGATACATATTTTACTTTTCCTAAACGAAGGACCTCCCTTGGGAATGATGTTGACAATGTCCTTTGCAATAATAGAATTTTAAAAAAGAATCACAAAATATTATTTGGCAACAAAAAAAAATACAAAAGAAACGAACTAACCTGTGTATATTATGGTTCATCACCATATTTTCTTTAATATGATCACCGTATCCTGAAACAAAAAGAAACATCGTTAATAACCAACGCCTGCAGATAGTTAATGAACAGTCCCGAGTCGAGGAAGTCTAGTGAATAATTAATTAGCTCTTTCTAGACTATTTGCTGAAAAGTCAAGTCTTTACGTAACACTTAGGAGAATACTTCCGCTGACTAAATAATTCAAGGAAAGGAGCTTGTTAAAGTTTCGTAGAGAAAGACGTCCTTTTTTACAAGCTTTTTTTTAACTTGCAATCTTTGTATCGTACGGGATGTTTATCCAAAGAATATCGTGTTTTTAACTTTGCACAGATTTTAAAGTTATCTTTTTTTTTCATATTAAATTCTATGGTATTTTTTTTGCTTAATGTATCCTAATTCTACTGTTTCTACAAATAAAAATTTTTCTTTCTTTCTTTTTTTCCCAGTAACTGAGTTATGGAGATCTGATAAGCAGTCGCTACATGTAAAACACGGGTATTCAGGCGCATCTGGTTAGACTGGAAACCGACACCAAGCTAATCGTGAAATGACTAAGGTTATATCTTTGTATTGATATTAGGTATAGTATGTTTGTGTGATGAGCATAATCATTTGTACTGTGTCTGAGTGTAATTTATCTATAATATGTATGTAGAAATACATAAGTATATTTAGCAGTTGTCTAGTGCTCATAACACAAGCTCTGCTCAGCTTGAGACTAGACGACGTTCTGTGATAGTTGTTGAATATTATATTAACTTTAATGATCATGCATTAATATGATACCTATTGATATAGAGTTGGTCTGATGATGGAGTCGGATAGTGGTCCTATGAAAAATAACGACCATAGCGAAATAATATATTAAATAAATAAATAACTCGGACCTCTTCTGTAAGAGAAGGTATGGGCCGTAATCTAATCCGCGGGCCCGGTCGAATTTTTTGTACTTAAAAGGACATGTCGGTTTCCTTTCCACGATGTTTTCATTCACCGTTATCAGTGGTGATGAAATAAATTATAAAAAGTAATGTGCTTGGCTGGGTTTGAACCCGCGACCTATCACTTGAAAGTCGAAGCCGTTACCACAAGTCTAGCTTTATCTAACTGCTCAGCACTTACTGCATATATAGTTAAATCGAGGATAATTAAATATTCTAGTTTTAGTGCCAGGAAATTCTACTTAAGACATGTAGCGTCCCCAAACCGCAGTGGGCTCTCGTGTTGCCAAGATTATGGGCACACATCCTCTCACGAGAGCGGAGACTGGAGTCCCATAAGTGAGTACATAATAATCTGATTATATTAGTGTATAAATAATGATAGATTTAACGTAGAACTTAAGATAATAGACTCTGAAGAGGTTTTGTTTCACTTTACGTAGCAATAATGAAAAGATGGCAGGATGTCCAATCTTCATCTCGATAATATGCAGCGGATGTCGTCAAATTGTTTTTCTGACCACAAATTGTCACCATAATGTGAACATATCCTTTCTTTAGGTGGCAACATATTTTTTTCTTGACGACGTGCACTGCTTTTTTAGTTTTATAGCCCTTTAAATGTATTTTAATGATTTCTACGTAGTAGGAATAATTGTTTAAAAGTAGTTGGAGATATTTCCCAGCGCTCACTGCGTTGTAGACGGAATTAGATGAATCATTCATTCATATTCACATTTTTTTCAGATGCAGTGGAATTCATTAATATAAGCATATACTATAAGACCAAAAATAACATTTTGCAAGTTGATTCCGTAATAAAAGATATTTTTATCCATATAACCTCTAAAAGATAGGTAGTGAATGAAAAATACACCTCTCATGCATGAAATTGCGGGTTCGAAACCGAGCAAATACTTAAAAAAAAAATGTACGAAATAAATATCATTTAAAAATTCCGTCAATCTGTCCAAAGAGTATCGCTCCATTTCAAACACGAGTATTTAGACTTCCTAATCTAACATAGTAGGAAACGGCTAAGGAGATGATGATGAAAAGACACCTGTTTTTCAAAACTTACTCCAAAATTACACCTCGTTAATCCTCCTTACTTATGTATAACACTGTCAACGAAGAAAATTAGGAGAACACATACCTACAGACAATTGTTTTGATTCCCGTCTAATTCAGACATTAATCTTTCCACTTTATTTTCGAAGCTTTCAACTTATTAATACAAAAGTTCGTATTGTTATGAACTCCTTGTTAAAGCTTTCTGAATATTTCTCCGAGTTAATTTATAACGTTTGTGACACGCAGGGAATGTTGAAGACTGTTTTGTCGGACATTAATTTAATGAGCATGCTCCTTTATAGCTTGATGTTTAATAAAATTTTAACAATAGAATTAAGAATAACGGTTTTATTTTCGTCTTTTTAGTGTCTTATTAGCATTCTGTCTTTTGCTTTAATATTCAAAAACTTTTTCATTTTTTTCCGCAAAATGGGACGGTTGACGACAAATGAATTAACTAACCCCAAAATGTAGGTCATTTTTATTGTTGAGTTGGGAAGTCATAAAATAACTCCTCCAGCTTTGGGTGAAGAAAGAGGAAGCGTTAAACGTTTACTGTCAAAAACCCACCCGTGTTCTTTCCGTTGAGGTCAACGAGGTGCTTTCCAGGACCGCAATAATTTTCTCGAAAAGTCCCACAGTCCAAAATAAGGTCACGCGATCTAAATGATATCCTAATTTTATTTACTTACTTTGATTTTTTTTTAAACGCTTATAGTAGCTTCACCTGTATGTTTGCTTGCTTGTTTGTTTGCTTGTAACCATCGCCTTTGATCTCGATTTTGCCCAACTTTGGGCGATCAGATTTCTTTAAACTTTGCACACCCATCAAAAACCGATGGCAATACAATAATCCGAAAATACTTTTCAGCTTATGTTTTGTCTCACTCCTAGACAAAGTCTTCTTCTTTCTCCTTCGAAGCCTCTTTGTCTAGGGCGATTTGTGGCCAAGTTTGCCCCGCGAACACTTCGTACGAACGTTCAACTGTAAGTTCGATCGTTTAGAAGTAACAATCAATGTAATACTTAAAACCAAAAACGAAGCCAAATAAAAAATCTACTAACAAGACTCTTCAATGGAGTTTTCCCTCAAATACAAGGTGTGAAGGACAGCCCTCCGCAAACTTTAAGGGCTTGCTCAATAGACAAAACTGAACAACCTTCCACAATTTTTTTTTAAGGAAACGAAAAACAAAATCGGCCTCTCCATACAAACGGTCCAATCAAGTTTATAATTTTGTATGGTGAGGCTGATTTTTTCTTTTCCTGAAAAAATATCTTATGGAAGGTTGTTCAGTTTTGTCTACCGTATCATCATACACAAAGTAAGGTATCTCCGAAAATCCGTGAGATTTTAAACTAGCTTAAATTTACAAGTTCACGGTTACTTTACTGACGGTTTTCCGTGATTTAACGCTCCCCAGCGTAAGATAGAATTTAAAAATTGGCATTTCACACACAATAGCTTAACTTTTAACATCGATTACAGTATTTAGTCACACTGCACCGTTTGTGAAAAGATCAAAATGGAAACTTAATTCCTTTCCATTTATGTTTGAAATGTAATTTTTTTTATTGTTGATATGTTTGCGCTTACCGCTATATCACCTGATGGAAAGCGACGACGCGGTCGAAGATGGGTCGCGCTTACCTAAAAGTAACCTATTCACTCTTGACTTAAAGATTCCCGTTTTATAATTCACTAGCTTTTGCTCGCGGCTTCGCCTGCGTACATAAAATATAGCCTATGTCAGGAATAATGCAGCTTTCTATCGGTGATATAACTTTAGCAATCGAACCAGTAGTTGCAGAAATTACTTCCTAAAAACAAAAAACAAACCTTACCTCTTTTTTTATATTAGCAGCCAGTCCCGGACTCGCACTAGCAATAAATATAGCTTATGTTACTCGGGGTGAATGTAGCTTTCCAATAGTGAAAGAATTTTTAAAATCGACACAGAAATTTTTGAGTTTATTAAATTACAAACATACACACAAAAATACAAATTTTGCCTCTTTATAATATTAGTGTAGAAGTGTAGATTATAAAACATTTGGATGCCAGTTAACGTTTAGATTGACTTGATTCGATTGCCTCTATCGCGAATCTGATGGTCCCTAGGGTGCTTGGCAGAAGTGGGTTAGCGCGATCTTCAAACTGAAATGATCGAATTTCCATCATGCTCCAAATATTCACAACGATTTGACATATATTTTAGAGAATCTTGTGATCGAATTATAAATATCTTGCACTAACTGCAATTTGCTAATTTTTCCCTCATTATTTTAATGCTTATTACGCTGCTGTCGCCGTTATCTTAAAAAAAAAAATATTATTATTATTGTTACATTCTAGTTAATTATCTTTGTTAGTACAACGGTCTTAAGCGTTATTTAAGCAAAAATGATTAACTAGACAGGCCTGCGTTAGACTGTGTTGAAAATTCCGATTCTGAAAGGTCAGAACTTTCGATTGATGTGACACCTCGTAGCGCGGGGAATATCCCTCCCCCCATGCGTTCTGTGGATTACTCTTTCACCTGTTGTCCTGTTTCGTATTAGGAATGTTGTAAATTCACACCATTCTTCATTTATTATCCGAATGTTTTATTAGTTTTAGTAATGTTTCATTTCACGCTTAAAACAATAATTTAACAACTCCGGTTCCGATATAACAATTTTCGGCTTACTGTCGTTTGGGAAACGTCATGTTTGGACACAGTGTCCCAATTGAGACTTTTTTATTTTATTTTTTTTCTTGGTGTCGATTCGGACACCGATAAAAAAATAAACTATTTTGTACAGTCAGATGCAAAAAATTTGTTTGATAAATATAAATTGATACCTCCTAATCTTAGTGTAAATTAATAATTATCAAACAAAATTTTTTCATGAAGTGTCCCAAACGACAGTAAGCCATTTTACAACCATTTAACAAATTAAATATTTATACATTATCATCTTGATAACTGCACTTGAGTGCCCACCACATTCCATGTCAAGTACTAGGATCGCAGAAAGATGCGCATTTTCTCACAGAGCTCATGAACGAAGCCAGTCATGATCCGCTGACATCGCTGCCGCTCGGGAAGAATTCAGATTAATTCTTATAATTGCACTTGATTCGCTGAGAGTAATGCCAACTGTCTTGTCTGAAGGTCGATCAGATACATCTTGCTTCTATGTGATGACATCATTTCATGCTTTATCTTATTCCTTATGAAACGATGCATTATTTATCTGTTTCATAAAAAGGATGATTCTTTACTTTTCCCTTTGGTTTATTAAACAAGGTGCCAAGGTGTTAATATTATTATAGTCTGGGTAGTTAGAAAACCGTCGTTTTTGTGTGACCAGACCAATTATGGATCACAAATTAGATATTCATACAAGACACATCTATGTGAATGAATGTGAATTACCATTCATTCACATAGATGAAAAGAACGTTTTCAAATGAAGCCATTAGCTCTCGATACATATTATTTGCTTAAAATTCAAATTAAAACCGATAGTTTTTAATTAGGTACGTATGTACATACAATCATAGCCAACGCCCGTACCTCATTCAAACGTAACATGCAACCTATTGATAGACAATCCATTAAAACTTTAACCAATCTAGTAGTTTGATCGATTCGGTGTATAGAGTCGTCCCGAGAGTTCCAAAATTGAACCAATGTTCAACGGGATCTGTGCCACAGACAACTTATCGCTTACAGATGTAAAAGGATATTTTGACACGTGGCCAAAATCGGAACTAATGCCGCAATCTTACTTTTAGCATGGATTTTTTTAAATTTTTTTAGTGTGAAGTGATCAAACAACCCTCTTACTTTGAATGGAGCGAGAAAAATAAATAGATAAATTCTTTCAATCATTCTTTCTTTCAAGTCAGATTTACTTTATCAGTAAATTGTCTTTTCAGCTCCAGTGTCACGGTAACTTTTCCAAATCACCGCAGACTAGGCGGGCATTATAACGGGCCGTTATATGCCAACTTTTTAAGGCGTGCCTGGTTTGTATCGGACGGTGAGCTATCCAGTACTCGCTGTCCACGAAGCTAACAGACTGATTGGCGACCTCGCCTAACTCTTTGGGCAATACAGACAATTCTAAAGCAACAGCGTCTCCGGTCAATAATGATATTTAAAAGTGTATTAATTCATGAATCCCCAAGCGACCACCGGTGGCCGCGCATCTATGGTCTTACTATTGTGTCTCTAATTGACGGTATCTGAAGGGTTAAAGACTAATACAGAAAATAATATTTAACTTTTATTACAGATGAATGTCCAAAGTTAGTAGTCCAATCACAATTGTCTTAATATCAAGTTAGTAGGTACATAATTATTAATAAAATGATTATATTAATATTGAATTGAATTATTTCATTTGACAGCGCGGCAAATCAACACCACAGATTATAAACGTCAATCGTACTTTAGGTCTTCCGTCAAATGATTTGTAACAAATCGTTGTTGATGCATAGTTTCCGGATCAAATAGAAACTGTTGTGGGTTACGTTTTATTGATCGTGTGAGGATATAGTCGATTGGTGTTTGTTGATTTTATTAGCTACATCAGAAACGTAAAATGCTTGCGTGCAATGCGTAAACTATCTACGGTAGTGTACCAGTCAAGTTTGTTAAGCAAAAGGCGACACACCAGCCGTGGGTTATCCTTACTAATATTATAAAAGCAAAAATGAGTTTGATTATTTGTTTGCTTGTTACGTCTTCACGCCTAAATGGCAAAACCGATAGTTGGGACCCTGGAGACGGACATAGGCTATTAAAAAAAATGTGAAAAAAGGGGGAGAAAGAGTAAAGTATATTAATAAACGCGGGCGAAGCCGCGGGTAAAAGCTAGTTATATTGTAAGGACTATTTCGGGTAACTTTCGACCCCTCATAACTTTTAAATCTAGGTACTGTACATCATTATTTTTAATTTTACATGTCTAATGGGACCCTCTTTTCATTAAGGCTGCGGTCTTTTAAAAATTCACCCGCGGCAAATTATTAGCGCATCTTTGTATGCTTTTTTTGAACAAAATAATGAAACAACTTGAAATATTATTATAGCACATATTTAACCATAGTATGAGTAGTAGCCAGTTATTTTTTTTAAGTCAATTTGGGTGTATTATGTTGCGCTTGATTTACAAAACATAATACACACAAATTGACTTAAAAAAAAATAACTGGCTACTACTCATACTATGGTTAAATATGTGCTATAATAATATTTCAAGTTGTTTCATTACTTTGTTCAAAAAAAGCATACAAAGATGCGCTAATAATTTGCCGCGGGTGAATTTTTAAAAGACCGCAGCCTTAAGTATCAAATGTCATTTAAAAAGCCCTAAGTACCTGTTGTGAGATAATAACAACATGTTTAACTATTATGTATCCTTTGCAACATAATGAAACTTAGCATGTTGAAACCCACTAATTTATAATTATATTGAAGTTGGTAAAAACTTTAGCAAACGACACTGACTCATCTTTTTTTTTTGTAAAACAACTGAAGAACGGTCTTACTTATCAGGAACTTCGAAAGAAGGTTTAGTAGGTACTTACATAATACTACCATGCTACATTCTATGAAATTAACCAACAAAACGACATGGTACAAATATAACCACAGAACACAGGAATCATACAGAATGTAACCAATGAAGAGTTAAGTTTAGAAATGGAACAGATTGCTTTTTTTATCCGATCGTTACTTTTTAACGCGTGCATTTAAACTAATTAAAGTTGCTAAAGCTGTTAGGAACAGTAAATTAATCATCCATGTATCTATTCTAAAATTTAAAATATTTATTTGAAAGAAAACACAAATTCGAAAGTAGACTTGGCTTTACTTTTCCGAAAATGCGTTCTTTATAAGAAAGCGTCACTATCCCGTACGGCTATTTTTCATTCTTAAATAAAAGCTTTAATAGGTAATCCTGCCATTTAAACATTCATTGATTATGGTATATACTTACTTAGTTAGTTTTTAAGTATATATTTTCTTTGTCTGTAGACCAAGCACAAATTCAAAGTCACATAGAAACAATCTTCTAAAATCTTAATAATCTCTGTCAAAACTGCAGTATTTCCGTACAAAAACTCAAGCTAACAAATCATTACTACCTAACAGAACCATATTTTCTCATTCGTCAATATCAAGCTGTTAAATAGTTCACATCACACAGTAACTTAACATTGCACCTGAAAGGCCAGTGACCCGCACTAACAAGCGTAATGTAAACAGAAACAAACGCGGCTAGTCTATGGTCTGTGCTCTGTGGTCGGTGTGAGGTGGTTAGCTTTGTTTGGGAGTTACTTTGACTGTTTTTAATGAAATATTTGAGTAATCCCTGTTTACTTTGAGCAAGCCATATCCAAATGATATAATGAATGGATAAATAGGTACTACGACTGGCTTGTTGGTCTAGTAGTTAGTGGCCCTGACCCAAGACAAATGTAAAAAATGTGATGAGCATGATCTTGTTCTGTGTCTAATTTATATTGATTTTTTTTTAATTCATCTTTAGAAATTGTATAAGTATGTTTATCAGTTGTCTAGTACTCATAACACAAGCTTTGCTTAGCTTGGGACTAGACGGCATTGTGTGATAGTTGTGGAATATTATTATAATAATACGAACGGGTGAGTTAAAACCCCCAACAGTCTAATAAATATGTATTTGCCCTTTAGCCACCGAATCGGATATATCCGACCAACAGTCGCGGTAATTCCGCCAGGGTCGCACATACACGACCAAATACTCCATCTCGTCAGCTCTTCTGTCACCTATGGGAATTGTTAAAGCTAAAAGAGATGGAGTACCCAGTCGCACACGATCATGGTGATTAGGACACGAAAACACTCGTCGGAAAAATCCGTTGTGTAGTTGGATGATTGTTAGTTGCATCCTTTTTTTATGGTGGGGCAAATTATCCAATGACAACCCCCGCTGTTGGGTGGAACGGGAGAGTGTCAGACTCTTACTGACTAAAAACCCACTCCGTTCCCTCTAGCCTTCATACCGGGGCTCGAGCTCCCTTTCGGATAACCCTGGCCCCAGTAGGCTTCGACCCGGCTGGGCCCCTGCTGTTGCTAACAGCTACTTGAGGCGTGCGGGAACGATCGGTCAGACAGACCGTCGAACTCTGTCCGCTATGCCGTGACTTTTCGCGGCAATTGTTAGTTGCATCTGCGGTTACGAATACAAGTTCGCAACAATGAAAACACTGAACATCTTGATTCGTATTTCAGAGAACTCATTAAACATTATTTCGATAACAGCAATCACGTCATCAGCCGAGATACTGACACAGTTAAGTACCAAGTTACTGTCAGATTATTTTCTATCTACACTAATATTATAAAGAGGTAAGTAAAGTTTGTTTTTTCTGTTTGTACGAGGTGATCTCTGAAAGTACTGGTCCAATAGCTAAAAATTTTTCACAAGAAGCTACGGGCAAACGCTAGTTTTCAATATTTTTTCACTGACGAACTCCACCATGAAGCTATAAAGTCAGATAAAACATTGTCATAAAATATAATGTAATTAAGAAATGTATTAAGAACCCGAAGTTGCTATCCAATCTAAAATAGTTTTGGTTACGCTTTCTTTCCCCATATAATAATGTTTTAAAACTTTATCTGACTGCACTAAATAGCGTGTGCCAGGATTGTTACCTACTAAAAAAATGTAAAATTGTCAATTCAGAAACTGTGTCCGAATCATAGAAATATAAATAACAGGTCCGAATCGTCAGTAAGTCGAAATGATATTTTCAAAATAAATTCTCAATTAAAAATATCTTGTATAAGCACTGTAGGTAACTAGGTAGGTGTATACTTTGTCGTGTAAAAGTAAGATGTCTAATATAAAACGGTCATTGTCCAAAGCGGATCTTAATACAATTAGTCCTTGTCATCAAATGAATGCTTAATGCTTATTATTTTTAGCCTTTACAAGAATCTTGAAACAAAACACGTGTCAAGCCATCCGTCTTGTCCAAAGACAACTAAATACGGCTGGAGCAAAACAATATGGCGCCTGAACTTAAGACTTTATGCTTGACAAACTTATTGTAATGTTGGTAATTAGTCTTTCGTTTGACACTGTTTTCAAGTTGGTATTTCTGTTATTAATTTTTGATTTTGTAGTAATAAAATATCTAAAGGTTCACTGTTTCACATTGTCCCCATTTGTAACAGCTGTTTCCGAGGTGATAATGCCATATAATATTCAACTGTCTTTTAAGGTGGGAAATCATCCAATGACATCTCCCGCTCTAGGGTGGAGTAAGAGAGCAAGTCAGACTAGAACCACAACAGTGTCCTTCAGTTGTCCTTTGCGTTCTAGGGTTTGGGAAAAGGAAACCCTTTGTTTGCTGACATCTCTTTGAAGAGCGAGTGGTTCACTACTACGCGCTCTCGATGACTTGGGCTCAGTCGGACGTGTTCCTTCACGCCTGCTGTCGTCTCCTTCGCTATCATGGCAACTTCGCAGAAGGAGGCCACCGCTAGAATCTTCCAATCAGCCAGCCAAGCCAGACCATGGCCTGAACCAGGGACCGGCGCAAAAATCATTTATTTATTCAACCTCGCATCGGAACGCCTTACACAATTCATATTTACCTTAAGATGCAAAAACAACTAAATTCGTAATAGGTTATTTATTTACAATAAAAATTAAAATAATTAAAAAACATAATTTCAAGCAACAACCTCTGATGTGACCCCGTTTTTCTGCTGTAGAGTTCAATTTAATTTATTCAGGAACAATTTACATTGTGTGTGAAATCATAAATAAAATTAGCATTCATTATATTTATAAATACGGTTAATTTAATTACTCAGTCACACTAATTAATATATATTATTTGTATACTCCAATACTTTTAACGTGTACACAATTATGTTAATTTTTGACACTTAAAATAAAAATAAAAAACTTAACAATGCCATACCCTATTGCTGTGAGTAATTTCAAAGTCTACTATTTAATCCTGTTCATCTAAATAAGAGTGCACTTTGAAGATCTAATGCCACCCTCCATCTATCGTACTTCCCGTATCGTGTTCCTGTAACTCGAGATAAGTACTACTATAAGTATCAAACTCATTTCAAACTCACTTTAAAATGTCAAGGGATAACTTTGCAAGTTAAATATTTAAACCAGATTATTAAAATCTAATCAGATTAAGAACTTTTTTTTCTGATTATGAATGAAATCTGTCACTCTTCATTGGTTCACTGGCTGCTCGTCCATGTCCGATAATCGGTGACCGATTTTTTGTAGGAGACCAATAGGACACACTGATAACAATAATGCAACGCACACGTCCTACAAAAAGTCGGTCAGAAATACAGAACAATGGTACAAATGTACAAAATCGGCCCGATTATCTGACCTACAAAAAGTCTAACGTGGGCGAGCAGCGTAAATGGTTTTTGATTTCTGTCATAATTGAAAAGTGGCGGTAAAAAAAAATGAAAGTAAAACAATTAAGAGTGAACTTTTTTTTAAGAATGTACTTACTCTAAATAAAATAGTCCCCTTTTAAAATCAGATCTCTATTCTTCTAAAAAAGCTATTACCCTAACCTAATTACATAAGATACATCAAAGTACCACCCCATAGTACCTATAACAAAGATTTTATATATCCTACTACTTATAATAACCACAGCTTCCTTTACTGTCAATGGACACACGAACACAAGTCTTTTGTCTTTGAAAAGGTAAGGAATTCATTATCATATGCTATCATGGCCCATGTGTAATGAGCCATCGTGGTTAGGGTGTTACATGTTTTTTAAAAGTTCGATTTTTGACTTAGCTCCAATTCTTGATACCACGCAGTGTTCGTATACCAAAAATCACCATAATCGGTTAATATTTAGAGGTTGCACAAATCCAATAAAGTTTTCTCATACAGCTAGTATATTAATATAATAAAAAGGTAAAGTTTGTTTTATATGTTTTTTTTGTAGTAGATCTCTGAAAATACTGGGTTGGTTGCTAAAATTTTTGCACCGATAGAAAGCTGTTTATTCCTGAGTGACAGGCTTTATTTTATGTACACGAGCGAAGTAAAACCTTATTTCGCTCCTGTGTAAATTATAATAATATTAAAAATTTAATCTTCACTGATGACGGACTTATTGGCGTTGTGCGAATTCGCCATCCAACGTGGTAATGCTGCCAGTCTTCTGGGCACATTCCCCGATGTCAGCGATGTGGAGGAGTACTTCGACGCCTGAGTGTACTTTGTGTTTTTGTATTTTATTTATGTACGTTATGTATTTATTTAGGTTTTAGTATAAGTACTTTAAGTTTTTTTAAGTACATAATTCTGTAAATTTTATTTAATTAAATATGCAGAAAGAAAAAAAAAACATGAATAACCCTAATCATTGTTCATGCATCAATCGTTCACTGGTCATCGCACTCGAGTACTAGCAGCCAACACAATCGTAAATTAGCGCACGTGGGCCATAAATTATTTTTTATGCATGCCATTTAGATGATACGACGGCGACTCATTTGGTGATCAAATAGGGTTGGCCTTGACCATTTTCTATGCCTTGACTCATATCATGAATGTCTGTCTACACTAATATTCTATAGAGGTAAAGTTTGTTTTTGTGTTCTTATGTTTTTTTGTTTGTAGGAAGTAATCTTTGAAAGTACTGGTCTGATTGCTGAAATAACTTCACCGATAGAAAGCTGCTTTATTCCTGAGTGACATAGGCTATATTTTTTTGAAGCCGCAGGCAAAAGCTATCTACACTAATATAATAAAGAGGTAAAGTTTGTTTTTTTGTTTGTAGGAGATATTCTCTGAAAGTACTGGCTGAAATAATTTCACCGATAGAAAGCTGCTTTATTCCTGAGAGTGAGGCTATATCTGACGTACGTTCGGCGAAGCTGCGGGCAAAAGCAAGTAGTTAATATTTCCATGTCCAAATCTTCACAAGGTATAAATCACCGCTTTCCACGTTTGTCTGTTATCCGATAACGCTCCTTTATTTGGCTGATATCTCTTTGAGGCACTCTTGCCGACGTCGCGCGGACGGCGAGCTACCGATTGCTCATCGTCTTCAAGCCCGCGCTGGAAATCGCTCTAGGACTCCCGATACCCGGGGCGTCTCCTTCGGCGATGGCTGAATCATAAAGATTTCCGTTTCCTCACAGTTAATAAATAAATAAATAACCTGATTACTTTGCAGAAGGAGGCAACCGCTTTCATTAATTTTCACCCTTACGTAGCCGAAGAGCGCCATGCATCAAATACTACACTTATTTATTAACTGGGAAAATGTCACAATACAGTGCCAGGCATCTGGTCAATTTTATTCCTATCAAGATCACATTGGAACTGTAATATTGTCAGTTGGATTTTAGCGTTCTTTCATCATGGTGATCGTTGTCAAATCCCTTACAGCTTCGGAATGGTTCAGGGTAGGTCAATAAAACACAAAGGCTTTTGGTAGCAGGGTCCATGTCTTATCAGGGACTGTAAACTGCTGGCGTATCAACAGAACTGCTGAGTTTAACCTTATTACTGTGAGGTTTGATTGGTTTCCTTGTTCAATTTTTGTAAATTGTACGAAGGCAGTTTACATTTTGTTCGTTGTAGAACGAACAGAGACCTAAATTGACCTACTTTTATTTTTTGTTTAATCTAAGTATATTTGTACGAATCAGAAATGGTGGATCAGATATTGCCATCACATTGAAAACAAGCTTAGTAATGAATTAATTTAGGTGTCTTCAAGTCTAGAGTGAATACTGAATAGGCTCTTAATAAACTAGCGAGATTCGTCACACAATGACGCAGAATTAATGAACTGGATTCTGATATTCATCATCATATCAGCCGAAAGACATCCATTACTTGACATAGGCCTCCCCCAAGCGTCGCCACAACGACCGGTCCTGTGCGTCACGCATCCATCTGATATTCACAAAAAAAAAAACTCGTTAATTTTGCAAGAAAATAAGTGTACTCTCAATTTCTTTAATTTGACAGCTATGACGTCACAAAATGGCGTTAAATCGATCCTATTCTTATTTCAAATGCGTTATACAAACTTCGCCTTTATATTAGTGTGGATTAAAATATTTTCTACCGGAAAGCCTGATCGTGTTCATCTATTCTATGACATATCAATTTAAATAAATTGTTTCGTGAGCAGGGGGAGTCATCGCCCCTATAGCGCATGGCGGGTGAACCAACGTGTCGGGGTTTAAATTACAAAACAGTGTGTGTGTGTATTGTACACACGTTGGTAATGCTTTTTACTTTACACGGTAAACAAAGCTTGCCCACATTTGCTGATTCGCTGCTTGTATTACCTGTCAGGTGAATGTGAATTTGTTAGTAAAAGTTTTTGAATCGGGAAAAAATATTGGGTCGTGGGGTTTTTTGGACCGGGACCGTGGTCCCTAATTCCACCTATAAAAATGTTTTTTTTTTTTGTAGTATTTTGGGTAAAAATATTTTGAGTAGTATTTTGGGACCACAAGGAAAAATGCATTAAGTACAATTACAAAAAAAACTCTATTTATTTTATTCGTTATCCCAAAAAACTAGAAAACCAACACAGTCTAGAAAAACAACTCGTCGTCGAATTTAATTCATTGATACGACTTATACATATCAAGTAGGTATAAGTCGTATCAATGAATGAAACAGTGTTCCTGCTAGTCTAGCACAGACTAGCTCATTCATTCAACAAAGATAAGTTCTGTTCCAACTTGTCGAGTTTTGACTTGACGCAGTAGCTCAGCTATGTTATATTTAAAATAAGACTTGTATAATAATTATTCAAGAATGGGTTTAATTAACATTCAGTGGTAATATCGGTTTATGCCAGACCACGGTAACGTTTAAAAATAAATGAATGATCTGATCCCGGATGCGAGACGCACAGGACCGATCATTATGGCGACACTTTAGGAAGGCCTATGTCAGTGGACATTTTCGGCTGAAATCATGATGATAATGACAGTCCCAGTTTCGACCCAGAAGGTTCCCAGATTAAAGACTAGTGTCTCTAATGATACTGCTGCTTTTTTTTCGCTACCTCTGCAACTATGCAAAGGTAGAGAAAAAAAACCTTTACACACATCACACTTTCAAGAGCGATTGTAAATATTGGGAACAAATAAATGATACAACTCCGCAACCGACATATCAATGTAACTTACCAAAACACAGTCCAGTTACAAACTGCACAATTACATTTTCTACAACATTTGAAGCTGTTAAAAACTTAATGCATTCCATACACGCCCCGACTGTTGGACGGACGGACGGACAAACGGAACGGCTATAAAACCACGCCGTTTTATTGTCGCGTGTGTCAGTTACAAAATGACGGCCTGGGTCCTTTGTAGTTTTTAATTCATTACTTTTTATGTCATTGTAAATTATCACCTTCCATTTAGGTATTAAGTAATGACAGTGTGGGCTTGTTACTCATCAAGGGGCGGGAGATTGGGTAATGGGGACCTTGGACCGGAACCGCGGTCTCATAACTTCCACCCATAATATTTATTTTTAGTAGTATCTTCTTCGATCAATAATAGTACGTATCTTAGTAGGATTTAATGTACAGTTATCAAAAAACTATATTTATTTTATTTGTGGTCCCAAAATACTACTTAAGAAATTATTGGGATTTAGGACCACGATCCCGGTCCAAAGAGCCCCATGACCCGGGCGATTCTGATCAAGCGATAATAATCTGGCATCCAGGAGTGAAGGGCACCGAGTGAGAATTGTCTAATATCCAGGTGTGAAGGACTTGGGCTACGGTTTTGTTAAAAAGTCACCGCTGTCCTGGAATGCGCAACTAAAGAAACATAGGTGGGTTTAGGCAGTAAGTCTGACACTCCCTCTCACTCCACTCCGAACAAGAGGGATCCTATCTATATGAACGTTGCTGTGATGCTTTGGGAGGTTACATCGTAGACTCGTGTCGAAAACTAGACTGGGCAGAAGTTTGGGTGCTTCGCAAATGACTGCTAGAACAAGGAATCATGGTCTTTTGAGCTCAATGTTGGACTTGTAAAAGTTTAGCTGAATCCTCTCACTCCCATTCAATCCTATCATAAATCCAAACGTGTGTTTCCTTTCCTACCTTAGTACAAATTGCTTTTTCAGTCCCTACTGTATTCTCAATATAAAGGCCGTACTACTTTTCTACAGTCACCCGAAGAAAAAGGAACTGAAGGGTTCCTTACGGACAAACGACCAATCTGTATGCTCGCCCAATACGTTACTGACGCACGATATGACCTGTGAAGAAAGTCATATGAATACGTCCTAAATCCGTATTGGCAGAAAATCGAGCCAGCCAGCCCAGAACCAGCACTAGAGCCAGCTTTAGTGCAATAAAAAAAGGTTCATTCAGCGTTCGTTTATTTAAGAATTGAACTCCGAATTACTGCCCGCGTTTCTAAAAAACACGCATCTAAAATTTTTTCCAGATATGAGTTATATACATTGCCGGAATCAGGACAAGGCGCATCTGCCTGTATTTTTTATATTTTCTACAGTGCGGTTTTAACACAAGGAAAAAAGGTCCGATTTCCCGTTTCATTCATTAAAACATTTTGTTATCCGTTTTCGTTTTTGTTAGATACGTCTTTTTAACTATCAGGGGCAGATTAGGCCTAGACTAGATGTACCACTATTAGTATAATTTAAAGTATCTGCTGAAAACCTGATTTCTATAAAATATATCCTGTCACTTTACCTGCACAGCCTTTAGTTAGATTTTTTTTAATTGTTAATAGGTTCGCGCTTGACTGCTATCTCATGGAAAGCAACGATGCGGTCAACGATGGGACGCGCTTACCTAGAAGAAACCTATTCACTCTCGACTTAAAGATTGCCGGTTTGGTATATTTTCGTTGTAAGTTTTTTTAGGTGAGAAATCATCTAATGACATCTCTCGCCCTTGGACCGGGCGGGAGGGTCAGTCAGTCTTTTACTGACTAAAACCCACTCCTGTTCCTTCTTTGCCTTCGTTCCAGGGCCCTGGGGTCACTTTCGCACAACTCATGACCCTAAACTTAACAGGGGCTGCGGATAGGTCGAAGTAGCAGTGGCGAAGCGTGAAATATTGAGAGAGGTAAGCCGGAGCAAAAAAAATGCTTGCCTACTCCGAGCGCGGGCATGCAGTCTTGAGTCCTTACCGAAAATCTGTGATTGGCATCCTGGCTTCAGTCTTGTATAGGCAGATGTATCTTCAGTCCACTTTTACTATACGTGTAAGCACTGAGATATTGAAACAGTGTCTTGCAAGTAGGGTTGCCAGGTCCTGGAACTGAAAAGCCGGACAATCTATCCTATTTAGCCGGATGTTTAGTCAAAAAGGCCGACATTTTTTTTAAGTCTAATAAAATTCATGAAATCTTTTTAAATTCTAATGAAAAAACCATAAGATTAAGTGATATTATTGCTACACTATTACATATCCACTCTGCTTGTGCTAGCGATACAAGGTAAGGCAAAACTCTAATGACAATTCTAAACAAAATGGTCTTTAAAAAGCCTAACAAAAGCCAAAAATGCTCAAATTTGGCCGGACACGCCACTTAAAAGCCTGACTATGTCCGGCTTTATCCGGACGCCTGGCAACGCTACTTACAAGCATAATAGAAGTGGCTTTGATAAAAGCCGTTTGTGGTGAAATGATGATATGATGTAAATTAAACAAAACTTAATCGACTAAGTACTAATAATACTACTTATACTCTAAAGCTATTCGTCTATTCTTTCTTACAAAGTGCGCTAAGACATTATCATAAAAGCCGGGAAGATTCTTAATTTTTAGTAAAGAACGTTTTTCTATAGAAAGAATGGCTAGATCAGATAATCGTTCTTGTTTTTGAGCATTACGCATGTTGATATTTATTGTAAAGGGATATATTAAAATGTTTAAAAAAACCAGCTCTGAGAAGAACTTTTGCGTTGGTGTAGTTTTAAGAACGAAATCTAAAAATATCGCACGAAAATTATTAGACTTCGCGCACGACCTTTCTCATAGATCTAAACTCCCCTCCCGCAAGCGCACTCCCGGGCCCCGCCTTGGTGACGCTTGCAGCATAAATCGTAATATTTTAATTTCGCCATAACTTCAAAACCAAACGTCCAATTTTAATCATTCAAAGACCAAATATTATCTACATAAACTGTACTTAGTGATGAAATAATTTATTTTGATAAGGGTTAATAGCATGAGTAAAATAAATGCGTTTAAATGTAGTCCAAAAAAAATCAAGATTATTAGATAAAAAAATGGTTGTTGTGCCTCACTCGACTTAGATAGGTATACTGTTACGCGGACTTTTTTGTAGATATTTGTAAGATCTACAATTAATTAAAACATTTTACGGTTCTATCTTTAATAGTTCAGGCAGCGTACGCAAAATAAGTAATGTTTCTGGTTGACTTTTTACACCTTGTGTCCGAAAAACCCAAATATCTTACGGAACCCTATTTTTTCCAAAATAAAATTTAGCCTATGTTACTCGTGGATAATGTAGCTTTCTAGTGGTGAAAGAATTTTTAAAAACAGTCTAGTAGTTTTTAAGCCTATTCAATAAAACTCTATCAAATAACTCGAAAAAAATCCGGCTTGCCGGAGCGCTTTAGAGCGCCCAGGTTAATCGACCTTTATGTGACGTCATGACGTATTCTTGTATAGAAATTTAAACGCTAAAAAGCCGATTGCGCCTGCGGCTTATGTTATAGTGCTATATGTTGTTGAAAAGTAAATTTTGTTGATTTAATGTTCATAGTGTACTTAGTGTAGCCGTTATGTAATGTTAGCTTTGTAGTTTTATAATTTCTGATTGTGCCATTTCTCAATTACGGTAGAAAGTGGTTGTGTTCTAAACATCTGAAGGGAAGCCGGTGGGAATCGAGTTGTATGGAACCTTCGTCACTGCGAAGTAGTTATCGGCCTCACAAAAGGGCAACTGAAGAAACATTGTAGGTCTTAGTCAGTAAAAGTTTGACACTCTCTTCTGCTGTAACGAGAGCGGGAGAAATCATTTGATAATTTCCCATGTAATTTTTTTTTTACACTTTTATGCATAATTTAAAAGTTTCGATAGAAATCTTGATATAAAAAAGAATATCATACCAGTATAACTGCAAGCGACAAGTCTTTAGAGTTTTTCATTGTACATTCAGTACCGTAACCAGCCTTTTATGCGCCCGGTGCGTGCTACCATAACTGCGCCCCTAGAAAACGTACAATACAAACAAAAAGGACTAGGTATATAATTTTTGCGCCCCTTCGGGGTCTGCGCCCTGTGCCTGGGCACCGCTGGCACCGCCCTATTTACGGCACTGTGTACATTATGCTTTAATTGGATAAAAATTTTCTTAAAAATTACATGGGAAATCATCGAATCTCATTTTCTCTGAATGAAACGAGAAAAGTCAGATTTTTCTGATTAAAACCCACTGTTCTTTCATTTACCCTTTGCAATAGCCACAGTAACTCTCTCAAATAACAATGTCTAGTAACTCTAGCAGTCTAGCCCCAAAATGCTGAACACAGACTCAAACAGACGAATTTATTCATTGAGCTCGTTTCACGGCTTCAATAAATTATTAGGTCGTCTGGCACGACCCTAATTGGTCTGAATATTTAAATGGACTAATTAAATAGATAGACATCCTTTGCCTTTGGGATATGCTAAGTAATAAGAATTAATAGTAATTTCTGTGATAATTGTTAATTGATAAAATTATTTCTTTGTAAATGTTTTGGCGAACTATTCGTTGGAGTGCCGTAATAAATAAATACTCTTTTTAAGGTTCCGTACTGAAAGGGTAAAACCCTATTACTGTCCGTCCGTCTGTCTGTTCGTCTGTCACCAGGCTGTATCTCATGAACCGTGATAGACAGTTGAAATTTTCACAGATGATGTATTTCTGTTGCAACTAGAGATGTGCTGTTGCCGGAAATATTGCCGAAAAGTGGGAATATTGCCCGAAGTATGATTATTGGTGGCAATATTGTCAGCAAAATTCCAACTTCGGGTAATATTGCCGGCAACGGCACATCTCTAGTTGCAGCTATAATAACATATACTAAAAACAGAATAAAATAAACATTTAAGTGAGATCTCATAAAAAAACCGCGTTTTTTTGCCGTTTAGGCTCCTATACAACAAACGTGTTTTTTGACGGAACTAACGGAACCCTTCGTGCCGAGTCCGACTCGCACTTGACCGGTTTTTTAGATCTACCTTATTGACGACGCCCGACTTCAGGTAACATACATCTCATAATTACAACAATTAACATACAATGTTGTTCGATCTTGCTCCCATTTTAGTTTCTGATTACTTTTTCAAAGTTCACGGGTACGTGGGATCAGTTCTATGGGAAACAACGTGGAACACATAATAGTAATTATTATGGTTAAGCGGAAACTTCTATGAAATTAGCTGTCTGGAATTGTTAATTAGTTTGGTTTTTTGTAGCAGGGTGTTCTAATGGGTCGCGGGAATTTTTTAAAGAGTTGCCTTGATCTTGATACGCAAAGGAACGCAGGACACAAGTGGGTTTTGTCAGTAAAAGTCTGACAATTTCTCTCGATTCACCTTAAAGCGGGAGAAGTAATTTTATGATTTCTTTGTTAAAAAAAAACTGGGCAAGCGCGAGTAAGGCTCGCTCGCCGAGGGTTCCGTAAAAACTTACCTGAGTAAATAGTTAAATTCCTGAATGGAGTCTCGTAGATTTTTCCGAATCGCATAATATGTTTTTTTTTTTGTGTCGGAACAACGCTATTTTAATTTACTTCTATACATGGGCTATAAGACTTTGCTTTATGCCCAATTTCAAGATTATGGGACAACGATGTTTTGCGACAAAAACGAGTATTTCTTTCTTTTTGGTTTCTCATTTTTTCACAGTTTCAAGGAACCACAGACCTGGCTATATGGTTTTAATTTCAACCCGATACCTCCACGCGTTCCCGAGATAACGGGTCTTCAAAGACAGACAAACAGAAAACCTACAGAGGTTTTGTTTTTTTTTTTGAGGTACGAAACTCTAAAAAGGGTGTTTGTATGGGTTCTGCTCGCGGTTTCGTTGCATGAAGTGTTTTTTCCTTCCAAAGGAACGTTGGACTTGGTACGTCTTAAATTCTCATACTTCTCCAAAATTATAAAATTTAATACTAAAATTCAAGAAAAGTTTCGCATCTGTAGTAGAACTACAAAGCGTACAAGTATGCCACACACGCCGATTTGGGCGCGTCGGTCTCCATACATTTTATATGGAAACTAGACCTGTAGAGCTACACCTGATCCACATCACGGGACGTCGATCGACGTACAAATCAGGCGTGTAATGCTAGAACTAGAATACGCACACGTGTGCCACACACGCCGAATTAGGCGCGTCGGTCTCCTTACATTTTATATGGCAACTAGACCTGTAGAGCTACACTTGATCCACGCCACGCAAAGTAGTAAAGTAATTAATCAGGCGTGTAATGCTAGAACCTAATGAAATTCTAGCTTTAATATCGCAATACAGATACAAAGGCTAATGTAAGTTATGGTGAGGAAACACCGCTAAGAGTATGTGATGTAGGTAGAGGATAAAACTGTATCAGGAGTGTGGGCTCCAGGGAGTGCTCGTTTGCCGTGGTGATTAACCAACATTACAGGAAGTAAGTTCAGTTCTTAAAGTGGTGCATCACGACGACACATATTTTCACTGTTTTTCATACAACCGCTCATAACTGATTATGACGTTATTACACATTTTTCATTAGATATTTGGGAAACACAGTATCTTGTGGATATTATCTAGGCTTCTATTGAAATCAATTTCTTAATTTGTGTAAAACTACGAGTAATTCAGTAAAGACCTCTGCAAATCTCCTATTTTGTATGAACTTTGACACTTCATAATTTGTCTAAAAATTAAAAAAGTCACAAAGTAAAACTATAGAAGCCTTGCAAATTTTATTAAGATTCTAAATGACGACAACTTTTCCAAAAACTTTTAAGGGTTTAAAAAAAACAGCTATTTCCTGGAGCAAGTTTTGTGAAATTTTCGAGTAAATCTCGGAATTACCGAATACTAACAGCGTTTTCAGGCGTTATCTCTCATATTTTGCGTTGCGTTTTCGTCAAACATCGCGATGGATTGCATTAAATGAAGTAACAAGCTTTTAAACCATTTTCGATGTTTACGATAGGCGAGTGGAAAAGGACCCTCTTAAGGCATTATCAGCAAGTCCCAAGCCACTGTAGTCCTAATAAAGGAAGGAGTGTGCCTATCTTGTATTAGAACCAGGTAAGAAGGAAACACATCGCCGATTTCTGATCTAAGAATTTATAGTTGATTATTTACTCAAACTCTTTAACTATATTTTAGCTTCTACGGTCCGGACTAAGCGCTTTTACTCGTCGTTTATACTGCGTACATCGAAGGACTGGAACAATTCGCCTAGGTACCTACCCTACTACGTTCCCAGCGCCTTCAATTTAGCAAATTACTTATTTTTAATGCAGCAATTGCAACATACGCGCGAAGTTTCATGCATTACTCTCTCACCTTTTATTTTTAATTTCGCTAAGTGCTCCTCCGAAGTATGAACATTAGATTAAACGCCTGGTTTAAAAGGAAGCATCCATTGATTACGGCAGCTGTTGTTCTTCTAATTTGGACCACGTGGTGAGATTTAGTGATATTCAAGCTATATAAATATTGTTAAGTAATGAACAAAAATTAATTGTAAAAAAGACCAAAAAAATGTTTTTTATTTGCCAAATTTCTTATTTTACATTATAGTTTTTTTTTTCCTTACAGCGAAAACCTCTCAGGGTTTTGTGTAATGGCGAGCCGCTCATTTTATATTAAACAGTGATATTATAAATGTAACAATTTTATTTGGTTATACATTAATTAGTTTTGTGTGAAGAAACGTTTAGATTTATACTTATAACTTTTCGGATTCGTTTTATATAATGTTTGTAGATCTTCTGGCAATTTATTAAGAAAATAAGGTACTCTCAAACTAATACGTGGAGTTGTATTAAAATGTACCTCTATAATATATTCTCATTAAGTTGACGTGAGAATTTCAGTTATTACCCCCTTAATTTGTGGTATTACAATACAAGTAGTCTGTGGAAACGTCGTGAATTGTACTTTTACCCATATGTTACACCACATTTATTATACTTAATGACACATTTGTTTTTCCATCCTACTAATATTATAATTGCGAAAGTTTATATGTATATTTGTTGGATGGATGGATGTACATACAAACATCCATCCATCCATATGATCCATATGGATGTTTGTTACTCTTTCACGCAAAAACTACTGAACGGATCTCGATGAAACTTGGTACACGAGTAGACCATATCCCAGAATAACACATAGGATACTTTTTATCCTGGGGTTATGTACGCGGGTGAAGCCGCAGGTAAAAGCTAGTAATAAATAAAAACAGATACATAGCATTTCACTAGACCGCTCACCCATTTTAAACACACGTAATTAAAGGATGGCCTCTGAGGTAAGAATTAAGAAGCATTAGTTCTATTGGAAACAAAGAAATCCAGAAAATGGGGATGTCCAATTGGTAAATTGCAATTGAACTGCAGCAATGAATTCGGTTGAACGCCCGAAGAACAAAATGGCGGCGAGTTTCTTTCTTGGTTTTCAATTTGATTGCAGTGTGGTTACTCCTTTGTGCTACAAATGGTTTTTTCTAGTTCCTTTGTTGCATTTAAATCATTTCGAACTGTTGTACCTATTACTGTGCTTTAACAGTGGAAAAAGAGTAACATTTAGATTTATAGGTCGTCTAATCACCTAGACAGTAAGTAATATTTTTAATAATTCGCATCCTAAATGGATTTTTTAAGTTTTTTTATGGTGGGTAAAATCATTCAATGACAACCCCCGCTCCTGGGCGGGGCGGGACATAGTGTCAGACTCTTACGGACTAAAAACCCACCCCGTTCGTTCTAGCCTTCATACCGGGGCTCGAGCTCCCTTTCGGATAACCCTGGCCACAGTAGGCTTCGACCCAGCTGGGCCTCTGCTGTTGCTGACAACACCTTGAGGCGCGGGAACAGTGCGCGCCGTCGATGACTTGGGCTCAGTCCGGACAGTTAGGGTAGAGAAAAAATGCGCGGTCGGAGCCGATTAGCTCCTCTTATTATTTCACACCAAGCGCGTTCAAGCATTCTTATTGACAAAAGCAGTGGTCAAGCAAAAATAAACCTTACTAATGAATACTAAAAACTCTGTTTTCAACGTGATGAAAATCTGCTCTCCTCTCCGAGCCGGTCTGTGTGAAAAGAAAAATGCGCGCCGATGCTCTCCGAGCCGGTCTGTGTGAACGGACCCTTACCGGACGGTCGGACAGCGAGCTGAGCGAGCTACCCATGGCTCGCCGTCCGCAAGTCCGCGTCTGCGGTGCCTGGAAATCGGAATCCCGTCTGGATCAGAATGTTGTGCTGTGAAAAAGACGGATGAAAAAATATTGCATGTAGCGGAGTTGAGAATGTTGAGATCACAGAACAGAAAATATAGTTACTACTTTTCTTTATTCCGTGGTTGAGATGGATGTGTGATGTGACGAGATTGGATAAAGTGAGAAATGGGTATATCAGAGGAAGTTTGAAAGTGGCGCCAGTGACTGAAAAGTTGAAGGGGAATCGTTTGTCTTGGTATGGTCATGTAAATAGGTGGAATGAAATGCATGTTACTAAAAGAGTCCAACGAAACCCTACAGGCCAAAGAAAAGATGGATGGATTGTGTGAAGAGTGACATGAAAGAAAAGGAAGTTAGTGATAGCATGACGAGCGACAGGGTAGGACAGGGTATTTGGGATCAGCACCCCAAATAAGAAGGGCAGGAAGAAGAAGGAGCATCCATTTATTAAGGTTTTCATTCCATCCTCAAATATGATTACTTACAAGATTCCAATGATTATTTAGAGATATTCGGAACAGAGTACGAATATTTGTTGACTAGTAACTAGTAACTTCGCATGGTAAATACAAATTTAGTTAAGCAGGGAAACCTATTATTAGCCTTACTAAACTGTAATATCTTTATTTGTATTATATCATATGTATCGCTGTTGGTTTTCTAATTATAAATAAATAAGCTCCTTTTTTTAGATTTTGTTAGTCTGAAACTCCGAATCGTGTTTGAAATAATTATAAGATCAGAAATTGCGGAGCAGAACTCGCTAATTCGATTAAAACATAGATCATAGCTTTGCTCGTGACCTAATCACCGACAATATGAGCTTCATTGGACTAATTTAGTGAGTTCGCTTGGTATGTGCCACGCAACTGATGGCCGGTAGAGATTTCTAATGTAACGGTTTTTATGTGGATGTTTTTGAAGGTCAAAATTATTAGAAGCCCAGAAATATTGCTGGACAATTCTTACTAAATAATAACAGGCTGTTCCATTTAAGCAGAATGTCAACGCTATAACACTGGCAGCTCTCGTCTATAATTTCATAAAAGAAAATGAGTGACCTGACCACAATAGTACATTTTAATACAAGTGCAAAAAGTTTGACATTGCGATCGAGGCGGAATCAGTGCTCACAAAATTAGTTCAAATTACGCACACCAGAGGCGCTGTTCATGTTTCCATATAAAATGCTCACGTTAACGATACGAATACTTTTTCGCAAGTTGTTCGTGCTAGGGCTACTGCACGAGCCGGAGGCGAATGTGTTATCACATGAGTAAATAAACGGTATATGGAGCCGAGGGCTGCAGTGACAAATTTGCACGTGTTTCACACGACTTTTTTCACATGACTTTTTTCACATTCACTGAAATGTATAAAAGGGGATGACCGGCAACTCGTGGAGAACGACGCGCGCCCGGCCTGATACAGTACGGCCTGCACTAGTGCGAAAAATTGCCTAAAAGCGGTGGGAGCGTGTTTTTGAGTGAGTGTATTGAAGTCTTTTTTTTAACATTGTCCCACACTAGAAATAACTCCTGTATCGTGGGTGCGTTCACAAACTAGTCGGTGTAGGCCACACAAATATTTGTCCCGTGCGGGCATCGAACCCGCGACACGCAGCACAGCAGCTAATCGCTCAAATACTGCGACAACCGTGTCGTCAAAATCTATCCTTTCGATTTTTTGTCCGAAATTCAATGCTGATCAGACCTTTCATTGCAGAAGAATTTAGGAGCTGCAGTTAGGGGCTTACGTCTACTTGGTCACCATATCGACAAAAGACTACAGTGCCCCTAGCCAAGTTACTAATCTGCAATAGTTAACGCTAGTAGAAAGCTTCAAATGTGCGGGAATGACGTCATCTCAACGCTCAGTCACGTGGTCAGAATAAAAGAATTGACGTCAAGGTCAACTTGAAGCGTTAAGCGAAACGGTTGTAACTTGGCTAGGGGGGGGCTGGAGTGCATGCGCTAGGTAACTTCAGGAGCAGGGAAGGCAGATGATATGCGTTATCTTTTACATCCTGTTAAAGAACCACACTAACAATTCTGCAGATCTTCTTACATAACGTACGCTGTGTCAGTAGTAAGTAATCATATTGTCTTCTTGATAACATTTGAGCACATAAAGTTCATTGTGCGATCTCTGACAATAACCCATTGTTCAGCAGCTGACCACAATCCCACGAAATTATGTTAAAATGTCGTTTTATTTTGTAACACATAAGTGTTCCATAAGGAAATATCTATTGTGAAGCACAGAAGAAGGGAAAAGAGGAATCCTATTAGATTTTTTTAGAAGAAATCTCCATCAGGGCAGTGGTGCGCTAGCGGTGATAATATTCAGGTGGTCAGTCATAATCTGAAATGATAAATCACTAACTTTGTTCTCTAATATCTAGTTAGTTTACATGTTCGATGATTCTAGATGTTAAACCGACTGTTCCAGAATTAACAATATGTATACTTGCTTCTTCTAAAGAAGTTGGGTATATAATGGTATGGTAGATTGCTCTGGTAATCCTACATACATCCCTACTAATCCCTACTATCTCTACTAATATTATAAATGCGAAAGTAACTCTGTCTGTCTATCTGTTACGCTTTCACGCAAAAACTACTGAACGGATTTAGATTAAATTTGGTAGGTAGGTAGAAGAGACACTGGAATAACACATAGGCTACCTATAATTCCACTGCTGAGCACGGGTCTCTGCCCACGCGATATAAACTGTAGTCCACGCGGGCGAAGTCTCGGGCGGAAAGCTAGTATTACATATTTCTACCAGTTTTGTTGTAGGATGGTGCTTTATTTGTTTATGGTTTTTTCGTTTTTCATTTCGTTTCAGATTTTTTTTTTTATTAAAAAAAAAAATTAAACTAGAGCAATAGCTGTTTAATATGCAAAGACAAGGGTGCAGTAACGACCAAGATTGACTTCACTTGCGCAGCGACAGATTCATTAAAATGGTAAACAAGTGAGGAATTTATAAGAACTTATAAAATTAATTAAAACTTTTGCCTACGATTCTTGTGCTAATACTTGATTCATATTAGCACAAGTTTAAAGCTTAGTGGATTTTGGTTGCTGTGTAATTTAGTCTAGTAAGTGAAAAGCTCGAAGAGTCGCCAAACTTAGTGGCAATGGGCAGGGCACATTGCACGCAGAACAGATGGTCGATGGGGACGAAAGGACTGGAGTGGCGAACTCGTACCGAAAGACGCAGCGTGGAAGGCCTCCAACAAGGTGGACCGATGACCTGGTCAGGGTCGCGGAAATCCGATGGATGCATAACGCACATGACCGGTCGTTGCGGCAACGCTTGGGGAGGCCTATGTCCAACAGTCGGAAGTCTTTCGGCTGATATGATGATGATGATGAGTAAGTAAAAATGACAAATAAATACTGATATAAACTAACTAAAAAAACGTTAGCGATCAGGGGTCACAATTATATTATGACTATCCAAAAACATGGACAAACAATATAATTTGGCCTCTGCTCCGTTCATTCTTCTCGACCTTTTATCTACAAATTCTTAGAAACAAATTAGACAAACTGGTGCCATTATCAGGAATTCTGACTCAATACGAATTATTATCGGCTTCGTTATCGACTTGCCAATGTTTGTGGGAACTTCGGACATTAAATAAATAACTATTTTGTTTGTACTTCTAACGGTATCGTGACTTGTGATAAGCGTGATTTTTCGCATATTATTACTAAGGTCTGGAGTGGCACCGCGTACTGGAAACTGCGTTTGAAGGCCTAGCTACTAGGTGGTCCGACGACTTGGTGAAAGTTGCGGGAATCCAATGATGCGGGACGCACAGGGTCGTTCATTGTGGCGACTTAGGGGAGGCCTATGTCCAACAGTGGACGTCAATCGGCTGAAATGATGATGTTGATTACTGGGGTCTTAGCTTCGTACTGTTAGGCTAAAAAGTCGATGAAGGAGCGCATCACTAATGCTAATGTCGTCACGCATCATCGCCCCCGCATTAGCATCTTTAACAATCGAAAAGTCCCGCCAAAAACTCCAAGCCAATAATTTCTTTTCACCTATAGGTAGACCCTCTTGTTTAATATGCAAACAAAAGAGTTTGCTTATGAAAACTACTTTTACAATTTCTATTTCCCAATGTTGTTAAGTTAATTAGTATTAAATTGTCTTTAAATATTTACGTTACTTCTTAGGTTACATTATTGACTTAAAACCCTCTCTTTGTAGAAATCGGCTAGACTTAGGTAATCTGTGGTTGAGCAATAACTAAAGAAATCCTAACCACAGATTACCTTACCCGATTTGTTTATTTTTTAGGTGAGACCACTTTTAAATTAAATTGATCTGAACAAAAAGAACTTGGTCGTCATGATTTGTCTAATATTTTCACATTTTACATTTCATTTCATCACAATAATAAAGTCAATCGGTTATAAGAAGTTACATAAGAAAATCTGAAACAAAAACTTCGATAGTTGTGCACGCCAATCCCTATTTAAAAAAAAAAAATCTAGTTGAACAAAGAACGCATAGACAATTTAAAAGGAAACAACTGAACTTTTCTGAATGGTCTCGTATCCTAATCGATTCGTGATGGAAAGAAGCCTGTGAAAGAAGCGATCGATTCCTACGATGGCATTGCAGAAATTCGAATACCATAAAACGCTATTGGTTAAGGTGTCGTTAGCTACGTGCATAGCAAGGTTCGAACTTAAAGTTCGATGGCCGACTCCGTTCCAAATTAAAAATAATGTCCAATTACTAAAACGATATTGACTTGTAACGCTCGGCCGTGCATATCGGCTAGAGATGCGGGTGCGTGATCTATTATTGTTATAAAAATCGCCTAACTCGTTTAATATTTTTAACTAGCTTCTGCCCGCGACTTCGTCCGCGGAAAATTTCTTGTTTTAAAATAACATTACACTCGATTAGACGATGCGCACGTTCAGCGCTAGATTCCTGAGCACGGGCCTGTGATGTTATGGCATTTTGCCTAGCGAGCCGCTGCGAGCGCTCAGCGCTAGTCTCCCTATCCCTTGTCTCAGAGACATGCTGCCTTAACTCAGATAGACGGTGCGCACGTTCAGCGCTAGTTCCTCGAGCACGGGCCCGCGATGTCCTCACATTTTGGCTAGCGAGGCGCTGTGAGCGCTCGGAGCTAGATTCTCTAGCGCGTGCTTGCGAAATATATTCTCTATTTCTCGAGAGGCGCTGCTCATTTTCAGGGGCAGATTCTTCCGTACGGCGTACTCGAGCGGCTCTTGTCTGTGATGTCTGCCGGGACAGTTGAGATTTCCTTTTAGACATGCTCTCAACAAACTACGCGCAGACTTGAAAACAATTATGAACAAAAGGAGAGCGACTCGAACACCGTCCGCCTTTACAAAACAAAACAATCGTAATATCGAATAACTCGTATCGATTATTACGATAGAACGAAGTACGAAACTACGAACATACAAAAACGTACAACGAAATTACGATATTTTCGATTATGAGGTATCTATCAACAACAACAACCATACGAACGAAACAACCGAAACCAATAAGCGACTGACAGAAGAACTCCAACTAACGACAACGTGGGCATAATAATTCGAGAGGGTCATCAATCCACAGAAAGTCTTAACACCGCGATTCAGAAAACATGGCAAGTTCGGGAGGTTCCTGCACCGAATTAAAGCGGAAGAGACGCCCGAGTGTCGCCACTGTGCGGAACGCCCGGAGGACACGGTGGAGCACACAGTCGAGGTGTGCCCTGCCAGGGCAGAGCATCGCCGTGCCCTCGTGGGGGCGATCGGCGGCGGACACCTCTCGCGGCGGGCTCTGGTTGAGGCCATGGTCCTTAGCGAGGAGGAATGGCAGGCGGTCGCCTCCTTCTGCGAAGCAGTAATGCTAGCAAAGGCGGAGGCAGACCGCATCAGGCAACGGCGCCCCCGCCGCCGCCGCCGGGATTCCGATCCCGATTTCCGGCCACCGTAGACGCGGGCTCGCGGACGGCGAGCCATGGGTAGCTTGCTGTCCGATCGTCCGGTAATGGACCGAGCCCAAGACGTCAACGGCGCGCACTGTTCCCGCGCGCCTCAAGAAGTTGTCAGCAACAGCAGAGGCCCAGCTGGGTCGAAGCCTACCGGGTCCAGGGTTATCCGAAAGGGAACTCGTGCCCTGGTTTGAAGGCTAGAAGGAACGGGGTGGGTTTTTAGTCAGTAAGAGTCTGACACTATCTCTCGCTCCACCCAAGGGCGGGGGTTGTCATAAGATGATTTTTGCCCACCATAAAAAAAAAATAGGTAAAACGTCTGCACAATGAAAGTTACGCTAGGGGCATTTTGCGTTTTAGTAATTTTATATTATCTTCGAAACTGTATGACCAATTGCTATGCTGTAAATGGCAAATCTTATCTGTATAATGTTCTTGTGATACTGAAATAATTTATTGTCATAAGAATTAATATTTTGTTGCTCAAATAATCAACCAAACGTAAGTATGCCGAAAAAAAATATTTTTAATGCAATAAAAGAAGTATAAAAGATGAAATATAAAAGATAGAGATATGGTACCACGGACTTTTTTGTAGAAATAATTAAGACGAACCAGGTAGCCATACATTGTTTTTAATTTTAAGCAACTGTTTAGGCAGCGCACGCAAATAATTCTATTTTATGAGGTATTTTTTTCCGACTTGCTAGACAAAAGTTGTGATAGCTCGGTTAATATACATGCTATAGAAACAATTTATAGCCTATAGCACTCAGGAATAATGTAGCTTTCTGCCAGTAAAAAAAATTTTAGAATTGGATTATTAGTTCCAGAGATTACCCCCTACATACAAACTTACAAACTTACAAACTTACAAATTTTACCTCTTTATAATATTAGTATAGATTTATTGTTTTCTTTTAAAGTGCAGTCTGTAGACCGGTATGATAGTTATTGCGGATGTGTGGCAATTTTAAGTTGTCAAGTATATTAAATTGTGATTTCACGAAGAGAAAGTTTTTAAAATCGCTATAAGCTGGTACTTTGCGATATGATTTTGATTTATTTGAAAAATATAAATGTCATATTATTGCTACAACTTTTCAGCTGTATGTTAGAATGTCGATAAGTTCTTCCATATTATAATTATTTACTTACAAGAATAATTTAATTCAATGAAATCTAAGAGAGAAATTAGTGACAACACAAATGTGTCTCTTAAAAAATCTAAAAATCTCAATTTTTTTTAAATATTTTACAGTAAGTATGCCAACCATAATTAAGTTAATGTGTTGGGACTTGTAAAGCTAAGAAAAAAGAACTGGCAAGTAACAAATTACCCCATCTTTACTCTAGGTGCAGCTACAAAAACAAAAATCCAACGTTTCAGCTCCATTTCAGTTCAGATTAAAATCAACAATTCACGGTGTAGCAAAAGCATGACCGTTACAAACTAACAGATATTGTTTTCAATTAATCCGAGCTGTTAATTATCGGTTAACGAGACCGTGTAACTCTTTCTGTTGCCACAAATTAGTTTTGCGTCGTGTCGTGTAAACGAGATTTTTTTTGTTACGATCGAATAATTACAAAACATTGTTAAAATATAGTACAACTCTATTATGTGCTTGCAAAGAAATCGATTGTGATCTTTTGTGAAGTTATTATTTTCTTTGATATTTTATGGCCCATTTAATTTAAATTCAAAACCGTATATTTTCGAACAATATTTGAAACCGTTGATTTGGCCCTGTCCGGACGTCCGGTAACCTTCCGGACAGGGCCAAAGTAGTCGCTCTAGTGAAGCCATAGCAAAAAAATAAAAACAAGAAATTATTCCAAAGGGATATACTAAAGAGATAAAAGAAATGCATGGCCAAAATCCAAACCAGTCTACTCGCTATCTCCGAAACAAAACTTTCGTAAACGAACGATATTCATTTGACGTTAAAATTGCAAAAATCCTCTGTCATAATTAAGTATTTTTTTTTATTCAAACCATAACTAATTAGAGTATGTTTAGAGATTCGGTACGTCAAACAATTTTTATTCGTGCGAAATTTCTGAAACGACAGGAACCGTGATGAGTGACAAAGTTTCGATTGATATTTCGCGCGTTTCCTACACGCGAAATTTCAATAGAAACTTTGTTTTTCGGAGAAAGCGAGAAGACCCCCAGGGGCAGTTACCGGTGTTCTAAATGTCATACAAATAATTGCAACTGTTGAAAAGTGATTGATTTATCTTTTTAATTATTTAAGTTTATTTTATAATTTAATTTTCTCTAGTACCTGTAAATAAAGCCCCTACAGAATTTGTATAATATATCTTACATACCTACAGACATTCACATTTTATGACTAATATGGACGTGTTATTATGAAAGAAGTTTTCAAACTTTAAGGTAAGTATTTAAGAAACATACTTAGTAGCAAAGATAATTTATAGGTACCTACCTACTCTATGTTTTATGTCACAAAAGAATTCAAATTTACTAACAAAACTACAACAAATCCGCTTTTAACAAAAAGCTGATAATAAGTTGTTGGAAGACGTTTCCCATGGAGCGTTCACACGAGCCGTCACACCCTGTGAGCAATGGAGCTATAACTGACTACTGCTCAAATTGCCCACGGGGTTGGCCGGCCTTTGACCCCGAGGGCTTATACTATAGTACGAGTACACCCATGAATATTCGACATGACATTTGACCTGATTTGACGATGTTTTGCTCTTGGATGATGAATGTCACAGGAAACTAGTGTAGATTTGTTACCAGCCGTCTAAATCTTCTATGGTATTTATGTATTTTGATTCATGCGTTAATCATTGCAGTCAAGGTGGGATTGATGGAGTTGTAGAACCAGGAGTGCAATGACAAACGCTCACGCGTATCAATCTATTTTTATCAAATGTGTATACTTGAGAAAAAACATTGTAATAAACAGTTTTCAGAAGCATGTTGTAAAATGCAATATTTCTGTTTTATTAGACTTTTTATTAAAGTCGATCGCAAAGAGTACCAGTTGATTCTTTACGCTTAAGAATTTAAGATACAAAAAGCTATTCATTTTGATATCTAAATTGATGTTTATAAATGTCATGCACTTTTGCACAGTTGCACTCAGATCTTGCACAGCTATTAAAGTTTAAAATACGAACACAAAGAAAAAAAACAAAAAAGCAAGATGGCGCCGAGCAATTTGACAGATGTTCTTAATTTTAGCTTGCACTATATTGCATCGGCACCAAAACATCTGCTGCGCGAAATATCAACATTTGCATCTTTATGCGATGGCAGGTGTGTTCGGCACGTGTCGATCAATTTATTTCTCATCTTGAAAAACGTCATTTTATAAAGATAAACAACAGTTTACTTTGAACATGAAATGTAAGTGACATTTATGACGAAATATTTTATTTTTAACCGACTTGAAAAGGAGGAGGTTCTATGTTCGGCTGAATGTATGCTTTTTTTTTTGTATGTTTGTTCACCGATATTTCGGTCAATTGTGGACCGATTTTGAAAATTTTTCTTTTGATTGAAAATTTATGCTTCCATGTTGGTCCCATAGAAATATTGTTATGATCTGATCATGAACTTCGAAGATATGGAACAGAACTCCTCATAGAATCATAGCAGAATTGTCGTAACAAGTAAAATTGCTTTGTTTATACGTGTAGTCGATGACTTACTGAAAGAAAAGGGGGAGGGGAAAGGGGGAGGGGGTAAATTCATGTAATATAACCGTATTTGGAATTATAAGAATCGTTATGAGATGCACTCAGGCTATAAGGTAATTTATGTTTAGCTGAAGGGTAGGTACTTTTTAGTGGTGCTACCATAGCTAAAAAGTGAAAAATAAAAAACTTTTTACAAAAAAAAAATTAAACCGACTTCAAAAAGTACAAAATAACTTTAATTTCGGAAGTCGGTGTTAAATAACGAAGAGACAAGATTAGGTATCTATTATAGAAACACCGACTTCCGAAATTAAAGTTATTTTGTGCTTTTTGAAGTCGGTTTAATTTTTTTGTAAAAAGATTTTTATTATACATAGATCAATTTGGCTACTTTTATAAGGTCTTAGTAATGGTACAAGGTACAAGTCTGTAAGGGCTGCGGAATTATTCGAAAGGGACAAATACAAATAACTTCTCCCGTTCTTGCTGGGGCGAGAATGCAAAGAGCAGCTGATTGCTCTAACATAAGTGAGAGGGAATGTCAGTCAGGGTTATTTGATGATGTCCCAATTTTAAAAAAATAGAAAAAGTATTGGTACGAGTCACGAAATAATTATAAGTACTATTTCTAACCATAATTTTAGAAGGATCAATAGATAGTCGATTAATTTTATGCCTGAATGCTTCTGTTGTCATTCACTACATTCTATGCACATTCTATGCCACCAATGCAAATGTAATAATCTATTAATATCTCTGCGATCAGATCACCAATCAACTTATAAATATCACCAGTGCTTATGTCTATATTCTTACTACACGACTACGATAATATTTTCCTTGTAAAATACAAACAACAGATAACGTTAAAGTTTTAGATACACAAACTTCTGAACGTTCCGCGTCCTTCAATATGACTGTAAATATCCTGACTGGTAGAAAATGCGTCCGCCTTTGTAACTAACAATACAAAGGCGGACGCATTTTCTACATAGCATAGTTTTAATAAATAAATAAAATATTTTGTGGCAGTAGTTTTATGCAAATACATATAATTTATCTAATAAGTACAACCTACTTGAAAAACTAACAACGTAGTACTAAAAATGGACACAACAAAAATAAATTGCGAACTAGCGAAGACAATTTTAACGACTTCTTATCATCATCTTCCTGCCCTTGTCCCGTTTTTTTCTTCCATTCTGTCCTGTCACTCCCTTTTCTTTCATATCACTTCTCACACAATCCATCCATCTGTTCTTTGGGCTCCCTCTCCCCCTCCATCCATACACATGTAAATTCATAACTTTTTTAGCAACATGCGTTCTTGCGACTTCTTCTCAAGTAATGATGTTTAAAATTGAATAAACAAAAATTATTTTCGTTGTGTTATGGCGGACAATCGCGTTAGTAAGAAGCCTTGACACTGAAACGTGCTTGTGTCTTGTACTTACGTATTTAAATAAATCTACATAAGATTTCTCAACTAATGACGCATAACGTTCATCATAACACAATTATATGTATTTTTTAAATGTTTTAAGTACTACCATAGTAAAAGAATAGAATAAACTTTATTGCACACCAAAATATACAAATTTTTACAGAAACTTAAAATCTTAGAGTACAATCGCGCCGACCGTGACAAAATAATTATCTTAATTTTTTAAATGCTATATGATATTTATTTTGCAAACAAGTTTAAACACTTTTACATGTAAATTTTTTCGTCAGTACTAGATTAGGATGGTATTTCCTAACTAACTACCCTGAGAAGAAACACCGAAACAGACTCAGGGGTCAAAGTATCTTTTAAAATCCATACAACAAACATGTAATGGTCAAATTATATGAGAGCTATGCAGATTAGTGTCTGAGATGGTCTTTTGAGGAAAGATCCACACAGACTTGAGTGGACCTTTCCAGTTAGTGCAGTTTTCAATAAAGATTTGACTTTGACTTTTCTGGCTGGCTTGTACTACTCTGTCAAGAAAGTACCGGGAAAAGATCAATAATACACAAAATGTCTGTTATTCATCCAAATTTATTTTATCACCTTCAAAGTTAAAGCCTTTAGAAACGATACACTTGCGCCAACGAATAATCCATTCATCAAAACATTTTTTAAACGCTGCTTCCTGAATTGAGTTCAGTTCTCGCCGCGAATTCTCCTTTATGTCTTCTATCGATTGAAAACGGGTGCCACGAAGTGGTAATTTGAGTTTAGGAAAAAGAAAAAAATCAGCAGGAGCCATATCTGGTGAATATGGTGGTTGCTGGATGGTATTTGTTGAGTGTTTGGTCAAAAATTCGTTCACAATGATAGCCTTGTGCGAAGGCGCATTGTCGTGGTGCAAAATCCAAGAATTTTCTTTCCACAAATCTGGCCTTTTTCGTCGAATTTGCTCTCTTAAACGCCGTATAACGCTCAAATAATATTCTTTATTTACCGTTAGACCTTCCGGTAAGAATTCAGAGTGCACAACACCGCGATAGTCAAAGAAAACAGTCAACATAACTTTGACTTTTCGATCGACTTTGGCGTGGTTTTTTCGGTTTCGGATCAGTTGGAAGGCGCCACTCCGAAGCTTGTTGACTAGTTTGCATGTCAAACTCGTAAACCCACGTCTCGTCACCAGTAACAATGCATTTCATCGATGTTGGGTCCGAACTGACTCGTTCTAGCATGTCCTCAGCGACTTTCATGCGATTGAGTTTTTGGAGAAAATTCAGATCTTTTGGGACTAGCCGAGCAGCAACATGTTTCATACCCAAATGATTAGTTAAAATGGTACGGATCGACTCGTGAGATACAGAAAGTTCGGCGGCTATCTCTCTCAGAGTTGAATGGGGATTTTCAGTCACTATTTCCTTCACTTTTGCGATGTTAACTTCAGTTGCACACGTTGACGGCCTACCAGAGCGAGGCAAATCTTCCATCACATCTCGACCGTTTTTGAACGCTTTGAACCACTCATAAGCACGAGTTTTTGATAAAGTCGATTCACCGTAAGCCTTCTGTAACATTTTCAGTGACTCCGAACACGAAATTCCATTGGCGATGCAAAATTTAAGACAAACTCTTTGTTCGATATTTTTGTCCATTATGAAATTCGCAATACACACTATATATGATATTACTAAAACCAGCACTGTATTTAATATAAATAACAGATGCAACTCAAACTCCGCGCCAAAATGGAAAACAGTTGTGCCAATCTAACAACTACAAAAAAACAAAAATTTGAATTTGGAACCATAAACAAATCGTCCATTCCCGATACTTTTTTGACTGAATGTATGTAAGTGTACCAGAAACAATGAAAAAATAATGGAGATAGGCCCTAATACCTTAGGGTAAATTTAGACGCTTGCCACGACTGCGGATTGTTGCAAAGAATTAAGTACCATGGACCAACTTAAGGAACGCTTTGGAACCTTGAACGGGAGACATTTGATAATTTTCCACGTAAAAAAAAACTCAATTAGGACCACATAAACAAAATACACGTGCTTATTAAAGAATAATAATCACTTTAATAGGTAAAATACTTAACAAAATGGCACCAGTCTAAATTGCATGAGTGTGCAGAACAGGTTGCATCGTGTTTTTATTGTGTTTAGTCATGTCCACTTATTTCCGGCTTGCCTAGTAAATAAAAACTTCTAAACTTTACCCTTTGAAATATTGTTTTTTAGCAATTTAGCAGATATATTACAACAAAGTTATCGAAACTAATTTTTACCCGACTTTTATGTTAGTATTTTTCTCTATTATTCGTAGACGTGTAGATAGATTTGAAAAAAATATTTTGTTCTTCGAAAAGGAATACTTCTCAAGAGGCCACATGGTGATCAGGTCAGGATCTGATGTTGGGAACTCTTCAAATTTTATAGGCACACTCGTAATAGTTATATTCCATAGGAACCCAACTCTCTGTCAAGGTTTAGCTGAGGGGTACTATAGCTAAAAAGTGTTCATACAATAAAATAAAAAAACACCGGAAAAAAAACTTTTCGAGACATTTCTTTCAGTTCTTTCTATCTTTAAATTTCTAGTGTCCGACTGCCAGATAATAGCGGGATTCCCTAAATTCCCCATGGAGCATGAGCGTGACGTGTTAATCTTTTACTGACTGAAACCCACCTGTGGCTTAGTTGCCTTTAGGTTTCAAGGCCCCGGTAACTCTTTCGCCCAATCCCGCAGCCCTGGCAGCCATTGACCCTAGTGGAACTCATCAAAGCCTGTCTTGGGCCTGGCGTGTTATTAATGTAGCAATATCAAACTTATTGCTTGCTACAATAGGTATCCATCCATATACGTAATCGTTTTCCGCTAAACTATGCATTCAAGCGACTTCATCAGGATCAGTATTAGCAATTCTGATTTTAAAAGCAATCTTCCTTGAGAGAAATCCAAGTTACAACTGTGACATGCCAACTTATAATTTTTTTTTTAAATTGTTATAAACTAATGCGATTGCTATCTCGCCTGATAGTAAGCAAGCAGTGATGCAATCTCTGATGATGAGGTGGCTCTTGTCTCTGGGCACGCCACGATTATGGCGGTAAGTCCCCTCTTTGAGGCGTGGCTGGAAAGACCTCACGGCGTCCTTACCTTCCGCATGACGCAGGTCCTCACCGGACATGGCAAGTTCGGAAGGTTCCTGCATCGGATTCAAGCGGAAGAGACGCCCGGGTGTCGCCACTGTGCGCAACGCCCGGAGGACACGGTGGAGCACACCGTCGAGGTGTGCCCTGCCTGGGCGGAGCATCGCCGTGCCCTCGTGGGGGCGATCGGCGGCGGAGACCTCTCGCGCCGGGCCCTGGTCGAGGCCATGGTCCGGAGCGAGGAGGAATGGCAGGCTTCTGCGAAGCAGTAATGCTTGCAAAGGAGGAGGCCGACCGCATCAGGCAACGGCGCCCTCGCCGCCGTCGCCGGGATTCCGATCCCGATTTCCGGCCACCGTAGACGCGGGCTCGCGGACGGCGAGCTTTGGGTAGCTCGCTGTCCGATCGTCCGGTAATGGACCGAGTCCAAGACGTCGACGGCGCTGTTCCCGCGCGCCTCAAGGAGTTGTCAGCAGCAGGAGGGGTCCAGCTGGGTCGAAGCCTACTGGGGACAGGGTTGTCCGAAAGGGAGCTTGTGCCCCGGTATGAAGGCTAGAAGGAACGGCGCGAGGTTTTTAGTCAGTAAGAGTCTGTCACTATCTCCCGCTCCACACCCAAGAGCGGGGTTTGTCAAAGATGATTTGCCCCGTCGACAAAAAAAAAAGGTGGCTCTTGTCTTGAAGCTTCGTAGAGATCACATCATAAGAAGTATGCGTCACCCACGCCAAGTTCCGAACGTAAAAACAAGTGACACTCAGCTCACACTACAAGTTCATGTTACAATTCCCATCTTCAAATGTAAGCTATGTTAAGTATTTGACACCGACAAGAACGGTGCATATCTAACGTTCGATAAACCAGAGACAATCGTGTGTTTTTGTGGTCGGTTTACACCAGCTAACGACTTCTTAGAAACGAGAGAACACTGGCTTATGCGATGTTCCAGGAACTATCGTGGAGTGACGGATTTGTTACAAGTTCAAATGGAAATTGTGTTTGATTTCACCCACGGATATTGTAAGTGAAGGTTGCGTGAATCCGGTGCACAGTGTGTTATTTAGCCTTAAAAGTTGGCCAAAAATATTTTTTGGTTTTAGGACCTTATATATATACTTTTTATTCGATTTAACATGAAAGCACAATAAAACAACCATTTATTTGCATATATAACTATTTATTCGTCATCACTACTGTTGTCAACAATATTAATATTTGTTATGTCACTTTCGCATAAAAGATTTACAACATCTGGCAATAGTTTCTTCTTTTTTCTATTTGAGTTACATCTCATACCAGTTAATAAAGGATCAGAAGTCAATAAAAGTCGGTTTAGTACGTCCATGTTGCACTCTACTCGCGAGAACTTTCTTGTGAAGTTTAGTCTGAATGTCCTAATATTCTTGTTGCGTGCTTCTGCTGCTTCCTCTGACAGTTGCCCAATTGGTAGTATTGCTACCTTGATGACAGCTGCTCCATGAAGAAGAACTTTGTGTAATGTAGGGGACATAGGGAAAAAATGATATAACGACACATAAAGTTCGGCAGTTTCTTTGCAATATTTTTCAAATTGTTCCACATTTATTTTCATACCGGAACATAATGCATCTAGAATTACTTTTAGGCGATAAATTAAATTTTTATCGACCCCTGTAATTTCTGCTGAAATTTCATATTCCTCGAAAAATCTTCTGCTTGTGTTACCGTCATTTGTGTTACCAAAATTTGCTTTAGGCATGTCTACTAAAAGTCCAAGTTTTTCTTTGAACTGGCTTTGGATTTCTTTTTTTCTGTTTTCCACCACTTGTTTCTCTTCGGCAGAAAGGCGAACATTCCACTTTTTAATGGGTAGCCTATATGCCACATGCAGCATCGTTTCAAAAAATCTTATTCTAGCATGCAATAATGACAGCCCAAAGCTGAAATTCTCTTTTTTGCATGGCCTTTCCATTGATAAATCATTAAATTCTGAAATAGTAGCTTCACAAATGTAGCACCTCATAGTTGATTTGGTATGTGTTGCCGCATTGCATACCTTGCCATCCACCATCGTAAATAGCATCTTATGCTTTATAGAAATGCCATTTATATGTACTAGTGAGTGCTGATATCTGTGATTGGATATAATTTATTTCTTCATTAGTTACGTCAGTTGTTTCTTTCACAAAACGTATTCTTATAGGGCGACAGTAGCGAGGTGACGATGGTGTTGGGTTTTGCCACAGAATTTTTTTTTCAGAGCCGTACAGTAATTGGAGTGGAACTGTTGAACTTTGAAATATATTGGCATCAGAGTCATCTTCAAACTCAAATTTCATTTTATATTGTATTTGTTGCGAGCCGTCACAACCCCACTTACTTATTAATATTAATGAGGATTTCTCTTCTTCACTTAAATTTTCAACAGCTTTTCCCAAAAACTGTAGCAGTCTTGATCCTGTGTGATCCATCAACTTCTGAACTAGAACTTCAGCACATGTCTCGGTCACACGATGAATTTCCGGATAGCTATCTTTTTTTGCATTTTGAACACTAGAATAGCATGGGAAAAAAATTGGGTTCGTCTCACGGACTCTTTGATATTGAGTTTTAGTTAATTCTGCTTCTGTAAACATTGACAATGCTTGTAAAGGTGATAATTGACGAGGCTGATCTTGCTTTTCAACACTTTCTTTAAAGGCCTTGATGTATTTTTTAGCTCTTCGAGGACTTTTCGTAAGGTCTTTAACAACTTTCGAAGCTTCAACTTTGCCGGCCTGTCGCATTTGCATTTGTGTTGCATACGTTAATTCTGCTAAATCTTTTGACCTCAGGTCTTCGGTTTTCCGTCTTTTACTTCTTTCATTTGATTCTTCAAATGATTTTTGAGGACGCCCGGGGCTAACTCCTAAAACAAATAAATAGAAAAATGTTATAAAAAAAGTCACATTAGTCATAATGTAAACAATAGCAAGTTTGCAATGTATTGTGCTTCACCTACCTGCGCTTGGTAAAGTTATTGTGTCTTTTAGCCACGTGGCATTTTTTTCTTCGAATCTCTTTTTGTTTTTTTGAGCTGCCAACCATTTTTGTTTAAATTGGTGCTTAACAATGGACAATTTGTGTTTAGCGTCTGCTATTTTTGGATCGTCTTGAAAATAGCCTTTTAACACTTCGATTTCCATAAGCTTAAGTTTTTCGTCAAATGATGACCCAATTGAGTTTTGGGCAATGTCATATAAGTATTTCCGAGTAATCATCTTCATGCCAGAAGGTCCTATAACAATTAAAACGAATAATGTTAACTAAATAAATTTGTACCAAATAATATAGGCCGCTAGAAAAAAAAAAGAAAGGAGCGGTTTCGTGCGGCTACTTTTCTTATGAGTGGACAATGAAATAACAACCTCATATTATAACATAAATTTTAGTGTTTAGAAATGTTCAGAAATACAACAAAACCCTTTTTGAAATGCAACATAAATTATTTTTACAACAGTTAATTAGACCTGTGTTTACGGCTATAAATACAAAAATCTACAATATATTTTTTAATAGAATGATATAAATCAGAAAGTACATACCTGGAGTAGACCCATCCATCACAAAAACTGACACAAAACCACTCCACCAAACAAAAACAAGAGTTTGGAAAACACCGAAATAACAACGTATCGCAAAATCACACGTGTGGCGTAAGCGAGCTGTAACTTCCGACTGGCCGCACGAGGCGCTGTATTAAGCTACCGCTTTACGTGTTTTACTATTGGTTGCAGTGACTAATAAGCTTTTTGGCCAGATACAATTCTAGGTAGTTAGCGGAAAATATAAAATTCCATTATTGGCCAACTTTTAAGGCTAAATAACACACTGTGCGGTGGATGCGGGACGCACAGGATCGACCGTTGTGGCGACACTTGGGGGACGCCTATGTCCAACAGTGGATGTATATCGGCTGAAATGATAATGATCACGCAGTCACTAAATGTAAAAATAAATAAAAGTAAGTGTATAAATGTATTCAAAACACTTTTGAAGGAATATTATTTCTCCTTGTATTTTTTTTTCGTTTTTAGCTGTATTAATTGTAACTGTCATTTGTTTCCTTGCCTATATAATTATTTAGTACTTATGTATTTTAGTTTTAATGTACTTTGTTTTTTTTCTTCACCAATTGTTTAGCTTGTTTTGTAATGTATGTTTTAAATATAAGGCTCAAATGTATAATGGTGATGATGGGGCCAGGGTTAGCTCCGAAAGGTAGCTCGGCCTCGGTATAAAAGGCAAGAAGGATCGGGGTGGGTTTTTAAGTCAGTAAGAGTCTGACACTATCTCCCGCTCCGCCCAAGAGCGGGGGTTATCATTGGATGATTTTTGCTCACCATAAAAAAAAAATGTCGTAGAATGTAAACGCGGTAGTTCTCATCACACTCTAGTACCGTTCAGCTCATGAAAAAATCGATAGATTTAATTAATTTTGCGAAACACTATCGCTCGTTCACTCATAAATTCGATCGGAATTTTACTAGGCACTTAATAAAACATACGTAACATTTTTACTGCTTCACGTGGGTAACACCATTCCCTCTATATTACCCCATATCTATCTATTATTAACCCATATAAATTATCAAAAAATCATGGGGGTAGCGGGGTAGGAGAAAATTCGATGACATGTGACATTCACCAACACGCACTGGGCCCGCGTGGTGGATTACAGTCCATTCCCTCTCCTAGAGAGGAGGCCTGAGTCCCAGCAGTGGGAACATTAAAAAGGCTGATGATGATGATGATGATGGGGGCTAGGAGAGCAAAAAATATTTTTAGACCTATCAAACTTACACAAAAAAAAAAACATAAAAACTTGCTCCTGGAAATGCCTGTTTTTTTTAACCCTTATAAGTTTGTGAAAAAAAAAAAATTGTCGTCATTTATGATCTTAATAAAATTTGCAAGGCTTCTATAGTTTTACTTTTTTGACTTTTTTAATTTTTGGGCAAATTATGAAGTGTCAAAGTTCATACAAAATAGGAGATTTTCAGAGGTTTACCCAAATTTAGAATTTGATTTCTATAGAAGCCTTTCAATAGAAGCCATTTCAAAAGAAGAAAAGAGTAAACAGGAACGGGACGGCCGTCACCCCCTGCATAAACACCAACCAAAACCTGCACGTTTAAGGAGCCGTAAAAGCTTTATGCGATTTACGACCTCCTTGAAAGACAGTGCAGAGGACGAGAGATGCGCGCTGTGGAGGCAGAAACATCCAACTCCTCCACTTTATATCACCCCATCGGAGCATCTTCCCCCTGGACACGAACTAAAGTGGCTAATTTGGAAATCTTTAAACCGCTTGCGAAACCAGGTTGGCCGCTGTAAAAGCAATCTGGCCAAGTGGGGCTTCCTCGACCCGTCTCTAGCACAGTGCCAATGTGGAGTCTCTCCACAGGACATGCGCCACCTGCTATGCTGCCCATCCTGCATTACCACCTGCAGTTTTCAGGATCTATATGAGGGCAACAATAGAGCCGTACAGGTTGCCAAATATTGGACAGAAAAAGTATAGTTTGAGAGCATCGACACGAAAAGAAGAAGAAGAAGAATAGAAACCTAAATAATATTCACAAGATACTGTGTTTCCAAAATATCTAATGAAAAATGTGTAATAACGTCATAATGTAATGTAATGTATGTGTGCTCATAAGCAGTTGTATGAAAAACAGTGAAAATGTGTGTCGTGATGCACCACCTTAAAATAACACTGTGAGTTTATATTTCCCTCCCGCCCCACCCAATAAAATCAAGTCAAATGTACGCAGGTATCTTCATAATACCACATAAAGCCATGTTCACCTGTCGTTAACGACAATTAACCTCAATTTGTTTGGAGGTTTGGCACTCATAAAGTTCTGCGGCGATCAAAGTCTGCAATAGTGGCTTTTCTTGCAGACAACCGCTTAGGACATTGTTTTTAAATTATTCTTACGATTCTATGGGGTAAAAAAACCTCTTTGCTCAGCGTTTTTTTTTGTGGGTGGGATATCATCGAATATCTCTTATCACTCTGGATGTAGCCAGACGGATCGTTCGACTTGGACTGTCTAAATCCCACCCATATTCCTTTAATTGCTCTTTGCGTTTCAAGGCTGTGGTAGCTCTATCGAACCATCTCGTCTTCTTGCCTAGCCTGAGGTCATTGACCATTCCTCCGTGCCTCGTAAAGAACTTTAAGCCGTTGGTCCCGGGTGTCGTGAAGAAAAACATTGTGAGGAAACCTGCATGTCCTACCAAAATTTCGGACCAATGTGATCATCATCGACCCGCACTTGGCTAACGTAGTAGATTACGGTCTGTTCCCTGTCTTATAGAAGAGACATTTTTTTAACGGTGGGCAATAATCATCTTACGACAACCCCCGCTCTTGGGTGGACCGGAGACAGTGTCAGACTCTTACTGACTAAAAACCTACCCCGTTTCTTCTAGCCTCTTCATACCGGGGCTCAAGTTTCCTTTCGGATAACCCTGGCCCCAGTAGGCTTCGACCCAACTGGGCAACTCCTTGAGGCGCGCGGGAACAGTGCGCGCCGTCGACGTCTTGGGCTCGGTCTGGACATTTACCGGACGGTCGGACAGCGAGCTACCCATGGCTCGCCGTCCGCGAGCCCGCGTATAGAAGAGGCCTGAGTCACATCAATGGGAACAAAATAAATCTGATTATTCTATGCTATTTTAGTTTAACGGAGAGAAGTCGAACAGCTGTACCACGTTGTACAACATACACTCTCCGGTTTACTTGTACAACTCAACTGTATACGTGTAGAGGCAAACCTGCTAGGTGTACCCTAGCGACTATAATAATAATAATAATAATCTTTTTATTTCAGAATAAACTTAACTTAACTATAACCTTTAAAGATAACCTGGAGATTCGTGAGGGTTATCCTGGTTTATAAGTACTTACGTAGTTGTAGTTAACTCTCCTTTGATACACTGTGCCTCGACATAGTTTTGGAACTACCTATCCCCAGTGCCAGCGTTCATAGCACAAGTTCCCCACGTATGACCCAGACTACTGAAGTACTTATTAAAAGTTTAAAAACTAAGTTTTGGTATGAAAATTAAGAACGAGCCTTTGAGTATAAAACTTACACAGGGTTAAGTAAAAAAGTAAAGGCTGGCTCCTACAGAACAATGTTTTTTTTAGGTGGGAAGTCATCCTGTCCTTGGGCAGAGCGAAAGTGCATGTCAGACTTATACTGACTAAAACCCATTCCTGATTCCTTTGCCTTTCATACCAGGGTCGGGTTTTCGTTTCAGAAGCGAATCCATGGCCCCTGTAGACTTCGACCCTGCTGGACCCCTACGATAATTGAATTATGTTGGGGTCGGTTTCTAGTCAAAGCACATGAATTACGATAAACGATAGTCGTGATTACGGATTCGGACTATCCGTAATGACGACTATCGAAGATCAACGTAAGAAAATATCGAAGATCTGCCTAAGATATTGAAATAAAGAGGCCTCACATGTAGCAGATTCTTTCACTAATGGAAATCTATATCTCCGAGCTTCATACATTACTTTTTAAGGATAAATGCACAGAGTTAGACTACAAAGGTGAATGAATTACTTTATTTTATTACGACTCGCATTATCCGAGCCGAACGCGTCGAATGAATCGTAAGAATTTTAGGATTTTTCATTCTGGAGTCCTTCTGGATTCGGACCATTCAAACGCGGCTAGGTGTGCGGGGTTCATAGAATTTCTTATTATTCCACCCCTCCTCCTCGAGTCGTATTCCTCATTACTGAGGGTCGTGAAGTTCCAGCTGGATTAGCTTTTTATTGATGGTATCTCGCCATTTGTTCTTAGCGTCATAAAGTTTAATTGGGTGTCCAGTGTGGAGCGGACCTGACCTGCCCATCTTATTGGGCTGCGGCCTTTTGGTCGTTTGTTACCAACCGAACCAGTTATGATAAGCTGTTCAAGGTTGTGGCCTTTTTCCTCACAATGTTGCCAAAGAACTCCAGTACTCTGCGCATGCAGATTTCTTTTATACAGTATTCTAAAATTCCTTTTTTTGGAATTTTTAGACGCGTTCAGCTAGGATAAGTATGCGTTCACCTCAAGACCGAAGATTTAACTCCCCGCAAACGGGCCTCAAAAAACGCCGCTTCAAGCTTCTTTTTGAGGCGGCCTTTTTTGTGGCTCGTGTGCGGCAGTGACGCCACAAAACACCGCTTGAAGCCGCTTCAAGCTTCTCCGGCCAAAAGTAGGCGCGCGCTTCTGCTGTTTTTTGCGGCGGCTTCTAGCTTTTTTTTGTGGCGGCGTTTTTTTGAGGCCCGTGTGCGGAGACGAGAAAAGGTACACAACACATAATATTTAAATTACGAATACTTCTAATAGTAAATTGTTGTGTAATGACCCACGGCGCACGGTAACAAGAATGTCATCAAAAGGTAGGGGACAGACATACACAATAATTACCTTTACGTTCATGCCAGTAATTGTGGTTTCATTTGAATTACATGAATGACCAGAGACTCAATAGAGGATTGATTCCCATAGCACAGGCGGGGTCAATTTCCGAACGCACCCGCATCAAACTGTGCCTGGTTCCATGAACTATTTCAGACGATTTTCAATCTTGTGTCTTGTTACAAAAGATTCAATGCCAGATTTAAATACGCATTTAAGGTCCTTGCTCCTATTTAGTGTCATAAAACAAATACTTTTTGAAGCCTTCTCCTCATGGCTGGGTTAATAGATTAAAAAAGATACATATATTTATTATAGATTAATAATAATTATATTAACATTATCAACTTACATTTTTTTCGTATGACTACTACTTTTGGGAGAGTCCTTTGCCCAGCAATGGGACAATATGGGCTAGATAAAAAAAAAAATATTTTTGCAAAAAAAAATTTAACAACATATTATTTTTTCCCTACTCTTTACAAACGTTTTGACTTTTATCAATCAATCTTTCCCAAAGAAAATGGTTTTAAAGGTCACAGGGGCGGCATGCGGTAGTATGAGTATGTGTGCATCTAACTCCAGCCGAGACGTTCAAGGGACAATACGCCTTAACTTTGTAAAGTTAAAATAATGGTCTCTAACAATATTCTCTCCCCTTTGTGTCGTCGGTCATGCAATTTTTCAATCTAATTCAAATTGAGGAGTTTCGTGTTCGGTAGCAATTTCTTCAATGTATTTTGGCACATGATTGCTTTTACCGTTTCTTAACGTAATGTAAGCAAACATAGTTATTTAGATGTTTTTTTTCTGTGATGTGACAACTTGACAAATAATGTTATTGTTCCGTGTCGTCTTGGCTGAGTTTCTTGCTTATTCAAGTCTTTGTTGAATATACCTAGAATAGAATGGAATAGAATAGAATAACCTTTATTGTAACTTTTTGACGTTGTGTGTTACTTAGTAAGCATGTCGTTAGGTATTTTCATTATATTTTAGTTGACTATGATCGTTTCATCGTTTGTGCTTACAATATTCTGTCTACTGTCTAACAGGCAGTCTTTTTAGTCCTTCCGATATTGTTCTTCTTGTTAACTTTCTGAACGATTTTCTCCTAGGCATCGAACTTTTACCGATATGTCAATTACTCGTAATATTGGGCAGTTAGGATTTGCTGTCACCATAGATATAGATATTCGTGTGTCATGTCACCATTCGCGACATTACGTTTTCGTTATTTAATGAACAAGTTTTTTATACAAATACCTAGGTAGAAACGGTAGATAATGTATCTATCTACTTACCCATAAATAGGTAGGTATTTGGTAGGTTTTGTAAAGATGCTCATTGGACGCACCTACTTGTGTCATATCCTTCCAAATTTTTTCCCCACACACAGTTTTGCTTGATCTGAGGCTTGCTCAAGCCACGAATCGCGTTATACGATGTACAATCGTGGTCATTTCATCCTGATCACTTAAAAAAATTCGCTTGAATCCTGCGGCGCGGCGCCAAACCAAACCCCTTTCAAGTTTTCGTTTTGAGTGCAAGCAAAAATGAACTTAGCAGTGGTCGGGCGGAGGTGTCTTTGATGGTAGTAAGCGCCCACCATAAACTGTGTAGGTAACTACTTACCATTGTAGTTTTTATACATATCTACTTAGTGTAAAGGAGAGAATAGGAAGGTAAGTACCTACCTAGGTAACACTGTTCCGTTTCATTACGTAAGAGGTAGGCAAGTAAATAGGTACTAGCACGTACTAGGCAGTTTCTTATGTAAATTACAACTACGTAAAAGTAGGTAGGTATAATTAGCCGGGCTGTGCTAATCGGACACAAGTAATGACTATGTAGGTATAGGTAACCGGTACCTAGTAGGTACCTACCGGTTACCTACATAGTCGGTACGTAAACAAATCAAAGTCAATGTTAAGTTTATTTACCATCTACCTAGCGTCCGCTAATTTTATCAAGTACAAAAAAAAACCAAAGTAGTCTCACAAGGAGGTAGTAGTAAGCATTTTAATTCATGAATCCCCAAGCGACCACCGGTGGCCGCGCATTTATTGTCTTACTATTGTGTCTCTAATTGACGGTATCTGAAGGGTTAATTCATTTCCTTGTCGCCTGTTAAGATTGAGAACATGAAACATTGATGATTAAAGTTTAGGAATAGAACATTGTTAAAAAAGTAAATTTTTCAACTTCCGACGCTCAGAAAACATTCCAATCTTATCAACCAAGTAGGTAGGTATGTACTTACCATTGACAATGAACCTATGTCGGTCGTTCATCAATTCCTTCGACAGTTTGGGGCATTCCTTGCTCAAAACAACACACAAATCGTTCAACTTCACACCGCTTTGTTTACTAACAATCTCGATAAAATAATTACACTTATCACTGTCATTTGCACCCGTTATTATCTCAAACTCACTTAAATTAAGAATCCCTTTCTTTACCAACACATCTAGAATATTTGTTTCGCATAATTCTCGTAATAAAATATGTTTGTGTCGGAGCAAGCCGGCACAAACGTCACCCACCGCGGCCATCGTTCAACTAAAGTTGCGTTGAAAAAACTCCATTCAGTCCCCCCATTCAAAGTCGGAACAGATGCGAACAAGGCATGCTCCACTTGGGTACCTTACCCTTGAAAAGGCGCCTGTTTTTGGGATATTCTGTCCCTTTCGTTCTTCTTGTTTTAGATAGAGACAACGTATTTTCGTTTGATAAGAGAAGCTTACAAATTGTAAAGTTTATGAGTTCAAAAAGATCGTGAGATATATTCTGACCGAGAGATTTTTGTATGATATTCAATGGCTGTCTTATATTCTATGGAATATGATATGACAGATTTAGTTTGATAAGTATTTGGTACCTACAATATCAATGTTACTGGTTGCATGGTTGTAAACCTAACACTGTGGTCTGTCGATTAAGTAGGTACCCTGCTAACAGTATGCAAAGTTTGTTTTGTAAACGTAGGTACCTTCTCGCAACTTGGTCTTCGATAATAATGAAATCTATTCATATAAGTGGTTGGTAGGTAGAATATAATTATGCTACGTAGTGACACGGTGAATGTGTTACAAATGCAATCACGGTCGAATTGGGTCATTTATAAAATTGAAATACTGCGCTTTTGATCAATATGGCATTGACGGTCAGCCAGTATATGTATAACATACTATACTAAATATCATAATGTTTACTAGTCTTTGCCAGCGGCTTTGCCCGCTTCACGCTTGAATGTCGAAAAAATATCCAAAGGGAACATTTTTCCGGGACAAAATACCAACCACGTACCACTTATAAGCTGGATTTACAAATGAAAAAACACTTTTTTAAAACGTGCACTAGCAATAACTCCTGTATCGTGGGTGCGTTCACAAACATGGTATAAACTCACATAGATACTTGTGTATGACACCCAGACTAGACCCGGAACACCTATCTTTAGGCTATGCAAATATTTGTTCCGTGCGGTATCGAAACCGCGACACACAGCGCAGCTGTCAATCGCTCAACCGATGATGCACCAACCAAGCTGTCAAATGCTTACAACTTTAGTTTTAGAATTGCGAAACCCGAAACACGTGTCTAGTGGTTTTATGTAAAGAATCTATGTACAAACATTACTGTATCATGAAAAATCACAAAGTTGTAAGCTGGTTATGTCAGCAAAAATACATAAGTCGCCAGGCCATCCAGGCGACTGAGGAGGCTCCTAATGCCCGCTATGATCTGCCGTGGGCTGTAGCGTATTAAGTGTCGGTGGTGACCGTAGAAATATCTTGTATGGTGGTGCTGGTGACCATGCATGTGATCAACTTGTGACCTTTTTAAATATTTTGGGAAAAATATAACATGGTGTAAAAACTATTGGAATGCATTCAGTTAGTCATTGAGTTACTCATTCTGAATAAACTTTATTCAGGTTTCGCATTAACTAAAAAGTTTAAACTTATTGTATAGTGTATACTTACCTACTTAGGTTAAGCGAGTATCAGAAAATGTGTCATTGTGAACTCTTGGTGCCCGAGACGTACTTTATCGGTATTTGTTATTTTTTGTAGTGTAGTAATTAGCACTAAGCATACAAGTTTGTGTATCCAATTAGTTAATGCGATACAGCAAAAACAAAATACGCAACGGAAATATCACGTTTATTTCAGGCTAATCCTTTCTTCCTTACTAATATTATTAAAGCGAAAGTGAGTTTGTTTGATTGTTTGTTTGTTGCGTCTTCACGCCTAAATGGCAAAACCGATTTTGATGAAACATGGTACACGGATATACCATGTCCTGGAATAGGACATAAGGTACTTTTATCCCGGAAGTATGTTGCCTTTGGGATAATTTTCTGCTTTCACGCGGGCGAAGCCGCTGGGAGCAGCTAGTTTATTATAATTTTGTCAAAGCTGCCACAGAAATTCACACTTGACTACTATTCTAACCTTACCATTTCACGCTAGACCTTTACTGACTAATGACACCTGTGTTTCTTTAGTTGTCCTGGAACGTAAAGGGCAACTGCAACAGAAGCCCTGGAACGCAAAGGGCAACTGAAGGAACCGAAGGAACACAGGTGGGTTTTAGTCAGTAAATGTCTGACATTCCGTTTCTCATCTCCAGGAGTTGTCAGAAAGAACGGGGTGGGTTTTTAGTCAGTAAGAGTCTGACACTATCTCCCACTCCCGTGCAAAAGCGGGGGTTGTCATTGGACGATTTTCGCACACCAAATATTTTTTGTAATGGTATAAACCAGTGCTTGACTGCGATCCCACATGATGGTAAGCAGTGATGCAATGAGTGGGATAAGTTATACCTTTCTATTACAGTTCATGAGAAAAAGCCAGATGACAGGTGACAGACTGACAGACGGACCGACGCACGTGTTTCGGTTGAATTCAGAAACCTAAAAACAGAGTTCTAAACTAGTCCATGGTTTACCACCACCACTATATCAGCCGAAAGACTTCTACTGTTAGACATACGCCTCCCCCAAGCGTCGCCACAATGACCGGTCCTGTGCGTCACGCATCCATTCCCATCCAGATTCTCGCGACCCTGACCAGGTCATCGGACCACCTTGTTGGAGGCCTTCCAACGCTGCATCTTCCGATATGTTGTCGCTCCTCCAGAACCTTTCATCCCCATCGACCATCTGTTCTGCGTGCAAGCCATGCATGCCATGGTTTACCTAATACAAAATTGCAAACAAATCCGTTGACGCGAGATGGACTAGCCAAGAACAGAAACACATATTACATAGGTACAGAAGTCAATCTACATACAAAGCGCGCTCGAGCAACGCACACATAGACACCGCTCACGGACACCATATCTCGGAGCGTCTCGGCCCACTCGTCGAACAGTTCCGGCTCAAACGCTCGTAAGCGTGCATCCTACCGAGTGTAGGTATAAAAAGTGAAGTACATACATGAGATTGTCTTCTGTACCTTTCTATTTTGTGACAGAAGCATCCAAAATTACAAAATTACTTCATGACGATGTTGACTTTTTTTGTTAGACGAAGCCATAATTTGTAAAAGCATTTAGAGGATCGGACAGTGTGAAGTTAAGAAAGCATGTGTCATCAAAGACACTTCCGCCTAACCACCGCTAAGTTAATTTTTGCTTGCAGTCGAAACGAAAACTTCAAAGGGTTTGGTTTGGCGCCGCGCCGCAGGATTCAAGCGAAATTTTTTTTAAGTGATGATCAGGCAGGAATGACCGCGATGGTACCTAGCCATTTAGTTTTTGACACAAAAAACATATGTATAGTCAGTTTGTTTTCCATTAGAATGCGGACGCATCTTGCACATTCTAACGCTTTTGCAATATTTGTTAACAAGTGTATCAAGTCAGTCTTCTTGGTAAGCTTCCTGTGGTAGGTAGTCAATATTACAATACAATTCTCAGTACCATTTTATCAAGATCACGCCTGTGACAATGATTCCACTTATTATTGTCCATCACAATGAGACACAAAACTACGTCACTACTACGTTGTGTTTACTAAGCCACACCACGCCACGCCGTTGCAAACACAACCCAGCAAAGTGGGGGATTATAAGCCCCCCGACCCCAGTGCGAGTGCGGTGCTCCTGACTAGACGATGGTCCACTTATTGAGTGCCCGAAGTGTCTTTACACCTGCACTTTAGAGGACCTAAACAACGTCAGTGACGCCGCTATAAACGTGGCATCATACTGGGCCCAAAAACTTTGAGAGAAAAGAAAACCATCGATTCAATCACTCACAATATTTATCCACTAGAAATCAATTTGAGAACAAAAACAGCCAACTTCAATCGGAAAAACTGCCAAAAACCCACGCCAGTTTTTAGTATGCACTTGGTGCTTTTGAAAAACAAAACAGACTTAGGATGGAGGCCTAAGGCCCTAGGCCTACACGATAGGTTTTGCTGTCAGTTTTGCCACAGTCAATGTTTTAATGATGAAAAACCGACCGCGACCGAGGCGGAATTCGCCTGAGCCGCAGGCGAGGGTTTTTAGGAGCCGAGTGCTGTAGTGACAAACCACATGTATGAATAAATTTACGAAGAAATAAATCAACGGAGGTTGACAAGCGACTCCTGGAGTCCTGGGGCGCTTACGATAAATGTAATAAATTGTGACGGGGTGGAGCTGGCGCACTTTTCCGCACTCTTGCGGAAAACAGTAAATTGCGTGCCTAAGAGCGGTAGGGGTAGGAGTGGGTTTTGAAATACCTATTAATGTGTATTTAAAAATCTATTTTACGTAGGTCATCTAACACTGACAGGTTAGGTTAATCTATTTTTTTTTACACTACTTATGTATTTCACGTTAGGTTGATGAGAAATGATAGAAAAAAAAATCCCACTCTAGGTGAAACGGGAAGCTGGTATTTCTCTTTAAAGGAACCAACAGCTTGCTTGGCTTGTCTTTCTTATGACCGTCGTTTTCGTCAGCACATTGCCGGTTGAAGGCAAATCAAAAATTAATTTTATGACACCCATGTTTGCCTCATAATTTTTTGAGCTAGTTACATAGTTCGTTTTCTTAACTATTTAATTGAAAGGCTGAATAGTATTCAGGCGGTTAGTTGAAATAACACGCACGTTTGTGCATAGTCACGCCATCTATTGGCATTTCTTGGTATCAAGCGCTGTTTTTACGCTATCAGGTTTTATAATTTTTAACTTTATGCTACTTTAACTTGCTATTTTAGTTTTACTCAAACAATTAAACAATAAACGGAATAGAAAAACAATGAATCTACTCGCACAATGGAACTTGCACTACCAAATTTATAGAGTGTCCGTGTAATTCCGATTATAAATAAATAGAATCACTCAATGACTCCCTTGGGCGTCGTAAGCGAAGGATGAAATCTGTGGGATTCACGTAATAATGGTTTATTACGTGAATTCCACAGATTTTATTACCTGCGAATTGTGTAATCAACCAATACAATAATTTATTTAAGGAATGTTAGTTCTTTGCGGTATGAAAGCAGAATTTATTGACTATCTCGTTGATTTGCAAGCGGGGGCAGTCAAATAGAGTCTATTTGAAGCATAGTTTGTAACCGCAGATAGATGATGGTTTTTAGTCAGTAGGTACCTAATTCTGATTGATACTCGCAACTTCCCCTTTCGCTCCACTCATAGCGATAATTTCTGCTCCTGCATTCAAAGATTGTTCAGCCAAATAAAATATTCGGATTTGTTTCGAGCAAAGGGCTCAGTTTATAAAATTTTCGTTGGAGTTATGACAAGTGATGCGATTGTATTATTAACCCTTCAGATACCGTCAATTAGAGACACAATAGTAAGACAATAGATGCGCGGCCACCGGTGGTCGCTTGGGGATTCATGAATTAAATTCAATTCCCCTTTTTTTGTCCTTTTCTTCTACTTTTTTAATTACCTCGAGTAGTATATTATAGTGTTCGTATTATAACGTAACCATCTTTCTTAATCGATAATTAACTTAAATCGACTAAACTTTTTCAGTCTTCGTTTCTTTTTATCTGTTGTTAATTTTAGTGTAATGACTCTCTGTCACTGTCATTGTCATTATTGTTTGTTTGACGTTTCTTTCGTTGGCATTCTAACCTATATTTTTATTACACGAATTTGTGAAATTCATACATTTCTTTTGAAAATATCATCCGGCTTCGTTTAGTTAATGTTCAAATAGTAAACTGGTGTCATAGGTGTTATATTTGGCGGAGAAAATGGCACCCATAGTGAAAAATTCATTAGATGGTAAGTGTAATTAAGTTGCTGTCTGTTAAAAAATGACTTGATTGCAAAATAAAGTTTTCTTTGTTGAACTGGTGACAATATTTACTGTTTATTCTTATTATTTAAGTAACGAACCATAAAATAGTTTAAATACTTAACTTTTTCTTATAACCGTAATATAATGGCGTCATGTAAACATTACTGTATTCCTTCGTTGCAGACACAGACTCGGGCTCTGAATCTGACAGCGGGTCGAGTGCGAGCCATAGCAAAAGCCCTAGCCCTGCGCCTGGCAAAGAGGGCAGTCGTTCAAGGTATTATCAACAAAATACACTATCTATAGCAACAGGTTATTGTATATTGAGACACCTTGATTTGGTTTTTATAACATTCAACCTATGTATGGATTTTAACATAACATATCATTGATACCTAGTATTTATTTATATTGTTTTTGCTTTTTTTATATAGCCTCTTATTATGTGATTGTGAGAACACTGTAGACATTAAAAATTCTTAGATTACTTTCTATTACAACTCACTTTTTTTAGGAGTGTTTTTATTATGCTTTTAGGGTGTAATATTGACTGGTCTACACTGTTCTTACTTATTATCTATTAACCTTTCAAATACCGTCATTTAGAGACACAGTAGTAAGACAATAGATGTGCGAACGCTGGCATTTGCTTGGGGATTCGTGAACAAATACTGTAATATAAAAATTATTGTAACAACAACCACATTTTTTTTTATTAAAAGAGTAACCATGTAGTTTCTTGCTGGTTCTTCTCCATAGGAAATAAATATATTACTAACTTATGACATTTTATAAGTGCTTTTGTAGGCCCATGTGAAATAAATATATTAAAAATAACATTTAACACTTTTGAGTTACTTAAATGGATCAGCTTTCTATAGAAACGGTTTTACCGGCCTCATCTCGTTAAAACTGACTGAAAACAAAATTGATGTGTAAAAGTGTTTTTTGAAAACCTATTTACAAAATAAAGATCATTTATCATTTATCATTTATCATTTCATTTATCATTTATCATTTCATTTCAGGTCGGTCTCTCGCAGCCCAGCCAAGTCAGGGAGTGAATCTCCTAAATCAGCACACTCTGCCCAAACTGCCCATTCCAGAAGGTCTTCATATGTCTCCAGAAGCAAGTCTAACTCCCCCGCACATTCTAACAGATCTCGCTCAGGATCTGCTCAAAGCAACAAATCTGGGTCTTCAAGCCCCAAGACCAATGCCTCTGGGACTCCTAAACAACGAGCTTCAAGGTCCAGTAGGTCTCGTTCAGGATCAGCCAGTGCTAGATCTCGTTCCGGAACCCCTAAAAGCCGTTCAGCTACCCCAAAATCTGGACCTGGCAGCCCAAAATCTAGATCACAATCTCCTAAATCCAGATCACAATCTCCTAAATCCAGATCACAAAGCCCAAAATCAAGATCACAGACTCCTAAGTCTAGGTCACCGAGTCCAAAATCACTACCTGCGAAAAGTAGGTCTCGGTCCAAATCTGCAGCAAGTGCAAGCCCAAAGAGTAGAAAGACCAGATCTAGATCTGGAAGTGCATCATCTAAGAGTCCTGTGGCCAGGCCGGAGGTCCATGACAGCAGGTCTAACTCACCAGGGCTTATGATTGATGATGCAGAGGCTAAGGACAAGTCCAAGAGTCGCTCAAGGTAAATACTTTATTTTATATTATACCAACAGTTTTAATAAGTATTTGCTGATTCTTCTAGATTGCTAAAAAAAATCTTTGAGTAGATTTTCATATGGCCATCCAATGATACTGTAAAGTTAGAACCACATTAGGACGACGCACACGTGGACAACGCTTGATTTACGTACGTAACACGTTGCGTGACGTGGATTTAGTGTAGCTCTACAAGACGCGCCCAGATCGGCGTACGTGGCACGCGTGTCCGCAGTGTAGTTCTACCTTTGTACGTAGAACGATAGCGCGTGGTGTCGCGTGGATCTAGTGTAGTTCTATAAGTCTAGTTTCCATATAAACTGTATGGAGACCGACGCGCCTAGATCGACGTACGTGACACGCGTGAGTTCTACCTTTACTCTAGCTAAGATACTGGCAGAAGCAGTTTTCTATAAGTTCATAAAATCATTAATATTTGCTCCATAATGTTTCAGATCTGGTTCAAGGCATTCAAGATCAAAGTCCCGCAGCAAGTCCAAGTCTAAGAGTCGCTCACGATCGGGCTCTCATGCTTCCGAACCTGATATTGGTAAGTAGTTACTATTTATTTGTATTTGTTTTATTTATTGTGAATAGAATAGTATTTTATTCAGAATCGGTACATATGTCTTGGCCTGATTTTACAAATTGATCACTTCATGATATGGCCAACTAAAATTGGCCAGATTGTTTTAAACATTAAAGTTTGATAATATTTCTATCTTCGTTTGGTCTACTTGCTTTAGACCTTTTATTATCATTGAAATCCTACATCAATGGCCAAACAAGGGTTGACATATCATGAAGTGTTCAATTGCAAGATCTAGCCACGACACATACACCAACGTTTTGAAAAATGTATGTGTCTAAAGGCATAGCTCAATAACAGATAAGTCAAACTAAAATATATAATTTCGTTACTCCCAGCATCTTACGCAGGGCGCAGACGTGTATCTTGTGTCAGATACCTAGCCATCGTACCAGCTACCGATGAATATTTGATCTCTATAGAATTAGTATGAAATTATTCACTCCCTGCACATACATATTCATTTTTTGTGTCCAGTTGCTTCCACTTAGCACATAGTTATGACGGTTAAAAAGTGGTCGGTGTCGGTAACTGGGACAAAAAGTGACTCCGTTTGCGCAGCGCCTTAGTCATCTACACAAAATCAGGCACTGATCGGCGAAATGACGGTCACATGTTTGATATATTATGACTCTGAACATAATTTCCTTATGAACCAAATCATTTTTCCAGGTGAAAAGAAAAAGCGTGCAGTACTATCAGACTCGGAAAGCGACGGCGGCACTAAGGGCACTCCTAAACGCAAGAAGGCTGGTTCAGACAGCGGCTCGGAAACCGGCGACAAACCTAAGAAGAAGGCGATGAAGATCGTCGACACGGATGACGAGGAGGAGAAGAAAGATGGCGATGGTGGTATGTTAATCAATATTACTGGATATTAAATAAAATACTATTACAAACCTTAGTTTCACCTAGACGCCCCTAGCGAAGGGAATTACAAAGCGTTCTCCGGCTACCTTAGGCGCGGGCTTACAAAGATCGAATAATGGGTAACCGAGACCGAGACGTCGAATGCTCGTAGTGTACCACGGGTTTCAAAGAGATGTTAGCAAACCGTTTGGGCCCAGCAGTGTCGATGCCTGCTGATATGATGATACTTGGAGAGCGTGTCAGACTTTTACTGACTAAAACCCACTCCTATATTTCTTCTTTTCCTGACGTCTCAGGACCCCGAGGTTCCCATAATACATCCACCTAAAACGCAGCGTTGCAAACCTCCCACAAGGTGAACCAATGACCTGGTAAGTGTCAGGAATGCGGTGGATACGATGGACTAGAGCTATGTCCAACAGTGGACGTCCTTCGGCTGAAATGATGATGGTGATACATCATTTTAATTCCACAGTGACTGCTGACGCACTGTTCGGCGACGCGTCAGACATCAGTACAGAAGACGAGGGCGGTGCGGCCGACAAAGCGTCGGAACGTTCAAGGTCGCGCAGTCGCTCCCGCAGTCGCAGCCGCTCTCGCAGCCCGGGAGACGCGAGGAGATCTGGTGATGAGGCACGCAGGAGTGGTGACGAGGTATTAACTTAATCTGTACTACACTATGGTATGCGCTATATAAGTTAACAATAACTGTCATTGACCTATTTAGACCTCGATCGGTTGTCGATCTATTCACATTAATAATCTCAAAATCAGAAATAATTACGTAAAGCAGTTGTGAATCGACATCAGATCTATTGATCTGTATAAAAGTTTTTCGCCAACTGAGTGACAACAATAATATGTGATGAAGTTACTATAATATAATATAATATTCCACAACTATCACACAATGCTGTCTAGTCCCAAGCTAAGCAGAGCTTGTGTTATGAATACTAGACAGCTAATAAACATACTTATATATTTCTAAATACATACATATTATAGATAAATTACACCAAGACACAGAACAAATGATTATGCTCATCACACAAACATTTGTCCTGGGTGGAAATCGAAACCCACGACCTCCGGCATAGCAGTCAGTGACACTAACCACTAGACCAACAGGCCAGTCGAACTACTAAGTCTACAGGCCTATAAAAAATTGAATAGGTATACAGGGTTATATGTAAAACACTGGCAACCTCTCAGGACTGTGTTACTAACATCATAAACAACAACTTTTGTTCTATGACTAAAAAAAAAATTACATAAAATATGTTAGTTCATCACATTTTCATATAAAAATAAAAATATTTTTAGTGATACTTACATTGAAATTTTAATAAAACCTAACAATTTCAGCAAGAGCCTGCCAAGCCAGAAGAAGAAGAAGTGGAGATCCCAGAGACACGTATTGATGTGGACATGCCCAAGATCTGGACGGAGCTGGGCAAAGAGCTGCACTTTGTGAAGCTGCCCAATTTCTTGTCGGTGGAGACAAGGCCTTACGACCCCAGCACTTATGAGGATGAGATTGATGAGGAGGAGACCTTGGATGAGGAAGGTCGAGCCAGGTGAGGGTTCTTCGAAGTATTTATGTTATATAACGTAAAGTGTGGTCTTGAGTCCAAGGAGGTCAGATATGGTAGTCATTCCATGTATCCTTTTGATGTTCAACCGTGTTCAGTTTAGTAGCTGACTCCAACATGGTTGGAATAATTATAATATGCGAAAAGATTCCTCGTCATGATGTCATTATAGAGACCTACTTTTTGCCAGATATGTTTTGAGTTCCATATCAAAAACATAGTATAAATCTTATTTTTAAAGGTAGTTAATCATACAATGAGTTCTCCCTACCTAAAGTGGACAGAGAGGGTGTGTCAGACTTTTACTGACTAAATCACCACCTGTGTCCTTTGTTGTCCTTTGCGCTTTAGTGTCACAGTAGGTATTTTCAAACATGCCCGCAGCCCTGACCGACATTATTCCTGCTGGGTCTTGTCCTTACCAAATGGCTGTACGACGAGCTTGATCGCTCCACCTGGAAATTGATTTCAATGTCTCAAATTAAGCCAGTTAGGTCTTTAGTCACATATATTGACTGGTCACACTATTTATATTTTAATTTCACTGGGGCATCAGCTTGGTTGCAGACGCGACTTCACACTGTATTCGCAATAGCTGTCCACCTCAGCATATTGCTTCGAGTTTGTTAATAAACAAAATTAAATAAAAACTACTTCCACGCCCACACTAAGAATTACTCTTCTATCGTGGGTGGGTTCATAAACATGAAAACAGACTCCCAGACCCGAAACACCTATAGTATGTACGTCATTCAAATATTTGTTCCGTGTGGGAATTGAACCCCCCATACGCAGTGCAAAAGCCAATCGCTTAACCAATATCGCGTTTTGTAACATTTATTTTAATTATGTATTTCATCATCATCACATTCCTGCCCTTGTCCCGTTTTATTTGGAGTCAGCGCAACACGTTTTAATTATGTATTTATTAAAAAATATTCTTAATAATATTTGTTTTATTCCAGGCTAAAATTGAAGGTAGAGAACACAATGCGCTGGCGCACAGTGTTCGACAAGGAAGGCAACGCGGTGAAGGAGTCCAACGCGCGGATGGTGAAGTGGTCAGACGGCAGCATGTCGCTGCACCTCGGCTCCGAGATATTCGACGTGTACAAGCAACCTTTACATGTAAGTACACTCTGGGACAATGTGTTTAGGCGACAGATTGCAAACTGTGTGAAATTCGGCTCGTGCTGTGGGTGTGGATTTGAAAAATCGTGAGAGGGTAAATAAACTAAACGCATTAGAAAAAAAGTTTTTCATCATTGTACCGTTATTTATTTATCTCAGTCATTTAAATCAAGAGCATATTGTATCTATTATATTATATTTAAAGGCGCCAATAATATTTTGTCCGGGAATATTACGTATTAATAGAAAGTTAACAAAACACGCACCTAACATCATTTCCAACCCGACGAAAAATCGTGTATCGAACTATAAATATCAAAATATTCACCAAACGGGTTGTAAGGGTGCGTTTTTAAAAATAACTATAGGACGACTATGAAACTAAGATGCATTACTGCTAAACGTTTTGAAGGTGAACTATAAAATTAAGTCTAAAATAAATGATCCATGAAATGTTACGATATTTTCATCATTTCCGTAAAAGTTCGTCAAACTGTATTTTTTTCTTACTCTGTCTCACAAAGCACATAACGCCCCGCGCCCGCATCTTCCTCAGTTTCCAAACAGGCCGCCGAGTAAGTGGACGCGTGATCACAGTGCAATTGGTGCTCAAAATTTATTGTTAAAAATTTACGCAAGACGATTGTCACGCATCACATCATTTCCAAAAAGACGCATTAAACTGTAAGTAACGAATATATTTATCTGATACATTTTACATATATCCCGAATGTTCGCGTGTGTCATACGAGATTATTATTATTACGTTATTACTGTATTTTGTGAGCAAGTTTCGACTTGAAATAAAATAAGTCATTTCCAGTAAGATCATCTCCAGTAAAATGTTAAAGACGGAAATGATTCTTGGTTACTGGTAATGACTATTAACTTTGCTTCTTCTTAGTTTCGTGTGGATGTGTGTGTTATCAACACCAATTAGTGACAATTTACTCATTAATATGATATATATGAAGTAGTACAAGTCCCAGACGAATCGCAGCTCGTCTCGGACTTGTACCTTTAAGCAAGATAAAAAATATTGTTCTAGGTTTGGTGATCATGAACAAAAAGCCATCGACAGCCAATCTATCAGCCTACAAGCGTAAAAGGTACGCAGAACTTAAAAATTACCCAGAAATGTACGAAAGAGAAAAAGAAAAGGAACGACTACGGTATATCAAAAAGAAAGAAAAAGGACAAGTTATTCCTATTGATGAAAAATCACCAAGGGATCAAAGGCAACAAAGGAAAAAATGGCGTGAAGCATCAAAAAGGTACAGGGAAAATAAAAAACGTAAGGAAAATGTAACTAAGTTACCAGAAATAGTACTGCTTGAACATCAGGACCAAGAAGATATATTAGTTAAAAAGACAACACAAACGACTTCAGTTATAGAAGATCCTTTAAATTCACCAGCTACGAAAATAAGACGCATAAAGTACAAAGAACAAAAAAGACGTAACATGTTAATTAATATTATACAAAATTTAAGAAAAGAAAATGAGAGTCTAAAGAAGAAGTTAAGAAAGGTGTCAGTGGAAAAATCACAGTTGATTTCAAAAAAGATAGAGAAACGGGGTAAAAAAGGAACAGCTCAAGAAACGCAAACAAAGGAAAGATTATCAATACTTATTATGAAGTTTTTTGAACAAGATTCAAACAGCGTAATTATTCCTGGCAAAAAACAGTACATCACTCGAAATAAGGTTCAAAAACAAAAACGACAGTTAACATTACCATTAAAACAATTACATAACAAATTTATATCAGAGCATGGAATTCCTGTTAGTTATGCCTTTTTCTGTAGACATCGCCCATTTTGGGTTATCTTTCCTAGCAAAGCACTCAGAGAAACTTGTGCCTGCATAATTCACAGTAATATAGATTTGGCAGTTCTATGTCTGCATAAAGCGAATATAATAAAGGAGACTAATTTTGAACAGATTTTACAGTCCCTATGTTGTTCTCAATACAACGATCAATGTTTGAAAAGAGACTGCCCTTTATGTAAAGATAATGTTTTACCCTATAACGAATTTTCAAATGATCAAAGCCTTACACTCTACCAGTGGGTTCGTTGCAAAGAAACTGTAAAGACTAAGAAGGGTATGAAAACGCAATATATTACTACGAAAAAGGCAACTGAAATGACTCCACTACAAGTTATAGAAAAACTAGATTACCAGCTACCAAATTTTTTCAAACACACATTTATTATAAACGTACAATACAACACTATGAGACACAAGAAGAATAATCTAATTGTAACAGAAGCATTCATACATATTGACTTTTCAGAAAATTTTGGACTCAAATATGGAAAAGAAGTGCAGAGTCTTCATTTTGGGCCAAGTCGTAAAGAGATTTGTTTGCATACTGGTGTCATATATACCTACGACTTCCATCGTAGTACCATTGGCTACACTACCTGTGCATGCACAGTTAGTCAGTGCTTGAGACACGACGCCGCTGCCATCTGGGCGCATCTAATACCCATGATTAAACTACCTATACAGATAAATCCTTTTGTAGATACCATCCATTTTCAATCTGATTCTCCAAGTTCCCAGTACCGCAATAAATATATCTTCTACATAATATCAGTTCTTTGGAAGGATTTCCCACAACTTAAGGCAATAACCTGGAATTACACTGAAGCTGGACATGGGAAGGGTGCGCCAGATGGGATTGGAGGAGTGCTAAAACGGACTGCAGACAATCTTGTGACTTTTGGTCAAGACGTCAGCACATTTGATCAGTTCATAGATATTGTAAAACAGAACATTGAAAATATTACCATAATGACTATCATTGAAGATGAGGTTTTAGCCAAAGAAGCTCTACTTCCCAAAAACTTGAAACCGTTTCATGGCACGTTAAATGTTCACCAAGTCTTATGGAAAAAAGATATATTTAATCTCGTATTCAGGAAAGTCAGCTGTTTTGACTGTGATTATTTTTGTGTTCACGATAAACATTTAGGATTTTTGAAAGTTCTCAACTCCTGTGCTTCTGAAGAAGAACGCCCTGGACCGAGTTCTGGAGACTCGAATACCCCTGAATACGTAGCACCTCTCGTTAGGACTAAGAAATCTCGCCGTATTCTTACTAATGTGACAAATACATCCCCTAACATTAATATCATTTCTAGTACACCAAAAAATATTGTTATTTTGTCTAACAAAAAGGTTTCTTTTAATTTAAATAAATAGAAAGGTATTAATATTTTAAATCGTGGCTTGATTTGATGATATTTTTACTTTGGATAGCAATGATAGAAGAAAAATTGTACCAAAAGTGTAAGTGCAAAAAATATCTAGTTTAACTATTATAACTATTTGGCTATTACAATGATAAGTGTTGAGTATTAAAGTACTTAATTTTTTAATTTTATCTTCACAAATCGATAGTGTTTCATGTACCAGATGAACCCTCAACGGGATTAAAACGACCGAAATTTAACGGTGTTTATTACTTGCTCGAGATTAAGTGTTGAAAGCATATTTTTAATCATGTAAGCTTTTAGAAGTCCAAATATTGTTTAAAGATAATACGAAATTGACAAGACTGATTATGTTTCTACGACTGATTTTACCAAAGAATTATTGAAATGTTTAAAGAAATTAAACTTGTGTTGATTATAATGATATTTTATTCATAAACCCTGAGTTATTATAGATTATACCATTTGAATCAACTCGGATAATTGATCTATAGACATATTGTTTGTAACAACGGTAACAACAAATCATTGCCAGTCATGTCAGGTCATTTCCAGAAATGAGAATATCATTTCCTTCCTACTATTGTCATTTCCATAACTGCCAGAAATTTTAAAATATAATATCTCTTTAAAAAAACGTCTAACAGGTGTGCCTTTTACATATAATTCACATTTTTAGTTGTATAATTCATTAGACTTGCTCAAAAAACCGTTCGATACAACTTTAAAAATATTATGATAAAGTACACTGTAGAATCAAATTTAGTTTATTTACCCGAGAAAATATAGGTTAGAGTGAGGTGACAGATTGCGAACTATTTGAAATTCGACCAGTGCTGTGGATTTGACATATCGTAGGAAAGTATAGGTCAGAGTGATTTGTGATTAGGCGTGTGTCCACACAGCGAGCGGCCTCGCGAGGCATATGCCGCGCAAGAAAACTATCCCCACGAGAGCGTGGCAGCCTCGGTATCGTGCGGAAAGCCCGAGCCATTACCTATGTTCGTAATACGCGCGAGGCAAAAACAAAAAGCCAACACTGGATGGTTCAGGCGCTCGGTCGGTGAGATATCAGTCCATAAATCAATCAATATTCCGCTAAGAAAATGGTTTTATAAGCAGCTCTGTGTGGGGGCGCAGGCGGCAGTACGAGTATGTGTGCATTTAACTCCAGTCAGATGTTCTAGGACCTATACGCATTTACGTTACCTACTTTTCCACCATTCCAGGGCGACCACAACCACCTGTTCGTCCGACAAGGCACAGGTCTGCAGGGGCAGGCGGTGTTCCGCACCAAGCTGTCGTTCCGGCCACACTCCACCGAGTCGTTCACGCACAGGAAGATGACGCTGTCCCTGGCCGACCGCTCCACAAAGACGTCGGCCATCAAGATACTGTCACAGGTCGGCGCCGACCCCGATGCCGATCGGAAGTATCAGCTCAAGGTATGTGGGAAAAAATGTATTTCATATTTTTTTTTAGGAACATTAGCCTGGATAGCCAACTTTTACGTAAATTCGGATCTTTTTGGAGACCATTATCCACAATTAATAATTTTAACATAGTGGTTGTTCGATACGAACTTCACTCGATACGCCAAAAACTCGATATTTGTTTCAAGTACATATTTGCTTTTCTGAAGAACAGATGAAAAACAAATGTGTTTGAAAAGGGCATTAGCAATATGTGGGCTTGCTACAAAGCCCTAGAATGTATAAGGTCTGTAAGGTCAGGAGATCCATCAGACCGAAGTCTACCGAGTCGATCATTCACAGGAAGATGAGAATATCATTCATTGACCACTCCAGCAAGACGTTGTTGGCATGCAGATGTCTATGCAGTCGTTATTACAACTTCTGCGGGAATGAAACTGTTTAGGCAAAAAAACTAATCCAACTGTCGCCACTAGACGGAATAATTTTTTTCTCGGTTACTGCTCGTTATGATTCTGCAAGCTGCCATTTTTATCTGTATGCTGCAGTGAATTGAGTAGGGCACATCGTAGAATGGATGGTCGAATGGTTCTGTTATGGCGATCGCACATCAAAAGACGCAGCCTTGGTGCGGCCTCCCATAAGCTGGACAGATGATCTGGTGAAAGTCGCATGCGATGGATGCGATACGCAGGTGACACTTGGGGGAAGCCCAGACCAGCAGTGGATGTCTTTCAGTTGAAATGATGATGATTAACTTACTAACTTGTTAATTGCTAAAGTATCAAGAATGTTCAAATATTTTTTATGTTATTACAGAAAGAAGAAATGGAGCTCCGTGCCGCGATGCGTTCCCGCGCGTCGACGCGTCCCAAGCGGCGCGGCGCGGCGCGAGGCGCGGCCGGCGCGGCGCGGGACGACTCCGACGACGAGGGCGGCGTGTCGCTCGCCGCCATCAAGAACAAGTACAAGCAGGGACAGAAAGGTACCTAGCTATTATGTTTCATATTTATTTCAAGTCAAAAGTGAATAGATTACTTATAGGCTAGCGTGCTCCATCGTCGACCGCATCGCTTTCGTCCAAGTGTAATGACTGTTTCTTTCAAAATTAGTGGGTTATGTCTTGTCTAGGGTTAGGCCTTAGGTTTCTATGGGAGGCCAAGAACATTTAGCAATAGGTATATGGTGTTATTATGCTACGGCCAATCGCTATTGTGTAGCCGTTGTATGAAACTAACGGAGTTTCCTCTTTCATACAACACAATGACGATTGGCCGAGACTGGGCCCACATGTAAACTTAGCATTAGTGATCTGGCACGGTATGGAGCCACTACCCCAACTGTTCTTAACTATAGCTCATTCAAGTTGGTTATTCCTTCAGTAGATTTTGGAGTGTTCTACTTCCAGTCTTGAGAAAGCCACTGGACAGCCACCCAAATATAACATGATTATCTTTACAGCTTCAGCGGGCGCAGCGATCTACTCGTCAGAATCGGACGCCTCTGACGTTGAGACACGCCGCGCGCGCCGCCTCGACCGGGCGAAGGCGCTTAAGGACTCTGATGATGAGGGCAGCGACCAGGAGGAGGAGCATGCGGATGACCAGACCACTCCGAGACGGAACAGCAGCGCCAGTGGCTCTGGTAGCGCCAGCGGCAGCGAGTGATAGGTGTAGACAGAGAAAGTGGCTTAATTTCTTGAAGATCTTTGACATTCTAATTTTCTGTTATTATTTTGAAGATAAGGGGCTATGCATCTCCCGTAGTGTAGGGGATGTAGTCACTTCGACCTAAAAGATCTATTGTGACTCGCCACCTTGTTAGAGTAACTCTTTTAGCCGGGAGGCTTCCAGGAAGTCTAGAATACTCCTTTAAGATACTCCAGCTTTAAGAGTTTTAATCTCTTCCGGGCGAATAATTCGTCTGCCCAGATGGATACTCCGTTTGTGTATTTTCTGTTACTGTGTAATATATGATGGCCACCGACCGTACCAGAGCGTATTTTGCGACGTGTTAAGGGAAATTGAACCACTTTTGAAGTGGTTAGAGTTCGTATTTGCATGACATGATTTTATATTATTATTTGACATTGCAAAATGTGTTCCGACGCGGCCTAGTGGGTAGAAAACTTAATTTATCCAGAGAAGATCTTATATCTCCGCACAGTGAGCGGTCGTTTGTAGTAGTGAACCAATTAAAGCTGACCTCTTATTCTATTGAAACTTCGTACTACAATTGGCGAGCTGGAGATCCACTATAAGACTTTCTGTAAAACACGTTTGATCTGACCCACATGGGTTCCGAAAAGAGATGTGCCGTTGCTGGCAATATGGGAATATTGCCACCAATATTCATACATCGGGCAATATTCTCTCCAATATTCCCACTTCACGGCAATATTGCCGGCAACGGCACATCACTAGTTCCGAATCATCGTCTTCTGAAACGATCTTCTTGACGATTATAACTTGTCACTACAAGAAATATTTCCCTGAAATATGTGATAATGTGCATGATTTAATCCACAACGCACGGCGTGAATGAGTTACATTAAGTAAATTTTGACAAAACTGTATTGTTACAGTATTCAATTAAGGACTGTGTATTATTATAAGTTGTAAATATAAATAGTTATGTAATAATTTGAGTATTATTTACGTAAAAGATTTTTTTATTATTTTGATAATAATATCAAACGATATTGTTATCGGGCTGAGGGTTACTCATATATATGTACACTATACACTACACACGATGACCTGGTGAGGGTTGCGGGAGTCCGATGGATGCGAGATGCACAGGACCGTTCCTTGTGGCGACACTTGGGGGAGGCCTATGTCCAACAGTGGACGTCTTTCGGCTGAAATGATGATGATGATGACACTATATACGTACACAATAAATATATACTCACCTACATCTTTTATGTATATTTATACATTCATATATATTTCCAAGTTCACAACACACATTCACTAACACTAAACATACATACACAAAGGGAGCTCGAGGAGCCCCGGTATGATGGCTAGAAGGAACGGCGTGGGTTTTTAGTCGGTAAGAATCTGACACTATCTCCCGCTCCGCTCAAGAGCGGGGGTTGTTATTAGATGATTTTTCCCACCATAAAAAAAAAAAACACTAAACACAACATACACATTGACGTGACGCATTGGACACGCACACTGTCAATGACGCGCCGGCGACTTATTTTCTTCTACCGCCGAGTTGTAACATTCCAGTTACATTTCGTTTCTCACCAGTCACGATCTACGCTGCTCGCTAGACAGACGTGCGCTCGCGCCGGTAAAATAACTGTGGACAGTATCTACCCGCGCTTACTTTATAGCTGTGCTTGCAAAGACTATACAACGTGTAACATTAAATGCGCGAAACCACAGACACCCCAAATGATTTTTAAATCAATTGACCTAATTCTGTGACAAAAAATTATTAAAGATTTTATGGGCAGTTTTAGTTTGTTTGAAATTCGTATCTGCATTGGAATAAGTATTATTATTACCTCTCCGAGAAAATTGAATTGGACTACAACCATTTGTGTTTGTTTACCTATTTGGGCGGATTTGCGCACGTGACGACTTGACCTAATAATAAATAGACAGGGCAACATTTTTAAAGATTTTTTGAAAAATGTAACCTGTATTAAAAAGTGGTTCACCTGATTCTGCTCGTTATTCTGATCAAACTAATTTTAGGTTTTGCGCATTTAACGTTACACGTTGTATTATAATTTCACTGCCATAATATACCAGCTCGTACTTGGCTCATTGGCGCCTTCTATTCAACAGTGTTGTAGTGTTGTGTGTAAGGAAGATACCTGGAGATCCAGACAGGACTTATATTTACTCGACACCTACCCAGTGAGTATCTACATCACACACACACCACCCAAACACCCAAAGGGCAAGCGCCCGTAAGAATAATGTGTAAACTCTGAAACGTACTTATTCAGGAGAAGCAACAACAAATACTAAAATTTGTCTAGGCTTCTATAGAAATCAATATACAGTGCGTTTCACTTAAGCAGTTCCTTTGGCGTAATGTTGGCTCCCCTGTCTGTCTACATAAAAAAGAAGGGAAAAAGGAAAAAGTTGCCTACTCTACCAAAATTGTTCCCCGAAATGCGAAACGAAATCGATTTTAACGGAAGTTGCAACACTTTTTGGAGAGTTATGAGGGGAATGGGATTTTATTTAAAAAAAAAGCAGGTCTAAAAGGAAGTCGTTAATAGAGCGGTACGATATTGTGGCGTAGCGTTTTCAGTATTTGAAAGAATTGCAGGACAATCGGAATGGAGCCCAGCGTCCTAAACTTTATACGAAAATAGTTAAAAAAAAAAAAAAAAAAAAGGCAATTGCTAAAAGTAACGAAGTATCAGTTAATCTCCCTAATATTAACCCTTCAGATACCGTCAATTAGAGACACAATAGTAAGACAATAGATGCGCGGCCACCGGTGGTCGCTTGGGGATTCATGAATTAAGTAATTTAATTGCTAAAAATATTGCATCACAATTTTTCCGTAATGATCAAAACATTAATCGCTCCACATAGAAAAGGTGTAAATTGTTAAAATCTCCAAAATCTAACTTACATGCAACTTTTCTATGTGAAAGCTGATGGAGCGAAAGTTTAGATCATTTTTGTATTTAAAATTATACTTGTTATTGCCGCGAATCATATTTTGATAAAGTTACAACATGTCACTGGCCTGCAAATTGCAAAAAACGTAAGAGAATTTGAATTTCGCGGGCTGGTTGGAGCATTCATCTTAAGTGAAACGCACTGTAGTAAACCTCTAAAAATCTGCTATTTTCCGTGATCTTTATAATTTTTATATATAAAAAATATAAAGAAGTACAGTGCGTTTCACTTAAGACGTTCCTTTGGCGTAATGTTGGCTCCCCTGTCTGTCTACACAAAAAAGAAGGGAAAAAGGAAAGAGTTGCCTACTCTACCAAAATTATTCCCCGAAATGCGCAACGAAATCGATTTTAACGGTAGTTGCAGCACTTATTGGAGAATTATGAGAGGAATGGGACTTTATTTAAAAAAAAGCAGGTCTAAAAGGAAGTGTTATAAAGAGATACGATATTGTGGCATGGCGTTTCCGGTATTTGAAAGAATTGCAGGACAATCGGAATGGAGCCCAGCGCCCTATACTTTATTCAAAAATAGTAAAAAAAACCGCAATTGTTAAAAGGAACGGAATATAAGTTAATGTCCCTAATATTAAGTAATTTATTTGCTAAAAATATTGCAACACTGTTTTTCCGTATTGCCAACATTACGGCAAAGTAACTTCTTAAGTGAAACGCACTGTACCTACATCAATAGAGAATCCTTGCACATTTAATCAAGATTTTGAAAGACGTCAATTTTTCTGAAATTTTTTTAAGTGTTTAATAAAACGCGTATTTTCTGGAATAAGTTTTGTGAAATATTCGAGTAAATCACGGATTTACCGAATGCCAACAGAGTTTTCAGGTGTATCTCTATTTTTTTGCATTGCCTCTTCATCAAACAGCGCGTTAAATTGCGTTAGATGAAGCAACAAGCTTCTAAAGCATGCTCGATGTTGTACTCTTAATAAACTAGTGCGCCTCACCATTATCGATTGCATCACTGCTTACCATCAGAATTACAGGGTTATTTGTAAAACACTGGTAACCTCTCAGGACTATGATATTAACATCATAAACAACAACTTTTGTCCTATGAGTTTTAAAGATTTATCAAATCAAATCAAAATAAAAAAATGTTTATTTACTTTCAGAAATTACCCTCCTAACATCAACATGTTATTTGACAGAAAAACTTAAGCACATAGCATATCATATTTTAGTTCATCAGATTTTCTTACAAAAATATAAGTACTTTTATTGAATATTCTAAATATTACGAAGTCTACGCGAAGCAAGCGACACTACAATTAGCGAAGGGGAGCGGGGATAAGGCGGCGGGATTGCTTGATGCGTTTGCGTCGCGTCTTACAGACGTAGGTAGGTACAGCAAATACAGAGTTGAAATGTGTTAGATAGAACAACGAAATCTTGAAGATTTGTTTTTGGTAAATAAATTGTTTTGTAAAAAATCATAGAACAAAAGTTGTTGTTTACGGTGTTAGTAATACAATCCAGCAAGGTTGATAGTGTTTTACTAACCCTGTATATATCAACCCCTACTAAAATTATAAATGCGAAAGTAACTCTGTCTGTCTGTCTGTTACGCTTTCACGTAAAAACTACTGAACGGATTTAGATCAAATTTGGTAGGTAGGTAGAAGAGACACTGGAATAACACATAGGCTACTTATAATTCCACTGCTGAGCACGGGTCTCCCGCGCGATATAAACTGTAGTCCACGCGGGCGGAAAGCTATACAAAATAAAACAAATAACAGAGACCATAAGAACCATTTAATAAATCGCTTGTTTCGTCGTCAATCTTAAATTGTCAACAATTTTCAAATTCACTTCTCCTTCGTAAACCATTTTCCCGACAGCAATGATCTTCCATAGGCCTGCATCTTGCGTCGTTATATTGGGTATGGTGTACCCACAGGTCGACATATCTATTTGGGTTCGGTTGTAGAACCTATCGAAGGTAGTCCTGGGCGCTACCAACTCGCAGCTCTCAACATTTGGTATTGGGAAGGCTATGCTGACATGCACAGTCTCGCTTGAGTTCAGCGGCTGTTCACGATCTAAGACTAAACTAATTGTTGAATTAGGTGAGATTGTTGATAGCCTCAGTGGGACGTATTCTGAAAATAAAAGTGACATTTTAGTTTTTTTTGTGTGGTCTGCCGCACTGCCGTGCTCAAGCTATAATGCCGTTATATGATTTTTTTTTCTGTCGACGGGGAAAATCATCATTGACGAAACCCGCTCTTGGGTGGAGCGGGAGACAGTGTCAGAGTCTTACTGACTAAAAACCCCGCGCCGTTCCTTCTAGCCTTCATACCGGGGCTCTAGTTTCCTTTCGGATAACCCCGACCCCGGTAGGCTTCGACCCAGATGGGCCCCTCCTGTTGCTGACAACTCCTTGAGGCGCGCGGGAACAGTGCGCGCCGTCGACGCCTTGGCTCGGTCCGGACAGTTACCGGACGATCGGACAGCGAGCTACCCATGGCTCGCCGTCCGCGAGCCCGCATGCCGTTATATGATAAAATCATATTTTGAGTTACGCACAAAAAGCAGCGTAGAATTATGTATAAACCAGGGGAACTTTACGACAATTTTATTATTTTATCTGAGTTAACAATTAATATTCGAAAAATACTGCTTAGAGAGATCGATATAGAATTTAAAGCGTCTAAAAACGAAAGCCCGCCAAATGTCAGATAACGGCACTTTAGCTTTACGACGGCAGCGCAGGGCAAGCTATGAGGTTGTAGCGACATCTATGACGCCACATAAGAACTACGAAGAAAATACGAAATCCTGCATCGCGCAATCAAAGTTCTCCGCGCGATTTGAACATATACGACAGCTCGACATCAACGTCGGGCAGTAGCCCGATGAGCGACATCTATGACGATAGATGTAGCGACATCTATGACGCCATAAGCTTGTCGGTGGTGGGGTTCGATCTCGTCTTAGGACGTTGCTGGGGGAGGGCAGTAAGAGACGGGCTGGATCGAGTATTTAACAGTTTAGTATTTTTTGTTCTTATTCTTATCAGCCGTATGAGCAGTGACCGCTGGGCAAATGTCACCACGCAGTGGGTTCCTGCAAAGGGAAAGCGCTATCGAGGTCACCTTAGAAAGAAGTGGCGAGATGATCTGGACGCGTATCACGAGAACTGGTTCGAGACGGCGCGAGAGAAGATCGAATGTCTGGAAGGGCTTGGGAGAGGCCTTTGTCCTGCAGTGGGACAGTAACGGCTAGGGGAAAAAAATCTTATCGGTGATGGCTTCGTATTTAGTCTAACAGGGTATCGTCCCTGGGCGCAGGGTTCCGTCCACTTAGCCTGCTACGCTGATCTTTAGCCATGCAGAAATTCTCAGTATGGGAAAAACAATAGACAATTAATAATTCCTTGAATAACCAAGTAGGTACGTATATTTATGATTTGTATAGGCATTTTGTCTAGTTAATATAAGACTTATATCGAATAGGTACGAGAGTGCAGAGATAGGTACTATTTAAGTAGCCGGTTGAGTGCGACTCTTCGTTGAGGGCTAAGGTTGAACGAAATAGTGACTTAAATAAAACGACGTGTTTCTATAATAGCACAGGTAGAGGCAGCAAGGTGGGTCCTTGCTGGCGATGAACCAGCTGATATACAATACTAGCTAATATATAATATGCAAATTCGAAGCATTGGTAAGTCATAACAATGATTGACCTTTTCCCGCATGTAAATAAAAGCCACTAAGATATTTGTTGTTATCTACGAGTACAAATAGGCCTCAAGGAAGGAGGTGTCAGAAAACCATAGGGGCCCAGCAGGGTCGAAGCCTACTGGGGCCAAGGGTTTGTTTCTGAGAAAACTCGGCCCTGGAATGAAAGGCAATGAAGGAACAGGAGTGAACTTTTAGTCAGTAAAAGTCTGACTCACCCTCCCGATCTGTCCAAAGAGCGGGGTATGTCATTGAATGATTCTCTCATATACAAAAAAAAAGCCAAGGAGGCGTTCGTTAATTGCGTAATTTTAATATAAATAAGCTTTATTATAAATTGTAATTTGGTTATTGGGTCCTCTCAGTGGCGGATATCTTTAAATCAAAAGGAGGGTCTATCAAAATACATTTCTGGACGGACGAGTTGGGGCCACTGCGTAGGCGTGAGTCTGTGGACGGCGAGCCAAGGGGCCTCGCACAAGCAGGGGCTCTTTATGAACGAGGGTTTTTATAATTGATAGGCTCGCATTTGTCCACTATTTCACCTGATGGTAAGCGACGATGTGGTCGAACAATGCGTTGCGACAGTCACTGTTTCGTTTTAGAATTTATGAAAGAAAAAGCCCTTGCTGATGCGCCTTCCCCCATGTCTAAATTAGTTCTCGCTATACCTCTATCCATCATGCCCAGGACCTAGAGCATGACGTTTAAAGTAAGATTGTATTAATCTTGTTTCAGTGTGGGTAAGAGACAGAGCTATACCGGTTGTCTAGCGCCATCTCTTACCCACACTGAAACAAGATTAAAACAAACAATCTTTGAACGAACGTCATGGTAACCCCGCAGATCAGACGTAACACCGTCTGACCGTCTGGTTGGAGGATCCTCCCTTTTCAATGGAGGTGTGCGGGACTTTTAAACCCTGTTCCGCATACCTTTAAAGTCTTTTAAACATAGACCTATTTATTATTATTATTTTGAAAATAAGGGGCTATGCATCTCCCGTAGTGTAGGGGGTGTAGTCACTGCGAACTAAAAGATCTATTGTGACTCGCCACCTTGTTTGCTCTTTAAGCTCGGAGGCTTCCAGGAAGTCTAGAATACTCCTAGCTTTAAGAGTTTTAATCTCCTCCGGGCTTATAATGTGTCCAGATCCATGGCCCAGATGGATACTCCGTTTGTGGATAAGGGGCCCGCATTCACACAAAAGGTGCTTAGGCGTCTCCCTCTCCTGATTACAGTATCGGCAAACATCAGTGTCACTCAGTTTCATGTGAAATTGGTGCCTGTTTAACATAGACCTATGACTAAATCTTACCTACAATCGAGATACTGATGACTTGGAACAGCTCTATCCAATGATCGTCAAAATCTTTCGTGAACACACTTAGCACCCAGTTTCCGTGGTCCTCTATCACAAGAGGTCCAAGCATAAAGTCATTCTCTTCCATCTTCTTAAGTTTTCTTTCGAAAACTTCTTTCGAAAACATGAATGCATCGTAGTTATTCTCTTGCTGTATTATTGGTTTGATATTATTTATAAATCTAGATACGATTGGTGGAACCTCTTGTTGGATTTCTGTAGGCTTCAGTGTAGGTGATTCTAATTCAAGTTTCATGACATCGCCGTTCGGTTTGTATATGTAATATTCAGCCTCTGTATTTACAACTGGTGCAGATATGCGGATGATGTCGTATAGGAATGCATTAATTTGTATCGGTCTTAATTCCACTCGTGTTTTAGCTGAAGAAAGAAAACTTAAAATTAACAACATGATTTCAAGTTTTTATAGGCACTTACTCCAAATGTTTAGGACTCCATAGCATAATCAGTCTTACAATACTCCCACTATTGAAACTCAGGTCTCCTCTTTAGGAAAGGTAATGGTGCTGTTATCCACAGTGCACGCGGTCTCTTGTCTTTGAAGGTCTAGGCTGCCAGTATCCTTACGACCTATACACCACTAATTTTTCATTATTACAAATACTTAAATATTTTACAAATATTTAAGTAAAGTCTCAAAAAATAATATTGTTACGCCGTTAAATTTCAACACGTCATATCTCCGACAAATTAAAGAGTAGCAACGAATAATTAAAACGCATTGCTGTTCGAAAGCTCTAGAACCAAAGTACCTACCTAGCCTGGCAAGATCTGGAACATTCCCTCATAAGTACTTTTTCTACCTACTACTTAGTAGGTATGTAATCTGTAGGTATCTGTAGGTGGATATAGGAAATGGTACTTTCCGACATTCACAATAGAGTCGAAATTCGCGTGAGTGACTCGCGAAGGACAAAGCAATAAAATTGATTTATGGCCCCGCGACGCGACTCTATTGTTCTGGAACCATCCTGAGACGTCAGTATCTAGAATTTTCTTTGCTCCGCGTATAAATACGAGCCCCCGAACGGAAGTGAGTCAGTTTTGATTTCGACTGCGAACGAGAGCGATCTACCTAAGTGTGCGAAGTGATTTTATCTAACGACCGAGGCGATAGTATAACGGAACTCTAGTGCTAACTGTGATTTGGATTATTGTTAACTGGACTAATTATTTATTGTTTGTGGTAAATAAAGTTCTTTATTGGTAAATCGGCATTTAATTACCTACGTACGTAACAACTGGTGTCAGAAGTGGAATGCCGTTACCACAGAAGGACGACGAACAGCGACCACGAACAAGGAGGCAAGCAGAGATGGATGCTGCGCGTCATCGTATGGAGGAGGAAGATCAGGTTGGTATGGGAGCAACGGCAGCTGCTGAGGTGCCAACGGGACCATCCTCGGAATTGAACCTCGCGGCGGTGTTGGCCGCTATGCAAGCTAGTATGGAGGCCAACCAGCGTAAGCTTCAGGACCTAATCGCAGCTAACCAGGAAGAAGCTCGCCGCGAACAGGAAGCCGCTCGCCGCGAACAGGAAGCCGCTCGTCGCGATCAAGAGGCTAAGCAGAACCTGATCCTCGATAAAATCGACCACGGCCTCGTCACGTTGGGCGAGAAGGTAAAGAATCTTACCTTAGAGGTCAAGGAGGTTTCCGCCCGAGCTGATAGCCTCGAAACAAGAATTGATGGCCATGAAGATCGACTGCTGGACATCAATAAAAAAATTGTCAAGCTCGAAGCACGCGAACCCATAGCTGTTGGCTCACCATCGCATACCCACTGTGCATCAGTCGCAAAATTTGATGTGCCGCGTTTTGACGGCACGTCTTCCTGGACGGCATTCAAATACCAATTTGAAACATTGGTTAAGACTAACCGCTGGGATGATGAGCAGTCTTTCGCGGCATTAGCTTTGGCTCTACGAGGGGACGCTCTGCTGGTCCTAGAGAACCTACCTCCGGACGGCAGGACATTGGCGCGCCTCATGGAGGGACTGGACACTCGCTACGGTGACAAGCACCTCGAGCATGTTTTCCGTGCGCAACTTCGCGAAAGAACGCAGAGGTCCAACGAGAGCCTGCAGCAGTGGGGAGTCGAAGTTGAACGGCTGGTCCGGCGTGCATACATGTCGATGACACCAGAGACGGTGGAAGTAAATCTGGTGCAAGCATTCATCGACGGTCTACGGGATCCAGAAGTCAGGGCTACGGTGCGACTCGGACACCACCAAACTTTAAAGAGTGCGATGGCACACGCTTTGGAAGTGGAAGCCGTCCGACAAGATTCTCGCACGCATAGAGTTCGAGAAGTAGTGGTCTCGCCTACAACGCAGCCACGACACCGAGAAGTAGTGGCTTCTTCCACGACAAAGTCCCGCTATATTCCGACGTGCTACGGATGTGGGGAAAAAGGGCACATTCGTACCGATTGCTCCAAGAGGAAGAGGGGAAGTGTGGACTCCGGAACTCAAGTTAACGAGGAGTCGTTAAACTAAAAGTCGCCAGGGCCGCGGGGCGGGTGCTGGCTGGTCAACTGAAGGCCCCAACCATCACCATCAATCAAGTTCACGACGGAAATAGTTTGATCGTCGAAGGGACGTTGAATCATAGTGCTTGCAATTTTACCGTTGACACCGGGGCGTCGCGAACTATTGTAAGACCTGAGTTGCTGAAACGAACCATCTCGTGGCAAAGAAAGTTTCCATCCTGCCGACTTCAGACAGCAACCGGTCAGCCAGTCTCCGTCCTCGGTGACACAGTAATCGAGTTTAAAATCGGTGATCAAGTGTACACCCAGTCTGTGTTAATAGCGAATATTACCGACGATTGCATACTGGGTCTAGATTTCTTGCGGAACAATCGATGTATCCTGGACATCGATCGGGGAGTATTGAAATTCCCAGACCAGGAAGTCTTCCTGCGAGGAAATAACTCATGCAACCTGTATTGTTTAAAGAATGTTACACTGGCTCCAAGAACAGAAACCTTAGTCGAAGTAAAATTTCCTAAGAAAATTAGGCAACGAAGATGTGTTTTGGTTGAGGATACTGGCCGGTACCCGGAGCTCATCACCGCGAGGACATTAATTATGACGAAAGGAAAATCCAAGGTAAGGATTGTGAACCTTGGGAAAGAAGAGGTCCAACTGAAGAAAAACAGTGTTGTTGGGAGATGTGAAGAAGTAAAGTATCTCCGCCAAATCAATACATCTTCAGTGAAGCCAGACGCAATAAAAGGTGAACCTGATTACATCCAGCAACTTCTGGAAAATTCTAAGAGCAATTTATCGGCTTCGGAACTACAGCAAGCCAGGGAATTTCTGCTACGGTTTCGAGATATTTTTGCAACGGGCAAAGACTGCGGAAGAACAGGTCTCGTCAAGCATGAGATAGATACAGGTGATGCTAGACCAATTAAACAGAGACCGCGCCGTATACCCTGGGCTAAGGAAACTGAGGTAGCAGAAATGGTAAAGGATATGGCTGATAGCGGAATAATTGAGCCTTCTACGAGCCCATGGTCTTCTCCAGTCGTTCTGGTGAAGAAGAAGGACGGCAGTACAAGATTCTGTGTTGACTACAGAATGCTGAATAATGTGACGAAGAAGGACAGTTATCCATTGCCGCGGATAGACGATACGCTGGATATGCTCAGTGGTATGAAGTGGTTTTCTACCATTGATTTGAAAAGTGGCTACTGGCAAGTGGAGATCAGCGAGAAAGATAAAGAAAAGACAGCGTTCAGTACTGGCATTGGCAACGGCCTGTGGCAATTTAACGTAATGCCTTTTGGGTTGTGCAATGCTCCAGCGACATTTGAACGCCTCATGGAGAGAGTCATGGTGGGCCTTCTTGGTGACGTCTGTCTGGTTTATTTGGATGACGTCATTATAATGGGTCGCACTTTTAAGGAAAACCTAAGGAACATGGAGAAAGTGTTCACCAGGATACGAGGGGCTAACCTAAAACTAAGCCCGAAAAAGTGTGCCTTGTTCAAGAGGGAGGTCAGCTACTTGGGACATGTTATTTCTGCCGATGGGGTGAGAACCGACCCTGAGAAGATAAAGGCTGTCCAACAGTGGCCACTTCCAAGGAACAAAACAGAAGTACGTGCATTTTTAGGGTTGTGCACATACTACAGACGATTTGTTATGAGTTTTTCGGACATTGCAAAACCGTTACACCAGCTGACGGAGGATAAACGAGATTTTATCTGGGACAAGAACTGTGAGTCAGCATTCAACGAGCTAAAGCAACGGCTATGTGAAGCGCCTATACTGGGGTATCCGAGCAGAGACGGAAGATTTGTCGTTGATACCGATGCCAGCAACACGGGAATTGGAGGAGTGTTGTCACAGGTGCAAAGTGACAGACAGGTCGTGATCGCTTACTTCAGTAAGGCACTTTCAAAGCCAGAACGGAACTACTGCGTGACTCGACGAGAACTGCTGGCTGTGGTAAAAACCTTGCAGCATTTTCACAAGTACCTCATAGGAAGGCAGTTTACGTTGAGGACGGATCACGCTGCATTGAAATGGCTTCTACAATTTAAAAACCCAGAGGGCCAAGTCGCAAGATGGCTCGAGCAGCTGCAGGAGTTCAACTTTGTGACGGAACATCGCAGTGGAAAAGGGCACAATAATGCTGACGCCTTGTCGCGACGTCCGTGCAATGAGGACTGTAGACACTGCCAACAGAACGAAGCCCGAGAACACGTGAATTTAATTAGGACTGAAGGCAACTTCAAGAAGTCCCAGGAAGAAGATGAAGATATTCGACCTATACTGGACTGGAAGCGTAACGGAACTAGGCCTCAGTGGAGTGAAGTATCGTCACATAGTCCCGTCACAAAGAGCTACTGGGCACAGTGGGACAGTTTAGTCCTAGAAAATGATGTGCTTTGTAGGAAATGGGAATCGAACGATGGCAAGGAGGTGACCACACAAGTGATAGTACCACGATGTGAAGTGGTCCCCCTGCTACAAGAAATACACGATGGTGCTTCTGGAGGACACCTGGGAATTAAGAAGACTCTACTGAAAGTGAGACAGCGGTATTACTGGCTCAATTGTAGAGATGACATAGAGCAATGGTGTCGGAAATGTACAGCGTGCGCATCTGTGAAAGGACCACAGACTAGAAGCAGGGGCAGGCTTCAGCTGTACAATGTGGGAGCCCCCTGGGAACGCATTGCCATCGACGTCGCTGGACCTTTCCCAGTTACGGATGACGGAAACAAGTACATAGTGGTGATCCAGGACTACTTTACAAAGTGGCCCGAAGTCTTCGCCATACCCAATCAGGAAGCGACGACAGTGGCGAAGAAGGTGGTCGAGGAAGTAGTATGTCGGTATGGCGCACCTTTGGAAATCCATTCCGATCAAGGCCGTAACTTCGAATCTGCGCTGTTCCAGGAAATGTGTACTCTTCTGGGAATTTATAAGACACGCACAACACCTGCGCATCCTCAGTCGGACGGAATGGTGGAAAGGTTTAACCAAACCCTGGAGAATCATCTGGCTAAGGTTGTCGATGACCATCAGAAAGACTGGGACCGGTATATTCCACTATTTCTGATGTCGTACCGATCGGCAGTGCATGATAGCACGGGACATACCCCAGCAAGAGTGAATTTCGGCAGGGAAATAAGACTTCCAGTCGATGCCATAACTGGCGTGCCACCTGACAAGACTAAGCCAGTTACGGACTACGTAAGTGACCTTCAAGATCAATTGGACGAAGTGCATAAACGAGTACGTGAGAATAGCATGAACACCAGCGTTAAAATGAAAACGAGATACGACCGTAATGCCAACGCCCAGGGATTTGAGGAAGGTGCACTGGTTTGGCTCCACAACCCGCTTCGACGAAAAGGGAAGTCTCCGAAACTTCAAGCTCGATGGGAGGGACCTTACACCGTACTAAAAAGGATCAACGATGTAACCTACCGCATCAAGAAAGGGCTAAGAGGGAAGCCTAAGGTTGTCCATGTGGACAGATTGGCGCCGTATCACGGATCTAATAATGCTCGGGACGAGCATGACTAAGAGGGGGGCACTGTTACGCCGTTAAATTTCAACACGTCATATCTCCGACAAATTAAAGAGTAGCAACGAATAATTAAAACGCATTGCTGTTCGAAAGCTCTAGAACCAAAGTACCTACCTAGCCTGGCAAGATCTGGAACATTCCCTCATAAGTACTTTTTCTACCTACTACTTAGTAGGTATGTAATCTGTAGGTATCTGTAGGTGGATATAGGAAATGGTACTTTCCGACATTCACAATAGAGTCGAAATTCGCGTGAGTGACTCGCGAAGGACAAAGCAATAAAATTGATTTATGGCCCCGCGACGCGACTCTATTGTTCTGGAACCATCCTGAGACGTCAGTATCTAGAATTTTCTTTGCTCCGCGTATAAATACGAGCCCCCGAACGGAAGTGAGTCAGTTTTGATTTCGACTGCGAACGAGAGCGATCTACCTAAGTGTGCGAAGTGATTTTATCTAACGACCGAGGCGATAGTATAACGGAACTCTAGTGCTAACTGTGATTTGGATTATTGTTAACTGGACTAATTATTTATTGTTTGTGGTAAATAAAGTTCTTTATTGGTAAATCGGCATTTAATTACCTACGTACGTAACAATATTCATAAATAGCAAAGTTAGCAGCATTTTTTTACGTTTCAAAATTTCACTCAATCTATGTCAATGTTTTAGGTACAGGCAGGATTATGAATGACGATCGTTTTTTTTTACTTTTGACTACAAAAATATGATCAGTAACAAGTACGGATAGAGCCTCATTTTTTGTGTACTAATTAAAAAATAGGGGTGTATGAAGACCCATTTTTACTAGTTATTTACCTAGGTAAGAAGCTCTTGTCAAAAGAGGCAGGCCTGTAGCCATTGACCTGGTACAAATCTAGATTCCTGATCACTACAGAGAAACTCCAGATGATAATTGTACTTAAATTTTTGATGCAAATGGGCAAACTTGTATCGCGTTCAGGAAGCTGCGCGGTTTCGTTTCGTCTAACATACCACAAGACGTGTCTCAAGACGAAAGTCTATGTCCAGTGATGTTACTGGTGATAACATAGGTTCTGAAACGTGGTCGTTCACAATGGCCCTATTCAGAAGACTTAAAGGAACCCAAAGGGCAATAGAAAGGGCTATTTGGTTTTGAAATGTGGTCGCTCATAATGACCCTCATCGGAAGATTAGGGCTAGGACTATGCTCGGAGTCTCCTTAAAGATATCCGCACGAGAACCATGGTTACCGATATAACCCGCAATGGGCAGGGTATCCGCGCAAAACGGCAGAAAGCTGAGCATAAAGCTGTGCCCTCATGCATGATGTGACAAGATCACATCGTCAGTTTTTAGCTTCTCTTATTCAAATATGTTATCAGCGGCCTTTTTAGTCACTATGCCATTACCACCTTCATTACACATGTAACGTTCATTTTACGTAGCAGACATGAGTCAATAATGTACGAGTATGTATTGTTTAACCCTGAGAATACTGATTTCATTTGAATGTTCTATTTATTCTACAAATCGAGGATTTCTTTTTATCTTGAGATAAAAAAGCGAGATACCTAAGTTTTTCGTAAAGTATATCTTCCATATGACAACATTTATGAAGATTTTAACAGAACCTACAAGAAAATTTACTCATCTATAAAATATTATAAAGGTGAAGTTTGTACTATGCGTTCCAAATGAGAATAGGATCGATTGCGATGTTTTGACGTGACGTCGTACTGCCAAATCGAAGATATTACGGCAAAATTGAAGAACTCGGAGATGAGCAACATTGAAGAACTGGATTCTAATTAAACTTTTTTCGTTCAAAGTTCGTTACTAAATTAAATTTTTCGTAAATGATTAAAGTTTAAAAATGACTTTCCTCGATTTGATAGTAAATCGTGACGTCACAACATGGCCGTCGATCCTATTCTCATTCGGAAAGCATTGTAAGTATGAAGGGGGGTACCAACCAAATCTCTAAAACTACTGAATCGACTCTAAATTATTTTTCAGTAATATGCAGCTGCACTATCTCTGGGTGCTGGCTAAATTATTTTCATATCATGTACATTTGGATGTTTTCCCGATGGATGCGGGACGCACAGGATCGTTAATTGTGGCGACACTTGGGGGAGGCCTATGTCCAACAGTGGACGTCTATCAGCCGAAATGATGATGATGATTTTTATTTAATTAGTATTTTGCGTAAAGCCGACAGACGCCAGTAGATAAATAGAGTTTGCAATATGCAAGTGCATGAGACAATGCGCGGCTTGTGACAATTAGCGGTTCGATCGGCAAAACAAACAAAAGCCGGTCTTAATAAGTCATTTAGGCTCCGCCTTTATCTGAAATTTATTTAGTTACGGATATTTTTTATTGCGGATAGTTTCGGAACTCTATAACATCCTTGGAACCTTCATCATCATCATTTCAGCCGATATACGCCCACTGTTGGACATAGGCCTCCCCCAAGCGTCGCCAAAACGAACGTGCCTGTGTCTCTCGCATCCATCGGTTTCCCGCAACCTTCACCAGGTCATTGGTCCACCTTGCAGGAGGCCTTCCAATGCTGCGTCTTCCAGTACGCGATCGCCACTCCAGATCTTTTCGGCCCCAACCCTTGGGTCCTTACCATGACTTTTTAAAATATCAGTCGTGCGAGCGAAAAAGAGGGAAGGAGCCATAAACCCTATACATAGCCCTATACAGCTCTATCCCAGTTCAGTTTAGATCGTAAAATGGATCGTTTTAATAGCTCGTAGTATGTCATTTTTTTTACAATCACTGTCTTCACTTCAGCACGTTCTTTAATGGACATGATAAGACTTAATCACCTCACACAGATTCGCTTCGCATCACGTTTTACTGAAACCGTGAACTAATTTCTGAACTGCATTTCCGACTACGACACAAGTACATTCAATAAGCAACTAGATTTGAGACATTGATTTGACCCATTTTACGATCTTAAATGGGTATGGAATAACCGAAATGGAATGCATTTCGGTTAGGTCAGCGAGGAGGCAAAGCTAAATTTTTAAATATCGAATAATATAATAATATAATAATATTTATTATAAATATCGAATACTATAATATAATCTATACTTATAATAAATCTGTAGAGAGGTCAATTCTGTACATGAAATATATTTCCAAAATAACTATCAGGGGGTGATTAGTGATCAATACTGATGCTAAAAATGCAAATAGTTAAATTTTTGTCTGTCTGTCTGTCTGTCTGTCTGTCTGTCTGTCTGTCTGTCTGTCTGTATGTTCTTTATAGAAACAAAAACTACTCGATGGATTTTAACGAAACTTGGTACAATCATTCTTCATACTCCTGGGCAGGTTATAGTATACTTTTCATCACGCTACGGTCAATAGGAGCAGAGCAGTGAAGGGAAATGTTGGGGAAACGGGAGAAATTACTCCATTTTTTAAGCTTCCGTCGCGTTTGCAGCCTTAATGGTTAAAGCTACACAGAAAACATGTATTACGGAAATGTTCTCCTCAAAATTATATAAAAAATGTCTCACAACAGCATACGTCTATCTTTTATGGTTAACTCACAATAACACGTGTAACTCCCGATAGCAAAGCAGTTCTGAGCTTTCTGTTTATTTTTGTCTACTCTTACGTTTATAACACTGAATGTCGCTGGCATAAGCAACAGGATCCGCGTACGAAGTCGCTGGCAGAAGCTAGTAATATATATAACAATATTCCACTACTGTCACACACCGCCGTCTAGCCCCAAGCTAAGCAGAGCTTGTGTTATGGGTACTAGACAAATGATAAACATACTTATATATGTGTGAATACAAACATATTATAGATAAATTACACCCAGACACAGAACAAATGATCATGCTCATCACACAAACATTTCTCCTGGGTGGGAATCGAACCCACGACCTCCGGCATAACAGTCAGGGTCACTAACCACTAGACCAACAGGCCACTCATATCACGAATGTATAATTTTTATTGCAGTTTTTTCTCTAGAATTAATTTTTCTGATTCGTTAACTGGATCAGTCAAGCTTGACGGTTGGGATTGGTAGTAAAATGCTTACCGATGATATCTGGGTGTCCTAGTTTGTTGATGCTTACACTATGGGTTAACAAAGCAAAGGTAACTGTTAAGAGCGCGGTTTTTTTTACCCTTGCGTTGGGTAAGAGCGCGCGCGTGCTCTGGCGCGGTGCCACTGATAGTCGGCACATTACAACGGTTACTGATACGATATTTCACGACAATACGTATAGCAAAACACACATGTAGGTAGGTTGTAAGGCAAATAATAATTAGTTTTTGTTTTGACCGTGACAGTCGGTTTTCTTGCTAATAAAAATGCGATTTAACCCTTCAGATACCGTCAATTAGAAACACAATAGTAAGACAATAGATGCGCGGCCACCGGTGGTCGCTTGGGGATTCATGAATTAAAGATTAGCTGCAGTTTGGTCCTTAATAAACTTAATAGGAAGGAGCAAATTAGGCAATATTTAGGCAAGTAGGTAGACATATGCTTGCCTAATATTTTTCTTTCCTGTTACTAGGGTAGACAACTTATTTTTACAAAAAAATAAAGTTTTTTTTTTTAATCTGAGAAGAATATTCAATAGTGTTTAAGAAAAATTAACAGTATTTTATTTATTAATGTTTTAAATACATATTTTTAAAGCTTCTCACATAACTTATTAATTTACAGTCTTTATTAACCGACTTCTAAATAAAAAAGGAGGAGGTTCTCAATTCGGATGTTTGTATTTTTTTTTATGTTTGTTCGCGCATAACTTCGTCGCTTGCCAACCGATTTGAAAAAAAATTTTTTTTTTGGAAAAGGTATACTTCCCAAATGGTCCCATAGTCACCAATTTGGGATCTAATGAGGGAACCTTGGCGAAATCGAGGGAACTCCTCAAATTCAATTGAATTTTTTAGTGTAGTGAGTTATTTTTTTTTTTATAAAAAGGATTTAAAAACTTCATAGGCCTCACCACAATTATCACTAAAATTAAAAAAGAAATGAGCTCATTTTTTATTTAATTAATAGTTGCTCTATTCCTATCCTAACGCCACTTTGCATTCATTACTGAAAAAACTCTAAGTGTATGTTGAGGTGGCGGGAACAGAAACTAGATATGAGACGAATTTAGTAATAATTATAAATTCTTCTGATGGTTATGGCTCCACTTTTGGTCAGTACTCGTTTCAAGAAAATCTTTGTAGTCTGATACTTTCTCATGAATTAATTTTAAAGTTAATCTATACAGATTATCTAAATAAAATAAAAAAAACAAATGTGACCAAAAACTTTAATGACAAACAGTTCATTAAAGAAAACCAGTTGTCTGATTACAATCGAACCATTTCTATACTTATATATTAGCCTTATCAATAATAAGGCTAGTATATAATTTTTTCTTCTTAAATTGTGGAAGGTTGTTCAGTTTCGTTTACTGAGCTTGCGGAGGGCTGTCCTTTTCATCTTGTATTATTTACAGTTTTTAGATATTTAAAAAAATACATACCTAAACTATCATTATAAACATTATATGTATACATTTATAACGATAGTTACGTAAGTATTTTTAAACGCGCGCGTTTTTATAGTTCTTTTAAGCGCGTGTTTGTCACCTTACTCCTCCTAAAAGTCTTGACCGATTTGGATGAAGATTTCTGTGTATATTTGAGTGGGTCCCTGGATGGTTTGGAAATAGAATTGAACCCAGTAGATGGCACTGAAATCGGGTTCTCATTTTTTTTCTGACGAAAGTTCAGTGTTTGCGCTAGGCTGTCTGGCGGGATCGTTAATGTTCTTGTGTATCTTTTATACATATTTAGTTTACTTATAAAAATATTTGAAGAGATCTCATCCATGGTTGATTTAGTCCAAACGTCTTATCAGATAAATCACGTCAAATAGGACACTGCAAATAAACTAAGTATTACGTTTGAAAGTAAACTGAAAGATTGTGCTAACGGCTTAGGCTCAACTCACACCAAAAGAGCGTCGCGTTACAACATGTTATATTTTTTCCCAAAAATATTTAAAAAAAGTCACAAGTTGGATAACACGTTACTAAGTACACCAACACGGGTCACGGCAGGTCATAGCGGGTATTAAGCGTCAGAGCGCAGCTGGTCCCAAAGTTTGTATGGAGTAACCAACTTGCACGCGAGAGAAGGCGCTGGAAGAAGCTAGTCTTTTATAATATTGTTGTCGCTAATTTGCAATTATGATTTTTTATTTTAAAAAGTAGCAATCCGGCTGTTTATTATTCCGACTGAAGGACTTCGTATCCATGGCCACGGAAAAAAAAGAATTGTAATTATTTTTAACTTTCTACCATGAACATAAAATAGTGTTATCTAAACTAGGCGATATGGTCGAACGAACAAAAAAAAAAGTTTTATCTAAAAAATTTGATTAACAACAGACGGATATTTTCCAAGTCGGATAACTAACCCTTTATTTCTATAATTATTTCCTTTTTAATTTATATAGAACTAACTCTTTTTAACGACTTCACCCACGTAAAAGTAGAAAACTATCCCAAGGGAACATCCTCCTGGGATAAAAGTATCCTAAGTGCTATTCCAGGAAATGGACTATCCGTGTGCTAAAGTTCATCGAAATCCGTTCAACCGTTCGAGTGTGAAGAAGTAACAAGTTCACACACTCACCATCTTTCGCCTTCCGACGCACACGTGTAACACGCCTGATTGGTACATGAAACAATGTCGGCGTCGCGTGGCGTAGATCTAGTGTAGCTCTACAAGTCTAGTTGCCATATAAAATGTATGGAGAACGACGCGCCCAGCGGCGTGTGTGGCACACGTGTAATCAGTGGAGTTAGTTAGTAAAACCAAAAAGCACAGGATATTCCCGTTCCTAAATTGATGACTTTGTAATCATTTTATTGAACTTGTTTTATGACTGAAGCCTGTTTTTCGGGGCGATAATAAAAATAACATTACTTTTAATGACATTTTATTACGAAAGAAAATTTGTGGAGTAACAGCCTATAAGTGCTAAAAGGCGACAGTGCGTTTTGCACAATTTACAAAAATATAAGGATATTTTTTGAATATTCACCTTTTAAAATATCTCTCTATATCCTTACTAATATTATAAAAGCAATGTGAGTTTGTTTGTTGGTTACGTCTTCACGCCTAAATGACAAACCCGATTTTGATGAATTTTGGTACAGAGATAGTTGGAACCAAGGCTCGAATACCGGTTAAATTTTCAAACCGTTATTATGTACTTGACGCAAAACCTTTTATATTAGGTTTCGTTCGCATATACCGGTTTTTTTAAACCGATATTTGGAAGAGTATTTATATAAAGGTTTTTTAGGATTAAACGGTTTAGAGCATTAAAAACCGGTTAATACGGACGCACAATAAAGAAACAACGCGCGCAATTCAGATTTTATTCAGTAGTAAGAATTGTTTTGTTTTGGGTCGGACGTTTATGTCAGTGCATCAATAAGCTACGCTGCAAAAACATGAAAAAAAATATACATCTCATACCGCGCCGCTATGCGCGGCATCCATACAAGTTGCAACGCGTTTACCGACATGCCGTTTGCCGAATAAACCGGTTAATTTAGGTTAAAATAAAGTTCTTAAAACGTTCACGTTCTTAAGAAAAGTTCGGAGGAAAACCGAAATAAACCGGTGTTAACCGGTATTTTTTAAACCGGTTCCGAGCCTTGGTTGGAACCCTGGAGACGGACATAGGGTATATTTAAAAAAAAAATTAAAGAGGGAGAAAGAGGGAAGAAAAGGGGAGAGGAATTAAAGTATATTAATAAACGCGGTTGAAGCCGCGGGTAGAAGTTAGTGGGCAAATAAAAAGAGAAACTGACTGACTGACATATCAACGCCCAGCTGAAACTTCTTAGTTTTTCATTTTTGAAGTAGGCGAACACTTAGAGCGGATTTTTTGGAAAATTCGCTCTAAGTTTCATCCATTCACGCCTGAAAGGATAAAACAGGGGTTCAAAGTTTGTATATTATATGAAGAAATAGAATTGAATGGAGAAACCTACTGTCCCGTAGAAGCCCGTATAATTAGGACTTAATTCAGGGAAAAAGGAAACGTTTTTCTTGGATGTAAGTGAAACAGGAAATATTGTTTAATTATTTTATATTTAACTCATATTACTTCTTAACTGGCCCTGGCAGCGTCGATTATCCAGGGCGTGTAGGAGGCGACGCGGGTGTTGATGTCAGGGTAGTACAGGTCGGCGCAGCTATACGCGTGCGAGAACACGCCGATCACGGCACCCGAAGAGTCCAGCAGAGGACCACCTACATCCCCCTGAAAATGATGACGAAAGAAAATAAACAGCTGGATTGATAAAAAAAAGTGTGACTTATTAGGCTAACTGGAAAGAAAGAAAGAAAGATGGCGCATAACTTAAAAAATAAAAACAATAACAACTCTATGCAACACGGTAGTTTCCAAGGTCAAAATAACTACATTTTATTAAGTCCGTATTTTAGATTATATAAAAATATTGGGCACGTATTTTTCTTTAATTACACAATGCTAGAATGTGACATTACGAAAGTTTTGATTATATTTTCCAATACCTACCTATCACATCTCCAACAGACGAAAGTAAATCAAAATTTAAAAAATATCAAAATTTATTAAACTTAAAAATGTTTCATATTATGGAGTATTATGACAAAGCCGCACCAAGAATAGATTTCCGATGTTTTTTTTTAATAGTTCGATGTTTTTAAATATGCTATTTGAGTTGGCTACCATTTGAGTAAACATGACAACTACCTTATTCCAGGTAGATAATAAAGATAATGTTATTGGTAGTTATAACTAAGTGTTGCGTTAGGTGCAATGTTCGATGAAGAACAAACACTTACAAATCGAATGGAATAAAACAAAGTGCCCCAATGTGTCTGTCCGTTTGTAATGGATGTGATAAACTTAGAGCAGTGGTGGCCGAGTGGTAACTTACGAGTTGCAGATCGCGGGTTCAAACCCAGTCAGGCGCATTACTTTGTGTAATTCATTTCATCACCACTGCTCTCAAAACGGTGAAGGAAAACATCGTGAGGAAACCTGCATGTCCTACAACTAAAAATTCGAAGACGTCACATTCATCAACCCGCACTAAGCCCGCGTGGTGGATTACGGCCCATTCCCTCTCCTAGAGAGAGGAGGCCTGAGTACCAACTGTGAGAACATTAAAAAAAAGGCTGACTATGCTATGCTAACTTACCTCACACTGTCCGTTTACGCCGACATCCAGCCAGCCAGCGCAGATCATGGTGTTGGTGACGGTGAACCCTGACTGGGGCTCGTTGTGACGGTTGGTGCAGGTTTGCTGGTTCACCAGTAACACCCATGCGGCTTGCAGCCGCTCTGAAGGCGTCGCGTCAGCACCGGCCTGTTGAACGGAGAGATCATTATAGACTGACAGAAATCTCCTTAAATTCATTTTCTGTAGATAGTAATAATCATCATCGTCACTTCAGCCGAGAGACGTCCACTGTTGGACATAGGCCTCCCCCAAGTGTCGCCATAATGACCGGCTCTGTTCGTCTCGCATCCATCGGATTCCCGCAACCCTCACCAAGTCATGGGTCCACCTTGTGGGAGGCCTTCCAATGCTGCGTCTTCCGTTACGATACCAGAACCTTTCGTCCCTATCGATCATCTGTTCTGCGAGCAATGTGCCCTGCCCACTGCCATTTAAGTTAGGCGATTCTTGATATAATCGTTTATTTTAATCGGTCTTCCCGTCCGATTATAACTTAGGTGTCTTCAAGGCAAGAATGAATATAGGCTCTTAATAAAGTAGTGCGCCTCACCATCATCGATTGCATGACTACTTCCATCAGGTGGGATCGTAGTCAAGCACTAGTATATATCAATTAAAAAAAAAGGAAAAGAGAAAACAGGTATACAGAACACACACACACAGAACGCGGGTATACACAGGTATACAGGTATGACTTACAGATGTAACTCCCCATCCAACAGCCCAAACCTGCTCATTATCTCTGTACGTGTACCCAGTTCCTACGATATGGGCTGCTGCGATCAGGTTGGGCTGAAAGCTGATGGGCAGGTTTGTCCTGACCACTGCGATGTCATTGACCAGGGTCGCTGGATTGAAGCTCTCGTGGGTCGTGATGCGATTGATGACGTAGATTATTCCTCCAGAGTTTGCGTTGTTGGAGCCTACCCTGGCTCGCCACCAAGAAAAATGGTTTAACCTGTAACAAGATGTGCAGTTTTAATCGACTTTAAAAAAGGAGGAGGTTTCAATTCGGTTGTATTGTTGTTTTATGTTTCATCATCATCATTTCAGCCGACAAACGTACACTGTTGGACATAGGCCTCCCCCAAGCGTCGCCACAATGATCGATCTGTGCGTCCCGCATCCATCGGATTCCCGCAACCATCACCAGGTCATCGGTCCACCTTGTAGGAGGCCTTCAACGCTGCGTCTTCTAGTACGTGGTCGCCACTCCAGAACCTTTTTTTATGTTTGTTACCTCAGAACTCCGTCGTAAAATGTTTCCTATTTTTCACATTGGCCCCATTTTCCCATTTTTTTTTCAAAATCCAGTTCTGATAATGGGATGAGATGGGATGTTAAATAAGAGAGAATCACCGGCTTCCCTAATTAAAATTATTTTTACCGTTTTTGGTGAAGTCGGTTATATTTTTTTGTAAAAGTTTTTTTTTGTTTTTGCCAATTACCCAAACGCATGGCTTGTGTTTTTTTTCTAATAACTTACATCCGCGCGGGCGGAGCGAGAGGGAGTGTCAGACTTTTACTGACTCAAACCACTCCTATGTTCCTTCTTTGCTCTCGTGTTCTAGAACCACGGGTTTCTCTTTCGGACTTTAAGTCAGTCTTTGCTCGGTCACTACGGTTTTGCTGACCTCTCTTTAACTTCTTTGAAGCGCGCGCGTGTGGCATTACTACGCATTGTCGACGACTCAGGCTTGAACTTCCGGACGGCAAGCTAAATCTAGCTCGTCGTCCGCAGCATAACCCACTGATACTCGTAGGTTAAGAGGAGCACTTAATAACAGTAGTAAATTAGCCAGCAAATATCTTGACTTGACTCGCGATATGAATTCAGCAATAATTGTGTGCATCATGGTATAGTATGGTATGATATAGTCATGGCCCTAAAAAAATCTCATCATTTCAGCTGAAAGACGTCCACTGTTGGACATAAGCGTCCCCCAAGCGACGACCGATCCTATGCAAAAAATTTCTACAGGGTTATTTGTAAAACACTAGCAACCTCTTAGGTGCTAGTTAAGAAGATTATAAACTACAACTTTTGTTCTATGACTTTTACAAATGTATCATATTTTGGTTCATCAGATTTTCAAACAAAAAAAAAAAAAAAATTGATCGTTATAAATATTACGTAGACTATGGGAAGCAAGCGATAGTACAATAGCCGAGGGTAGCTAACCATGGACCTATTTATGGACGACCCTCACTAGTCGGTCAGTCACATTGATACGCTTGCGTCGCGTCATACGTGTTCGGCAGTACGGATCTTTACATGATGGTGTATCAATATTCTGATGTAGAGTACACAGAAATGGAGCGAATTGCTTGCTAGGTGTAATTACTATTATTACGAGAACAGTGAGCGGGGGCCGTAAGTAGTTAAATCAAAATACAGAGTTGAAATATGTTAGACGGAACAACGAAATCGTGGAGGTTTGTTTTTGGTAAATGTGTTATGTTTTGCAAAAAGTCATAGAACAATAATAATTGTTGTTTATGGTATTCTTAAGAACACCATTAACAACAAGCTAGCTAGCTAACTAGCTAGCTAACTAGCTAGCTAACTAGCACCTAAGAGGTTGCTAGAGTTTTACAAAATAATAACCTTGTATATGCACTAAAAAAGCTACACTAAATAGCTGAACTTACTCTCCATCGGTGTAGAAGCAGGATGCTGCAGACAAAATGGCCGTCGAGGTCAGGATTGACCCTCCACACTTTTGGACGTAGGGTCCTGAGCCCTGGTTGGTCAGTAGAGCCGTTAGGAAGGGATACTCAGTTATGTTCGCATTTTCTCCACCAGCTATTCTTGAGTTAAAACCTGGAAAAAGAGTATCAAAAATCAGGGGTTTGATAACTTGATTTTAAACTATCTGCCAATTAGTTACTACCCCTCAGAAACATATCCGCGAAAGAAGATGAAATATATGAAAATAAAATATAGGCTAGTTCACTCAGGAATAAAGCAACTTTCCATGGGTGAAAAAGTTTTTGCAATCGAAACATTAGATACTTTTATAGATCCTACAAGCAAAAAAAAAAAACAAACATTATTCCTTTAGAATATTATTATAGATTTATTATTTAATATTATAATCTACACTTAATGCGTGACCCAAAGGCTGGCTTTTACCTTGATCAGAGATTAAGCATTGCCATTCAACGTGGCAATGCCGCCAGTCTTTTGAGCACACTTCTAGTCGACAGCGATGCGGAGGAATTTTATGACGCCATATTTTAGGTAAGAATTATTGTGTAATATAGTTTTAATTAGTTAAGTGTTTTTATTTATCATGTTCTTCCTAGTTTAAATAAATAAAAATTACATTTAGTATTATAAAGAGGTATATTGTTTTTTTTGTACTAGTCCTTGTATTGCTCAAATTTTTTCACCGATAGAAAGCTGCTATATTTCTGACTGACATGCTTAGGCTATATATTTTTTTTTATAGGGAAGAACTTACAATAAATAATTATTTCTGATGTGTAATAATTTTAACTAAAGGTACGTAGTAGGAGAGGCCGTACCACGAGCTCTTAACGCGATCTTGTTTACGACCTTAACTGAATTAGAAAAGGGATGGGGCTATACAAGAGTGTAGCTCCATTGCTCTTTCTCGCTCGCTCGACTGACATTTTAAGACGTCATGGTAAGGCGTTATGTAATTAAACGAGGATAGTGTAAAACCATTTCTGTAAATAACATTTGTATGTTGAGCAAGCCAGAGAATAATGAAACGATACTTTATAATTAACACTATGTACCCTAGCATTATACATATGTGTAACAAATAAATACATTTGACTTTATGAAAATGAAATGCGTACGCGTGTGAATGTCATTTAGCAACATGTCATGTCTAGGTGCAATATCAATATCACCGAGCGAACAGGAAACCATTTTGACATTGAATAATGCTCATTGGAAAAAAAATAACAATAAAAAAATTAAATCTCGAAAGTATATGGAAAAAGGCCTCGCGGGCACAACGCACTAGTCTAGTCCAATCAGATCCGTAAAGAGTGGTCAGCTGACCGTAGGGGCCCAGCAGGGCCGACGCCTACTGGAGCCAATGGCCTGCTTCTGAAAGGAAGGCTTGGCCCCTGTTTGAAAGGTAATGAAGGAACGGGGTGGGTTTTCAGTCAGTAAAAGTCTGACAACATCCCCCGCCCTTGGGCGATGTCATCTGGATGATTTTTAACCATCGGAAAAAACAAACCGCTCTTGACTCCACGGTATATAAGGCCCTACACTACACACGTCTAGAGACGGACATAGATGGAGGAACTCATAAAAATGAATGTGATCATGCAGGGAGGTCACGACCCTCAGCACTGAGGAATACGACGCTAGGAGGAGAGGAAAAAATAATTTCAAATTCGTTCAATATTAATCAAGTTTGAAACCTTTCAAATCTGGTGAAAGGGGAAACTGTCAAATAACAGTATAAGGATGCACATACTGAAATGTGACGTCACTTCCATTAGGCTACGTGTGCTCAAAAGAGATAGCGAGATATATACTCTTCCTCAAACTAATATTTGGAATGCTATTTGCTGCTTCATTTAATAACCAATTTTGATGCTATTCACATACCTAAGATTTCTTTTTAGTATTACTAGTGGTTTAGTATAAACCATACTTACCATATTGCACAAAAATGATCATCAATATTATCATTTCGGCCGAAAGTCGTCCACTGTTGGATATACCTTCCCCAAGTGTTGCAACAATGAACGATCCTGTACGTTTCGCATCCATCAGATTCCCGCAACCTTACCATCTTGTAGGATGCCTTCCAACTATGCGTCTTCCGGTACACGGTCGCCACTGCAGAACCTTTCAACCCCAACGGCTATCTGTTCTGCGAGCAATGTGCCCTACCTATTGCCACTTAAGTTTCGCAAAAAAATCAACATAGGCAAATACCTAATTGATTTTCAATCGATATTGTGTCACCTATCTGCTAACATCAGTTTGTAACATACATAACATAATCAGCCTTTGAGGGTGAGGCCCAACGAGCGTAGTTCTGCAAGTCGTGAGTCGCAGAAATTTCGGTCGCGTAATTTCTGCTGCATTCGGTTTCATACAACAGTCCTGTTTCATTCACACGGGACGCAAAACGAGTGGTCTGCGGCAGTAGAAATTACGCGACCGAAATTGTGCGACTCACGACTCACAAAATTATGCTCGTTTCGCTTCACCCTTAATGTTCCCACTGCTGGGACTCAGGCCTCCTCCCCTTACAGCATCTACCAATAATTTATGGAATACTAGCTTTTGCCCGCGCGGCTTCGCTCTCGCTCATCCCTACTCCACCCTACTCTACTCTATTCTACCCTACCCTATCCTACGGGTTTGGATAGGTGAGCCTATTCTTGAGTTATAAAATTAAAACGAAAAGTGGCATTGATTTTTATATAATAGTGTCCCTCGAATAATTTAAAAGACGGACTAATTACATTTTTTACGGCAACGAGCCTATTTACTCAAACACTTTTCTCATTATGTAAGATCAACGATTAAATTAAACAGATAATACTAACCTCTGACACTAACGAAGTAACAAACTAAAAATAAAATAGAGATCTTCAACATTTTGTATCACTTCACTACCCGACTAAGAACTAGAATATATTGAAAAATGTGTTATAATTGATAATATGACATATTAAAATGATTATCAGCATTATCTAAATAATTATCGTCTACAAATTCGATTAACAAGTGACCTTGGATTGATTAAATTTATATTATAGCTGTATGCATGTAATGCAGAGAACTTTCATTTATTTATTTACTAGCTTTTACCCGCGGCCGTCAATTAACTACCTACCCTACCCTACCTAGTTACCTACCCTACCCCACGCTGTCTACCTAACTCCCTTACCTACCTACTTTTTAATCTACCCTACCTACCAACCGACCTATCCTACGGATAAGTCTGCATATTATCTAGTTAATATAAAAATTTAACCATTATTTTTCATTTAAACTGAATCAGATTAATAAGTTAATGTGAACTCTAATGGCACGGCCAAAGTAACGCCACGCTTGAGGTGTCAATTAGCTACAAGCGTCATTTCTAACCGCTAACTATAGCACAACAAATCTAAAGGTGAGTATAGACTAAAACATTTTCTGGAGCATTTCTGTGTAATGTAACATTCTTACGAATGGTACAATACAGGCAAAAGCTCAGTTTCCTAAACATTTCTATGTAATGTAACATTCCTGCGAATGCTCGGCGTTATGTTACGGGTAAAGGCTCACAGCGAGTGTGCATTTCGTTGTACCTTGCGTTCATTCTTTTTTGAAATGTCACCCCGCAACCTCGCATCGACCGCACTCGTGGCTGGACGAAATGTTACACCAATACGCTCGACGAAATGTTACACCAATATGTTCTTTGGTTTGTAACAAAGAGGCGAGCGTGCTCGACGTTTCGTTCATAAAAGGATGATACACTAGAACATTCATAGAGCGGCTCGTTGTTCTGTTACAAGTAAATGTTGTAGTTTATACTTACCTTAAGAAGTACCGTTTGACGTTTCACACATTTCTATAAAAATAGCTTTGTATAGATGTAAGGCGGTTATCACACTGCCACGCACTGTGATAACCGCCACGCACCAGCGGAGAAATATGCAATCACACGCGTGGGTGCGGGGCGACACGCAAGGTAATCCACACTGAACCTCATAGTACCGTGCGTGATTTTGTATGGAATAGCTGCGTGAATTTACAAAAGGCACCTACGCGCGTGAGTGCGTAGTGCAAAAACCTGCACGAGATCTGCACTCCCGCAGGTACGTGCGTAGGTGCGTTTTCACGCCCTACGCTGCGTGGTGCGTGTCAGTGTGAGAACCACCTTATTCTTACTATTTCTATTATTTTTCCCGTAAAACCATAGAATTATGAAGCTATTTTTATTTTAAAACCACCTTGCAGGACTATATTACTAACATCATAAAAAACTTGTATGTTTTTACAAAACATAATTCATTCGAAAACAAACCTTCAAGATTTCGTTGTTCTTTCTAACACATTTCAACGCTGTATTTTGTTGCCAGCGCATCAAAAATTTCGATGATTTAAAAAAGACGTCGTTCAATAATTATTGGTAACATTAAATTAAAAAAAAAAAACGGAAAAATTGTCGGTAGGTAGTATGTTTGCTGACGGAAATGTTAAAATAAACCACATAAATAAGAATTTTACATAATTACTTTATTTAACAAAAAAATATAAAAGTTTAAGGATATATCGCAGTTATACTTTATTTAGATACAATAATATAAAAAGAATACAAAATATGACTAAATATAACAGACATGTTATTGGAAATCGAGTAAGAAATATTGATAGCATAAAAGTATTTAAAAAAATATTTAGGTAAAAAAAAATTGATCGAAGTACATCTGCATAGTTATAATTTTCTTAATTGCATACCACGTCGTCAACTTTGAAAATTAAATATTGAGCAATTTTCAAAGTATTCACATTCCAAAAAGAGGCTATATAAATAATTACAACAGAAAAATTTAAATAATTACAACTGTTAACAAAATAAATTACTAACAAATTGAATGCAGTTGAAGTCTAAATAAAAAAATAAAAAATATTGCAAAAGCAATTCGTTAAAGGAAAAATAAATATATGTACATTAAAACAAAACTTCTTCCTGCCCTTATCCCATATTACTTGGGGTCGGCACAACACGTTTTTTTCTTCCATTCAGTCCTGTCACTCGTCAAACTATCACTAACTCCCTTTTCTTTCATTTCACTCCTCACACAATCCATCCATCTTTTCTTCGGCCTTCCTCTCCTTCTCAATCTATCTACACGTATACTCTTTTAGTAATAGGCGCTTCATACCTCCTCTTCACATGACCATACCAAGACAACCGATTACCTTTCAACGGCCAAAGTAACGCCACGCTTGAGGTGTCAATTACCTACAAGCGTCATTTCTAACCGCTAACTATAGCACAACAAATCTAAAGGTGAGTATAGACTAAAACATTTTCTGGAGCATTTCTGTGTAATTTAACATTCTTACGAATGGTACAATACAGGCAAAAGCTCAGTTTCCTAAACATTTCTATGTAATGTAACATTCCTGCGAATGCTCGGCGTTATGTTACGGGTAAAGGCTCACAGCGAGTGTGCATTTCGTTGTACCTTGCGTTCATTCTTTTTTTAAATGTCACCCCGCAACCGCGCATCGCCCACACTCGTGGCTCGATGAAATGTTACACCAATACGCTCGACGAAATGTTACACCAATATGTTCTTTGGTTTGTAACAAAGAGGCGAGCGTGCTCGAGGTTTCGTTCGTAAAAGGATGATACACTAGAATATATCATAGAGCGGCTCGTTGTTCTGTTACAATGTTGTAGTTTATACTTACCTTAAGAAGTATCGTTTGACGTTTCACACATTTCTATAAAAATAGTTTTTTATAGATGTAAGGCGGTTATCACACTGCCCCGCACTACGCAGCGTAGTACCGCACCTACCAGCGGAGAAACATGCACTCACACGAGTGGGTGCGGGGCGACACGCAAGGTAATCCACACTGAGTCTCATAGTACCGTGCGTGATTTTGTATGGAATGGCTACGTGAATTTACAAAAGGCACCTACGCGCGTGAGTGCGAAAACCTGCACGAGGTCTGCACTCCCGCAAGTACGTGCGTAGGCACGTTTTCACGCCCTACGCTGCGTGGTGCGTGGCAGTGGCAACCACCTATTTCTTACTATTTCTATTATTTTTCCCGTAAAACCATTGAATTATGAAGCTATTTTTATTTTAAAACCACCTTGCAGGACTATATTTCTAACATCATAAAAAACTTGTATGTTTTTACAAAACATAATTCATTCGAAAACAAACCTTCAAGATTTCGTTGTTCTTTCTAACACATTTCAACGCTGTATTTTGTTGCCAGCGCATCAAAAATTTCGATGATTTAAAAAAGACGTCGTTCAATAATTATTGGTAACATTAAATTTAAAAAAAAACGGAAAAATTGTCGGTAGGTAGTATGTTTGCTGACGGAAATGTTAAAATAAACCACATAAATAAGAATTTTACATAATTACTTTATTTAACAAAAAAATATAAAAGTTTAAGGATATATCGCAGTTATACTTTATTTAGATACAATAATATAAAAAGAATACAAAATATGACTAAATATAACAGACATGTTATTGGAAATCGAGTAAGAAATATTGATAGCATAAAAGTATTTTAAAAAATATTTAGGTAAAAAAAAAATGATCGAAGTACATCTGCATAGTTATTATTTTCTTAATTGCATACCACGTCGTCAACTTTGAAAATTAAATATTGAGCAATTTTCAAAGTATTGATTCTGCATGTCAGCATTTAAGACGGGTCCACTCAAATAAGTATGGTTCTTTCCTCAAAAGACCATCGCACACATTAGTCTGCATGGCTCTCATGTGATTTGACCATTACATAATTTCTGTATGGCCTTTAAAAGAGACCCGTGAGTTTGTTTCGGTGTTTCTCTTCAGGGTAGTTGTGTTTGCAAAATAAATATCATTTATCAAGACGATCACCTAAAAATTGGAATACAAAGGACGGCCTTATAATTACACAATATGATTTCATACAATAAAAAGTAGGTAGGTATTTGGAACGAGCAAGTAAGTAAAGTTTATGTCACGAGAAAATTGCAAACACCGTAAGATTGTAAAATATCACGAGAAATTGTAAACGGTTTTTTCTAAATAAGACATGTTATGTTGGAAACTAATGTATTTGGATGCGATTTATTGTATTTATACATAACGATTTTTTCATAATATATCAAGAAATTATAATCTAATAATTTTTTTTACAGTTTGCAATTTTCCGATGACATAAATACAATAATTTATAAAAAAATTACAATCAACGGAATCGATTTCTTTTAAATTTTCAAGTCGAAAGAATTTAAAGAATACGATGTTCAATTAAACTTTTCGCGGCAAGTCGGTTAGTATATCAGTGTGGATAGGGTTAGTTATGGGTGCCTGAGGGATATGTTGACTGGGTGGGTTAGCTACAGTGTGCTGGGGGTGAGGCTGTCTTCTGAAGCCGTTCCTGATCAGGACAGCTCTCTGACGGGTCCATTCGCGATTCCTCTTTGGAAGACAAGACGCCATAAAAAGGAATATGATAATGGTGCCCACGGAACACCAAAGGATGATAGCACAAGTATCTGAAAAATAAAAACATTTGTGAAGAAATTATTGCTTTTCAGAATCTAACCCAGAAAAATAGAGGCTACTCGTTTGGCCGGCTTTCTATAGACTTTTTACTATCATAGTAATCCTACATCAATAATATGATCAAACGAGGATTGACATATCATCAAATGTTACCGTTTTAACGATCTGGCCAGTTTAGTTGGCTATATCATGAAGTGATCAATTCTAAGATCTGGTGACCATATAATTATGGAATCTTCAAAGTCAAAGTCAAAGTCAAAATATTTTATTTCATATAGGCCTACAATGGCACTTATAAAACGTCAGAAGCTAGTGCACGGTTCGAAATTGGTCGTTTCCTATGGAGAAGAACCGGCAAGAAACTCCATGGTTACTCTTTTAAAAAATGTGTTTATTACAATATTGATTGATTTATGTAAGAACAGTGTAGACCAGTCAACACTGTACACAAAAGCACAAAATTAATCATAATAAAATAAAAATATAGTAAGTTGTAATAGAAAGTTATCTAAGTGTGTGTGGATTATACATTCACATTCCAAAAAGAGGCTATATAAATAATTACAACAGAAAAATTTAAATAATTGCAACTGTTAACAAAATAAATTACTAACAAATTGAATGCAGTTGAAGTCTAAATAAAAAAATAAAAAATATTGCAAAAGCAATTCGTTAAAGGAAAAATAAATATATGTACATTAAAACAAAACTTCTTCCTGCCCTTATCCCATATTACTTGGGGTCGGCATAACACGTTTTTTTCTTCCATTCAGTCCTGTCACTCGTCAAACTATCACTAACTCCCTTTTCTTTCATTTCACTCCTCACACAATCCATCCATCTTTTCTTCGGCCTTCCTCTCCTTCTCAATCTATCTACACGTATACTCTTTTAGTAATAGGCGCTTCATACCTCCTCTTCACATGACCATACCAAGACAACCGATTACCTTTCAACTTTTCAGTTACTGGCGCCATAATTATTAAAATCTTAATAATCCTCTCAATTTCTCTCATGAAAAAATGCCTCCGCCACTAATTTAACAATGAAAAATCTATTTTTTTGCTAGAAATGATGCAATTTTAAGACTAGACGATTTAAATATAATCATTTTATAAGAAAAATATGTGTCACATCCACCGGCCCTATACATTTAATGCGACGAGTCCATAGCGTTGCTTTTCAGCGTGGGCCGGTGGCAGTGTCGACGTAAATACATTGGAACGGTGTAATGTGCAAATAGGTTTGAGTAAAACTACCAAACTAAGGTAAGCTCCTACCTCTTTTTTGTATAATTTTGGTATATATCTAGCCTAATTTGTCTGGACAATAGCCTCGAGTAATAATAAAGTCACTTCTATGTTTATATTTTCCTATCCTATCCTTGTCCTATGTTACTTGGGATCGGCGAAACACGTTTTTTTCATTATGTCCTATCAACCGTGAAGTTATTTTTCATATCACTGCTCACACAGTCAATCCATCTTTTCCTTGGCATCCCTTTGCATTCGTCACGTATACTCTTTTTTTAGCAACATGCGTTTCAGCTCTTCTCTTCACATGACCATCCCATGACATTTACTTTCAAACTTCCTCTATTAGATACTACTCATTTCTCATTTTGAATTAATTTTATTTTATGTTATAAAACACTTACTGGACTCTCTCGTAGTTGATCGTGGGTCAAATGTAGTAGTCACGGAGCGCTCTGTATCTTCCCCGACGACTTTAGCGATGATTGTCCAAGGTCGCAGGTCCACGGCTTGCGGCCTCGGGATGGTCAGCTTGCAGGAACCGTACAAGTAGGACAGTGAATCGGGCATGTTGTCATTGAAAATGTACTCGTAAGGAATCTCCTCGGAGATAAAACCTGCGTAATTTTTTAAAATTAAATCAAGATTGTGTGTGCGACGGTTACCTATCATAAGTTCGAGAAATATATAGACTGAATTTCATTTCACCTAAAACTTTTTAACTATTATCGTTTTTTTTTTATATTTCACGAATTTCGAAGTCACTTCTGTCACTGTACCTATCAGTTGATCTAATTATCAATACGTTTCATTTGGTCGAAAAACTTTTCACCGATGTTACATTTAGCCGAAATAACATTTGTTCGAAGTATTATGTTTCTAAACATCCAATATATTCCTTTTTTTATTGCCATATCTTCATTTCACAAAACACCTAGAAAGTAAGCACATTATTACATCTCTAATTCTAATAAAGCAGCAGGAGCTAATTTCAGATTATTTTCACCTTATATTTAATTAAATTAATTATTTAAATGTAATGGCACTTAATAAAACAGTTGGTAATGAACAATAGTGGTTTGAAATTGTCCCAGTAAGAAGCTTGCAAACAAGGATGCTTGCTTTAAGCATGCAGGATGCAGGCAGGCATGTAGCTTGCAAGCAGACTTACAAGATGCCAGAAAGCAGGCATGCAGTATGCAAGCAGGCATGCAGCATGGTAGCAGGCATGCAACATGCAGCAGGCATGAAGCGTGCAAGCAGACATACAGCATGCAATCAGGCTAGTGGGCCGCCTTCAAACTACGTGCTCCTCAGCTCGCAAGCCAACCTACCCCACCGCGCCTACGCGGGATTGAATTACACTCTAGGGGTAGGGCAGACAAGACTGTGTGAAGTCGGTTTTGCAGCAATTCGTTTCTGTCACTAAATTTTGTAGCACAAAATAATGACTTTTTTGCAAACAAGTAACAGTGTATAATGTGGTTACCAAAATTCCGTAAAATGTTGTTTCAGTGTGGTGAAAATATGGTAAATCATTTGGCAAATGAAAAAAGTTCAAAAGAGGTTTCGGTCAGTAGCAAAAAGTTATTTTGTAATTCGGCGAAATATATAGTAAAAGTGATCGGTTCCTATGTGGGACTGCATATTATTATTACAAGCTTTTATTTAGTCTCACCTGTCCCGATGTTTGTCTGTCATCAAATCAAATTAAATAAAGTAAATAAATAAAATCTTGTTTTATTTATTAAATTTGACCCACTTCCCGGTTACCGATTGAGCTGAAATTTTGCATGCATGATAACACAAAATCATTATGACATGGAGCTGATCTGATGATGGAATCGGAAAGTGGCTATAGGAACTTGGTAGTTGAACGACACAACCCCATCGAGTTTGGGCTCGTATGATTCGTCTATATAAGACGGTATACCCAGCTATAAAAGCTTGCTATAATTGATTTTCATTAAAAGCTTGTTTATTGTATTTTTTTTTTCTGTTTGTGGTTATTTTCGGTGGCATCTGCTGCTGTTTGCTGTATCATCCTAAAATCGATGGTAGAAAATCCTTTAGGTATTAATTCCACCTTTCTACTGTGACTTTTACTTGTGCAAACAGTGTTTCTAACACTACAGAAATATTCCCTAGTATTTTCAATCAATATATTCATTTGGACTAAGATATGCGACATGAGGGAGGTGTTAAACTAAAGTTTGAACATATCCTGCCATTGCATGGCGTGTAAATAATTACAATTAGCGATGTCAATTGGTCTAACTTACAAATTACAGATGTAATTTGCTTGTCCTCTACGAGTAAATAGTTTTTATAATATACTATTTACTCGTATCTTTTAATTTGTATTAAATTAAAAAGTAATGTGTCAAGTATTATCAGTGGTAAGTCTTGAACACTATTTGGTAAATAATTATAAATAATAATCGACATGCAGTGTGCAGTATGTATACAGTATTTTTAAATAATTTTAGTATTATTTGTGGTAACAGAAGTCTGTTTCTATGCCGTTTTGCTCACCTAGTCCATCGTTGCGGACAAATCTGCAATAGTCCAGCTTGGGTGCACTAATTATGCGCATTTTCACCACCACTTGACTGTTATTCCACCCGTGTTCCACCGAGATCAAATCTGCAAAAGAATTGGTACATGATTTACAGAGTTCCAAGAAGATAAATTCTACTCAAGCTGTTTCTTCATCGTTGGTGGCATAACAAATGGCGGCTTTAGTCAGTCAGCCAGTTGGTATTGTAACCATTTCTTTGCTTTTAATGCCTACGAAATAAAAGTTAAAATCACATTGTTGAACAGTAGTAAAAAAGGTTTCCTTAAAGTCTAATCTAAACGCAAACAGGGTATAGATTAGTGCATATAGTGCAATTAGTCAAAAAAAATATTTTTGACACGCCGTTTTTAGTTTGAATTCTTATTTTTACCTGTGCCTAAAACATAGATGCTGGCTGCCTGTTCTCTGGAACGGTTAACCAAGCCTACATTGCAGGACCAGTTGCCGCGGTCCGATGTTTGGAAGTTCTTAATCCTGATGCCACATTCTCCTGCTTCGAAACCATTGCCGATGTACTCATAGTCTGCTGTTGAGGTCGCTGAAAAATCCAGAACATTAAATTAGCTTTCTTACTTGATCTTTGAACTGACATGTTATTATTGGTACCAATACCTTGGCTAGGGGGCACTCTAGCTAAGTTACGACCGTTTCCTTTCTCTTGCGTCTAACTTCTCGAGTTGGCCACGCCTCCAATTCCTTCGTTCTGACCACGTGACTGAGCGTTGAAATGACTTCAGAACAAACAAATCTGAGGCACGACTGACTAGAGGCGTTCGACGCAAGAGAATTGCAACGAAACGGCCTTAACTTGGCTAGGGGGCTGGTTATGGGCAGTCATTTATTATGTAAGTCGTTTTTTACTAGTGCCCCAAATGGTCTACCAAGTTCACAGTTATGATACTCACATGGACTCATGTTGATAACAGTTCTGTTTGCTGATCTGTAGTAGCAGTAGCGGATAGCAGCGTCAATTGAGCAAAACATCGTAGTTGAACTGCCTTCATCACCTTCAACTACTCTCCTTCTGGCTTGCAATTCTGGCTCTAATAATAAAATTAATTTAATATATTATTCCACAACTTTCACACAACGCACGTTCTGTAACTAAGTAGAGTTTGTGTTATTAATATTAGATAACTGATAATAGTAGATGGGGATTTTGAACGATACTCGAGCGCGTCAGAAAATCATATGGAGAAAAACCTTGCACCCTATAATGTACCGCTTCGACATAAAGCCGTAAGATGAGTAGATTAGATCGAGTGCGTCAGATTAAGACAAGGTAAAAGTGCAGGAAAGAGTATATTTCAATAATCTGGCAATTTGAGCGTGGCATCACAAAATAGATACAGAAGTCAATCTCATGTAATCACTTTTCATCAGGTCACCAACATATACTATCTTAATTGTTTACCTAGGGATGCGTATATTTATGGGAGGCCGGGATGCTAAATTTGCAGTTTCTAAACCTAATCTTCACAATCCAATAGGTCCCCATGATCTATTGGATTGTGAAGATCAGGTTTTAAAACGAAAAAGTCTATGACAAGTTTCCATTTTAGTGAAAACTTTACCTCGAAATACTCGGGCGCGATTGATTTTTAATTATTTTGCATTTAAAAAATTCTGTCTATTTGCAATTCTTTTAATACCAACTATGCTATTAAATTCCATTATCTTGATATGTAATAACAGTATAGTGTGCCTAAAAAGACAAACGATTTGGGTAATCTAATCAAATAAAAACACAGGTAATTAGATTACCCACTAAGACTAAGTCTTGATAAGAAGCCGTCTGATTTCTATATCACCAACCAAATGTTTTCAAATAATTATAATCAACTAGCTTTTGCCCGCACGGCTTCGCTCCCGCTCTTCCCTACTCTACCCTACTCTACCCTACCAAACTTCACATAAACCATCTACTAAATAGTCCGAGTCCGAACAAAGCCTATTTGGTTTGGATAGGTGAGCTCGTTCTTGAGTTATAAAATAACAGCGAAAAGTGGCATTAATTTATATATATATATATATATATATATATATATATATATATCACTACATAGTATAAAACAAAGTCGCTATCCGCCGTCTGTCTGTCCCTATGTATGCTAAGATCTTTAAAACTACGCAACGGATTTTGATGCGGTTTTTTTTAATAGATAGAGTGATTCTTAAGGAAGGTTTAAATGTATTATACATGCATAATATAGTAGAGAAACACTGATAAATTTAGAGGTTTCTAATGTGATGTCTTAAATAAGCACGTTTTTTTTGCGTTTATATTGCAAACGCTGGCTGTACCCTACGAGACAGACCAAAATAATGTAGTACAGTATTGTCCACCTTAAAAAGTTAGTTAGCCAGCGCTGCTATTCTCTAAGAAAACAGCCTTGAGCGCAGCTCTGGCCGCAGCGATGAGTCGAGAGCGCGGTACATAGAATTAACAACCCAATGTATAGGTACATAGGATTGTTAATCCAATGTACCTAATTGAATTTCGTCGCTGCGGCTAGCGCTGCAGTTTTCTTTAGAAAATAGCACACCAGATCGTTTAAAGGTTGACGTTTGATGATAATAATATGGCAATCCACGTTTGGGCATCAGTAGGATTTCCTTGATAATAAAAAGTCAAATAAAGTAGGATCTAACATAAGCTTATAATTAAAATGAAAAACTTAACATTTAAACATAATTATTGACTTTTTACAATTATTAAGGGTTTTGGGACACCCTGACTCGGACACGACTTTTTTTTTTAAGCCACTCAGATGAACATAATTATATAATAATAATGATAAATAAATAATAATAACAATATTCCACAACTATCACACAACGCCGTCTAGTCTCAAGCTAAGCAGAGCTTGTGTTACGAGTACTAGACAACTGATAAACATACTTATATATTTCTAAATACATACATATATAGATAAATTACACCCAGTCACAGAACAAATGATCATGCTCTTCAGACAAACGTTTGTCCTGGGTGGGAATCGAACCCACGACCAGTCAGGGTCACTAACCACTAGACCAACAGGCCAGTCATTTGCTTTTAGTACAAAACGAAATCTGCACCTCTACCGGGAGAAAACATAACAATTTTACGGTATAATCGCCTATCAACATGTCTTGAAATATTAAATCCTCGAATCCTCGAACTCCTTCTCGGGACGAAATAAGTTACTTTCACCCCATGGTTAAAAAACACTTTTCATCACGAGTACAAGGAAAGTAAAAATAAAATAAAAAGTTTATAAACCATGAGTTGTCGATCCTATGATTTTAGGTAAGTATCTTTCTTCTGATTTAGGCGGTAAAAGGTTTTCCACTACTGCTGTAGCCTTTTCTCAGAAATTCACTATTTTAATCTGATGAACTTATCGTGTTAATTCCAATCTCCACTCCTCAAGTAACTTTAGACCTACTTTCAGAGTATGAGTAATGGAAAAAAACTATTATACTGTATACTGTACGAGTTTCTAAAAAAAAGTAATGAAATAGAAAATTGAAACTATGGAATATTAGAGCAGTGAACTTTGTTTGTTTCAAATCTCAAAACTTGTTGAGTGATACTTAAGATTAACTTTTATATAAATTGTCTTTTAACTATCTCACAGATGGTGTAAAAAGTAGAGTATCCAACACGGGGATAAAGCTGTCTTTGTCTTGACCGGCTTGAATTCCTCACTTCACTCAGGTTTCTTTTATTACATAAATAAAGATTAAAATGAACAACCTTCCTTTCGTTCGGAATTCAATATGCCGCCTGCGACTTTAGGTTACTGGACTGGACACTGCTTTATCCCCTAGTCACATAATCTACTTATATTACAAGACTACTTTTAATCTTACCATAATCATAATCCGGATATTCATCAGGTCTTAGCATTGAATTGGTGATTTGGAGAAAGCTGTAACTGGTGCCCGATGTGGTCTTAACGGCACAGCGCCATATGCCTGCTCTTTCACTTGAAGGCTCCAAGAGCTGAAGAGTGCAGTTGTTGGGTCTAGCAACCGAGGAGTAGCTGAGAAACACATCAAGATGTTTTATTTTACTAACGATAAATTTCTTAATTGAATAAAATTTAACATATAACACTAAAAAGCAATTTATTTGTAGCTTCTTATTCTGCTGGGCTCCTACGATTTCTGTCAACTCCTTGAGGCGCGCGTGGAACACTGCGCACCTTCGGCATCGACGACTTGGGTTCGGTCCAGATGACTATCGGACGGCCGGACGGAACCAAAAAACTCAGAATTCCAGCTAATGCATCGTGGTTAGCTACAAATGCGAGAACCTCAGCATTTAAGTACTTGGAGGTCCCCTCTGTGGATGGGGAAATAAAAGCCAGGGAAAGCGTCTACCTGGAGCGGCTGAGACGTCACATCAACTCATTGGCACGTGATGCAGGATTCGAACAGCCCAACAAGACGGTTAAAAACATCATCGGTCTTTGAGAGCAGGACATAAGAAGGGAAACGGACTAGAGAGTCTAGACCTCAACTTCCAATTACCATCCACCAGCTGACTGAAGGCAAAACACAGAAAAAAATGTCCACTATTCACAGTACTAACTTGGTTTGCTTTTGTTCATGTCGGCTGGCGACGAAAAGACCTCTACCAGGGTCGCGGAACGTGCATTTCACGATCTCGTGGTCTTCTGGCACGGAGCACGTCATCACCACCGACGACTCATTCCTATGTACCTTTGATGTAACAACTAGCTTGGTTTCAACTGAAATTATAAGCCGGAAAAAAGACATTTTAAAACTCAGAATCTTTTGCAATAAACTTCCTCAAAACCTGCTCTTAGGCATGCAATTTACTGTTTTTCACACTAGTGTGGAAAAGTGCGCGTGCTCTTCCGCCACAAGTTTATAACATTAATTGTATCAGGCTGGGCGCTAAGCGATCCTCACTAGTCGCGCGTCAACCCCCGTTTATTTCTGTCTTCATAAGTGTATTGAAAAACGTCATTTGATACACGTGAAAGTTTGTCACTACAGCCTTTGGATTCATAACAGCCTCGCCTAAAGCTCGAGCTTTTGCCACCTCGGTCGCAATAACTTTTCTTCACTTGTATAAAAATGTAACTACTACAATATTTACTACGATACATATTTCATCGTTGTAACAAAATTTTGATTTTTCGAAGTTATAATAATGATATTCTTATTACCAGCATCGATCACATCTACATGGAAATAGGCATATTGAGCGGCCACCATTCCAGGAGCGCCATACCACATCCGCCAATATCCTCTGCTGTCCGATGTTACACTGTCCACGATGATCCTGCACGGACCGAATCCGTCGAAAACCGGTTTTTGCTTGTTATTCTCCAGTCTGCAGTATATTGCATCTTCAGGTCCAACAATGATATCTATGGCGCTGCCCTCGGTCCATACAAGGTCACGTTCGTACCAATATGCAATCGAGTCTAGCAAAAAAGGAGATTTGAATATTATTATTTTTATTCCACCATAAGCCTGCTTTTATTGAGTAGGTGCTCAATAAAAGCAGGCTTTGTGCCAAAAACCTGATTAATAATAATAATTTATTCATTTATAACCCTAATGGAGCGAAATATACATTGTTGTGTTGATATAAGCCTTGCTGTGATTAGGCTATGTGGGTGCCTTCTCAGACCCAAACTAGGACATAAGTCCTGTATCTAAGGTGTCAGCAGATTGAAGTGACCTGAGATTAGGCGGCGGCTGTCGAGGGTAAAACCTGGATGAGACTAGCACATAAATATAGGAAAGGTACAAGAAAAGAGTGGCCTATCCTTAGCAGGAAGATACGGAGGAGCAGTGGTCGCACAATGGAAACAGCCCCGACTTAGAAGTTGTAAGTCGCAGATCCAAACCCAACCATGATATGTATAATTTATTTCCACAGCTTTCAAAACGGTGAAGGGAAATTTCGTGAGAAAACCGGTATGTTCTTGAACCAAAAATTAGAAGACATGAGATATGCGCACTGGGCCCGCGCGGTGGTGTACATGTTGGCGAGTCCAGATTTCTTAGATTGATATGTTACTGACAATCATCTGAGGAAGCAGTAGGTTCTTCCAATAGAAAGATATGTTGAATTAATGATGGTGTAATATTTTATCTTTCTTTGTTGCAATGTTAGTAACTTCCTAATCTAGTATTAAAGAGGAAAAATACTTCGGTAATTATGATAAAATTTCCGTGATAAGGCCTGTCATACTGTATGAATCAGAATGTTGGGCTGTGAAAAAGACGGATGAAAAAAGATTGCATGTAGCGGAGATGAGAATGTTGAGATGGATGTGTGGTGTGACGAGAAAGGATAAAGTGAGAAATGAGTATATTACGGGAAGTTTGAAAGTGGCGCCAGTGAATGAAAAGTTGAAAGGAAATCGGTTGTCTTGGTATGGTCATAGTAAAGAGGAGAGATGAAGGCCAAAGAAAAGATGGATGGATTGTGTGAGAAGTGAGATGAATGAAAAGGGAGTTAGTGATAGCGTGACGAGTGACAGGACAGAATGGAAGGTAAACACGTGTTGCGCCGACCCCAAATAAAACAGGATAAGGGCAGGAACATGATGATGATGACGAATTATGATAAATTTTAAGTATGCCTTATGTATGTCGAGCCAGAAAAAAAAAATTGTTAAAAGATAAATATAAATACTCAAAAAAATTAATGCTCCGTTCAGTTGCTTAAGTTTACAGAATAATAACATGCCCATAAACTTCTCTATTATATCGAAGTTTGATCTAAGCATAAAATTCAGTCCCAGTGTAAAAATCTGTTCGTCAGGATTTCAATATTTCTCCATTTTGTTTTATTTGCATAAAATGACGCATAAGCTACTTAATTCATGAATCCCCAAGCGACCACCGGTGGCCGCGCATCTATTGTCTTACTATTGTGTCTCTAAAGGTATCTGAAGGGTTAATTGGTACAGATAGGTGCATCAATTGGGTGCGCCACTCACTCACATTAAACTTTTGATGACGCTACACTGTCCGTACGTCAAAGTGTAAGTACATTTCTGCTACGAATTTACTTATAATTTTTGGCATACCTGGGACCTTCCCATGTCTTGTTAAAATGTCAGGCGTACGAGCGAGAAAGGGATGGAGCTTAACACCTAATATAGGTACGTTGGGGTTGACGTATATATGTGGATAAAAACCCCAAATTCAATTGAAAGAAAACAAAAACCCCATATAGCTCCATCCCATAACAGGCCCGTTTAGGTCATCAAATAGATTACATTCAGAGCTTGTGCTAAGGCCTCTGGTATATAATTATATTCATAACAAGTATTACAATGAACTCTTACCTTTAACACCAAAAAAGGAAAAAACTAACAATAAAAGTAGGAATTTCAACATTTTGTTATTTGTATCACTTCACTGCCTTTACAAATACGGCAACTTCGCACTATAATAAAACAAAAAATGCGCGATTATCTAAAAACTTCTGGCTAATCATGATTATCTTATCATTCAGGTGAATAATCGATCCGTGAAGTAGGTAGCTGTATTTATATTTAAGGATCCCTGAAACGGCCAATTGCGGACACAATATATGTGAAAGACCATGCATTGACAATTTCTTCCATTGTTGACTGTGAACATTCTTTGACTTGCTTTAATCATCATCTAAGTGGTGGTTTTATGACATATAAAAGAGCTTTATCGAGTCGATGGTGTAAAAAAACCATTTTCTTTGCGAAATATTGATTGATTTACATATACTATGTACATTCTAAAGAAGACTTAAGAGGCTCCTTTTCCACTCGCCTATCGTCAACATCGAGTATGGTTTAAAAGCTTGTTACTTCATCTAACGCAATCGAACGTGATGTTTGATGAAAAAGCAACGCAAAAAAAAGAGAGATAACGCCTGATAACTCTTTCTTCTTTAAAAGTTTTTGAAATAAATTATCGTCATTTAGAATTTTAATAAAATTTGCAAGGCTTTCTATAGTTATACTTTTTGACTTTTTAAATTTTTGAGTAAATTATGAAGTGTTAGTGTTTTCAGAGGTTTTTACTGCATTAGTGTTGCACAAAATTAGAAATTGATTTCAATAAAGCCTAGATAATATCTACAAGATACTATGTTTCAAAAATATCTAAAGAAAAAATGTGTAATAACGTCATAATCAGGTAAGAGCGGTTGTATGAAAACAGTGAAAATGTGTGTCGAGATGCATCCCCTTAAACGGACATTTTTTTTGTGTAAATATATTTCTAAAAATCAGCGCATTTATTTTAAATGTTGCACATTTATTTTAAATGTTGACGATTGTGCTCTAATTGTAAATAGTTCGTAAAAGATTCTTTGAAATGATTCCTGTTTGCCTAAATGTCACCCAATCATGTCAGGTGTGGGTATGCCACAGCGGCGGTGGGTCCCCTCTTTGAAGTGTAGGTCGAGAGGTGCCCCGGCGTCATCACCTTACGTCTGACGCAAATTCTCACCAAATATGGTAAGTTCAGGTTCCTGTTTCGAATTTAGATGGAAGAAACCCCCGGGTGTCTATATTGTGCGGTCCGTGGAAGCCACCCGGGTATCACAATTGTGCGGTCTGCGAAAGACATGGTGTAGCATACAGTGGAGGTGTGCTCCGCTAGAGTAAGCACCGCCGTATACTCGTGGAGGCGATCGCTAGCGGTGACCTCTCGCGACTGACTCTGGTTCAGAACGAGAAAGAATAGGGAGATAGCCACCTTCTACGAACCAGTAATGCTGGCGCAGGAGATGGCCCCAACCGCGTGAACCCATTCGCTGCAACAGAATCCATCGGCCATCATTGCTGTGGGCTTGCTTATGCTGAACAATGAGTAGCTCGTCCGGTATTAGTTGATGGCCGATGGACCGAGTCTGAGTAGTCAACGGCAAAAAAAGAAATAATTTTTCATTTATTTCAACGTTACTTAGTGTAACATTAAGTATATAGTTCATGTGTAAAGCAAAGAGAGTTGGTCCAAGAGTGCTACCCTGAGGAATTCCAAAGCTAATTGACAGTGCAGTGAACCACATAAACTACTTACTACTACCTACTTTTACGAACTGTCGGCAATTTCAGAGGTAAGACTTAAACCATTCATGCACGTAACCTCTTATTCCTATTCCTTCTAACTCCGACAGAAAGGTCAGCGGAAATTGTATTAAACGCCTTGGTTAAATTTAAGAAATCTTCACTTAATGAAACAGATTGCACGGAGCGTGCTATCTGTTTTCAATGAGAGGCCACAGAGTTAGTTAACAACAACAATATTGCAGTATCCTGGGTTGAATTGCATCTCCTATAGCCGAAATATTTTTCAGATAAAACAAGTTTAATATTATGTTGAAAAATAGTTGTTGAATTTTAGTATAAATGTAGAATAGATACCTATTTATTTGAAAGTCAAGAAAGTGTTTGTGTGAAAGAAACAACAAAAATAAGTCAATACCTTTATTTATAAAAAATAAAAATGTTTTAAATATGTCCACAAAGCTTTTGCTTGTAAATAAGTAAGATTACAACTACGTAGACGTACGTTACTAGATAACTAAAACGAGTTGCAGAAATTGTGCTACGGCCCACGCTGAAAAACAGCGCTGTGGGCTCATCGCATTATGCGTGAGGCCGCAGCTTTATGCTGAGCGTGCGGCCGTTTTGCGCGGATGCGACGCATATCTTTCCTATCAATTCCAAGTTGTTATACATTTATGTTTGTTAGCTAGTTATAAGATGGCGTCTTTTTCGTACAAATAAACTGTTTTTCTTTCTTTTCTTTCTCAAACTATTGCAACAATGGGTGTTATTCAATAAATAGCATAGAAAAGCTTTATACTAAACATAATCACTTTTTCTAAAATGTAAAAATATAGGAATACTAACGTACTTGCCTACGTACTGTAGTGATCAAACGGCATAGCGCGAGCCACAGCCACCGTTAGCTATTGATTTACATTAATTACAGTGTATTGATTCTGCATGTCAGCACATAAGATGAACACTTTAAAATAGGAATACAAAGCACGGTCTTATACAAGATGATCTATATATATAAAAATCAATGCCACTTTTCGTTGTTATTTTATAACTCAAGAACGGGCTCACCTATCCAAACCAAATTTTTAGGCTTTGTTCGGACTATTTAGTAGATGGTTTATGTGAAGTTTGGTAGGGTAGAGTAGTGTAGAGTAGTGTAGAGTAGAGTAGTGTAGAGTAGAGAAGCGTAGAGTAGTGTAGAGTAGAGTAGTGTAGGGTAGAGTAGGCTATAGTAGGGTAGAGTAGGGTAGAGTATGGTAGAGTAGGGTAGAGTAGGGTAGGGTAGGGTAGGGAAGAGCGGGAGCGAAGCCGTGCGGGCAAAAGCTAGTTTATTATAATAAGTAGCTTGATAAACGTAGATATTTGGAACAAGTAGTAAAGTGTGTCACTGGAAAATTGCGAATCCCGTATAAAAGAAAAAAGAAGAAAGAAAACACGTTTATTCCACCTAAATAGACGCACAAATCATTACAAAAATACAAAAACAAATTTCCCTGTCAGGCCATGTGTGTATCGGGCATAGCTGTATTACGCCTTACAACCATAGACAACGGATGTCATGATTAAAACATCGCGAAAAATTGTAAACTATTTTTTTTAAATAAGACACAGTTTTGTTGGAAACGAATGAACTTAGTAGTGATTGAGTGATTGAACGTTTACAAAACGATTTTTTTTATAATATTTCGAGAAATTGTATTCTCATAAAGATTTATTACAGTCCGCAATTTTCCGATGACTTAAAAAAATTGACAATCAACGGAATCGATTTCTTTTAAAATTTTCAAGTCGAAAAAATTTAAAAACTGCGAATTCTGATTAAACTTTTCGCGGCAAGTCTGTAAGTATATCAGTGTAGACAGGGTGGGTTATGGGTGCTTGAGGGATATGTTGGTTGGGTAAGTTAGCTACAGTATGCTGGGGGTGAGGCTGTCTTCTGAAGCTGTTCCTGATAAGAACAGCTCGCTGACGGGTCCAGTCGCGATTCTTCTTTGGTATACAAGACACGATAATAAGGAATACAAAAATGGTGCCGAAGGAACACCAAAGGATGATAGCAAAAGTATCTGAAAAAGAAAAAAAAAACAGTTTTAAACAAATTGCCTCCTTTTTGTATTATGACTTTAGTATCTATCTAGCCTGATTTGTCTGGGCAAATTACAACGCCTTCCTTTCTCATTTCCTTCTTTTTCCTTTCTTTATCTTTTTTTTTTTTTTTTTTTCTGTCTTTGCGATCGGGTAATAATAAAATCACAACTACGTTCGTAATTAAAAGTTTTATTTCATGTTCATCATCTTCCTACCCTTGTCCCATGTTACTTGGGATCGGCGAAACACGTGTTTTTCTTTCATTTTGTCCTGTTAACTGTGTTCATATCACTCACTGTCAATCTATTTGTTCCTTGCCATCCTTCTCCATCCATCACATATACTTATATAATTTTAGTGACATGCGTTTCAGCTCTTATCTTCAGGATAAACAATTTCCTTTCAACTTTTCAGTCACTGGTGCCAATTTCAAACTTCCTCTTTTATGAAACTTACTCATTTCTCATTCTGATTTTTTTATTTTTAAAATACTTACTGGATATTCCTCCAGTATATGTCCATGAGTCAAAAGTAGTCGTCACGGAGCGCTCTGTATCTTCCCCGACGACTTTAGCGATGATTGTCCAAGGTCGCAGGTCTACGGCTTGCGGCCTCGGGATGGTCAGCTTGCAGAAACCGTACAAGCCGGACATGTTGTTATTGAAAATGTACTCGTAAGGCACATCTTCAAAGTCAAAACCTGCATTAAGAAATGTATTTTAAATCAAAATTGTGTGTGTGCTGTGTATCTGTTATTGTATTTTTTTTTCTGTTTCTCTTATTTATTTGTCATGGGATATGAAAACAATTTTTGAACATATCCTGCCATAACATCGTGTGTAATTATTGTCACAATCAGCAATGTCAATTTACTAACTTACAAACTACAGAATCTATTAACTTGTCTTCTACGAGTAAATAGTCCTTGCAGTATTTAAATATCTTTTTAATTGTAATAAATTTAAAAGTATCGTTTCTACCATTGTCAGCGGTAAGTCTTGAAAACTATTTTGTAAATTATTGTAAATAATAATCGACATGCAGTATACACCACACATTTTTAATTAGTATAAATACTTAAAGGGCTTATTAAAAAAGGTATTGTTATTATTTAAATAAAGTCTCAATTAAAAATTATTCATAAACAGCAATATTATTATGGTTTGTTGATATCCCAAATCGTCACTCAATATAGGGAAATATTGTAAATGCATAATCAATAGATTATGAATGAATAAATGACGATCAAAATGGAAAAATACTAATATCTATAATTTAAAAAAAATGAATCGCAAAATGTGTTGGTAAGCGCATAACAACGCCTGGACCGATTTCGCTAATTCTTTTTTTGTTGTGTTTGTTATTGTGAGGAAAAGGTTCTTATGGAAAAAAAATAGGGTAGGGTAGAATAGAGTAGGGTCTGCCTCCTGCAACATTTTTTCCAGTGTTGAATTATCTACATTGCCGGAATCAGGACATAATGGCGCATCTGCCTGTATTTTTTATATTTTGCTAACTTTCTCCGGTGCCATTTTAACATAAGGAAAAAAGGCCTGATGTCCAGTTTCATTCATGAAAACATTTTTTTATCAGTTTTCGGTCTTTGTTAGATACGTTTTTTTAACTATCAGGGGCAGTAGTGTAGAGTAGAGTAGGGTAGAGTAGGGTAGAGTAGGGTAGAGTAGGGTAGAGTAGGGTAGAGTACGGTAGAGTACGGTAGAGTACAGTAGAGTAGGGTAGAGTAGGGTAAAGTAGTGTTGAATAGGGTAGGGTAGAGTAGGGTAGAGTTGGGTATAGTAGGGTGGAGTAGGGAAGAGCGGGAGCGAAGCCGCGCGGGCAGTAATAATAATAAAAAAAATCAAAATAAAAAAATCAAAATAAAGCTAGTAATAATAATAATATAGTATTTTCTAGTAGCAATTGTTACTCGTATGAATGATTGAATTATTATGAATTTATCCATTATGACAAAAATTTTCGTAGATAATTTGGGATTTCGTTTTTTTTTTAGTTTTGACTACACAATATTTGTGTAGTCAATTAGTATTGGGTACGGATAGAAACCATTTTTTTTGTAGTAATAATAAAATAGGGGTGTATTAATTTCTCTTAAATAATTTTAGTTTTAGTGGAGGTAACCGAAGTTTGTCTCTATGCCGTTTTGCTCACCTAGTCCATCGTTGCGGACAAATCTGCAATATTCCAGCTTGGGTGCATCTGACATGTGCATCAACACCACCACTCGTTGGCTTTCTGTGGTTTCCCAGCGATGTTCCACCGACGTGCGGCCTGCAAAACAATTCGTAGGTACATAATATACTGAGTTCCAAGAAAACAAATTGTACTCAAGCTCACTCACTCTACTGAAATTAAATAATACTGATCTTTTAGTAACAGTTTAAATACAATATATACCCATTCGGTTATTCATTGATTTAGTTGTTTAGAGGAAGGAATAGAATAAACTTTGTTGTACACCAAAAAATTAACACCTTATTTATCTTATCCTTATATCTATATTGGTCTTATCGCTGGCAGCGATGTCTATCAGACAACCTTAGGATGGGTCGTAAGAACTTAAAATAATACAACATTACACTATAAATAAACACAATATAATATTCTTATATAAAATAATTATATATCTGTATAAAACACCATACATAACTTTATAATAAATTGTATATAAATAATCTATATTTATGTTTACATTTATGTCGTGGCCTAATCTTAGAAATTTATCACTTTATGAAATGGCCTACTAGAACTGGCCAGATCGTGAAAACGTTAATATTTGATGATAATGTAATCCTCGTTTGGCCATATCATTGATGTAGGATTTGTATGACCATAAAAGGTCTAAAGAATGTAGGTCAAACGGGGATTGAAATATCATCAAATTTTAACGTTTAAAACGATCGGGGTAGTTTTACTTGGCCTAATCATGAAGTGAACAATGTCTACGCTAATCTGGATACTATTTATATTATACTAGCTTTTGGCCGCAAGGCTTCGCTCCCGCGCTTCCCTACTCTACCCTACTATACCCTACTCTACCCTACTATACCCTACTCTACCCTACTCTACCCTACTCTACCATACTATACCCTACCAAACTTCACATAAACCATCTACTAAATAGTCCGGACAAAGCCTAAACATTTGGTTTGGATAGGTGAGCCCGTTCTTGAGTTATAAAATAACAACGAAAAGTGGCATTGATTTTTATATATATAGAAGATTACACAAATTCATAAAAGGAAGAGAAACAAATGAATAAAAGAGGGTTGATGAAAGAAATTTAAGCAGAACCAGGACAGCATTAGAGAGAAAGGAAATGGTATTTAAATAGAGACAGAAGAAACTAGTGTCTGGCTTTATATTGAAAAGAGAGGATCCTCACACCAGTCTGGTCTTGTATCTGCCCGATAGTTGATTTCTGACGTTGAAGATCTAATCGCGTGGAGGACTTCAATACCGCTACGCAAATTTTTTTTTTTTGTTTGTGATGTCGCTACACCGTTAGAGTCTGTCTAATAAGTCAACCGACTTGGGTAATTATTAGGATTTAATGAAATCTTATGTAGTCAACACTGGTTCAATTATCAAGGTTGATTAAGAGATATTGATCATCGTTTACTAACAGAAGAAACTTATAAAAAGTATCGAATATAAATATTTTTTAAATCCTTACTAATGTTATAAAAGCGAAAGTGAGTTTGTTTGTTTGTTACGTCTTCACGCCTAAATGGCAAAACCGATTTTGATGAAACTTAATACACGGATAGACCATGTCCTGGAATAGGACATAGAATACTTTTTATCCCGGAAGTATGTTCCCTTGGGATAATTTTCTGCTATCACGCGGGCGAAGCCGCTGGGAGCAGCTAGTGATTAAATATTATACAAAATTCCCAAGTTGGTTGACTTTTTAGACGGACTATACTATAATATCTAACCATTGACTATTTGCTACCAGTTATGAAAACAAGGTCACAATCGACAAAGTGCCTGTAAATAGGTTTCTTGAAAGAAAAAAAAGCTATGAGTTTGAACCTGAGACGTAAACGTCGATGTGTTGTCTTTGTTCTCTGGAACGGTTCATCATTGCTACATTGCAGCTCCACTCGCCCTCGTCCGATGTTTGGAGGTTCTTAATCCTGATGCCACATTCTCCTGCTTCGAAACCATTCCCGATGTACTCGTAGTTTGCTGTTGAAGTTGCTGAAAAATCCGAAGCATTCAGTTAGCTCTCTTGCTTAACCTATATTTTGTAGGTTTGGGGCATTCATTTATTACATATGATGTTTTTTACTAGTTTTTGACCCCCAAATAAGAATAGGCAAACCCCGCTTCCCTGTTTAGTACTTTAATAAGTAGAATATAAAAGGAGAAAAATGAATAGGTTTGGTTGGTTTTGATGTTTATTTTTATTTGTAACTATTAACAATTTATTGTTAGGATTTTTTACAAATATGTTCTTCTGAAAGCTGGCTTAGAAAGTCACTGTTTTATAACACTGAATGGGAGCAAGGGCCTTAATTTTGTTTATTTTTGTGATCTTACGAAAGAACGTCGAACCTCAGTCGTCATAGGACGACCACTCCTCTGTTCATCCCCAAGAGTAAGGGGACCGCACTTGAACTCGCAATACCAGCGGTAGATGGTTGCTTTTGAAGGCCCTTCATCCATAAAAGCAATTTGAAGTTGATCAAATGACTCATCAGGTTTTAGGTCACATTTAACCTTGTAGAAAATCATCGCCCGAAAAAGTTCTCGATGCAGATTCATTTTTGAATGAGACATGATAATTTGATTTGGCTCTCCAAAAAATGTGGAGGGAAATTCAAAATTCAAATAATGGTATTTTTACTTTTAAATAACCTAAGTTTTCAAAACAATAATAATTGGCTAGTGCCTTATATCTACATAAATTTATTTTACCGCAAAAATTTCTGTGTGTGAGTGGCCTGGTATAATTCAAGTTTCAAGTTAACCGCAAATAATATTTCAACCAAGAAATTGTATGAAACTAGCTAATTATGTATCTAATTATATTTGATATGATAATTACTTTACTCCGTGTAATTTTTTGTAAATTATTTGTCATTTGATGCCACCGATAGAATAGAGAATAAAGTAAACTTTATTGTACACCAAAATAGTAACAATTTCACAGAAACTTAAATCTATGGGTACAATGGCGGTCCATGATTTAAAGACAGCTAGGTACTTAATTAATAAATATACGATTTTGCTAAAATATCCCTTTACCCTTAATAGGAGACATCTGGCCTGTTTTAATAAACTGGTCCGGGTGAAACTACCCATGCACATCTTAAAAAGTTGACGAGATGTCCCATAACCTATTGCTCGTTGGTTTCTCCTGGATTTATAGTTTTTCTAGCAAGGACCGTGATTGGAAAGAGGGCGAGGACAAAACAATTCTTGTCTACGTTCAGGAGTCGTTGCGTCCTCTAGACTTCCTTTGCAGATGTTCTACCCAGTTCACAGTTATGATACTTACATGGACTTATGTTGATAACAGTTCCGTTTGCTGATCTGTAGTAGCAGTAGCGGATAGCAGCGTTAATTTCGCAAAACATCGTAGTTACACCGCCTTCCGGACCTTCAACTACTCTGTTTCTGGCTTGCAATTCCGGCTCTGGTAATAAAATTAATATAATACAATAATATAGTATTCCACAACTTTTACACAACGCCATCTAGTCCCAAACTAAGCGGTTTCTGCTATGAGTACTAGACAACTGATAAACGTACTTATATATTTCTAGATAAATTACATCCAAATACAGAACAAATGATCGTGCTCATAAAATCATAAGTAAATGAAAATTGTAGTGTAGTGTGTGTGTTTGTTGTGTGTTAATTGTAGTGTATTATAGTGTAGCAGTTTTTAGTACCTAAGAACTTTTAAGGAGACACTTTCGAATCAAATAATGAGAACCATCAGACAGCAAGATGAGTTTGTTAGCATTCAAATAGTTAAAACATGTTCAAACACCTTATATGAACTTCGCAATCAAATTTAGAATTATTCATTGATTAATATTTCAGGAGATATCAAAACAAAACAGGAAAAAGTACCTGTAGAGGATAATAAAATTGAGTATTTAATTGTGTAAATTTTCATAAAATACAAAATAATAATAAACTATAAAAATATAATATACTAAATAACAAAAAAAAAGCACTAAAAGGAAATCTTTTTCTGAAAACAGCATCAATATTGATTAGAATAGTATTTCAAATATTGGTATTAGGAAGAGTGAGGCCGTGGTCCAAAAGAAATGACCCCATTTCTTTTGTACCTACAGATCTAGTAACCTAATGGCAGTGACGTCAGATTTCAGTGTGTGCATTGTTATTCTTTCACTTGACTGTTGGTCCTTCTACCAGATTTAAAATATATTTGACTTTCTTAATTTTGAACGAATTAAAAAAATCTGTCGATTTGGGATTTAGGTTATATTCCCAATTTGATACAAGTTTTGAAAAAAATTAACTACGCAATTCCATTGTCTTGATATCATGAACAAAATCGCAATAACTATACGTATATTATAATTGTAAAAACAGGTAACTAGATTACCTACTAAGTTTTGATAAAATGCTGTCTGATTTCACTGATCGATAAGGTTTTTCCCCACAAGATTGTGTATACTTATTTTTACTTAGCTATCAACCCCCAAATTAGCGACCTCGTTGCGCTCGCCCGCCAACTCCTGCTCGGGCCGAAATAAGTAACTTTCACCCCTAGGGTAATAATGTACTATTTTATATCTATTTCCTACCAAAGGGAATTCAAATAAAACCATATAATTATGGCAAAATTTTGTGGTGGAAAAAGAATGTCTGACGCCAAAAAATAAAAAAAATAAAGCTAAATCAGCTCCTCTACCGGTGGAACAAATACCCGGTAGTCAATATATCCAGTAGACCATATTATGAAATATTCGTCTGTATAGCTGTCCATTGATTTGCTTAGCCCATATCATGATGTGGCCAGCGGGCAGGTTCTATATCATGAAATACAACCATTTCAAGAATTGGCTGGTTTTATCATGAAGTGAATTCTACGACATAGACACTATTTATGCAATTTAAACTAAACTTTAAGAAAATTCCGATGCCTGGAAATCATTGATCATCAGGGAAACAAACCCACATTGTATAATTGTTTTTATTCCAAGACTACTTTTAGTGAACTTACCATAATCATAATCCGTAGAGTCAGGTCTTAGCATTGAATTGGTGATTTGGACAAAGCTGTAACTGGTGTCCCGTGTGGTCTTAACGGCACAGCGCCATATGCCTTCTCTTTCACTTGAAGGCTGCAAGAGCTGAAGAGTGCAGTCGTTGGGTCCAGCAATTGAGAAGTAGCTGAAAAACACATCAAAATGTTTTATTTTATTAACGATAAATTTCTTGATTGAATAAAATTCAACATATAACACTAAAAAGCAATTTAATTGTAGCTTCTTATTCTGCTGGGCCCCTACGGTTTCTGTCAACTCCTTGAGGCGCGCGTAGAACACCACGCACCGTCGACGACTTGGGTTCGGTCCGGACGGCCATCGGACGGCCGGACGGAAGCCGCGCAAGCCCGCGCTTACGGTGGCCGAAAGTCGGGATCAGAATCCCGGCTGAGGTGCGAGGGCATTACTGCTTCGTAGAAGGTGGTGAACTCGCGCCGGCCCATGGCCTGTCTCAAGGGCCAGCGCAAAAGATCGTTGCGGCCGAGCGCCCCACGAGGACACGGCGATCGTGGTGGTCTGTCATTAGCCCTTTGACGAGTGTCACCACAGCTACTTCAACAGTCTCAGCTGCTCTAAACGATAGGCCAGCATTGCAAGGAAAGACGATGGAAACTACGAAATACCGGTAAAGTAGATGGAATGGATGGACGAACATCATAAAGATGAGAGCAATGAAGCAGAGAGGAACACGACGCAAGTTGGAACGAGAGGCCTATAGAAATAGATTTTCTCCTTGTACAACAGCCCAGTCTTATCAAAATCTCCACTATTCACAGTACTAACTTGGTTTGTTTCTGTTCATGTCGGCTGGCGACGTAAAGATCTCTACCAGGGTCGCGGAACGTGCAGCTCAAGATCTTGTGGTCTTCTGGCACGGAGCACGTCACCATCACCGACGACTCATTCCTATGTACCTTTGATGTAACAACTAGCTTGGTTTCAACTGAAATTATAAGCCGGAAAAAAGATATTTTAAAACTCAGAATCTTTTTCAATAAACTTTCTTCAAAACCTGCTCTTAGGCATGCAATTTACTGTTTTTCGCACTAGTGCGGAAAAGTGCACGTGCTCGCCCGCCACAAGTTTATTACATTAATTGTATCAGGCTGGGCGCTAAGCGATCCTCACTAGTCGCGCGTCAACCCCCGTTTATTTCTGTCTTTATAAGTGTATTGAAAAACGTCGTTTGATACACGTGGAAAGTTGTCACAGCAGCCTTCGGCTCTATAACATCCTCGCCTACAGCTCGAGCGTATGCCACCTCGGTCGCAACGACAAACATTCTTCACTTGTATAAAAAAGTAAGAACCTATCTGCGGTGTATCGGTATCTAAGATACATAAATCTTTGTATGTAACAAGATTTTGATATTAAATTTATATTAACAAATGAAGTCATAATAATGATATTCATATTACCAGCAGCATCGATCACATCTACATGGAAATAGGCATATTGAGCGGCCACCATTCCAGGAGCGCCATACCACATCCGCCAATATCCTCTGCTGTCCGATGTTACACTGTCCACGATGATCCTGCACGGACCAAATCCGTCGAAAACCGGTTTTTGCTTGTTATTCTCCAGTCTGCAGTATATTGCATCTTCAGGTCCAACAATGGTATCTATGGCGCTGCCCTCGGTCCATACAAGGTCACGTTCGTACCAATATGCAATTGAATCTAGCAAAAAGGATTATTCAAATAATTATCTTTCTTTGTTGCAATATTAATACCTTCCTAATCTAGTATCAAAACGAAAATTATTTGGGTAATTATGATAAAATTTAAGTATACCATAAGTATGTCGAGCCAGACAAAAAAATTGTTAAAAGAAATACTCAAAAAAAATTTACGCTACGTTCAGTTGCTTACAGAATAATAACGTATGCCCATAAACTTTTATATTATATCGCTGTTTGACCTAAGCGTATTCAGTCCCAGTGTAAAAATCTGTTGGTCAGGATTTAAATATTACTTCATTTTCTTTTATTTGCATAAAATGAACTATGACGAGTAACTTAATTGGCACAGACAGGTGCATCAATTATAGACACTGCAATGTCCGTACGCCAAAGAGTAAGTACACATTTCTGCTACGAATTTTTGGCAAACTTGGGACCTTCCCATGACGTGTTAAAGTTTTAGGCACACGAGCGAGAAAGAGGGATGGAGCTATACACCTTATGTAGCTCCATCCTTTTTACCGACTTCCTTGTACAAAAAAAAACATACAAATGTAGTACCTCCTCCTTTTTGGGAAATCGGTAAAAAGGATGGAGCCTCCATTGGAGCTACAAAAATATAACCGACTTCAATGTTCAAAAAACACTGAAAAGAACCAAATAAATTTCATTTTGGAAGTCGGTGTTAAATAACGAAGAGACTAAACTATTATAGAAACACCGACTTCCAAAATTGTATTTATTTGGTACTTTTCAGTGTTTTTTTAACATTGAAGTCGGTTATATTTTTTTTGTAAAAAAAATTTTTAACTGGTCAGTTTAGGTTTGGTTTAGGTCATCAAATGGTATACAATTAGATTCATAATAAGTATTACAATGAACTCTTACCTTTAACCCCAAAAAAGGCAAAAACTACAAACAAAAGTAGGAATTTCAACATTTTGTTATTTGTATCACTTCACTGCCTTTACAAATACGGCAACTTCGCACTATAATAAAACAAAAAATGTGTGATTATCTAAAACTTCTGGCTAATCATCATTATCTTATCATTCAGGTGAAACATCGATTCGTGAAGTAGGTAGCTGTATTTATATTTAAGGATCCCTGAATCGGTCAACGGTTCACAATATTTATGTGAAAACATCACGTATTGACAATTCCTTCCTTTGTTGAAAGTGAACATACAGTTTTAACATCACTTAGCGTCAATCGTCATTTACGTGTGTAGTAGTAAGACTCGAAGAAGAAGTACCCGAGACTCGTTCTCGACAGCCGATGGAATTTCGGAGAAAACACTTCCGACGTTTGGCTCCCAAACTCAACCGGGCCGGGGCTGCTCTCAAGCGGCTTCTGCCCAACCTTGGGGGTCCAGACGCCTCCTGCCGGAGGCTATACGCGGGGATCGTTCGGTCCATGGCCCTCTACGGAACGCTGGTGTGAACATACTGAACGCCTGCCAGAGGGTCATGGCAAAAAAATCGTCAATCACGTAAATATGGTCAATCTACGGTCCGGACTAAGAGTTTTGCCTCGTTGTTTATACCGTGGGCATCGAAGGACTATTGAAGGAATAGTGGTCGTATTGGGTCAGAATAACACGAAAGAAGAAGAAGATTGAAGGTCTGGAAAAATTTGCCTGCTGTGGTCTTTCCATCCAATTATAATTTAAGTGCCATCAAGGCTGAACTGAATAGGCTCTTAATAAACGCTTCACCTTCAACGATCCACCCATAACTGCTTACCATCAGGTGGGATCGCAGTCAAGCACTAGTTTATGTCATCTATATACTTATAATAAATCTGTAGAAGTGAAAATTCTGTACATTGAAAATATCAAAAAAATAAATGGCAGAGGGTGGGAGGAAATGTTACTAGACCGACACCGAACCCATAAACGTGATTAAAATTTTTTTGTCTGTCTGTCTGTTTGTTCAGGCATCACGCAAAAACTACCGGTTCGTTTATGATGAAACTTTGTATAATTATTCTTTGATATCCTGGGCACCACACTGGGTACTTTTTATCCCGGAAAAGAATATACAATTAAAAAAACAAACTTAATTTTGCGGTTCGATCCCTAGACCCGATTACTGTACCCATCTCAACTAATAAGTTTGTCGTAGTTTAGAAAGTGTTTGTGTGAAAGAAACAACAAAAATAAGTAAACAATAACTTTATTTATCAAAAATAAAAATGTTTCAAATATGTACACAAAGCTTTTGCTTGTTAGTAAAGATGATTAACACTATTGCAGTACGACCATTTTACGTGATTTGCGCACAACTAAAAACTTTTATAGATATAGAAGTTCTCATGCGTCGTTCGGTGCGGTTCTTATTATATGTATAGATTTTGCATTTAATACAGCATTCCATTATTCATGGTGGTCGTTGGCGGTGGTTTTTTTCTGAAACTGTTCCTAATTATGGCGACCCTTGCGTATGTCCTCTCACGGTTCTTCTTGGGTATGAGGGACACAGCCATGAGTAGCAGCATCAGGCACAAGATGCCGAAGAACGTCCAAAGCAGAATTCCTATGAGCACTGAAAAATAAAAATTGGTATTAGACATGAAATCAAAAACCTACTCAACATTTGAAGCGCGTTTTCATGAATGTTACAGATCGTTTTGAAGAGCGTCAAAACCGATGTTATTTCCACGAAGTAATTTTCTCTTGTTTTTAGTTCCTGGGGGTCTACTCGCTTTCTCCAAAACGAAACTTTCGTAAACGAACGATATTCATTTGACGTTAAAGTTGCAAACAATCCTCTGTCAAAATTATATTTTTTTTCGAAACATAACTAATTAGAGTAGGTTTAGAGATTCGGTACGTCAAACAATTTTCGTTCGTGCGAAATTTCGGGAACGAAAGGAACCGTGGTAGGAAACACGCGAAATTTCAATCGAATCTTCGTTTTTCGGAGAAAGCGAGTAGACCCCCTGATCGCTAATAATAACGTACAAATGCTTGCAATGACTAGACAGGTCCACTCAAATCTGTGTGGTTCTTCCTCAAAAGACCATCTCAGACACTAATTTACATGGTTTTCATATGATCTGACCAATACATGTTTAGTGTATCTAAAAGAAACTTTGATCCCGATCCAGTTTGTTTCGGTGTTTCTTTTTAGGGTCGTCAGCTAGGAAACATCGGCCATATCTAGTTTAAACAGACGTAAAAGTGTTCTTAAAAAACCTATTTTGTAAAATAAATATAATTTATCATTATCATCTCCCTAGACTTTTCTCAACTAACTTCCAATATATCCTGATCCTGATGCGGCTGAATACCCATGTTTTACATGGAGCGATTGCCTATCAGATCTCTATAACCAGTTACTGGGCAACACGATACTCCTTGAACAGACTGACAAAACTACCTCTTTATACTGTTACGTACGTGGGTAACTAAATGCCGATTTACCAATAAAGAACTTTATTTACCACAAACCACGGAATAAAGAAAAATAGAGGAAGTGCCTCTTAGATATCGCGCGTTTGTCAACAGCAGGCGAAATTCGCCTATTACATATTATATACTAGTGCAGGTGAATATGGCATCTATTTCAAAGGCACTAGCGTTCTGAATAGAATAAATTGGTTACAGCGCCATCTAGCGTTGAGTAGCCGAACTCGTTGTAAATTGGTTAAAACTTCTTTATTGTTTGTGTCATGTCAAATAATAACAACTTTCTTACGTTGTAATAAGACCTAATTTATGAAAGCAATAAGAATATGATTTGTAAAAGTTAAGTTTGTAATTTGTAGCTTCGTAGCCAATCATATTACTGTTTTTTATGTGTGTAATGTACAATTTGATACGCAAATGTGTGAGTTTGGCGACACTGGTTCCCGTGCTTAGCCACGTTAGGGGCACTTCTACCTATATTTTCTGTTCTGTGCCACAAACAATAAGTAATTAGTCCAGTCAACAATAATCCAAATCTCAGTTAATACTAGAGTTCCGTTATACTATCGCCTCGGTCGTTAGATAAAATCACTTTGCACACTTAGGTCTCGATCGCTCTCGTTCGCAGTCGAAATCAAAACTGACTCACTTCCGTTCGGGGGCTCGTATTTATACGCGGAGCAAAGAAAATTCTAGATACCGACGTCTCAGGATAGTTCCAGAACAATAGAGTCGCATCGCGGGGCCATAAATCAATTTTATTACTTTGTCCTTCGCGAGTCACTCACGCGAATTTCGACTCTATTGTTAATGGCGGAAAGTACCATTTCCCTTATCCACCTACAGATACCTACAGATTACATACCTACTAAATAGTAGGTACAACAAGTACTTATGAAGAAATGTTCCAGATCTTGCCAGGCTAGGTAGGTACTTTGGTTCTAGAGCTTTCGAACAGCAATGCGTTTTAATTATTCGTTGCCACTCTTTATTTTGTCGGAGATATGACGTGTTGAAGTTTAACGGCGTAACAATACATTTATATTAGTGTAGATGGGTGAGAGTAGTGGTGGCCGAGTGGTAACGGCCCCGACTTACGAGTTGTAGGTCGCGGATTCGAGCCCAGCCAGGCGCATTACTTTGTCTAATTTATTTCATCACCACTGCTCTCAAAACGGCGAAGAAAAACATCGTTAGGAAACCGGAATGTCCTAGAACCAAAAATCCGAAGACATGTAACATCCACCAACCCGCACTGGTCCCGCGTGGTGGATTACGGTCCATTCCCTCTCCTAGAGAGGAGGCCTGAGCCCCAGCAGTGGGAACATTAAAAAGGCTGATGATAATGATGATAATGACGACGATGATGAGATCACTAAACCTATTGAATGATGATGACCTATGATTGTGATGAGGTCACTAATAATAAAACAAAATAAATACTCACATGGCGTTCCACCCAGATACGCTGTTGGTGAACTGTAAGTGGAGGTCATGGACAGTTCCGAATCCTTTCCGTAGGCCTTGGCGAACACGGTCCAGGGTTGAAGGTCTACGCTCAGGGGTGTGGGCATATGGAGGGAGCAGATGCCGTGGGCCATCCCCACCGTGGACAGGTAATAATTGTCGGGCACGTTGTCAGAGGTGAAACCTATAAAAAAATTATAATTTTACTAGTGGGTTACCATGACGGTTAAAGTATAGCACATTATGATATAAGTGTGTAATGTTTCGTTTTGATTCGTGCGACGAACGGCGACAGACTGCTCTGTTAATCGCGCGGTGGAACCCGATCATGACAGATGACGTCACAGCGAGTCGCTTCATTCTCAAGCGCGTTTCTGGAAATAATACACTAAAATTGCTGTAACTTCGTCATTTTTGGTCCGATTTAAATAATTTCTTCACAGTATTTACTGTTTTTTTTTTTTTGATGCTATGAGTCTGTGTACTCCACAAAAATCATGACTGATTCTAATGGACTTTTCAATCGCATTCCATTCCGTGCTGGTGTAAATTGAGCGTAAAGGCTGGTCACCAGCCCCCTAGTCAAGTTACAAACGTTTCGCTGCTGCTGAGGTTTTTGCTTACCTAATCCGTCGATGCGCACAAATCTGCAGTATTCCAGTTTGGGTGCATCCCCTAAGTACAAGCGCAGGCTCACGGAGTTGCCTCCTTCCCAACCGTGCCAAATCCACATGCGCTCTGTAACATCAGAAATAAAACACAACGGTTGTATTCAAAAGAACATTATAAAGGAGGGAAGGGAAGGGAGCCCCCCCTTCCCTTCGGGTCGTATTCAAAAACCCCTTCTTACATCATACATCATCAAAGGCAAATGAAAAACGTCATGTTTTCAATCGTAGACCCTGTAGTCAAGGCCCGATCTGAGGGGGGGGGGGGGGCGAGCCGGGCATTTGCCCAGGTCGGCAAAAAATTAGGGGCGGCAAAATTGACTTATTCCTTGCAACTTGGATGGCTAATGGCTAGGTTGGAAGATTCCAACCTAGCCATTAGCCATCCAAGTTGCAAGGCAAGTTGACAGGTTGAGAATTTTATGTGCCACCTTCCAATCTACTTCAGGTTGAATAGTGGAAATATGACTTATATGGATTTGTGAATGCAAAGGCCGGAGAAAATAACTTTGCCCGGAACGCCCAAATAGCTAGATCTGGCCCTGCCTGTAGTTTTGGCTATGCATTGATATGTCAGTCAGTTTCAATGCAATGATATGGTCGACAATGGAGCACACTTGCCTAGAAGTAACATATACACTCTTGACTAGACCCCTAAGTTGTAGCTATCAGGAAACACAGACTCCTGCAATTCCACTACCTGTCTGTACGCACAATAAATTAATGTGTTCTTAAAACGTTTTGTGCGTATGGGTGGGATGTCTACCATGTAACGCCGTACGTCTAGTGGTCCGATGATGGACACAATCTCGAGTCAAGTCTTGTACAATCGATTTAGGATCTTAGTCCTGCCTTACTGTAAACGTTGACGTCGAAGGTTGTGCTCAACTCTCTCTGCTTGCCGACGATTCCCACATTGCAGCTCCAGTCGCCACTGTCATTGCGCCAGAGGTTGTTGAACCTGACGCCACACTCGCCAGCGTCAAAACCGTTGCCGACGTAACCATAGTCTTCTGATGAGATTGCTGAAAAATTATAACGAGAATTGTTTTAGTTTTAGTACTCATTCGCAATGACTCGCGAGCGCGGTTGCAAGCGCGGTCACCAAATTTCAAATTGGCGTAATATCGAAGTGTTCACGTACAAAAAGCATGTGTGGTCTAAGTAGCGGGCAAGCTAGCGACGAGCGCGTAGCTCATCATCATCATCATTATCATATCAGCCGATATGTGTCCACTGTTGGACATGACCTTCCCAAGCGCCGCTACAACGAATGTTCCTGTGCGTCCCGCTTGGAAAGAAATTATGTTTTTATTTAGTTTATTATTTTTTGGGGCATGCGGTGCTAACCTGTAAGAAATTGTAGCAGTGAGCTAGATTACAGTTTTTTTTTTTATGTTACAGCGTATAAAATTGTTGGTTGATCAATAAAATAAAAAATAATTTCAGGTGATACTCACATGGAGCAACGTTGAAGACGGTTCCGTTCGGAGCCCTGTAGTAGCAGTAACGAATGACGGCATCTATAGAGCAAGACATTGTCACGGCGTCGCCGTCAGCGCCCTGGTATGAAGCACTAGAGCTCCTTAGTACCGGCTCTGGAATTTAAATTAAGGTATTTTTCCATCATCATTCTATCCACAAATGGCTAATATCCAAAGACGATTTATTCCATTTTACTACTAAAAACTAATACCATTGCTCCCTAGCCAAGTTACGACCGTTTCGTTTAGATTCTCTTGCGTCGAATACCCCTTGTCAGCCACGCCTCCGATTTCTTTGTTCTGACGCCATCTTAACGCTCAGTTACGTGTCGGAACAAAGGAATAGGAGGCGTGGCTGACTCGAGGCGTTCGACGTAAGAGTATCGAAACTTAATGGTCGTAACTTGGCTAGAAGGGCTGCTATTTTTTTAAATTCATTTTTATTTTCTACTAGTGGCTCCCAGCGGCTTCTCCCGCGTGATAGCAGAAAATTATCCCAAGGGAACATATTTCCGGGATAAAAAGTATCCTATGTCCTATTCCAGGACATAGTCTATCCATGTGCCAAGTTGTGCCGTGTTTCATCAAAATCGGTTTTGCCATGTAGGCGTGAAAAACAAACAAACGCACTTTCGCTTTTATAATATTAGTAAGAATTCTTCGAGTAGGTAAACTATTATGATTATATGAATAGAGTAAGCTCGAAGCAACATATCACCATGATGGTAAGCTTTCGAATGCTGACAAGAAAGAAATGTCCAAGCCAGTCATTTCCCTCCTTGGTAGAATCCGCTTAGGGTTCTGCTGTGCTCCTGTCTTCTTCGAAATAATTTGAGTTCGCGAACTCTTTCATATATCGATGGTTTAGAGTGAATACCTCGTAAAATATTACGAAATACGTAACTTTTCAGGAGGCACAAAAAACCAAATTAGATCTTTATTATAATTTAAATGTGCTTCTACGTGCTTTATCCAAATATTTAAAGATATTGACTTATTTCATACAATTATTTTTCTTGTTTTTCAATTTTTCGACATGTTTTAACCCACAGAACAGAAAATATAGGTAGAAGTGCCCCTAACGTGGCTAAGCACGGGAACCAGTGTCGCCAAACTCACACATTTGCGTATCAAATTGTACATTACACACATAAAAAACAGTAATATGATTGGCTACGAAGCTACGAATTACAAACTTAACTTTTACAAATCATATTCTTATTGCTTTCATAAATTAGGTCTTATTACAACGTAAGAAAGTTGTTATTATTTGACATGACACGAACAATAAAGAAGTTTTAACCAATTTACAACGAGTTCGGCTACTCAACGCTAGATGGCGCTGTAACCAATTTATTCTATTCAGAACGCTAGTGCCTTTGAAATAGATGCCATATTCACCTGCACATGTAATAGGCGAATCTCGTCTGCTGTTGACACACGCGCGATATCTAAGAGGCACTTCTTCTACTTTTCTTTATTCCGTGTTTTAACCCGTCTTTGCAAGGGTATCACACCAAACTGACTCAAGCAAGGTATGCGTTCAACATCGTTGATGGCGCTATTAAAATTTTGCTTGATAAAAGATTGTGCGTTACGAGCTTATTTTTTCAGATATATAATTTAAAAAAATTACCTAAAATTGCAAGCTCGAGGTTTTCACTCTAAGCTGTCGATATGCAAGTGTGGTTTGGAAGAAGGTATATTAGACCACATGTTTTTTGAATGCACAAACAACATTCTACCTTTAGATCTATATAGACGTCTCCCGAAATTCAAAATATTTCTGAAGCTACGTGTCCGTGATTTTAGGCCTAACGCATCATCATAATCCTTTATGAAAGTAAACCTACCAATACTGCCATAATTGGTCGTCGAATTTATCATCGAACTGGTGACACCGAGGAAGGCATAGCTGGTGTGTTGCTCGGTGTTGACGGCACAGCGCCACATGCCCTGGTGCTCTGAGGAAGGCGTCAGGAGCCGGAGACTGCAGTTGTGGCTCTCGGAATCCGACTCGTAGCTGTAACACAGTTTTTTGTTTTATTATTGTTTAATTCTTACCATGTTATCAGTCATGTGGACTAGAAACAGATGAGATGTAGTCTGGATGGCACACAGCTATTCAACATTATTGTTAGTTTATGCGAAACCTGAATATAATTTGTTCAGAATCAGTAACTGAATGGATTCCAATACTTTTTACATCATGTCCCTTGGGGGAGACCTATGTCCAGCAGAGGATGTCTTTCGGCTGAAATGATGATGATGCTGAGAAGTACTAACCGTATGATGGCTCCAGAGAACCCGTCCTGCCCGACCCCGTGGCTGGCAATGAGGACAGTACCGTTAGGGTCGCGGAACAGACAGGCTTGAACCTCATTCTCTGCTGGCACGGAACACGTCAGAACCACTGAAGAACCATTCATCGTCACATATGTTGAAACTACTGGTCTGCTGTCTGGAATTAATTGAGATTATCCATTTATTGGTTTTATTCAAACTTTTAAGTAAAAAAATAAATATTAAAACAATTAAAAATATTAAGTAGTAGTTAAAACGAAAAAAAAAGAATAAAATAAAAAGGGTAAAATTAAAGGGTTTAAGAATTTAATAAACAATAAATAAGTACAGGAGGCAGTGCTCCTAGATATGGTTCGTATTATGAACGGATTCATGACGTCCGTCATGCGAAAGAAAAAGAGGGAGAGCTCCATTCCTTTAACACTTCAGTTTAAGTCGTAAAAAATAATCTCTAATCCAGTAATTAGGAAATGACCTTAATCACAAAACAAATAGGTACAGAAGTCAATCTACATAAAAAGCGCGCTCGAGCAACGCAGAGACACCGCTCACGGACACGATATCTCGGAGCGCCTCGGCCTGCTTGACGAACAGTTCCGGCTCAAACGCTCATTAGTGTGCGTCTACCGAGCGTAGTATAAAAAGTGAAGTACATACTTACATGAGATTGTCTTCTGTACCTATCTATTTTATGCCTTAATCATCTTCCTAGCCTTTTCCCAAATAGCTAGCGGTCGGCTTCCAGCGAACAGGCTGAAAACCTGATTTTCCCTTGGAGCGCTACCTAATGGACCTCCGTTACCTTAATGTCCCTACTAATATCTAAAAATTTAAGTTTTTTTTTTCAAATATGCTCTATGTCGGTTTCTCCGCATATGACTTCTATACCACTGAACTGACGATTTTTATAAGAGAAAACGTGAAAGAAAGAAGAGCGATAAACAGTCTTGTGCAATGCGCTCGTCTTTGCACAGGGTCGTTAGTATTACCTCTTATACAAACGAAATCTCAAACGAATCATTAAGGTCTAAGCGCCCGAAAAGTGCCACAAAACAGTGAAACAGTGACGTAGTTCAGTGATGTTCTGAAGCCTACTTCTCGGTAATGGCCAGGTTAATAGGTTTGAAAAAAATATATGTTTATTATAGATTCATGAACAACATAATTTTTTGATTTTTTCATGCGATTAATACTTTTGTCAAATTTCCTACTCCTTCGAAACGACTTGGATCTTTAGAAACATTTTTACGCATAAAAATTGGTGGTTAAATTTTCTTCAAAGTAAACATACTCGTAGCATATGTAAATCAATCAAATTATCGCAAAGAAAATGGATTTGAAAGTCAGTCGCGCACTATCCGGGCGTAGCTTAGCTAGCCACAATTAAATGCACAGATACGCATACTGTCTCCTTGGCGGGTACGAGAGTTGTGTCCATTTAATTTCGGCCAGATGGTTGAAGGGACTATAAGCCTTAAACGTTAGTAAGATGAATATGTACTCGTACTTACCAGCTGGAAGCACGTTCACCTCGAAACTGTCTTCTCGAAGCATGACAGTGCCTGGAAGTCCAACCGATATCTTCCAGCGTCCTTTATGAGCCATCGTTACACTGTCCAGCTCAATTTTGCATGGGCCAAATCCATCAAAAATAGTTCTGAAACTGTTATCCAGAAGCCTGCAGTACACGGCATCTTTGGGACCAATGACCATATTCACGGAACTACCAGCAGTCCACACCATATTACTAATGGAGATTTCGACCAACTCTGGAAAGACATTTTTTATTAACTGTTATTTTTTAATGATATAAACTAGTGCTTGACTGCAATCCCACCTAATGGTAAGCACTGATGCAATCGTTGATGGTGAGGCGCACTAGTGTGTTAAGAGGTTTGAGGACACCTAAATTATAACCACAAAATATATAGCTACAGAAGTCAATCTACATACAAAGCGCGCTCGAGCAACACACACATAAACATCGCTCACGGACTCGATATCTCGGTAGCGTCTCGGCTCCTCGTTCCAAGTTACAACCATTTCGCTTGCGTCGAACGCTTCGAGTTGACCTTGCCGCCAATTCTTTTGTTCTGACCACGTGACTGAGCGTTGAGAGCGCGTCATTCCCGTACATTTGAAGCTTTCTACTAGCGTAACTATTGCAGATTAGCAACTTGGCTAGGGGTACTGTTACCAAACTGTTTTTAAAAACGTAACATGATAATAAAGATGGAGGTAGCAATATTGTGTGAGCAGTGGCGGCCGAATGGTAACGGCCTCGACTTACTAGTTGTAGGTAACGGGTTCACATCAAACCCAGCCAGGTGCATTACTTTCTGTAATTTATTTCATTACCACAGCTCTCAAAACGGTGAAAAAAAACATCTTGAGGATACCGGCATGTCCTAGAACCAGGACATGCAGGTTTCCTCACGATGTTTTCCTTCACCACTTTGAAAACAGTGGTGATAAAATAAATTACACAAAGTAATTCGCCTGGCCTACAATTCGTAAATCGGAACCGATAGCACTGGTCCACTACTACACAATAAACTGTATTGAAATGTATCTGTTTAATATCCTTACTTAAGATGTTGACTTCAACAGACGCTTTGTAAATGATTTGGGTTCCGTATACAATAGTCCACGTTCCACGTTGAGCATGAGTGACATTTTTGACAATGAAACCACAAGATCTATAGCGATATTGGTCCACTTCGATGTCCTTGACTTCTTCACCATCAGGTCCATACAGCTTGCAAGTGTCATACATATCTGTAGCATCCGGTAAACTCAGGTACAGGTCGGCACCTTCAGCTACAGTTATTGCATTTCCTAACGACGAGTGTTCTGAAAGCATTGATTCATGTTTATTATTATCAGTCATGATCTTCCGATAGTGTGTTAGCCACGTTATCTATGGACGTGACCTGATAAGCGGATAATCCTCGTTAATTTAAATGTTATCGTTTACCTTCGATTCGGATGGTAAAAGGCCGCCTTCTTTCGATTTGTTGGAATGGCACTGTACGGGTGGATCTTGCGATTAGGGTATATTGGCCGAGCATGTCTAAGGACTTAACATTCACCCTAACCCCGCATTCGACGCCAGTTTCTTTTATAATCTCCACATTGGGTACATGAAATCCATCTATAAAAGCGTATTGCAAGCCATCTGGGGTCAATAAGTGACAGCTCTCGTGTTCAACCCAGAATACGCCGGTAATTGTTATTCTATGTGAAGCTCCTAATTCGGAATCAAAAATCAATTCCGGCAATTTTTCAATCTCTCTAAAATCGTCTATAATAGGGTTTGCAGGATCTGGAAAAAGTATTAGTAAAAATTACATGAGGTTCTATAAAGGAATCACAAAATTATTTTGCTTTATAAAATTTTTGCACTTTTAGTTTTCAGATTAATCATTCACATCTTTATTAGCCAAGTTACCTTCTTTTATGATACGGAACGGCTGCCGTCTCTCATTGAACTGATTCCCATGACTGAATTTGCCAATGAGCGTCCATTCGCCAATCATATCCTCAGTAATTGGGCTAAAAGTAATCCGACAGGCTGGTATCGTATCCAAACCATTTAAATTTACTCCATCCGGACTGATGACATTGTCCAGGTCATAGATTTGACCAGAAGGCGTTCTGTACTGACAACTTTCAATTTTCCCTAAGCTTTTTACACTAACTTCCAAGGTACGTCCCAAAATGACGAGATATCTGTCCTCAGGTAATTTAGTTACATTATACGCTTGATCATAAGGTTGCTCCTCATCTGAAACATTTCCATTGTTAGGCACACACTTAATATCTTATTAGTTTTAAACTAGCTTTCATTCACAACTAGGTCCACGTAGAAGTCCAACATATTTCTATTAGGTTTTTTGATTGATTTTAGTTTAGAATTAATAACCCGTGTCCGCGTCATTGTTCACGTATAAGTTGGAAATATTTGTAAAGTCTATGAACATTAAGGGGCTGTATTAGGCATGAGTACATAACACTATTGTGTAATAGTGGAAATATAGACCGTTGGGTGAAAGTACTGGGTCTTTCAATATTTTTATTGCGTTTTTTTTTCTTCAGGCAAGAGTACATAATTGATTTTCTCCGGAACCAGATCTCGACAGGACAAGATATAGTTAGCTGTGCGAACCTACACCGACAATTGAATTCTTTTTTCATTAAAAGGCAAATCTTTTGGTACCATTACTTGTATATAAAAAGTACTATGTGGGTACCATAGAATGCGAGGTATCAGCACCGTTTGCCCAACTGCTGGTTAATGTACCGCATCCTCTTAATCCATTACATTATCAACAGAACATCTATATTAATATTATAAAAAGTAAAGTTTGTTTTTTTTTTGTCTCTGAAAGTACTGAGGGTCTACTCACTTTCTCCGAAACGAAACTTTCGTAAGCGAACGATATTCATTTGACGTTAAAAGTACAAACAATCCTCTGTCATAATTATATATTTTTTTCGAAACAACTAATTAGAGTCGGTTTAGAGATTCGCTACGTCAAACAATCTTCGTTCGTGTGAAATTTCGGGAAAGAAAGGAACCGTGATAGGAGACACGCGAAATTTCAATCGAAACTTCGTTTTTCGGAGAAAGCGAGTAGACCCCCGATTGCTTAAATTTTTCACCGATAGTAAGTTGTTTTATATCTGAGTGACATATATACGCTATATTCTATGTATACGAGCAGCGGGTAAAAGCTAATATTAATAAATAAATATACATTTCAATACTTACTGTAAAGGAAGAATCTCAATGGTAGGTGAATTTCGTAAAAACCAAGGTTTGAACGGAATTTGCCATTGATAGCCCAGTCTCCTATCGAGGACTTATCTATGTTGGTGATATTAATGGTACACAGATGTGCATTGTTGGCAGCAATTCTTTCTATGTGAGGATATGTGACGTCACTTGTAATGACGAGGTTTTCACCGTTGGGAGTGATTACGTTACAGGCTTCAACAGTTCCAACATGCGACACTCCAGAGAAAACACTGCCACCATAGTGAACGGGGTGACTAAACATGCTTTCTGAAATGGTGGTCCACGGAGCACTCGGGTTTCCGATAGAATCTAAAATATTGAAATAAATATTATAGCAGCAACCAATCAGTCTATTTGGTTTGAATTAGGTAATTATGCACTTATATGGGAATTTCGAAACTGTCTTAAGGTCCGACACACATTTTCATTATTTTATTTGAACAAATAAAATCAATAGTTTATATCAATAAAAAAAAAAAATCGCTGATTATGAAACTGATTATGACGTTATTACACATTTTTCATTAGATATTTTGGAAACACAGTATCTTGTGGATATTATCTAGGCTTCTATAGAAATTCTAAATTTGTGTAAAACTAATCCAGTAAAGACCTCTGAAAATGTCCTATTTTGTATGAACTTTGACACTTCATAATTTGCCTAAAAATTTAAAAAGTCAAGAAAGTAAAACTATAGAAGCCTTCCAAATTTTTATTAAGATTCTAAATGACGACCACTCTTTTCAAACTGCTCAGCTGTTTTTTTTTTAAACCCTTAAATGTTTTAAGGGTTTAAAAAAAAACAGCTATTTACTGGAGCAAGTTTTGTGAAATATTCGAGTAAGTAAATTACCGAATACTAACAGAGTTTTCAGGCGTTTACTCTCTTTTTTTGCGTTGCCTTTTCGTCAAACATCGCGTTGGATTGCGTTAGATGAAGTAACAAGCTTTTAAACCATTTTCGATGTTGACGATAGGCGAGTGGAAAAGGAGCCTTTTAAGTAGCGTTATTTGTTGGTAATGATTTCAAAAAAGTAACTACATAATCCGGAAAATAATCATCTTGTATCAATGTTCTCCTTTTTCATATCCTATTTTTGATTTTATAATGAGTGATGTTAATGAAAACAATCGGTCAAGTGCAACTCATGTAAATATGATAGGCGATTTACAAAATAATTCCGAAAACACAGGGTTATTTGTAAAACCCTAGCAACCTCTCAGGACTATGTTTAGAACATCACAATCAACTACTTTTATTCTATGACTTTTAACCCTTTAACCGCCCGCGTTGGATTAGTCCGATGAATGTTTTCGCGTCCTATTTGCTAAGGCAGTGTGTTTGCGACTGGGTATTCTATCTCGGTTAGCTGCATGTTTAATCCCCATAGATGACAGAAAAGCTGACGAGATGGAGTATTTGGTCGTGAATATGCGACCCTAGTGGAATAAACGCTAGAATGTTTGTCGGATATATCCGACGTAGGCGGTTAATAGGTTAAAAATGTATCATATTTTAGTTCATCAGATTTTTATACAAAAATAAAAATATTTAAATTGAACATTCTAAATATTACGAAGTCTATGTGAAGCAAGCTATAGTACAATAGCAGAAGATAGCTGAACATAAACTTGACTTATTACGGGCGGCCTTCACTAGTCGGTCGCCTTTATGCGCTTGCGTCGCGTCATACGTGTACGTGTACCCGACTAAATTAGAAAAAAACGGTGAAATAAAATCTGCAAGCAACTTAAACGAAAAAAAAATCGGTCTCTCCAAACAAACTGTCCATTCAAGTTTTTAATTTTGTATGGTAAGGCTGATTTTTTTTTTTTGTTTCCTGAAAAAATGTCTTGTCAAGCCCTTAGAGTTTGTGCAGGACTATCCCTTACACCCTGTATTTTAGTGAGTATAATATGTTTATACTTACTCCAAACAACTTCGGCAGGCTGGCACCGCGTTTCTTTGTTAATTTCGGACTTTCCACATAATTTCCAGGTTCCAAGCAATTTTTCAGACATCGGGCCTAAAGTGATTCTGCACGAGACAAAGTTGCTGCTGCTCTGTACTGTGACGTTTTCCATCATAAACTCTTCTGCCTTTGTCAGTACACCATTGGGAGGCTGAACGTAGCACTCCTCAGCAAATGATTTTTTATCCAAAGATATATCAATTAACAGGCCAGTTCTCGTCGCGTGCAGGATCTTGTGAAGTGACTTAATCATGTCGTCATCGTAATCATCGTCATCGTAATCATCGTCATTCACTTCCGATTCTGTAGTGGTTTCTAAATTTAAAAAATACAATAAGTTTAATAAAATTAAGCCACACTTAGATATCTTTATGGAAGTACGAGTAGTTGACATCATCTATTTGTATATCATTTTTTAAATTATGCGACCTTCTCGCCTGACAACCAGTGTCACAGTTTGTGAAGTAGACAGGACGCGCACAATTTTTTTAAGAAGATTTTTCAAAAAGTAATATTCTCTTGTTTTTATATGGCAATAGCCGTCCTTCACAAATATCTGTTGCCAAATATCTCTTCGTAGGAAACTGAAACCCTGGCAGTAAACTATACCACCAAAAACATTTCATGTAAAATGTTGCCAAGACGACCAGATAAGGTTTGTCCTGTGAAAAAGATATCAGATCTCATGTAGAGCCAAGCTTCTGCATCTACACGGCTTAACTCTAGCGATCCTAACTTCACAAATTCTACTTCGCTTGGCTCGTCTTTGGCGGGGGCACTGCTGTGCCCCCAGATATAGATAAGTATCATCATCATCATCATTACAGCCGACAGACGTCCACTGCTGGACATAGGCCTCCCCCAAGTGTCGCCACAATGATCGATTCTGTGCGTCCGCATCCATCGGATTCCCGCAACCTTCACCGGTCATCGGTCCACTTTGAAGGAGGCATAGATAAGTATATAAAAGCGAAATACCACTCACTGATTAATCACGAAATCTCAGAAACTGCAAACTTAAAATTTGGCACGTAGGTTCAGGTTCCTTATAGGGTGCATCTGCTAAGAACGAGTTTACGAAACTCCACCCCTAATGGGTAAAACGGGGTCCAAAGTTTGTATGGAGAAAACAATTTTCACGCGGACGAAGCCACTGGCAGAAGCTAGTATCGTATTTATTTGAAAAATATTTGAGGATAACGACAGATGTCGATTGAGGCCCGTCTTTACGTCTTCCATTTTTGAAATTAAGAATGTCAGTAGATGTAGAGAGTTTTTGGCGCGATTTATAATCAATGTGCAAGTGTCCTTGCAGCTTACCTAACAATATGTGGAATCATTGATACAGACGCGATTTCGGTAAAATATTGTAGAATGGACTATCTCGGCGAAGCTTGTCGAGAAGGTTGACTATTGTATATTGAAGGTTGACTATTGTATTTTGAAGGTTGACTATTGTATATTGAAGGTTGAATAGAATTACTGCCAAATACTGCAAAAACGTTAGAATTTATCATATTTGCATTGATTGTAATATAGAACTCCGAGTGACTGTAAAAATTAAATATTTTCTAAACTTGAGGTTGGCAAACAAACCATGCGAAAAGAATACACAAGAAAATATATGCTATATCATATCTACGTAATTATTGATATTCTGAAAAGCATAATCTTTGATTCTATTAAAATTAACATTTTACAAGCTTTCATTTAGTTTCACCTGTCCCGATGTTTGTCTGTCATCAAATATTGTAAATTAAATTTGACCCACTTCCCGGGTACCGATTGAGCTGAAATTTTGTATTCATGTGTAAATCAGATGACAATGCAAAATTATTATAACATGGAGCTGATCTGATAATGGAACCGGAAGGTGGCTTTAGGAACTTGGTAGTTACGTAAACGACACTACCTTATCGAGTTTGGGCTCGTATGTTTTGTCTTGACGAGTATTCATTATTATATGTATACCGAACTATAAAAGCTTACTATAAAAACATTTTTTTTTCATTAAAAGCTTGTTTAATTTCTTACCTAAAACATTGACAATGATATTCATGGATCTGTTGTTGGCACCGTCAACATCGTAGGTCATGGTCCATACTCCTGCATCTTTTAAATTGACGTTAGTAACATTTACGAAACAATCTGTGCTTGGGTTATTCAATATTTCATATTTCTCTGTTGTGGCGCTTGCATCACGAGGTTCGAATTTAAATGTTTCATTTTGTGGAGTTGTTAAGAGGCAAGTTGTGACTTTGTGTTCAAAACGGGTGTTCACAAAAATCAGGAAAGAACCTCCTTCATCCACGGGCTGATTTATCGCATTGCTGTAAACGCCACCTGCAAGTAAAACTTTAAATTAGTACAGTAAACTACAGTAAACTACAGTGGCCAATTTGGAAATCTCTAAACCGCTTGCGAACTTAGGTTGGCCGCTGTAAAAGCAATCTGGCCAAATGGGGCTTCCTCGACCCATCTCTAGCACAGTGCCAGTGTGCTGCCCCTCCACAGGACATGCGCCACCTGCTATGATGTCCATCCTGCGTTACCAACTGCAGTTTTCAGGATCTATACGAAGCCAACGTACAGGTTGCGAAATATTGGTCAGAAAAAGTATAGTTTGAGAGCATCGACATGAAAAGAAGAAGAAGAACCTTACTAACGTAGTTTGCAGCAGGGAGCAGTAGAGGCCGAGTGGTAATGGCTCCGACTTACGAGTTGTAGGTCGCGGGTTCAAACCCTGCCAGGCGCATTACTTTGTGTAATTTATTTCATTGCAACTGCTGAAACCGGCATGTCTTAGAACCAAAAATTCGAAGATATGTGACAATCACCAACCCGCACTGGGCCCGCGTGGTAAATTACGGCCCATTCCCTCTTCTAGAAAGGTGGCCTGAGTCCCAAAGGTGGGAACATTAAAAAGGCTGATGATGATGAACGTACTCGTAGTTTCTGTGGTAGTGGTACTTATATCTTGACCTGGTATTCGATTTCAGGCATATCAACATCAAATTGCCCTTGATATTAGAGATTAATAATCAAGATAATTCTACATGTCAACACTAAGTCCAATTACCAAATTAATAAGACTTGCGACATATATATATGTGTAGATAGATACACAATAGGTATATTGTGAGTTGCTTCATCAACATTTTTATTAGTCTGGCATATACATGCAGCCTGTGGGTCAACTACACGCAGAGGGCATACAGTGCTCTACGTGTTCAATATAATGACGCCTTTAGGGTGTTGATGGGGTTGTCGCGCTACTGCAGTGCATCTGGTATGTTCGCAGAGGCAGAAATTGACGGCTTTCATGCCATTATGCGCAAGCGATGCGCCTCCATCATGCGCAGGGTACGCGTCAGTCCCAACATCATCCTGAAGACAATAGCGGACAGGTGGGACAGTCCCATACTGGAGCACTGGGTACGCCTGCATGCCCCTGTGGCGTATAATAAATAAATTGTTTCCGGTAGTTATAAGTACTAACACTAGTTTTTTAAGTTGTGTATACTAACAAACTATGGACTTTGTCTGAAATATAAGATTATTATTATCATTATTATATTTTTTCTTTGTTGGTACAATTTTCCTTTTGCCACATGATATCGCATTCCGATAATCACCTGGTCATCAGTCCACCTTGTGCGACGCCTTCCAATTGCTACGTCTTCCGGGGCGCGGTCGCCAATCTAGAACCTATCAGCCCCCTCGACCATTTTTGACTGGCCTGTTGGTCTAGTGGTTAGTAATAATAATAATTATTTATTTATTTAATTTGACAACATTCCACTGGTTAGTACAAAAGTAGTAGTAGTTAGTGGCCTTGACTGCTATGGCAGAGGTCGTGGGTTCGATCTTCACCCAGGAATAATTTTTGTGTGATGAGCAAGATCATTTGTTCTGTGCCTGGATGTAATTTATATATTTAATTTATGTATTTAGAAATATATAAGTTTGGGGGTATGCGGAACAGAGAGTAAAGCCCCACATACCTCCGTTGGAAAGGGAGGATCCTCTGACCAGACAGGTGTTATAGTCTGGTGGGCTACTGCCCGATAGTCGGCTGTCGTATATATTCCAATCGCGCGGAGAACTTTGATTGCGCGATGCAGGATTACGTATTTTCTTCGTAGTTCTTATGTGGCGTCATAGATGTCGCTACATAAGTATGTTTATCAGTTGTCTAGTACCCATAACACAAGCTCTGCTTACCTTGGGACTATACGGCGTTGTGTGATAGTTGTGGAATATTATTATTTATTCTGCAAGCAATGTGCTCTGCCCACTGCCTATTCAGTTTGACGATTCTTCGCGTTATGTCCGCAAGTTTGGTTCGCCTACGGATCTTCATAATTCTTTTCATTGCCCTTTGGGTGACTTTAGGCCTTCAAATTAGCTGCAAAGTGCCGTATAGTGGCAGCGTGGTTGCAACTGCTAGGTTTGAGCATAATAATGTTGTTAAACTAATGCAAATTGCAAATTACCTTCACTTTTCTTGGACTGACCGACATTTGACTATTCAAAAGTGCCTGCAAATGGTCTATTTGGAATAAATGCTTTGATTTTGATGCGGCTGCAACGCTGCCATCGCGTTGCCTTTGCTGCAAATTTTAAGGCGCCCTAGGTCTTCTGATCCCATTGTTTCCATAATAGATAAGAAATTTGTAGGTACCAACTAACACCTTGTTATCAGAGTGCATTCAATCTTATTTATTTGATTAGATTTTATTTATATAGGCATCATTAAAGGTATTTAATACACGTGTTTTAGCATGCTTGGATATAATTCGTCTCAAAGCTTTACGCTTACTGTCCACGGACGCGTAGCTTCATAGATACGGATACGTCATTATACACGTGATGGTACGTCTGCGTGAAACTTGGATAATGATATAGATGTAACTATAGTCTTGAAAATGCAGTGATTTGTTTTGATAAGGATTTTTTTTTAATTGTTGATAGGTTCGTTCTTGACCGCTATCTCACCAGATGGAAAGCGATGATGCGGTCGACGATGGGACTCGCTTACCGAAAGGAAACCTATTCACTCTAGACTTAAAGGTTCCCGGGTTGTAGCTATCAGGAAACACAGACTTCGGCAAGGAATTCCACTCCTAAGCTGCACGCACGATGAATGTGTTTCCGAAACGTTATGTGCGTGTAGGAGGGATGTCCACCCTGTACCGTTGGCGCATCGCCGTACGTCTCGTAGTTCGATGATGGAACGGGCTCGGTTCCGACGCACACTCCCCGAAACGCAACCGGTGGAAAACCGACAGGCTAGCAACTCGGCGTTGATGCTCAAGACTTTGAAGCTATATTATTTGTTTATGATGTTAGTAATACAGTCCAGCAAGGTAAATTGTATGGGTGTATTGTATTGGTATGTATGATATATTTCTTGATCTGACTTATTTATTTATGTTTATATTTTGCACTGGATCATCTGGATCCGACCTTACCTTTATTCTCTCTCTATAACTCAAAGGTTTGCTGCGAGAAACTCATTGTTGAATAAGCTCGTATTTATAGGTACATGACTTTTCAAAACACTGTGTAGGTACTGTACTTATGTAATATTTGTGTAATAGTGTAAAATGAATAATTTAAAAATGAAGATTTCTAACACCCAGACTTTCCTAATTTTCTAACACACACAAATTGTAATAAAAAAAAATAACAATGACTGCCATTATTAGTTTTTCGAATCTACCCTAAAAAAATATTTTAGGCGGTGTTAATATTTTTATGAAAACATTCTCCTGAACGAAGTCGCTAACAAAGTTCTATAGTATTATCTATGGAAACTTGGGTACCCATGTGTGTGGAAATTGCCGGAACCATCTGAAGATGATGACGCTGATATGTCAATCAACATCAAATGCAGATTAGTTATCAAGAATTTGACTGAGTGCCAATTTCTTTGTTTCATTTTATCTCTGCTTATTTGAATACTAGGTAATAAAGTCACCAAAGAACCCTATTTTATTTTTCGCCACTACCTTCTATTCTATCTATCAGCGATTTTACCCGCGTAAAAGAAAAATCACAAAAGCTCCATCCCTTTCTCGCTCGCACACTTGACATTTTAATTCATGAATCCCCAAGCGACACCCGGTGGCCGCGCATCTATTGTCTTACTATTGTGTCTCTAATTGACGGTATCTGAAGGGTTAATACGTCATGGTATCGCCCCTGGTCTACAAGTGCGTTTCACTTAAGAAGTTCCTTTGGTGTAATGTTGGCTCCCCTGTCTTTCTAGACAAAAAAGAAGGGAAAAAAGGAAAAAGTTGCAACTTGTGTTGCAACTTTTTCCTTTTTTCTCAATTTTTTTTCCCCGAAATGCGAAACGAAATCGATTTTAACGGTAGTTGCAACACTTTTTTAAGAATTATGAGGGGAATGAGATTTTATTTAAAAAAAGCAGGTCTAAAAGGGAGTTGTTAATAGAGAGGTACGATATTGTGGCGTAGCGTTTTCGGTATTTGAAAGAATTGCAGGACAGTCGGAATGGAGCCCAGCGTCCTAAACTTTACAAAAATAGTTAAAAACAAAAAAGGCAATTGTTAAAAGTAGCGAAGTATCAGTTAATCTCCCTAATATTAAGTAATTTCATTGCTAAAAATATTGCAACACTGTGTTTCCGTATTGCCAACATTACGGCAAAGATACCTCTTAAGTGAAACGCACTGTACCAAAGCCATAATAAACAATAGTTTACCTGCAAGCAGGATGGTGGAGAGAACTCCTACCGAACACAACCGAAGCATGTTCACACTGACAGATGACTGTACCACAATCGCGACTTACCTATATCTGATACATCAGAGATAACACCTAAGCTAACTTCGTGAGATATGTAAATAACCCTATTGGTAAATACACTAGATTCGGTTATATCTTATCACTCTTTTGATTTACGAAAAATTTTTTAAATGTGTTGATAATTAACGACGTATATTGATCGATTACGAGTCTCGTCTTATTTCTTTGTCATTAATATACAGCGTGGTCCCATTAGTGACGTCAATAGAAACAAACTGGGCAAGTGTGAGTCGGACTCGCACACTGAGGATTCCGTACAAACTACAAACAAAGTTTTTTCCAAATCACTGAAAAATAAAAAAAAAATATACGTTACAACAAATTTTTAGTTTTCAGATTTATTCCCTATACTTGTGTTATAAGTTCTTGCTCTATGCAAAAGTTCAGGATTCTGGGTTAACGGGACCTACAGTGTCAAAATGTACGTTTTTTGAGACAGAAACGGTCATATCCTTTTTGCACTTAACTTAGAATTTGATTTTTTCACAGCTTCAAGGGACCGCAGACATAAGTATATGGTTATAATTTCAACGCACCTCCAAGATAAAGGGTCTTGACAGACAGAAAGACAGGCAGACGACAACAAAAATTTTTTTTTTTCTTCCTACACACTATTGTCTACATTTCTTTTTCATTTCTCCTTTCGCAGGTCTGCTGGAAAAAATTTCTTTGGAAATAAGCAGTACCTTTGTACTAATGTCTCTTATGTATTATCTTTTTTTGTTAAAAATAACAGTGTGTACATAAATAGTAAAATAAATAAATAAACAAAGTTCCGTGTCCGTTCCGTCAAAGGGTTCCGGATTTTTTCCGTTTCCGAGGTACGGAACCCTAAATATAATTAATAGAAAAAAAATATAGTTCTATCGCAGAAAAAGAAATCATAAAAAGATCTTGTAAAAATATGAAGATCTCTTAAATTTTAAGCTCGATGCTCTTAAAATATCAAAAATCACGAGGCATAACCTCTCCCTGAACAAAACTCTTGCCGTACTCCCCCACTCCCTTATGGAGCTGAATGCAACTGTCGCTGGGTTCGGAGTTCCTGATTCACGAAGACGAGAGGGGTCGGATGGGGGAAGACTGGGCTTTGGAGACATACCTGGTCGTCCTAAACCATGATTCTGTCCCCAATTTGTGCAGAAGAGGGATGAGTCCGTAGTGGACTTATCGTTCGTCAGTCCTGCTCTGTCACAGCGTGTCGCGATATAGGGAGTGGAGACGTACCTACTCATACAACCAGCATATCCGGATTGACGTCTCCATCTCTAGACCCCACTCGGGTCAACGCCAAGTCAAGCCACTAGACATGGGCTTGGATGACGAGCAATGGGTAGTCTGGTAATCGTCCGGAGCGCGGCCGAGTGGTCTTTTACACGCGCCTCAAAGAGATGTCAGAAAAACCGTAGTGGCCCAACAGGGCCGAAGCCAACAGGGGCCATGGGAAAACCTAAAGGGAACTCCAGGGTTCTGAAACGCAAGGCAAAGAAGGAATACAGGAGTGGGTTTTAGACAGTAAAAAGTTTGAAACGCCATCGCCATTGGATTATTGCCCACCAAAAAAAACAACTTGGTAGTGGTACATTATAATTCATTAGCTTTTTCCCGCGGCTTCACCCACATACATAAAATATAGCAAAGCAGCTTTAGCTTTAGGAATCGAACCAGTACTTTAAGAGATTACAAACAAAAAAAAACAAACTTTACGTCTTTATAATATTAACTAGCGACCCGTCCCGGCTTCGCTCGGGTGCAATGCTGATATAAACCTTCCTCTTGAATCACTCTATCTATTTAAAAACAAAAACCGCATCAAAATCCGTTGCGTAGTTTTAAAGATTTAAGCGCACATAAGGATATAGGGACAGAAAAAGCGACTTTGTTTTATACTATGTAGTGATGTAGATAATTTACAGTATGCGATGAAAAACAAATGGAACAAATTGGATAGAAACTATCTCGTTAACTCTTTAAATAGTACTCTATCTTAGTGATCAAATCACATTTGCAATCCAATTAAATGTTCCCTTTGATTTAATAAAATGGAAAGAGTTTGAAATACACTTTGCTATTAATTTTTCTCAGGCGCTTATATAATCGAATCGAAATCTTATAATCATAAAAATCAAAATTTACTGGATTAATAAGTGAAAATTCTACTCCTTAGCTGTACGAATAATTAATGTGTTCTCAAAACACTTTGTTCGTATGAGTGGGATATCCATCATGTACCGGTGGCGCAACGCCGTACAACACGAAGTCGAACAGACACAGACATAAATGGTGCACGATGAAAGCTGATCCCGTATAACTGGATAAAGGTGAAGCAGAAGAATAAGAAGAAGAAAATAGATGACGGTGATCTGGGGAGCATGACGTGATGATTTAGAGATACGAAACTACGTAAAGCTTTGGTTTCCTAGGATAGCGGTGCCGTCATATAGCGGCTGTTTTCCGGAACAACGACTATTTTCCTCTTCTGATGATAGTTCATCCTTCAAGTAAAACTAAAGCTAAATCAAGGCCGTCCATTTTCTATCTTGGATACTTTTCGTATGACGTTTGTGACGTTTGTTTTGAAAAAATGACTGACGATGTGTTAAGGCTGCAGGTCTTTTAAAAATTCACCCGCGGCAAATTATTAGCGCATATTTGTATGCTTTTTTTGAACAAAGTAATGAAATAACTTGAAATATTATTATAGCACATATTTAACCATAGTATGGGTAGTAGCCAGTTATTTTTTTAGTAAATTTGGGTGTATTATATTATATATATATTGAAGTTTTATCATCAAAATAATCTAATTATAATGTAACTACGATGCTTAGTTATTGTGAAAAAAAAAAAACATTTAATAAGAGCCGAATGTTGAGAATTTGTGACTTCTGAAATAAGAAAATGAAACATAATTAGAACTAGCCATGAATGCATTTCAAAGATGATAATGTTGCGCTAAGTTTCCATTCGTAAGATTTGTAAATTCGTTATATTATGCCATTAACGAAGCTCACAAACATAAGTCGAAATGATGTTGGCACGAAAGAGCTATAGCTAACGATGAACTAAGAAAGTACTAAACACTGATAAAACATAGATTCTCCCAAGCGGAACAAGCAATTAAGCAGGTTTTATTCAGTCACGTACGAGCTGATAAAAGATAAAAAGGCAATCTGAATCAAAGCTTAAGGATGGTTTGATAGAGTATTTATTACTATACCTAACTATGTACATAATTACATATAATACAAATACCTACACAAAGTACATTCAGGCGTCGAAGTACTCCTCCACATCTCTGTCATCCAGAAATGTCCATAGAAGTTTGGCAGCATTGTCACGTTAATGGCAATGCTAATTCTTTTAACGAAGAACGAGCCAGTCGTCTGGTCACGCAAAGTATCGACCAGTCGGCGTGAAATTCTTTAAAACAGAGACTCAGACCTAATGACCTCAAACTGCTCGGTAATGGACCGAGTCCAAGGCGTCGACGGCGCGCACTGTTCCCGCGCGCCTCAAGGAGTTGTCAGCAGCAGGAGGGTCCCAGCTGGGTCGAAGCCTACTGAGGACAGGGTTGTCCGAAAGGAAGCTCGTGCCCCGGTATGATGGCTAGAAGGAACGGCGCGGGGTTTTTATTCAGTAAGAGTCTGACACTATCTCCCGCTCCACCCAAGAGCGGGTTTTGTCCTAAGATGATTTTCCCCGTCGACAAAAAAAAAACCCCAAACTGCTCAAAACTGCAAATTAAAATTATTACTATAATCAGGTATTTGCGTCGTTTAAGGGGGAGACCCTCAAACGACGCATCATCAGCATTTCGTCACGTTGACCGTAACGAAATGAGAAAGAAAAAAGCCCTTGTTGCGATAAATTAAAAACAAACACACAAGGGTGATATACGTGTTCCATCATCGGACACATCATCATCGTGAGATACTGGTCAAACGCGAGTAGCCTATCCATTATTAAATATATAGATGGCATGTTGAGTCTAATCGTCGTACGATAAGATTCAGTTTTTGAGGAAGTATTTTTGAAAAATTATTTTGATATTACAAACAGACATACCTACACTCGCACAGACGGACGCACAGGATCGATCGTTGTGGCGACGCTTGAGGGAGGCCTATGTCCAACAGTGGACGTCTGTCGGCTGAAATGATGATGATGATGATGATACCTAAACTTCAATTATTTTTCTTGAATTTTTTTTTTTATTTGAGCATTAGTCAAATGAATTTTAACTTTGGGTTAACTTAACAATGGATCAAAAAACTCGCCCTTCGTTTTAAATGATTCTCAAAGTTAATACCACTCGAGAAATATTTTGGTGACGAAATGAAAGTAGTAAGGAGAAGGGTTTCTGTTGAAAAAGGCGACAAAACCTGTATTTTTACTCTACTTAGGGACAGGTATTCGACACGTGTTGTTTTTAGGGATTGGTAGCCTGCCCATTTTAGCATGTTAATCGGGTCAACGAAGACCTATAAAAATAATTATGTTATACACAGAGTTAAAAGTTGAACAATTTCTTTAACCCTTAAACTTCTCAAACAAAGAATTTCTTATAACTTCGATATTGCTTCGATATCGTAAGAAGATATAACTTACAAAAAAAAAATTAATATAATTTGATTTCCCGTTTTGATCTGTGAATTATTTTGTAAGTAGCTGAACGTTAAAAGTTTTGAGAGCAACACCAAAAAAATAAAGATGGATTGGATAAAGATGATTTAAAGTCTGCAATGCACGAATTAAATAAGTATAGCACTACAGCTCCAAAAAAATAATAAGACCATACCTACATTACTTTTTGATCAAATACCAATTGTAGATATAGAAATCATAAAATAATTATTGTTTACACTTAATTATTTCCTTTCTTCATATTTGTACTTTTCCTTTTTTCTCAAATTCCATATTTATCTTTTTTTATCCCCTTTGCAGACATGTCCTTTTTCAATCACTGGTATACACATATATAGCAACAAAGTATACTTGGTTCAATGCCCGTATAAAGCTCACTGGCTACAGTGACCACGTTACCCTTCTGTCTACATTTTTCTTCATAAGCTTGGACCTCCCAAGGAACCTGCCAATATTCTAAGGGTGCCCATGTTTTCGGGATTTTGAAGGAAAAGAGCATGGTAATCATACAAAAAAACATAGATAAGGTACGTTGTGTGATACATAATTGACTGGCCTGTTGGTCTAGTGGTTAGTGACCCTGACTGCTATGCCGGAGGTCGTGGGTTCGATTCCCACCCAGGACAAATTTTTGTGTGATGAGCATAATCATTTGTTCTGTGTCTGAGTGTAATTTATCTATAATATGTATGTCTTTAGAAATATATAAATATGTTTATCAGTTGTCTAGTATCCATAACACAAGTTCTGCTTAGCTTGGGACTAGACGGCGTTGTGTGATAGTTGTGGAATATTATTATCTGTTTATTAATCTCAGGACCCTGAGGTCCTGGACCTTTGAGAGGCGTACAAGGTGCCGAAGCCAACTCGCAGAGGCCCTTTTGGTTACTATAATGGAACGTGATACCAACCGACGATTATCCCTGTACGCGCTATACTAGTGCACCCAAGGACAACCCCCGGTTTGAAAAACTATTGCGACATGATATGAAAAACAAAATAATAGGGCTATGATTTTATTATTAATTCTAATCGAAGTTGTAATTATACTTATTTTAGTAATAACTGTTATAAAAACTGCTAGCCATGCATAATGCATAGCGATGCCTTCAACCTATAAATTATGCCCGATACATCATAATTTTCATTGAATTTAACTAAAAGAACGAAACAACATGAAAAATAAATAAAACGCAAACTAAACCAAAAACGTAGGTTGGGCTATTCTAATAATAATAATAAAAAAATAATAATAATAATATTCCACAACTATCACACAACGCCGTCTAGTCCCAAGCTAAGCAGAGCTTGTGTTATGGGTACTAGACAACTGATTACTGACTTTTTTTTGTTAATGGCAAATAGAGCCGATGTCAATTATTCCGCCAATTTTCAAGTAAATTAGAAAAGTAAGTAGTGCATAGTATTAATTCATGAATCCCCAAGCGACCACCGGTGGCCGCGCATCTATTGTCTTACTATTGTGTCTCTAATTGACGGTATCTGAAGGGTTAATATAGAAAATGAAAAAGGTCTGTAACTGAAGACTAAAAGTTCTTCGAGTGATACAGTTGCACTTGATGAGTTAGTATTTGACTGAAACAAAGACTACTATAGTACACTGGCTAACTGAAACAAACAACGTCGGTACCTATTTTATATTAAAATACGGCCACCATGTAAAATTTTTAAATGAAATATCTTTCAAAGCACATATCAGTTGTCAAATTTCGCTCTGAAGCCTTAAATTCTTTCGTATTCAAATCGCGATTTCTTTGTGCATAAACAAAGCGTCCTGATTCTGATTAGAATATTGACGAAACTGGGAACTTATTGACAGGAATCAATACGAGTTCAGTTATTAAATTTCTGAATAACGTTGTTGATGCTGCAGCAAGATATCTTTTAATTCTGTAGTTTCCACAAAAACTATGCCAATTTATAAAAACTTTTGAGAAGCCATAAATGCCCCTCTATGGTTTCTCAAAAGTGACTATGCTAAATAGTAGTACGTCATCTCTAAATATTCTTCATAATCCCGTAACAGCCATAACATCGTAGTCAATAATAATGTAATATTCCACAACTAGATACCACACAACGCCATCTAGTCCTAAGCTAAGCTGATCTTGTGTTATTAGTACTAGAGAACTGAATTCTAAATACATGCATAACATAGATAAATCACACCCAGACACAGAATAAATGATCATGCTTATCACACAAACGTTTACCCTGGATGGTAAACTAACCCACGACCTCCGGCACAGCAGTCAGGGTCACTAACCACTAGAACAACAGTGGCCTATTTTGTTTTGACGATTTAGTCATTGGCTGGTATCAATGACTATATTCCCTTGTATCTTTCTCCCCTCGTTCCATATTATTTAGTTTTTCCTCTTCCATCTCATCCTGTCAACCGTCACGCTATTACTAACTCCCTTTTCTTTCATATCACTCTTCGCATTATCCATCCAGCTTTACTTTTCTGTTCTGCAGTCAATGACTTTGATAAATTTTCCACATTGTGAACCTTAAACAGGGCCTGGTCACAACAGTCTTCCACGTGAACGAGCATCGAGTCGGTGCGTGCGCAAGACTCCGTTCATGTAGAAAACTATTCAGCGCAGTGGTCCACATGTTCACCGCGGCATATATAGCCACCCTGTCGTGTTTTCCCTTAGGTATGTCTTTTATAGGAGGCCTTGTGTTTTATCTGCTTTATTTAAAATATTTACCTTCAGTCGTCATAAAATCTTCATAGGATTTTTGTAACTAATTACATTTTTTTAATATAATTTCTGTTGAGATTCATTTATTTGCAAACACATATGTAGATAATATACATAGTTCAAACTGTTGGCTAAATTAGGTTGAAAGACAATATGATTTTAACCCTTCAGATACCGTCAATTAGAGACACAATAGTAAGACAATAGATGCGCGGCCACCGGTGGTCGCTTGGGGATTCATGAATTAATATACAAAAACAAAGAATAAAAATATAAATAAATCAACAATATCATTAATATTAAATTATAAAATTAGGTTAGGTCCTGCAGTTACAAATAAACAGTATCTATAGTATAGTCAGTAACTTCAGAACCCTTTATCATTTAAAAATTTATCAACATTATAATTTTTCTGACAGTATTTTTAACACGCTTTTATTAGCTTCACTTGTAACTATGTATTAATGTGTATTTTGAACTGGTCAGTATTTATTTTCTTGTTTTATTGTATAATATTATGTTGATTCATTCAATTTCATTATAATACACAAGCAACCCACCCCAGCTCACACAGGTGTTACAAATCTTTTAAATTTCTGGCTTTTCTCTGCTATAACACACATGTAATTATACATTTAATCCTTTTAAATTAATCACTCTGACTATTAATGAAAACTGTATGAAAATCCGATCAGTAGTCTTTTATCGTAAATATATAAAAAGAAAGATGCAGTGGGGCCTTTGTTTTATGCTAAGTAAGGATTTTTAACATAACCGTCTGGAATTAAATGAGAAAATATGCAATATCGTAAATTGTAAAGCTTCGGCCTATATCTTCATAATAAAGTTCTCTCGTGTTGCAGATATAACAGTTAAACAGAATAATTTCATTAATAAAACACATACTGATTTATTAAATTACGTGGCAAATACAAACAAGTCGAATGAAGTCAACGCTGTGTCCTTTCGCCTTTTCTCTCGAGTCAAAGAAATGTGTGTACGACCGTGGCATACACAATGTGCATGTCGAGCGAAACTAAAGCAGTAGAACTTGATTTTGACACCAGCAAGAATAAACTTTAATGTTTCTGATATACTACCCATGTTTGCTTACCAACTAGTCTCAGAGTTAGGATGTTTTGTTGCCAAGTGCGAACCAACCGGCGCGCCGCGCTTAACGTCATCAGTCGCTCACTGAATCGCGTGAGGGAAGGACGCATCACCTCGCGTCGTTTCTAAACTATTATCAGAAAAACAAACGTTAATAGTTTTATCCATTATTAGTCAAACAACGGTGTAAACTATACCAGTATTTGTGTTATTCAACCGTGCAACTTCATCAACAGTGTGTGTTTCAATATTTTTGTTACGAGGATTTCGTTTTTATATGTAAGTATATTGATTTTTCTCCTGCTACGTGACAGGATATTTATTCCGTCACTTAACTACATATTTATTGTCCCTATCAGTACAGATTTTGAATGAAATATGTCTGTTTCCTTTGATTAATTCAATTAAAAGTTGATAGTTTGCCGAGAAAGCACGTTGCGGCTAAGATTCCGTTACTTATGTGTTCTTTTGAACTTGTCTGACTACTATAGTCAGTCAGCCATTTCTTAACTGTATGGTATCAACTGAATGAGAGTACTAATTTCTAAATTTTATAAATATTTAAGCGTGTTACAATCGGTTCTTGTTATTTTATGTCCGACTTCGACGTGATTAATAGCTGCCGTGTTTACGTTACAAAGATCTTCGGTACGCCAGTGACTAACATGCGGTTACCCACTGTGGTCTATTTACTTATAAGTAGGTGACTATAAAGGAATATCAATTACGGAACTTTGTTTTCGAGTGTTCATTCTTGTAATTGGAATGTAATTATATGTATTATTAAATTTAAGTGAAGGGTGCCACAAGGGTCCGGTTTCGGCCCCCTGTGGGAACCTAATTTTCTTCACTTAGCATCTACTTGCCGTCTTGTACTTTATGAATCAAAATATTGGATATCCGACTAGGGTATAGGGTAATGATATTTTACTGATCTTTATACCAGTATCTACTTTGGTTTGTATTACCTTTTTTGAATTTTCACCCATTCCTTACATAACTTTTGAACGAAACATAACAAATGAAGTCCGGTTTCAATTCGACAAATTTAAAACACCCACCATTATGTCGTAATTGGCACCTATTCGTAACAAATCCTTAACCGCAACGATATTAAGTCAACCACATCTTCACGAGCCTAAAATACATAACCATTCAAAAGAATGATCCCAACTCCTTTAATGAACATAACTTATTCAATACATGAATAGAAGAAGAAACAATGAACTGTAACCAACGGTACAGGAACGAAATAAACAAGACAAGACGGTAATGAAATGGAAGGCGGAAACGGTATAATATGCTAAGTAGAAGTCTGCAAAATATCGCACTGACACAACCTAGAGCAGACACATTTGTTAAGGAACAAAATATATTGGTACCTTTTGAATTTATAAACTTAAACGACGCAGTTAATGGTACTACGATTTGTTAAGAAGTTAATTTATGAGTATGGCGGACATCTGATGAGGATGCTGTAATACGTGATATGCAATTCGGTATAAATATTTGACCTTTACTTTATTTAATACTAAATATTGTGATATCGAAAGAGATGATGCTGCTGATCTTATTACATTGCAAAACAATGATAGCTATTAAGGTTTATGCTTTATGTATATGTTATAAAAGGAGAAACTGAATGACTGACATATCAACGCAGCCGAAAATACTCGTAGTAGGAGCGTAAAATTTTGCGTGACGTTTCTTTTTATGACAAATGCAAGCACTAAGAGAAGATATTTCAAAATTCACCCTTTAAATGAAAAGGAGTTCCAAATTTTGCATAAAGAAACCTGCTTTCACGCGGGCGAAGCCACTGGCAGAAGCTAGTTAAATATGAAATAGGTTCGAATTTGGTATTATTCATGAATCCCCAAGCGAACCGGCGTTCGCGCATCTATAATAAAAAAAAATATCTATAATAAATATCTATAATAAACATTATGTATATATAATATGTATAATGTTGATGTTTATTGTCCCACAAATAAATAAAATAAAAAGAAATTTTAAATATTATCATTATTAAGTACGAAGGTATTTGTAGTCGCATTCCAATCGTGGAATCGCATCATCATCGAAACAATGCTCTTGCAGAGAGGAGGACTTCAGATATAAACAACAGCGATATTGTTGCTACTGTTGTAGCAACTGACTGCTAAATTTCTATAAAGGGACTTGAGCCTTGCTGTGCTCAGTAGCACGTGATAACTTCGCCATCGTCTTCCTGGTATCACTCGGTGGGCGGACTGAGAGAGCCTATCCAGAGAGCACGCGACCCTGGAGACTGGAGTCCCACTTAACATAAAGATATGGGGTAGCATATGCAGAATGTTTATTGATTTTACTCTAAGATATTGTAAAAGCGGAAATGTATTAAAAGGCTTCTGTGTAGTTATTTTATGTTATGTTTATAAAATTATTTAATCCGCCTCGTTTTGATTTTCTTGACATCACAAATAATCTCTTTTTTCACTCTTTAGAGACACTTAATTAGAGACACAATAGTAATACAATGATAGAGCGAACACCGGCGTTCGCTTGAGGTTTAATGAATTAATGAAAATAATTTGAATTGATTTGACTAAGAAATAAAAGAGGAAAAAACGCAATATATCCACTAAATTGGTCTCTTAAAATCATTTGGAATCCGTGTGTTGTTTTGCTAATTGATGGAGTTTCCCTAGATGATGACGACCAAATTGCGAGGTCATTGTAAATGAGACGTTACTCATAGTCACGACAACAGTTTTTACACAAGTCCAAGATACTGACTCACGTATAAACGATATTACGAAATCTAATTTAAGCATTACATACGTCCTCTTTTGTTATGCAAACCGATTCAACGTTTTGTCGATATCGTAGAATACTTCGATGTGGCTACAATGTTTGTGTCATACCTATTTGCATTTTGCTTATAAATGTCAATTGTTTTTGCTGTTATTTTCCTCTGTGTCCGTCAGGTATTGCGTTATCTGCGAATTTCCAGTAAGACTCAGTGTTTCAGTATGTTCAATTTTGTGCAGATCACCATAAAGAAACTTTAAATCATCCTGTTGCTTTTTGGGCATATCTTTTTTGAAGCAAAGTCCTCGTCACGTATCGGTATCTTCATTGGAGACTGCGGGAGCGTTCATAAGAGTAATTGTGACCCTCGCAAAAGGTAATTGAAGTCACACAGGTGTAAATCTCACCTGTGTTCTTTGGGTTACCCTCGGTAGACGTCATATTCTCTCTCGCTCCACCTAGACCGGGAAAGAGGTGTTTGTAATGTGACAAGCATTCATGATAATGAATGGTGAGATGATCATCAATAAATTTAATATTTATGGATAATATATTGCCTGGATCAAGAGATAGATATACTCCTTATTGGACGCTATAAATGATTACAATAAGAGTCTTGCAATGAAAATTGAATTCATATTCTATGTATTGCATTTGTACATGTCTTAGAACCTTCAAGATCATCAATGAATATAATATATTGACTGAATTGAGATACACTAGATATACTCCTTAATGGGGCGTCCATAAATAATTACAGTAAGAGTCTTGCATTAAAAATTTAATTCATATTTTATGTATTTTTTAAGTCTTAGAACCTTCCATCAACAATAAAAAACAACATCTGCAATCGCGATTCATTTACAAGCCCCAAATCAATTCCATTGCATCTGCACTCAATGTTTCTAAGTTCTCATGCATAAAATGGCAGTTTTACGTTTACAAGAGGTTTACGATCCTAGCAATGACTAACACAATGGCATATTATAAAATTTGTGCACGCATAAGGCGCCGGGTTCGCTAACAATGGAAGAGTATGTGTGACGTAGTGGACTGCAGCATTGTTGAGAGGAACAGACTTGCTGGCATTGACGTTAACTTTGGAGTTCGATAGAAAATTAACCTTAAGCCAAAAGCTATATATACCAAAATTGATTGTATTAACTGTTTTCACTTTAGTATCCTCTCCATTGTTACCAATATCGGAATTGGTATCTTATTCTTGTTACAATTAGATCGTTATAGGTTTATTCGCAACAGCCTGAAAAGGAAGATTGTCGACAAATTGTTAACAAACAAGTTTAGCTTTAAGACCAAGACTCTCGTTGAGAAACTCAGCAACCAGACACGGCGTTAAGCAATTTTTAGAATCGTTTTACATAAAAAAGAACGCGCTTTATTGCAACGTTAACTGAACTGTTTGTTTTTGTCCATGAGACGTTCTCTACTGAAGTTAGGCTATTGATAAATGTTGTGACAAAACCGGGTCTTGGCTTAGTGACCCAGACACGCCAAGACGTGAAATTCTTTGTCTCATGCTTTTTAAATGAAATGAGAACTTGTTGTATCACAGTTGTCGTTAATTAATCGACTAATGTTTTTAATTATCTTTCAAGATAGAATACTTTCCATTGGTGCATATTTGACTAGCCTGTTGGTCCAGTGGTTAGTGACCCTGACTGCTATGCTGGAGGTCGTGGGTTCGATTCCCACCCAGGATAAATGTTTGTGTGATGAGCATAATCATTTAATTTTTTTCTGTGCCTGGGTGTATTTTATCTATAATATGTATGTATTTAGAAATATATCAGTATGTTTATCAGTTGTCTAGTACCCATAACACAAGCTCTGCTTAGCTTGGGACTAGACAGCGTTGTGTGATAGTTGTGGAATATTTTTATTATATTTTAAATACATGTTTGATCAGTACAAGTACAGTGCTTGAAGTGACAATATAACCATTGTATTTTTGAAGATAAACAGTGTAAGAGGAGAGAATTCTTATATTGTTCTTCTTTAAACTTCTACCTGTATATAAAATCATCAAGCAGTATTAACTGTGGCCAAAGAATGAGCATGATATCCAGTTTCGTAACAATGTTTATATTAGTCGGAGTACTTCGCTTTCAAAGCTATCTCGGTCATACAATAATAAACCGTCTTACATATCCTGGACTGCAGCCAATCATTGCACTCAGAGAGTATGAACAATGGTTACTATTCCCTATAATCTATTGTAGACTACAGGGGTGCCACCCCACAGTTTCGGAATTCATTCTCTCCTTCCCTTTCTACACTCGCGACCGCAAATGGCGTCGATGCAAGATTCTCATTTGCAATATTACTGTCATCTTATTGGGAAATCACAGTTGGCGTAATATCCAGCGAAAGTCTGAGTTTTACGACTACTGCAAGACTGGCAAATGACCAGGGATTGTGTATTTATGTGAAGTTTCAGTCATAATGCTATGAGTTCAAATCTGAATGGCGCTATTATATCGTCTACAGTTTGTTACTAAACGGCGCCTTGGTTTAGTGTTTGGTAAAAAGCCAAGAGCTGGGAATTATTTGGCTAGTGTTGTAGACCTCATAAATAATTTGACGCGGGACATGTTAAATAATTTGATAGCGTTGCGCGTCAAGTTGAGGGGCATTTTGACACTTAGTGTATCTAAAGCTGAAGACAACTAAATCGAACCTAGTCATATAAAAATAATTGCTGATTTAATTAATTATTGCTATAAAGTAATTTAATTGAAAATGCGTTGATGCATTGTTTAGGATTCTTTGAAAACATTTTAATGGCGAACGCTTATGAAAAGAATATATGTGTATGAAGTTACTTGCACTGTATTTCTATAGATAATATTATGTTATGACTTGAGAATGCGTGTCCATTGTTTTTGTTTGTCAATTCCTTCCTAGCCAATAACAACGTATGTCTGAGGAGTCGTTCGGTGGGAACGTGCGTCGAATGCCAGCGTTATATTGTTATTTCCTTATTAAAGACTGCATTATCGGTCGGTTCAAGTATCAGCGTCACAATAGAACCGTTGAGTGCTGCTATTGTAGTATCTACTTCGCTTTGATGTCTAGTTTATCGTGTAGGAAGTTTCCGTCATTCATGATCGTGAATATTAACATGTCTAGCTGTAGCTGTTACATCATCATAATCATTTTAGCGAAAGACGTCCACTGTTGGACAAAGATCTCCTCCAGGCGTCACCAGAATTTGCATGGAGAAACCTACTTTTTGCGGGTGAAGTCGCTGGTAGAAGCTAGATAAAAACAGAAATACATAATACCAATGTTTCCACTTTACAATGTTAGTTTAGATATACAATGTATAGATTATACGGGCTGACTTTAGTTATGAACGGAACTCTAATCAGGAATTTAACATCAATCGTAGACAGGTTTGCTATCAGAAACTGTTTTTTTTTTTATACCGTATAGATACTTTTGTTTATTTTTGAGGCATGAGTCATCTCTTCATCAGTGACTATGGAGGATGTGTATAAAACTATAACATTTTATGAGATGGACGATAAGGTATATAACAATTAGGACATTATTGTGTAGGTACTTTATAAGACAAAGTTTAGTTTGGTGATTTTTGAATATCGTTTATAAATACCGCGTCTTATTTGCCTGCAGTCTTCCCGTCCAATTATAATTTAGGTGTTTTCAAGGGGGCTTAGTTCGTTTAACTATCAACGATTGCATCAAATTTACCATCAGGTGGGATCGCTGTCAAGCACTAGTTTGTATCAATGATTATAAATTGAATTCATTTGACTAAGAAATAAAAAAGGAAAACACGAAATATATTAATTAAAAAATGAAAATTATGGATGCTAATATTAGTTGTAAAAGCAATAAAAATTGTGAGTATGTATCTAAGTAAGTTGATATGTTTTTTTTTTTTTTTTTTTATCGACGGGGAAAATCATCTTTGACGAAACCCGCTCTTGGGTGGAGCAGGAAACAGTGTCAGACTCTTACTGACTAAAAACCCCGCGCCGTTCCTTCTAGCCTTCATACCGGGGCACGAGCTCCCTTTCGGACAACCCTGTCCCCAGTAGGCTTCGACCCAGCTGGGCCCCTCCTGCTGCTGACAACTCCTTGAGGCGCGCGGGAACAGTGCGCGCCGTCGACGTCTTGGACTCGGTCCATTACCGGACGATCGAACAGCGAGCTACCCATGGCTCGCCGTCCGCGAGCCCGCGTCTACGGTGGCCGGAAATCGGGATCGGAATCCCGGCGACGGCGGCGAGGGCGCCGTTGCCTGATGCGGTCGGCCTCCTCCTTTGCAAGCATTACTGCTTCGCAGAAGGAGGCGACCGCCTGCCATTCCTCCTCGCTCCGGACCATGGCCTCGACCAGGGCCCGGCGCGAGAGGTCTCCGCCGCCGATCGCCCCCACGAGGGCACGGCGATGCTCCGCCCAGGCAGGGCACACCTCGACGGTGTGCTCCACCGTGTCCTCCGGGCGTTGCGCACAGTGGCGACACCCGGGCGTCTCTTCCGCTTGAATCCGATGCAGGAACCTCCCGAAAAGTTGATATGTTTGTCTTCCGATATAGGTAATTTTTGTTTATTTTTTATTAGGTACTGCAGCTCAGTTTGTCTTGGTATGGTCATGTGAAAAGGAGAGACGAAACGCATGTTGCTAAAAAAAGTTATGAGTTTACATGTGGATGAATGGAGGCGGAGAGGTAGACCAAAGAAAAGATGAATGGATTGTGTGAGAAGTGATATGAAAGAAAAGGCAGTTAGTGATAGCGTGACGAGGTCAGGATAGAATGGAAGAGAAAAACGTGTTGCGTCGACCTCAAATAAAAGGACAAGGGCAGGAAGATGATGAGGTACTGTAGCTCAACACATTCATTGTGCGTGCAGCTAAGGAATGGAATTCCTTGCCGGAGTCTGTGTTTCCTGATAGCTACAACCCAGGAATCTTTAAGTCGAGAGTGAATAGGTTTCTTCTAGGTAAGCGCGTTCCATCGTCGACCGCATCGTCGCTTTCCATCAGGTTAGATAGCGGTCAAGCGCAAACCTAGCTGTTTTCTTCTGGATTTCTACCAACAAAAAAAAGCCAAACTAGTCCGCAGTCCAAATAAAATTTAGATACCGCTGTCCTAATAAAATAACACATCCATATCAAATGCGACGCAAAACATTCTCAAACAGTAAATCAAACAACCATACAATTTTAGTCAAACCAAGTCGCAACTTACTAGTTCAATATTCCTCGCGAAGGCGGGAGTCGGTTGTCATGACAACGCGGGGGGAGCTATTTCCATCCGCGCTGCTTTGATCTGGCAAGCAGGCATTCCTCACGCTTTCGACATGTCGGCCGAATGGTATCGGGAGATCAGGTCACGACGGTAAGCTGGATTCTTTTACCGTAATATTTTGTATGGTAAGCCTTTGGCAAGGACGTTTTATTTAACTTGCAATGCTATTAAACATTAATTTTAGCGTATGCGCAACCCGAAACACATATCTAGTATTTTAATGTAAAGAATCTATTCGTATGTACAAAATTTCATAACTGTATCATGAAAAATCACAAAGTTATAAGCTTGTTATACCTATCAGCAAATATACCTACATAGTCGGGCCACCCAGGCGTCTGAGGGGTTGTTTTGCACTTGCACCCAGCTTTTTGCTGGCGCCTAATACCCGCTATGACCTGCTATGAACTGTGTTGTTCTTATTGTCGGTGGTGGCCAACTTGTATACTTTTGAAATATTTTCGGGAAAAAATATAACATGGTGTAACTATTGGAATCCATTCAGTGATTCTGGACAAACTATATTCAGGTTTCGCATAAACTAAAAATAATGTTGTATACAAGTACCTAATACCGGGAACATTGGAAGGGGTGGAGGGAGGCCTTTGCCCAGCAGTGGGACAGTGTGGGCTTGATATAATATATGTATACCTAATTTTTTTGGCTTGGATATGTCGTGGTCAGATCTTAGAAATTTATTACTTCATCTTCTTCTTTTCGTGTCGATGCTCTCAAACTATACTTTCTCTGATCAATATTTGGCAACCTGTACGGCTCTATTGTTGGCCTCATATAGATCCTGAAAATTGCAGGTGGTAATGCAGGATGGGCAGCATAGCAAATGGCCTGTGGAGAGGCTCCACACTAGCATTGTGCTAGAGATGGGTCGAGGAAGCCCCATTTGGCCAGATTGCTTTTACAGAGGCCAACCAGAAATGGCCAAGTAAAATTGACCAGATCATTTTAAACGTTAAAGTTTGATGATATTTCAATCTTCGTTTGGCCTACTTTCTTTAGACCTTTTATTATCATTGAAATTCTACATCAATGATATGGCCTACATCGTCGACCTGATACTTACTCATTAACTGACAAATAGAAAACCTTTGAACTTTTAGTTATAAAAAGTGGATTTGTACAAAATTTTGTACCTATTTGTCAGTGAGTTATTGCAGTAAACCAACGCGACAGTTTATAACTGAGCTGAATGCTGTGTCAGCAAACAGGATTATTTAAACAAATCAAAAAGAATACGATGACACTAAACTTTGTTATAAATTACACAAGATACTAAAATGCATTACAAACAATTTTACTAATAAAACTGCTAGCGTTCACACCATGATATCCGTTCTAAATTCAAACGGTAAGCTGCGTTCACGTCAGTTCACACGCATTGGATTCATTCATAATTTACGAATCATTGTGTGGCTGTATGTCCCACGGTTTGAACTAGCCTTAAACGTAAGACATGCTAGACTTGTTTAGATGTTTAACTGAGGTATTTGGACTAAATATGGTTTATTTACCTAGGCGTAGGCCGTAATTATGGGAGTAGTAGGCCAGGCCAAAGTTGTTCGTCTAGTAGAAGTTCACTATGTTGAAGATGGTTACTAAGAATAGGTTGATGTATTCTAGAAGTATATTTTTAGAAAAAACTTGAAATATAGTCTGCTTGTTGAACGTGAAAAGCGCTACATTTTGTCTAAAAGTCTGACAAAGTATTTTTTTAGTAGTCCGAAAGTACTGGTCCTTGATTTATTCCTAAGTGGATTTATTCCTAAGTGAAATAGATTATATTTTATGTACGCAGGCGAAGCCGCCGGCAAAAGCTAGTCATCAATAAAATGAGACCAGGACACATTCTTTACCCAGAAAAGACACTGCAGGAAAGCAGAATAAGTTTACGGCAGGAAATTGACTAAACACTGCGTGGCGAGCTCCGGAACAGGAAAGATATCAAAGAAATTTACTTTACAACGACGAAGCCACGGGGCAGCACCATCCGTAAATAAATTAATAACATAATAACAGAACTAATAAGCTGTGACTGCACGGCTGTTTAGTGTTTACGCGCATAATCTGTGGCACGCTGAGCGCAAACAATGCGATGAGTCATAGACATTTGTCGACCATAGATAACGTATTGTTTTTACGATGCACGGTATGAAGACGCGGGTCTATAATGTCAAGTATTTTTTGTTTGTAGAACCGCGTATCTTGTTGGAAGCTTGATTGATGATAGTGTAGTACTGACAGTCATTACTTCTCTCTGGTTCTTCTCCATATGAAAAGACCAATTTGGAACCGTGCACTAGCTTCTGACGTTTTATAAGTGCCCATGTAGGCCTAAGTGAATTTTTTTAACCAAAGACAGAATTGGAAAACAACAAATATGTAACTTAATTAATATGGGCAATGGGCATCATACCGAGCTGTTGATGGCTCATCTCTCGACAAAATTCCCTCAGAAGACCGACAGAAGAGCTGACGAGTGAAGTATTTGATCGTAAATAAATATTAGTCGGAGTAATTCGACGGAAGCGGTCAAATAGCCGTGAACATAGCAAACCATTTTCCAGCAGAGCATAAAAAAATTAGAGTTCTACTAGCTTGCAGCATAGTTCTGGAGTTACCGATACTTTTTAGAAAAAGATCTGATGTTTTTAAGGGGTTAACAAAATTAAACAAAGCTTTGAAAAATACAAAGTGAGACAGATGTGTTAATGTAAGTTAATTAGTTAACAAAATGTGAGACTGAAATTCGTTGTGAAAATTTACTTCGATTGACCACAACATTAAATAACAATTTAATTAACTTGAACCATAACTTTAGAATTATTACGAGTACATCTTACGTTGGCCTCGATTACATAATCTCATTAATTGTCCCAAATAACACAAAAGTCTACCTACCTGTGTAATTGACCTAATTTGTTTTGATGATTACATTTTATTACTGAGAAGGAAAACTGTTTGAGGAAACTGTGTGTTTATGATTCATAAACTATTTATTGTGCACCATGTCTGGCAAATATTGACATGCTATAAACAGTTGCAATGTAAAACAATTTGCCTGCTGCGGTCTTCCCGTCCGATTATAAGTAATTTAAGTGTTTTCAAGGCTAGAGAGAAAAGGCTTATAATAAACTAGTGTGCCTCACCCCAACGATTGTATCACTGCTTCTCATCAGGTGGGATCGCAGTCATGCTCTAATTGATATCATATATGTATATATATTTTTTTTTTAAACGGACCTACCGTTTTTTTTTTTTTCTTGGTCTTTTTTTTTTTTGGTCTTAATTTTATGCTAATTGGAAATCCAAAAATCTCTATAATTATTTGAACGTTTGTTAATTAAGAATTTAAATTAAAAGCCTATTCACTCTAGCTTTGAAGATAACTATGTTATAATCGGACGGAAAGACCGAAGCAGGCAAATTGTTCTTAAATATCTTTAAGTTTTCTGACTGCATAATATCAGCTTTCGAGGTCATCCGAATAAACTTGCTAATACGATAGCTGTTTTAATTAACCTCCTAAACTCTTGCAGTGCATCGAATATCCTCATTTGCATGAAATATAATACATTTAAAAAATAAGATAGTCATTCAAGATTTGACTACTTAATTATAATTTATTGACCTGCTCTGAAAAGATTTATAAGAAACCAAATTAATGAATATTAATCAAAACAAATATAATACTTGTATATTGGTGCGTAAATATATAAATACAGATATACATACACGGATAACATTTACGAAAAAAATACAAGCGCATAACTAGGGCACTCAGCTCCAAGAACAAATTACAGTAGAAGAACTGTCGTGTATGAGGGAACTATTTAACCATAGGTACTGGTTAAATGCCTAAAATTTTTTATGCCTAAAAACATAAAAAGACATAAATTAATCGAAATCTCTTCCAACTTTAAAAAGGCATATTTTAAACGTACAAAAAAAAAACGATATTTTAAATGTTACCGTGCTAAGTTTAAAGTAATTTTACTATAGTTTTTTTTTCTTTTTTCTGCGATACCGTTGCTTTCCTCAGAGCAACGACGAATATGTATATTTTTTTTTTGAGTGAATAAAGTTTCTTTAAATAAAAAGAAAACGGTTTTTTTTTTCATGCATGTTCTCCATGAATATTAAACAAGCTTTTAATGAAAATCATTTTTTCATAGCAAGCTTTTATAGCTTGGTATACCTATATAATGAATACTCGTCAAGACGAATCATACGAGCCCATACTTGATGGGGTTGTATCGTTTAACTACCAAGTTCCTATAGCCAACTTCTGGTTCCACCATCATATCACCTCCAAATTATAATAATTTTGCATTGTCATCTGATTTACTACTACTACTACTACTTGATATGCAAAATTTCAGCTTTTTTTACGGTTTGCCAAAATCATCTTATGACAACCCCCGCTCTTGGGTGGAGCGGGAGATAGTGTCAAGGAAAGTTTTAGCTCAGTCGGTAACCGAAGTGGATAAAATTTGATGACAGACAAACATCGGGACAGGTGAAACTAAATAAAGGCTTGTAAAAAGTATAGAGGTTTCCACAAAAGGAAGTTCGTGCAGAAATGAACCAACATAAAGCTATTAAAAAGATGACGAGAAAAAATAGCAATGAGCAGGCCACGACTAGCTCCACTCAAGTTATCTACTCAATGACGTGACCGCCCTAATATACTTGTATCTTTTTCATAACAACTGGTTGTTGACCTTAAATTTTTTGTCCATCACCAACAGCTTTGAATGTTCTGATCTCATCACATGACGCAAGTATGGCAAACGCAATTTAAAAGCGATCATTCTTGGCCCGCCATTGAAAAGCTCTATTGTTAGAAGATTACCATCTGAGTTTGCGAAATAGTCTATGGAGAACCATAGAGCATTTTTATTTTTTACGGCAAAGGCTTGTTTCTCACACAGCCTATTATCGCTATTGTTAGAACCTCTTTGGTTATGTGGCCCGATGATAAATTGAGTAATTAAGTATATGTAATTTATTTAATTGCAGAGTAAAAAGTAATTTACTGAATTGCTACTAACGATGCAAAATTAATATTGTTTAGATATGAGAATTTCATAACTATGGCCTAAAAATCAAAATGTCTATGATATAGGCACTGCGTTACCATGCCATAGACAAATATCAAAATAGTACCCTTTTACAATCTATTTTCAAAATGAGAACGTTTTTTTTGCCTCTATTTTATTTATAAGTAAAGAAAGTACCTTGATATTTTTACTAAAAACAAAAGCTCCCGTAAAGGATGCTTAGAATATGTTTTGCTATATATTAGCTACTAAACCACCATGATATTGTAATATTGTTGAAACTACAAGCAATCTTTCAGCTTCGTTTACATATAAAGCGCTGCGTTTTCCTGCCGACTGACAGCCGATTCAGGGTCGATGCCATAATCCATATCGATTAATTCATGAATCCCCAAGCGACCACCGGTGGCCGCGCATCTATTGTCTTACTATTGTGTCTCTAATTGACGGTATCTGAAGGGCTAAATGAACACATACCACAGTACTATAACATTCTAAAATCGGAGCACAAGTCGAAAACATCATAAATTACGTTGTTATTGTGTCCCTAACTCGTCGCTGCACGCTATCTACCCTTCAGTTTATCTGCAAGGCATTCCTATCCAGCGCAAAAGTAGACAAGGAGACATTATCGCAATACATTACGTGGGACTTCTGTGGGTGTCAACTTGTAGGGATAGAACAGCTGCCGCATGCCGTTTAGGGAATTCAAGTTTAGAATAAGATGGCCGCTAGCAATTTTTTTTTAAGAATAGGTTCAATTTGAAAAAGGAATACGTAGTTAGGGTCAGCACTCAACAGCTACGTTATCTTGTCAAGGCTGTTTACATAAGTAGCTCTTTGTATTTTGTTGTATAACAGGCAAACAGGCATATAACAGGGACCAAAAGTCGAGAAGGAAATTTAACTACCAATGTAAAAAAAATATTAATTCACAATTCAAATCTTGTAACACGCCTATGGGCTATGGGATATTCTTATATGGGATACAAAGTGCAGTGTTTCGAAAAATAAAACAAGACTTGACTTAAAGGTCCAAGTGACCAGGTCATTAGTGTTACTTTTCAATTGAACAGTTTGTAATATTATTTTAGCAGGTGCGGAGCACAGGTTGGTAACCACAGCTCTAAAAAAAATTATGACTGTCATAAAAGAAAGAAATTGTATTTTTGACAATCGTTAACTCTCTATGACACTGCTACTGAATCTATAACTAATATTGCTAATATATCATATACTATTCTAATTAATTTGGATTCTGCTCAACCTATTTTCGTCCAAACTTATTCTATGCCCTTTCCATAAATAAAATCGTCTGTTAAACAACTCTTTCAACGTTTCTTTAGTCAGCCCGCAGATACTCCTCTAGTCTTCCACATCCTAATTGTTTTTTTTTTTTTGAATAAACATTTCGAAGGAGTTTCGTTTCAATTTTCGAACGCAAATATTCTCTTTTTAAAACGGGGAAAAAATAATAAGTTATGACTTATCTCTATAAAAAGAAGTACTATTTGCCAGATTGAGGGGGAAAACTTTTGTCGAACAATGCATAGCGAGGGTGAATATTTTATGAGACTCGCGCTTCCTTACACATTTTCTTTAAATACTGCTTCTTATTTTTATCACCCATCTTCAGGGAAGACTTAAATGGTTTGGAAAATTTTTAGGGATCCAGTTTAGTTCCCCTACAATCTCTTACATTACAATGAAAAAATATTTCAAAAGATGGCAATATTTTATAGTGGACTGTTTCGAAGTGGCCACAAAACAAAAGGTCCATTTCAGGCGAAGGTTAAAATCTCAATACCTACTAACACAGTCTAATACTGGTACAATGCCAAATGTCATTAGAAAATGAAATGACACTAACTTTCTAAACTGCAGGTTTCATTGAATTAAAATATTCAATCAACGTGATTAAAATAAAACAACATTAATACAAAAGGCGTTTATAGTAATGATTTGTTTTAAAAATAATGGACCGTTACATATTACCTATGTTTTTAATGTAGGACTACATAAATAGGTATATAGTTTCAGTCCAGTACTAACCTATCAAGTGCAACTGTATCACTCGAAAAATTTAAATCTTTAGTTAGGTACCGACCCTTTTCATTTTCTTTATACACTACTACTACGGCTTTTCTAATTTGAGATATTGGCAGGATAGTCGACATCGGCTCTATTTGCCATTAACAAAAAATTTAATAGCAGGTATGTAATCTACGATTTCTTTTTTTTTACGGGATACACCCTAGGAATTACTCTGTACCGCGGTTTGAAAAAAATTATGACTAAAATCTAAGTTTGAATTCGGAAGTTCAAATAAAGAAGGGCCTTGCCGCGTCTTTTTTTTTTTTGTTTGTATGAACCTTTAGCTGTGGTATGAACACTTCAATCTTTGGAACTACTAGACCTATTGGAAACAATCTTTCTGTATAGCCAAGTTCATGGCAGATGCACTGAGATAGGGATGCAGATTAAAAGAAAGAAAGAGTGGCGGTTGTAGTTCTTACAATCCGTCCTAAGGTTATCTGGTAGATATCGCTGTTAGCGATAAGACCGCCATTGTACCCATAGATTTAAGTTTCTGTATAAGTATTGTTACTATTTTGGTGTCTAATACAGTTAATTCATTCTATAGTAGATATTGATACCTATAGGCTATAATTATATCATCACGCTACGACCCGCAGAAGTGAAGTAATACCCAAAAGTCTGGGTCTATTTTACTTGCTCTTATCACATATTCGGTAAGTACTTAGGTTAAAAGCAACACGTTTCCTTCTTCCATTCGGTCCTGTCAAAAGTCACGCTATCATTCACTTACTCCTTTTTTTATATCATTCATTCCTCACACACAATCCATACATACTTGCAAAACAAATGAATATGTGTAAAGTGAAGTGTAGTTTACGAGTAAAAACCGAAATATCCCGAGCACCCCCGACGATGACCCGAAGCGATGACTCAGCGCAACGCGCCAAGCACAGGTGCTTCACCTCGCCTCACACTTTGGTTTTTTTGCTACAAACAGTTATAAACTTTAGATTATTTACTTTTAAGGTCACTTATCCCTTGTAAGTACATGACGCGATATTCAGTAGTCAGGGAAAGACTTACTGGTGTTTTCTGACCAATCTCTTTCACACATAACATCCCGAGTCTTCACTCTCCATCTTTTCTATGGCTTTTCCTCACTTTTATAGCAATCCACTCCGCATAGATGTTGCATATCTTTAAGATTCTTGGATTTTCCAACCTGCAATATTTAGGTAACAATCCTCATGAATCACTTTTTCTGTTGAAAACAGCATGAAAATCTGTTCAACAGTTTTTGAGTATATCGCTAACAGACACTGTTTGGAAACTGTTAATACTTACTTGGGTTCACAGCAATACTTTTTCTTCCTCCATTCGGTCCTGTCAAACGTCACGCTATCATTCACTCGCTTCTTTTTTATCTATGACAAATCATAAAGGTTCTTTTTTAAATTGAGATGTAAAAGTGTTTTTTTTTAAACTTTTTTTTTTCTTCTTTGGCTTCGCACGGTTTGTGCTTTAAAACCTTTTAAGTTTTAGAAAACACTTTTACACGTCAATTTACACTAGACTATAGTATGTAAGGAATAGTATGTAATAAAAATAATGAAATAAAAATAGTATGTAATAGTATGTAAGGAAGGGGGAGACTTGCATATTATTAGATTATCAAAAATACCGCATCTTAAAGGGAAAAAACTTTGAACCTTTACCCTAGGGCTTCTTGCTTCAATTAAGTTTAGCAGTAACAGTTATAGACAAAAACCAGTTACTATGATGCCGCAAGCAATGGGATTATTAACTGCCGTTAGTGGTCTCTGAGATTAATTGCGATATTTATAATAGGTGCAACATAAAAGAATCATTCTTATTAGAAGTAGACTTCTCCTGATCTTCTTCTTGTGTTGTACTTAGTAGCGGTGGTATCCAAGTTGTGATCTTTTTATAAAAAAAATGGGAAAAATCGAACATGATTTGAAAATGATTAAAATCGATTCAGTTACTGGCTCTGTACTCTATTCAGATTTCGCATCCTACTAAAACAATATCGAAACGTGGTCGCTTACAATGGGTCTCATCATAAGACAATGGAAGAAATGAAGATATCTGCAAGTGAACCAATGTTCAAAGCCCAAAGAATCGCCAAACTTAAGGCTGGAGTCTTGTAAAAATTCACCCGAGGCAAATTATTAGCGCATCTTTGTATGCTTTTTTTGAACAAAATAATGAAACAACTTGAAATATTACTATAGCACATATTTAACCATAGTATGAGTAGTAGCCAGTTATTTTTTTTAAGTCAATTTGGGTGTATTATGTTTGGTAAATCAAGCGTTAAACATAGCTCTTTCGTGCCAACATCATTTCGACTTATGTTTGTGAGCTTCGTTAATGGCATAATATAACGAATTTACAAATCTTACGAATGGAAACTTAGCGCAACATTATCATCTTTGAAATGCATTCATGGCTAGATCTAATTATGTTTCATTTTCTTATTTCAGAAGTCACAATTTCTTCAAAATTCTCAACATTTGGCTCTTATTAAATGTTTTTTTTTTTCACAATAACTAAGCATCGTAGTTACATCATAATTAGATTATTTTGATGCCAAAAGTTCAATAAAGCAAAATCTAAATCACCATAATTTATCCAAAATAATGATTTTAAAAGATGTCCAAAAATGTGTACAAATAGTAATAATTTATACACATTTTTGATGACGAAAAACAATGTTGTAAGTAAACATAATGTTTATGCGTTAAATTACAAAATTAGACATGGGAAAATTACTTTTTTTAAATAACATTATTCAAATGTCGTCGGAGGAATTATGTTTATTATTATCTAATGTGTTCCTTCAATCTAGATATGGTTGATCGATTACTGTTTTGCACCCTACTCTTCAGATAAGTAATCCCGGAGGAAAAAATCCGGAGTTGTGACGTATGGGATCTATGAGGGGGATGAACGATAGATATATCCGACTTTTCGCTGGCAAAATCTAAGATAATTAGATACTTAAATAACTGTATTTACTTCAATAAGACATTAAACTTTTCTTGTAAGGTCTGTTACCCTACAGAATTACTTTTTATTTTATTTTAATTAATTTCATCTTATTTAATAGGTACTAATGACAATTCTTGTTTTAAATAGCCTACATTGACATAATCATGAACTAAACCTGCACCAAAATCATTGAGATCTTTATCAAGTAAATATTAATACTTGTTTTTAAATATAATTACTTCTCGCAAAGTGATTATTACAGTTTTTAAACAGCAAACACCGTTTTACACATTTCGAAATAAACAGAAAAAGTAGGCTGAATATCATTGCCGAAAACCTCATTAAAAAAAAAAAAAACACAAAAACCAAGTAGCTAAAGACAACGCGAATGTCTGAAGACAACAAGGCAACGTCACTATAATCGGATCATGGAGGACCGTTAAATCGATAAAAGGCGTAAAATCGAAAGCGTTTATTGATTAAACAAAACGAATTGGAATAAGGTCGCGACGACTGGGCACGCCACGATTATGGCGGTAAGTCCCCTCTTTGAGGCGTGGCTGGAAAGACCTCACGGCGTCCTTACCTTCCGCATGACGCAGGTCCTCACCGGACATGGCAAGTTCGGGAGGTTCCTGCATCGGATTCAAGCGGAAGAGACGCCCGGGTGTCGCCACTGTGCGCAACGCCCGGAGGACACGGTGGAGCACACCGTCGAGGTGTGCCCTGCCTGGGCGGAGCATCGCCGTGCCCTCGTGGGGGCGATCGGCGGCGGAGACCTCTCACGCCGGGCCCTGGTCGAGGCCATGGTCCGAAGTGAGGGGGAATGGCAGGCGGTCGCCTCCTTCTGCGAAGCAGTAATGCTTGCAAAGGAGGAGGCCGACCGCATCAGGCAACGGCGTCCTCGCCGCCGTCGCCGGGATTCCGATCCCGATTTCCGGCCACCGTAGACGCGGGCTCGCGGACGGCGAGCCATGGGTAGCTCGCTGTCCGATCGTCCGGTAATGGACCGAGTCCAAGACGTCGACGGCGCGCACTGTTCCCGCGTGCCTCAAGGAGTTGTCAGCAGCAGGAGGGGCCCAGCTGGGTCGAAGCCTACTGGGGACAGGGTTGTCCGAAAGGGAGCTCGTGCCCCGGTATGAAGGCTAGAAGGAACGGCGCGGGGTTTTTAGTCAGTAAGAGTCTGACACTGTCTCCCGCTACACCCAATAGCGGGTTTCGTCAAAGATGATTTTCCCCGTCGACAAAAAAAAAAAAAAAAAAAAGGTCGCGACAGGTCACTCGGGCGTGACGACTTTGGACTTAAGTAGGTAGGTACTATTTTACAAATATAAACTATTGGTCACCACCACCATCGATTTTTGTAGACATATACCTATCTATTATGTTTGCCTTGTCGCTAATATATTTCGGAATCCATTTTATTGTTTTAATTTTAATATCTAACTGACATTGTAAATTATGACATTTTAATTTATTGATCATTTTAATCTATTTTATTTAAATGTTTTCGTTCAGTATTATTTAAATTTGATGATGAACTTAAGCAGATATAAGAAATAATTACTAACAGATATTAAAAATGAAAATAAAATGGATTCTGTTACGGATATTCGGAATATTATAAGATCTCTACAGCAATCAACGTAATTATTTTTAGATTATTTTAACTTTTTTATTTGGTGCTCTCTTTTGTATTTAATACGCGCAGGATGTTGTATATTTATAGTGTCTACCAATTTTTGCTTAGTTTTAATCTTACATACAATAAACCAACCAAAAAAATATCAATAATAAATTAGCTCCTATTATGAGTTTTACTGAATAAATTATCCTTAAAATCAGCTGAAAATATCGAGATTATTTGTCATAGATTGGTTTAATTGTAGTTCTATAGTATGATTATTATATCCTCATTGTCCTCTGAACATGTGTTAAAATAATGAGCTATATAACAAAGCGAGCTATAAACGCGTCGCTTAGCGACCGACCATACGTGTGTCGCGACAATTAGTTAATTATAGGATAACCGATCCGTGTGCACACGTGACGTGATAATAGCCAATTGTAATGCTATTGTTCTATATAAATTTACATCTTTTAAGGTGCTCCATGACCGGGAGCATTGGCGTGTAATGTAACGTTGCGGTTTTGAGCATTACATCAGTGAAGGAGGAGAACCGAGCATTACAATGCGCACCTTGTAATGATACAAAGTGTAATATCTACAACTTGTAACATACAACTTATGGGTCGGTTGATTATTTCTAAAATATCCAAATAATTCATTTTTTTTTAGGTAAATGTCAATGTCGATTTAATTGCCGCACTAAGCAAAAAAATTAGACCTATAAGTTAAAATTAATTATTTGAACACGATTTTTTTTCGTATTGAAATTTTTTTGCATTCAAGTGCTCCTGTACACCTAAGCTCAGTGCAAATACAGTCATTATCTGAGCCAGTGTGTTGAAGAAAAATACTTGCATTGTACGTAGTTGTACTTATCAACATTGATAAACCAAGCTAAGATTGCATTACCGTACCAACAAAGACTCAAGGTAACTTAATCTCCCATCTACATTGGTTATGGTTGACAATCGGAGTACTTTCCCTATCGCTTGAGTGCTGCTCCAGTGATCCGATCACTTTCACTGCCTCTCGATAACAATAAGATATTAAAAACATTTTAATAGGCACACAAGGAGAAAATTAGAGTTTTTGGCGCTGGAGAAAATGGAAAGTTTTTAAAGTAAACCTTTTTTGTTTATAAACTTTTCTTTTAAAGGTGAGCAAAGACAATTTGCTTTTGAAATTAACAAGATTGAAAAAATTAAAAGTTATGATAAAGCTATTTCTCATTAATATATTTACTTACTTAAATTAAACAAGAATGTGTGCAACAGATGGATCCACCGAATCTTTGTTTTTGTTGGAAGTCTATAATTTATCTACTATAGATTTTTTAATCTACCTATTTAAGTAGGAATGAGCAATAACAATGATTTACAAAACTCAACAAACAGATGGATTTCTTACTACTCAGAAGTTGGTAATTGAATCATTTGTAAAATATATTTCTGATGGATTCGTCCCAAAACTCCAAATCTTACAAAAAGTCGTCGCAATTCTATACAATCTCAGAAATCTATAAAACAAAAACTTTTTAATGTGACATTTTGGTGAATCTCATAAATTACTCGAAGCTCACATAATTTCGCTAGTCTTTTATTCTTACACCTGCATTCGTGTACAACTTTTAGTATTTTTCATATCCAAATAACCATTAATTCATGAATCCCCAAGCGACCACCGGTGGCCGCGCATCTATTGTCTTACTATTGTGTCTCTAATTGACGGTATCTGAAGTGTTAAGCACTAAAAGAACAACTCATAATAATAAATAATTACATATTAAAACTCCGCCAACAAACCTCTTTTAATGTACGTATTTGAATTTAGAATTCGGAATTTGGCGCGAAAGATTCTATACAGCAAGATGGCGCTTGATTACAAATGTGACAATAAATCAATCCTTTCTCTTTTTACGTTATTACAATGTGTTCACGAGTAGTTATAGTTAGTCAGAGATATAATATTGAGGCCAGCGTGCCGAATACGCTTAACACCGTTTCTGACCGAGTAAAAATAGCTATAGAGTTCTTAAAGTTTGTAAGTTGTTTTTAACATAAAACCATAAACAAGTGGAAAAGTTTACAACATGTTCATAAATAAAATGAAACGACTAACTTTCCAAACAAACTAACTTACTTTAAACATAAGAACAATAGCTTTAGGAGACTTTAGTCGTAATCATTAGATATATTGTCTTTGGTAGAACTTATTAGGAGTCGAAGCGAAAAGGATGGAGGAAAGAACTTAAGCTTCCTCCAATCTTTTTCCGTTATTCTCCACTCCACTACACACACTATTCAGTCCCCTTATAAAATCGTTAGCTACAAAATCAAATGGAATTTTAAACAGCTTATGACACAGTGCCAGTTTCAAATCTAGGGTATCTAAAAACATTGCTTGCCTTGAAAAATTTTAGGTATAGTTGTTGCAACGAAATAGCTTAATTCGCCACAGGTGAGATAGTGTTCAAAGTCAAACGCGAGCCTATCCATTATAATAAAAAAAAGCTAACAGCCTAGCCTGACAAGTGATAACTAAACGGAGCCAATCAACTACCGGCCTGGATGATATTTAGCTGCTCGACTAGTTGGCTAATGAGCCATAAAACTATGACAAAAAAAAAACTTAACGCATCGACACAATCCCGAAGCAAGCTCCCGAAGCCTCTTCATGTTAGTTTCCTTTATACCTTGTATACAGCTGTCAACACATGCCTGAATGCAAATCAAAATTATTTTAACGACATACCATAATCCTTAGCAAGTTATTGAACGTTATCGATTCAAGTAGCGTTGCCAGACGTCCGGAAAAAGCCAAACACAGTCAGGCTTTTTAGTTGCCAGGTCGGCCATATTAGGCGGAGTCGGCGTCTCCGCCTTTTTAAATTTGATCATTTTGTTTAGTCTAGCAATTGTATCGCTTAATATTATTGTTTTTTTCATTAGAATTTGAAAAGATTTTATAAATATTATTGTTATTAAAAAGTCGGCCTTTTTGACCAAATGTCCGGCTAAATAGGATGGTCTGTCCGGCTTTTCGGTTTCAAGGCTTGGCAACATTAGATTCAAATCATTTGCTTATCTGTTTGAATGGCTAAAAATATAATTCGAACGGCTAGTTAAATACCGCCGTTTAGTAAAGAGGCTAGGCTGTCAACTAAATGGCGAACTATTCGGTTGCCACATACCTACGAGTACCTTATATAGAAATATTTATGTTTTCAATGTCAAAGTATATCTTTACCTAAGTCTATCTAGCCAGTCATGCGACTAGACTTTGGACCGCGCTTTGTATGAGTTTTCTCTATTGTGAGACTTATAATAAAGAAGTGTTGTCCCGCGGTTCCACTCGCCCGCTCTCTTACTTTGTTTTCACATATCATTCTTTCTGACTTATAATTTTTTTCTCGACTTTTTAGGGACGTGATCTGACTTTAAATAGGCTATAAGCGTACTTCATTATAATCATCATCATCAGCCTTTTTTATGTTCCCTCTGCTGGGACTCAGGCCTCCTCTCTAGGAAAGGGGCGTGCAATTGAAATACATTTTCACTGTTTTTCATACAACCGCTCTTACGCAATTATGACGTTCTTACACATTTTTCATTAGATATTTTGAAAACACAGTATCTTGTAGATATTATCTAGGCTTCTATTGAAATCAATTTATAAGTTTGTGTAAAACTAATGGAGTAAAAATTTTACATGACACTTCATAATATTCAAACATTTTAAAAGTCAAAAAAAAATAAACAATAGAAGCCTTGCTTTAATCAAGATTCTGAATGACAACAACTTTTGTCTTCAGGCGTTTTTTTTATCTCTCTTTTTTCACGTTGCCTCTACGTCAAACATCGCGTTGGATTGCGATAGATGATACAACAAGCTTTTAAACCATATTCGATGTTGACGATAGACAAGTGGAAATGGGAGCCTATTAAGAATTGGGCCACCAAAAGCTAAAAGGTTTCTTAATACCGAGCAGGTGGTTCCCGAAATTAGTGTATTCAAACAAACAAACTTTTCATCTTCATTATATTATAGTAGAGATAGATTTTTACATTGACAGCAGACAATGGGCCGATATTTATCTTATGAGAAGCGACTTAATTTCCAGAATAATTCAGAAAGTGGTTATAGTCTGTCTAAAAAGTTAAACGACTTGGAAATTTTGTATAATAATAAATAATTAAAAAAACACTTACCTATATTTGATACTTTTTATAAGGTTCTTCTATTAGTAAAAAATGATCAAGATCTCTTAACCAACCTTTATTTATTTATTTATTATTATGAGGAACACCAACGACATTCTTATACAGATAGGTAATTTTATAGACATTAAATTCTGTGTAAAAATGTCAATTAAAGGCGTCCACAGCTTATACAATTTGGCAATATTATATAAAAATTATAATCTTACAAGTTGAATTAATATTACATTTAAATTACTTAAGATTCGATAAGATTCTGGAAATACATTACCAATCAAATAATCAATTATTGAACCAGAGTTGACTACATCACATTTCATTTTGCCCTAATAAATATCCAAGTCGTTTGACTTTTTAGACAGACTCTAGTGCGTTTTAGATGGGTATAATGAAAAAGATAAGTTTAAAACCAACTCTTGCGCAGCCGCTGACAGTGCAGATAAAAATAAATCTCTCAACACGTGTCGTTCATGCTCTAACTAAAACAATATCTCCTAAAAATGAAATTGCTCTCTCCGACGAAAATACTTGTCACACTTGCGCTGTAGCCAGCATTACTTGGCCTTACATAAAGTTTCACTGTGCGAAGATAATTCAATATGAAACTTCGAACATTAAATAAGGTGACGTAAAGTAATTTCATACAATATTGGAAATCTTTTTGCTCAAATGATCGTTGTTATAAAGCGATACAGTAAGTAATCATAAACAGCACTGTCGTCATAACTCCTTTTTCGGGAATTTATCAAATAAATTTCTCCAACTCTGGGTAGAACGACATGCAGTATCAAACTTTACCACCCAGGACAAATATTTGTGTGATGAGCACAATCATTTGTTGTGTCTGGGTGTAATTTATCAATAATTTGGATGTATTTAGAAATATATAAGTATGTTGAGATGTCTAGCACCACTAAAGCTCTGCTTAGCTTGGTATTAGACGGCGTTGTGTGATAGTTATGGAATATTGTTTATGCATTTATAAGTCTCAAAACCCCGAGGTCCTAGACCTTTGGAAGGTGCACAAGGGGCCAAAGCCAACTCGTAGAAGCCCTTTAAATAATTTCAATGGAACGTGGTACCACAAAATATATAGGTACAGAAATCAATGTACATACAAAGCGCGCTCGAGCAACGCACACATAGACACCGCTCACGAACATGATATCTCGGAGCTCCTCGGCCTGCTCGTCGAACAGTTCCGGCTCAAACGCTCATTAGTGTGCGTCCAACTCCACCGAGCGTAGGTATAAAAAGTGAAGTACATACATGAGATTGTCTTCTGTACCTACTACCTATCTATTTTGTGGTGGTACCAACCAATGATAATCTCTGTACGCGCTACGCTAGTGCATACAAGGACAATACTCGGTTGGTAAAAAACCGTTGCAAAATATAAAAACAAAGATAACAGGGCTATGGTTTTATTATTATTATTTAATTGACTAAAATCATTCAATTAAGCTGCTCTTGGCCTTCAAAGTTTACCGTGTCCTATTAAGGTTTTCTCACGGTTTTCTAAAATTTTAATTTCCCCAAACCAACCAAATATTTTTGCCTCCTACTTTTTCTGTCACCCTTCACAAAAAAAAACCCCGTCATCCCTTTCTTCTACAATATGGCCTCCCTAATTCACTACCATCGTCCAAAACAAAATGGCGTCACAGATAAACTAATCTGAAGTTTTGTCAGTCACTTATCTATTCCTTCGGCATGTTCCTGACACCAGGATAAGGCGTGAATGCGTGGTTGTGTTAACATGATAACATCTAATGATAGATACCTACTTAGATCTGAGATAGTGACGTTCACATGTGCTTGAGATCATGAGAAGAGCTGTGGGTTTTTGGATCTGCCCCCCTAGCCAAGTTACAACCGTTTCGCTTGCGTCGAACGCTTCGAGTTGACCTTGCCGCCAATTCTTTTGTTCTGACAAAGTGACTGAGCGTTGAGAGCGCGTCATTCCCGTACATTTGAAGCTTTCTACTAGCGTTAACTATTGCAGATTAGTAACTTGGCTAGGGATACTGTTACGGAAACTGTAGGCATGTAATGAGCTGAAGGTTCCGGGATTATTTGCAAGAGTTACCCCGGCTCTGGAGCGCAAAGGGCTATGGAAGGAACACAGGGTAATATTAGTCAGTAAAAGTCTGTCCAACGCTGTGGTCTCGTCGTGCATAGGGCCACGGCTTTATACGGAGCGTTCAGACGTTTTTCACGGATGTCTCGCATATTTTCTTCCAATGATCGGTATAATTGTAAGCAAGTTTTTTTTTAAGTTATTTCTTAAACCTCCACTCGCTCCACCTAGAGCATAGCATACTCGGCCTTATAATGTTCCCCCTTCTGGGACTCAGGCCTCCTCTCTAGGAGCGGGAATGGACCATAATCCATCACGCGGGCCCAGTGTGGGCTAGTGAATATCACATGTTTTCGAATTTGTGGTTCTAGGACATGTCGGTTTCCTCACGATGTTTACCTTCACCGTTTTGAGAGCAGTAGTGATGAAATAAATTACACAAAGTAATGCGCCTGGCTGGGTTTGAACCCGCGACCTACAACTCGTAAGTCGGGGCCGTTACCACTCGGCCACCACTGATCAGAAAAAAAAAGTCACAAACTACCGCTTTAACACCTTAATTAGCATATTAAAGCAAGTATCATCTTCTATACCTGGAACCTCGTGCGAGAGAGTAAGAGAGATGGAGCTATACGCCCTATATACCTCCATCCCTTTAACAGGTCAGTTTAGGTCGTAAAATGGATCGCGTTACAAGCTTGTGGTAGGGCCACTGGCTATCACATCTGCATCCACAATGTATGCATCGGTGTCGCCTGAACTACACTAAGAAAGGAACTGGTTTGTCTAACTCTCAACAGTAAGTGTCGCTGCACACGGGCTACCGACCACAACCAAAAAACGCCGCCACTGGCATACTTCCTATAGTTCTCATACATTTTATATATAAATTCGCCGCACAGGGTTGACGCCGGTGGCCGCCACACGGTACAAATTGCCGCTGGTCTCTTGCCTAGAAGTAACCTATTCGGTCTTGATTTAAAGACCCATGAGTTGTAGCTATCAGGAAACACAGACTCCAACTGCCGGAGTCTGTGTTTCCACTCCTACTTGTTACGACGTCACACGTCATTTGCGCATTTAAACCTTCTTCGTCAGAGTCCATTATGATACTGTGCATATATGGGTTAAAAAAAACCTTTATAAAAAAAAACTGACTTCACTCAAAATTTAATTGAATTTGAGGAGTTCCCTCGATTTCGCCAAGATTCCATCATCGGATCCCAACTTGGTGACTATGGGACTTTAACAAAAAAAATAATTTTTCAAATCGGTTGACAAGCGACGAAGATATGCGCGAACAAACATTAAACATTAAAAAAAATACAAACATCTGAATTGAGAACCTCGTCCTTTTTTGAAAGTCTGTTAAAAAGTAGCTGTCGCGCGCTTTTGCTTCCTTTGTGGCCGCTTCTAACATCTCCTGGTGCTGTTTGTGGCTGTAGCAAGTGGCCCCATATGCAGCGACACTTAACATTTAAAACGACTTTTGACCAGTTTCCATATTATTCTCGCATATGGAAATATGGAGTGGTAAAAACATAAACATAGAGTAAAAGTAGCATAACCACCGAGTGTAGAAAACTGTATCGGTTGACGAATTTTAATTACTTGTCTTTAATGGTTGGGCCTGATATTTCTCATCGTTAATTAACGGTGTAATCGGATGTCTCTATGATATCAATATGGCACACGAGGTTACCTTTAACTAGTCAAACTGGTAGGCTACTGATGCGTATTTATCAGGGAAAATTTTGTTATTCATATAATAGGTTCTGATGAAGATATTCGGAAATGACATGCAATTATAATGGCTCTTCAATAAATACAAGCAAATGACCTGCAATTGTTACAATCGTAGTTCATCATCATCATTTCAGCCCGAAGACGTTCACTGTTGGACATAGGCCTCCCCTAAGTGTCGCCACAATGACCGGTCCTGTGCGTCTCGCATCCATCGGATTCCCACAATCCTTACCAGGTCATCGGTCGACCTTGTAGGAGGTCTTCCAACGCTACACAATGAACGGTCCGGCGCGTCTCGCATCCATCAGATTTCCGCAACCCTTACCCCAACCCAATCCAAGACCAACCCAAGCCTCGGCAGTCTAGGCGTTGGCCTTCCAACGCCAAGACTTCCGATACATGGTCGCCATTCCAGAACCTTTCGACCCCAACGGCCACCTGTTCCGCAAGCAATGTGCGCTACCCACCACCGCTTGCCACTTAAGTTTGGCGATTCTTCGTACTATGTCGGTAAGCTTGATTCTTCTGCGGATATTCACATTCCTGATTCAATCACGCAAAGAAACTCCTCGCATAGCCGTTTCCATTGTCCCAAAGTGACTTTAAGTCTTCTGATGAGGCCCATTATAAGCGACCACGTTTCGGAGCCATATGTCGTCACTGGCAACACACACTGGTCATAGGCTTTTGTCTATCGTAATTACTTTTAGTTTATTTTTTATTTTTGATACCATATTGTGACACTCATGAGTGTCCTACCCAGCACCTTTCAGGACTACGAGTCTGAAGAAAGGCCAAAGAAGTTACATACAAGTTCAAGAAAAAAAAAGTTATAGACCCTGAAAGATATCTTTCAAACGGTCCTTACAATTTGCTAAAACTTGTAACCAAACCTCTAAGCCTTTAACAAAATTTCGTTCGACAGCTCTATCAGCAGTTTTTATCGCAAATTAGTTATTTAAACACCAATTATCAACAAATTAAAATCATAATGACAAGCATGACTATGAAAATTGTTCGTTAACAGCTACATTTACGGTTTTTTGTCTTCTTAATTGATTATGACAAATTAGCTGCGCCCAAAGTCATTACTTTAATTAGAGGTCCTATTTACTCGCTCAATGACGTCTAAACATCGTTAGATAAATGTCTATTTTTGCTTTTAAATATGTTTGCCCTTCATTAAGGATGAGTTATTCTTATCTATACTTACTATTATCATTATCAAGCTATATTTTACTTTCAGATGCTATCGAGAAATCATGCGATCAACGTTATCTCCGGAGCGCTCATCAGAAGACTAGTGACGTCATATGAAGCGCTAATCCTCAAGTTGAACGAGAATATCAGTGACTCGAGTATCGACCGTTCGATCGCAAGTGTACATCACTAGAATTCGAATTCCGTGCTGCGTTCAAACGGCAGTGTCGGTTAAGTAGGACTCGCGTGTGAAGTGGACGTTAAAGAATAGTAATGGCTAGCACTGGAGGTGAAATTTGGCTGCAATGGTTCGCGTGCTGCTACCAGCCCGCCGCGCAGGCGCAGCGGACGCGCCGGAGAATAGACAGATCCATGATCGGTGCGCCGACCAACTTTCAACACACAGGACACATAGGTAAGTCGGTAATTTGTAGCTTTCTTGCCCACTGGCGTGCTAGTTATGATTTGTATGGAAAGATGTAAACAATGGCGATTGTGGTTTTTATTAGTGGGTGTGATTCAGAATAAGGAAAAAACTAAACTGTTAAACCGTGGCGTGATGAAAAAACTGCATGTAGGTACGGTAGAATTAAACTCAATTGATAAAAAGTTACAAACCTAGAAAAAAGTATTGCAAAAACTTAACTTTGTTATGTTTTTGTTAGACTTGATCACATTTCTCATAACAGTGAGTCATTATGTTCTGTTGAATGTACGATTCTGGGTAATGCTACTGGTATATAAGGCAATCGTAATAATATTGTATTCGTTTTTGTATGGTTGTTGATGTTAATAACCTTGAACGCTATCTTACCAATTAAGTCTGCAAAAAAAAAGAAACCAAAACATGGCCTCTTCTGCTAGATACACCATACCGTTGTTACTTAAAGACAACTTTGTGGAAGTAACGTACAGAGTATTAACACAGCTAGTTTTTAAATTGTGTATTGGAGTTACGAATGTGTCAACTCTTAGGCCCGTATTACAGAACATCGCTCAACACTGAAGAATTACTTAAAACTAGATTCAAGCCATTTGATTGGTTGAAACTAGTTTTAAATACGCTTGAGTTTTGAGTGACGTGTACCAAAATTTTGTAAGCTTAAGAAAACATGTAGTCATTAGTCAAAACGAATTCAAAAATACAATAGAGGCAACCACATAAAAAAAAATGGATGCTTGGAAGAATATGAGAATATTTGTCTGTGTACAACTGTCCAAAGTGCTGATTTGATGGTGTGCTAAAAAAAATAATTGAAGATAGCAATACCCAATATAAAACGCTAGTTAAAGAAGCCTACTTATAAACAAAATGACGACGTATATTCCACGTTGACTATATTAAGATTTAACCATTAAAAGCCTTTTTTTTTTGTTTTCCCTTGATTTTGTTTTCTCAATGGCTTACTGGTTTAAATCTGCAATTTCTTTAAATCTAGCTTTAGCGTAAGCACGCTAAAGCTAGATTAAATTCGATTTAAACTTAAGCAAGTTTAAATCGAGTTTAAATCACACTTCATTGTCATTAAACTAGCTTTTTTTAAAAAAAGTAGAGGGCAAACTTTTTAGAAAAAGCACTTTGAAAAGTATAAAAGAAAAAAAGAAAGCATCTAGAAAAGAATAAAAAAAACTTTTAAAAAAAGTATTTGAAAAAAAAACTGAACAACTATACGAGTCTGCACAATCTCTTATCTTTCTCAAATAGGCACTCGAATGCGATCATCGTAATCCTGACGATCGGTGTCTCGATTACGAGCCATCAGTCAATCGATGTTATCGTAACCTTCCGAAAGGCAAGGTGAACGACCGAGGTGTACCGCTCTCGGTTCATAATGCCTCTTGCTAGAGCTAGCGGGCTAGCTTTGGAACTTTCCACATTGATGATGATGCTGTTATGTAGGAAATTAGTCTGGAAAGTGTTAGTTCTAGACTTAGTAATAATGTTTTCTCTTTAGATGACAAACAATCAATTTAGCTTTGCTGCCCTTTACACGTGTACTGGCTTGTCTTTATCAATGAAATAACTATGGATTATGAAACTCATTATGTCAAACGAGTTTTAAAGTTAGTCGATCCTTAGAAATGAGAAAACGTTTAATATAAGAAAAGAAAGAAAACCCGTTTATTTGGCACATAACAAAACTTACAGAAACTACTTAATTTAAAAAATACGTCCACATTGTATGTCTCTCGGCTGCGAACAAAATAGGTCCAGTTCAGCATAGTGCCAGGCCACTACGTAGCAGTTACAATATCAACAAAGTTCAATGCTAACCAGCAAAGATAGTATCTAAACAAAATACAGTTGTGAAGGAGGAATAATGTACATACAAAAATTCATTAGAGAAAAGATAATCCAGGCTCTGAAGACTGGACTGTGGGATTGTTTGAAAGAGTTAGCCTTGGAGCAAGGAACACAAAAAGTAACTGAAAGAACACAGTAAGGTTTAGTCAAGTAAAAGCTTGGCATTCTCTCGCTCCCACATGCGAACCAGGAGCAGTTATTAGATGATATCTCACCTCAAAAAAACGCTCTCTAGACTGCAAGACGACATATCAACAAACAAGCAATATCTAAAGCCAAGATTCTCGTAATCACTTAAAACAAACACCACAACAAAACTAGACCTAGGCAGACTAGACACTTTCCTTAGCCGACTGACGTAAAAACGAACATGTCAGGACACATAAGTATTACAAAACTGAGCCTTACATAATTGATTTACCGACTAAGACGTGTACACACGCCTCTACTACGAACGTTACATAAAAAAACGTACGCATTAGTAGTCCACAGGACGACGGAGCTCCTAATTTGGTTACGGATAGACCGGAGGCTCTGTGTTCCTATTAAGGAATGCTATTCTGCACCAGTAGAGATAACTATCGGAGTTTTAAAAGGAATGGGCTGTCGGCCATCATACTGCGTTTTGTGCAGTCGTTTGTAGCTAACGAACTGTCTCGTCAATGTGACATTTTGTCAGCCCTAGAAGCGGTTCGATAAAACTTGTTTTCTTATATATTTGTAAGCGTGTTCCATATACTTTCGTGCGAGATTGTGTCAAACGTTTTTGGTAATCAATGAATTATGATATACTAGATATTGAATATAAATATTAAGTTAAGTTACAGAGACAGTAATTTCTCTATTTTTAATTCTTTTGTATAAGTAGGAAACAACATTTTTAATATAGTATTTTTGTTAATTTGTTAAACAGGAAATATACTGCTTTTATATTTTATTTTATTTATTATATATTTGTAATAACTTTTGCCCACGAGATTGCCCGCGTAGAAGTCAAAAATATTTCTATACTAAGGTGGTTTTTTTTTTATTGATTTGGTTTTATTATAAGTAATAACTCTAGCATACCTATTTGTAATGTGTGGCTATATTTTTGTAACTTAAATTGCTATTCGTGACGTAAATTGAAACTAAGTCAGTTTTTTTGTGAACATGTAATTTGTACCAGCAAAAAATATATCGGAAATATCCTTCATACTTTGATAAGAATGTTTAAACTTAATTGCACCAATCAATTAATCATTATACGTTTTTTTGTCTCAAGTCCTTACCTACTACTAATGTCAAACAAAAAAAGTATTTCATATCTAGTAATTTATACTTCGATAATAATTTTATAAGAAGAAAAAAATTGTCTTTTTCTTTGTGATTATGCACCACTCAAACTGTTGAACCGATTTTAAAAATTCTTTCACTATTAAATCAAAATCAAATAGACTTGCATTTATTTCAAATAGACCATTTGCAGGCACTTTTGAATAGTCAAATGTCGGTCAGTCCAAGAAAAGTGAAGCTAAATTATAATGAAATATTTATATTTAAATAAATTATTAAATTAAAATGCTAACTTACCACTAAGTGACATAGGCTATATATTTTCTACTTCCATACGTTTGAATCCACTGGCAGAAGCTAGAGTCAGATGTAACCAGTGGCGTAAATACTAAGGGGCTAGGCGTGGCAATGCCCCGGTGCCCTCAAGCTCTGGGGGCCCTCAAAACCTGATTAACAAACCGCTTCTTGAATGAGCGAAAAATTTCTGTTCATAGTGAATCAGATAATGTGACCATTGTCGTATTGGTTGAATAACTTACTCATGAAGATTCAGTAACTAAGCTGTGAAAGATATGATTGTCATATTAACGACGATCATGTTTCCATGTCATTAATAAATCTTATAACTTGGGATTTATATAAAAGATAAAGTAACGTTGCATTTTTAAAATATATATAATGTTGATGAAGCCTAAAAAATTTAGGTTGCCCCAAACAAACTGGGGACCCAGTTTGTTTTTACCCCAAGGCCCTTGGTCACCTAGCTACGCCACTGGACGTAACTGCAATTAAAATGATTTCCTTTACCCATACGTCTTTTCTTGCACCTGTGACATTCCTAACCAGTTACTAGCATTAGAAATAATTTAGTACTCAGAGCTAATACTGAAGTTGTCTGGACCAGTTATAGCCCTCTTCGATCCTGTTTAAAGCTAAATCAAGTACCAGGGCATCTGGTATTTCTATCCGATCTGATTTCATCTGCCGATCTAAGTGAAATATACTTCCACTTCAATAAATATCGAATCAATTTTTGATGAAGATAGTTTATTGAAAATATATCGAGTTTATAGTTCTTGTATAATTTATTCGTATTTATAAACCAGGTAATAAATTACAGTATAAGTTCTAAATAACACTTGATTTGACTACTGATAGATAATTTTGTATATCTAACGTTACCAATGAGGTTTTCAAACTTGGATAGTGAACGTCAGTTTTTGCACTCGCCTGCCAGTGAATGGTCATAATCGCCAGTTAGACCAAACTACTGCAGATAAAATCTGTTTCATTGAATTTTAAACAGTTCCGGTTTGTTAGAGCCATATCGTGTGTTTCATATTTGTTTTAGCTCACAATTTCTAAAATTTTACTTTTTATTGTTTTGTGAATGATCACAGAACTTGTTTTCTGAGATGATATCCTGCGTTTTTAATTAATCGAAAAAGTGGAGGTTTCTAGAGTCACACGATTCACCATGAACTACATTTATCACTCTTATATTATAAAGGCGAAAGTTTATATGTGTGAATGTTTTTTGCTCATTTACTTTCAAACGACTGCATGGCTTTGACTGAAATTTAGTACACGGGTATACCATGCCCTAGGATTTAGGACATAGGATAATATGTACCCCGGGAGTATGTTCCCTTGAGATAATTTTATACTAGGCTCTAGCAGAAGCTAATTAGAAAATAAATCTTTGTATGAAATAGGTATAGGTACCTAAATACGTACGTCTAGATGTCTACTTCATACAAAAGCCTTTTTACTTTCTCATTGGAAAAGCAATAGTCGGCAACTATAACTTTCTGTTTACACTTTTGCTGCAGGGATCTATCTATCTTACAACAGGTAACAATTTCTCAATCACTTCATCTTGCTTCATTAAGAGCAATTTACGACATACTGCATATCGCATTTATAAGCAACAAATATTTTCCTAACGATTTAAAAATTAACACCGTTAATCAATTTAGACTATCTGGACATAGGAATACACTAGCTATAAAACTCAGTGAATGCTGATCGTTACAGGAAAGACGTTTAAAAAGACAGTGTTCCCACGCTCCTAGATAAATTCTGCCACATGAAGTGAAAGCCTCCTACAAATTAGCATGGCTCACACTTCAGATAAATAATATCAGCCAGAAGTAAGGCTTATTGTTATTTAGCTTTTGCCCGCGGCTTCGCCCGAATACCTAAAATATAGCCTATTGTCACTCAGGAATTAATTCATGAATCCCCAAGCGACCACCGGTGGCCGCGCGTCTATTGTCTTACTATTGTGTCTCTAATTGACGGTATCTGAAGGGTTAAGCAGCTTTCTATCGGTGCTATTTTTTTTTCAATCCGACCAATAAATTCAGAGATTCACTCCTACAAACAAAAAACAAACTTTACCTCTTTATTATGTTAGTGTAGATTGCATAGTGAAAAAGGAAAAAAAAACTTCATCCTGCTTAATCCCCAATAACTTATTTAAACGTATTTTACCTCATGCCTCAAGAATTTAATAAACAATAAGTAAACTTAGTTAGCCATTACAAACGGCATCACTCAAACCGAACCTCGTGACCAAGTTATTACACATATTATCAATAAACATAAATTAGATATAGGTAAAACTGCCCAGACTGCTAAAGTACTAGTGATATCGCTCTTAAAGTTCTGTTGACCCCGAAAGCAAACATACGAAGATAAATAAATACTCTTCATTCATACTAATGTATTCGTTACGTGTCTAGTCAAGCCGTGAACTTTAATATTGAACACTAATACAATAACATGTATCTCTAACTTACTCAGAATTAATTATATTAAGTACAAAGTAAGATACAGTAAAAGTCATAAATTTTTCTTAATTATATCATCGCATCATAGAGTAGAAAAAAAGACAATACGTAAGGCTGAATAGTAAGCGATAAAAGAGAATCCATAGACAAAGTAAATTAGTTTAACGAGCATTGAAGCGTCATACAAACAGAAACGCGGCGGAATGTCGTTGCATTTTAAATTTAGAACATCCGAGACGGTTTGTACGCATATTATTTATTCCTAACTGCTAGCTAAGGATGCTAACCACAGATAATACATTAATCTTAGAAATTTATTATGATTGCTTAATGTTAATTCTTGTAAATCAGTTTATAAGACACCTGTTTCAAAAGACCATTATTATTTATGTTCGATATCTCCACATAAATTAACTGTTACAAAAATAAAAAAATGGCTGATTAATTTGACTAACGGAACATATTTTACTGTGTATACAAAATTGATTATTGTGTAGTAGATGACGCAAATCTTAACAAGTATCTAGGTAAAAACTTACAAATTAACGTTGCAGGCAAAAAGATTAGTGACTAAGCAAGTAGCAATTAATTAATGCAAATATTTGCAAATGTATGTAATAAACGTATGTTTCGCTTCGAATAACTAAAATAACATGTAAATTAATTAACAATTCAGTGGCTTACGAATCCATTATTCATATTTAGATACATTTATCCTTGAAAACAATATTGATGTTTCGCATATGTTTACGAGAAGGCAGCCCTGTATTCTGTTGCCGAGTTTAAAATAACAGGCGAGTGTGTCGGCCGGCAAGCGAGCTAGTGACTCATCCCGATTCTAACGTAGTAGTCAGCAGACTGAACGCAGCACAGCCGCCTGCGATTGTCTTGAACTAACCCCGTCTGAACGAGGCATTTATTGGAATTCAGAAAATAGGTGATGTTCGTTTTGTTATGACTTTTTTTACCTTAAAGTTCATGATTTTAACAATAAAAATATGTGATAATTCCTTTTAGGTACTATAACTGATGTCAAGGTTTTTTAATCGATATAAACTAGTGCTTGACTGCTATTCCACCTGTTGCTAAGCAATGATGCAATCGTTGATAGTGAAGTTCACTCTAGATATGGCAATATTCTCCATTATTAGGTTTTTAGAAACTTGATTATGCAAAACTTTTATTTAGTAATAATTTAGAATCCTAGAGTTGCCAGTTAGCATATTTACAACTGTTTAGGTAAACAAGCTTCAGAGTACCTATGTATGTTCAGCTCAAAAGGTCTTACATCGTAAATACCGAAATGTATAGCTTTTCTATTTGGAGAGTGTTGCCAGCCCTAATAGCGTAGAATTTAGCGCAATGTGAACTTCCTTGAACCGAACTCGCGGATAACATTTGCGCTATAAACAGATTACTACTTTGTAAAATATTTATACGTAAACTGCATGCTGGGATGGTTGATGGGGCTGAAAGGTTCTGGAGTGGCGACCACGTACCGAAAGACGCAGCGTTGGAAGGCCTCCAACAAGGTGGACCGATGACCTGGTCAGGGTCACGGGAATCCGATGGTTGAGTGACGCACAGGACCGGTCGTTGTGACGACGCTTGGGGGAGGCCTATGTCCAGCAGTGGACGTCTTTCGGTTGATATGATGATGATGAAGAAACTGTATGCTAACAGACTTTACTACAGTCGACTACAAACCTATCTGTATATTAAAAACTCGCTTTTTCCCGCAGCTTCGCCCGCGTACATAAAATACAGCCTATGTCACTCAGGAAAAAAAGCAACTTATATCAGTGAAAAAAATGTAACAATCGGATCAGTACTTTCAGAGATTACCTCCTAAAAACAAAAAATAAATAAAGAAACAAACTTTACCTTTTTATTATATAAGTGTAAATTAAAACATTATTAACATGTCATCAACATCATTTAAAAACGTCCACTGTTGGTCCTAGACCTCCCCAAGTGTCGACACAACAAACGGTCCTCTGCGTCTCGTATCCATCGCATTGCTGCAACTCTCACCACCACCACATCATCGGTCCACCTTATGGTAAGCCTTCCAAGCTGCGTTTTCCGATCCGCGGTTGCCACTCCAAAACCTTTCAGCCCCATCAACCATCCGTTCTAAGAGCAATGTGACCTGCCCACTGCCACTTAGGTAAGTTTGGCGATTCTTCAGGCTTTGTTGGTGACCTTGGTTCCCCTGCGGATATCTTCATTCCTGATGTGATCACGTTAGAAAACTCCAAGCATAGTAATTTCCATTGCCCTTTGGGTGATTTTGGATGACATTGCCTTCTGATGAGGCCCATTGTGAGAGCCGTATGTCAACACTGGCAACGCACACACGCACTTGTGCAATAAGTGCTATAAATCCAGGCCCTTAGCTATCTCACTGAGGGCAGTTGCCTATACCAGACACAGCACCATTTTATAAGAATCCTTCCTTTTTAACGGATTTATGTGGGAGTTTACACCCTTTTAATAATTATTTATTTATTTAATCACAACTTTTGGTCTACATTATCTGATAATACTCGTATCACTTATTTCTATGTTAGTTATGAAGTTCAATAATATTTTACAATCAAAATTTAGACATTCATATAATAAAACAAATGACATATTAATTAAATTACAATTGTCACTAAATTAAATGTCATTGATTAATAATTAAAAATGTCAATAAATTAAATGTCATGGAAAAAAACAATTAAAATATCACTAAAATAAATGTCATGGAATAAAAATTTAAAATGTTACTAAAATGAATGTGAATTTTAGGCTGCGGGGTTATTTGAAAGAGTTACCGTGGGCCGGGAACGTAAAGGGTAACTCCTGCAGTTATTAAACTCACTAAATATTTGTAATCTTACTTGCTGTTTTAATATGTAAGCTCTAGTGCGCCTCACCATGAGAGATTGCAACACTGCTTCCCATTACGTGGGATCGCAGTCAAGCACTAGTTTAAATTAATTAAAAAAAAGCTACTAATTATGTAACTCGGAACAGGTGAGGACCAACTGGCAACTGGTGACCTATACAATACTATACATATTACAGGGGTGAATATCAGTTTTTTCAATTTTGGTGGTGAAACCGTTACTGCAGCTTTCGCAAAAATTAGGAACCTGAGTCACAAATTTTCTGGAAAACTGAGGTAAAAGTTTCAGTTTCTTATCCTCAGTTTTTTGCGAGAATTAGGGTCCTGGGTCCCTGATTTTCACGAAAACTGAATGAAAAGTTTCACCACCAAAATTGAAAATGGTGTATTATATGTAATGGTGTATTGTATATTCACACTATGTGCGTCTCTACCTCCCACAAGCATCAGCGATCCACGCCCAAAAATTGTCAACAATGGTTCTGTATTTTTTGGCTTGTGGTGAGAAATAAATAAACTTTATTATTAGAAGTTATTTTGATGATTGCCCACTTCAAAAAGAATCTAATGCCATATGCTCTCCACTAGTGCATTGGTAAAACAGGTTATTAAGTTTTATTAATTATCTGTCTTAGTGAGGAAACTGCTGGCAGGTGCGTCTTGCTCAGTAACTCAGTAAACCCTCCACAATATTTAGTTTATTATCTTCATTTCTTTTATCCTTATGGTTTCCTTTTCCTGAGCAATGTAAATTAACAGTTAACTTTTGCAAATGCGTATTTTTTGCGCGCAAGCCTTATGTAATGCATTCTCGGAAAGCAGATTTCCTGATGTGATAGATAATTTTTTACTAGCGGTCTGCCGCGGTCTCACCCGCGTCTTTGGTTACTCTCCTACTAGTCGTAATATGATGTTATATAACTTATAGCTTTCCTTGATAAATGGGCTATCCAACACTAAAATAATTTTACAATTCGAACCAGCCCCCTAGCCAAGTTACAATCGTTTCGCTTGCGTCGAACGCTTTGAAGCAAGCTTTTGTCGAATTCTTTTGTTCTAACCACGTGACTGATCGTTGAGATGACGTCATTCCCGTACATTTGAAGCTTTCTACTAGCGTTAACTATAGCAGATTAGCAACTTGGCTAGGTGTACAGTTCTTCCTGAATTTAACACGTTCGAACAAACAAAATCTTCAGCTCTAAAACAGCATGGGCACGCCACAATTATGGCGGTATATCCCCTCTTTGAGGAGTAGCTGGAAAGACCTCACGGCGTCCTTACCTTCCGCATGATGCAGGTCCTCACCGGACATGGCACGTTCGGCAGGTTCCTGCATCGGATTCAAGCGGAAGAGACGCCCGGGTGTCGCCACTGTGCGGAACGCCTGGAGGACACAGTGGAGCACACAGTCGAGGTCTGCCCTGCTTGGCCGGAGCATCGCCGTGCCCTCGTGGGGGCGATCGGCGGCGGAGACCTCTCGCGCCGGGCCTTGGTGGAGGCCATGGTCTGGAGCGAGAAGGAGTGGCAGGCGGTCACCTCCTTCTGCGAAACAGTAATTCTAGCAAAGGAGGTGGCCGACCGCATCAGGCAACGGCGCTCTCACTGCCGCCGCCGGGATTCCGATCCCGATTTCCGGCCACCGTAGATGTGGGCTCGCGGACGGTGAGCCATGGGTAGCTCGCTGTCCGACCGTCCGGTAACTGTTCGGACCGAGCCCAAGACGTCAACGGCGCTCACTGTTTCTGCGCGCCTCAAGGAGTTGTCAGCTACAGGAGGGGCCCCGGTATGAAGGCTAGAAGGAACAGTGTGGGTTTTTAGTGAGTAAGAGTCTGACACTATCTCCCGCTCCACCCAAGAGCGGGGGTTATCATAGGAATATTTTTGCTCACCGAAAAAAAAAGCTCTAAAACAGCATAGATGTAAAAGGTGATTCAATTTGAAGTGGTCATGTCTGAAATACAGCCATTTAGACAGCTATCACTGCGTGATTCCTATTTCAAATCTCAGTTTCTTTTATATTTACGTTGTTTTCGGTGTTTTTTTTTAATTTATTTTCTCCATATGAACCTTCCTGAGATTATTAAACAAATAGTTTTATAAGTTCATCCAAATTGGTCCAGTTATTTTCGAGTTTTGTATCTTTGACAACCTAAAGACAAAGAGAATTACGCGCCTTTTCGTAACGTTATACTCTTTTGGCTTTTTTAAAGTAGTGAGAGATAAAACTGCTTTTATCATTATCAAATAAACAACAACCAAAAACCAAATTAAATTAATCAAAATCAAAAATTTTAAAAATAGAACTAATACTTTAAATTCCTCACCACTAACACCAATCAGGAAAACCTGATTCTGTAATTTTCCATATTTTTTCCTTTGTCTACTGAGCAGTGTAATACCTATATGAGTCCGTACTTATTTATGTACTTACTAGCTTTTGTCCGCGGCTTCACCCGCGTACATAATCCCAGGATGAAAAGTATCCTATGTGTTATTCTGGGATATGGTCTACTCACAGAACAGAAAATATAGGTAGAAGTGCCCCTAACGTGGCTAAGCACGGGAACCAGTGTCGCCAAACTCACACATTTGCGTATCAAATTGTACATTACACACATAAAAAACAGTAATATGATTGGCTACGAAGCTACGAATTACAAACTTAACTTTTACAAATCATATTCTTATTGCTTTCATAAATTAGGTCCTATTACAACGTAAGAAAGTTGTTATTATTTGACATGACACGAACAATATAGAAGTTTTAACCAATTTACAACGAGTTCGGCTACTCAACGCTAGATGGCGCTGTAACCAATTTATTCTATTCAGAACGCTAGTGCCTTTGAAATAGATGCCATATTCACCTGCACTAGTATATAATATGTAATAGGCGAATTTCGCCTACTGTTGACACAGGCGCCATATTTAAGAGGCACTTCCTCTAGTTTTCTTTATTCCGTGGGTCTACTCGTGTACCAAGTTTCATCGAGATCCGTTCAGTAGTTTTTGCGTGAAAGAGTAACAAAAATCCATACATCCGTCCATACATACAAACTTTCGCATTTATAATATTATTAGGAAGGATAAGACGCTAAACAGACATTCACAAGACAATGCGAACAGGATAAACTAAGCATCAAGTCGACCCGTCCAAAGTTTACCTTGTGGTTACACTATTCATTTCTAAGAATACCTATGTGCTGAGTTCGGTTCATCATGAACTAAGGATCCTACAGGATAATGGCGTAGAAATAGCAAACAATGCCGATGACTTCCATTTTGTCAATCCCGCATTATTGAGTACAGGGTTGCCTGGTCTTAAAACCGAAAAAAACCCGTTTAGTAAAAAGGCTTATTATTGATTGACTATTACGAACTTTATTTGCATCTTTAATATTTTGAACTTTATTTGCATCAACATAAAAACTGACCTCAATTATTGTTAAAAGAATTCAGTTTTTAATATCTTTAGCAGGCTCATTTCCTAACCACGTGAGCCATGCTGGGCCATGCTGGGCCACATGTGCGCAGTAATTATTACGACTACTTAGCCACTTCATACTCCATTAGTTAAGAGATAATTAACGACTTAAAATATGAATTATTATGACGTTAAACTTGAAGGAATGCTTAATAAGAAGTGCACTGTAACAAAATACAAGCAATGGTGCAAGTGCAAATATATTTATTCTTATATTTATCTTCTACTGATATATTATATGTATAGATTCTAATATTCTAATAAGGCAAAATACAATATTTATACAATATTTTTTTCATCACGTGCATGACTCGTTATCCAAAATCGTTTCAAACATTCGAAAATTCAAAAAAAGAATCACACGCAATCCAAAGACAAAGCAACTTCTATAAATAAACAGATGCGTGAGGTCGTGATTCTCGTGACGAGTGTTTCTGCAAGCTAACACATATTCGCGGACATCCGCGTCACCTTGGCGAAACCCTCAAGTATTACCCATTTATTTCTGGAGCCATCTTGTTTCCGTATCTTCGTGACTGGCTGTCTCATTATATTGAGTGTTCTCTTGAAGAATCAAGGAGGTTAAGGCTATGTTTTATTAGTTATTTATAAGCTTTTTCTTGTGGTTTCGTTCGTTAGAAAATTGTTTTATAATTCCAAATGAATATCTAAAGTATAATAAAATCTGATTCAGGTGTATATAACTTTTAAACTTTCAAATTCCGAATTATGACATCTACACAATATAATAAAGAGGTAAATTTTGTTTTTTTTTTTTGTTTTTAGAAGGTAATCTCTGGAAGTAATGGTCCGATTGCTAGAATTTTGACCGATAGCAAGCTGCTTTATTCCTGAGTGACATAGGCTATATTTTATGTAAGTGGGCGAAACCAGTTTTTAATATTTGTAGCAATAGGGACTAGGGTGATAACGTTATATGCTTTAAAGCAATTCTTCCAAGAAGCTCTTCAGAAAAGTACAAGCCATTACACCAATACAACGTGCAGCCAATAAACGGCCCTGAATAAAATTAAATAGGACAATGTTTCCGTTTTTTACATTTTAGTTGGAAATCATCTAGATAAAGTGAGAAGAGAAGCAGTGTAAGACATTTACTGACTATAACACACTGTGTTCCTTCATTTGCCCTGTACTTTCCTGTGCGTTCTTTCGAACGATGATGACTTGTGTTGCCAAATACGACTTATTTTACTCAACATGAACACAGACAGAGTAGTCGATCAAATATAAATGCAGATATATCGATTTACGTAAATTATGTTTATACTATCATCTAAGCACTTTCCTTGTTCAGATAAAAAATTGCAACTTTGAAAGATAACTTATCCATCTGAGTGCGCATACCCGGCATACCTACCTACTTACACAGAAGCTGACAATTTACCTGTAAGAGTGAAGAAGTGATTCTCGTCATGCTGAACCACTGTTGTGGCAAAAACTACAAAGAGTGGCGAATTATAATTTTTTGTCACTATACAATAACAGACACAGCAGATACTCTGTGCCATATTCAACAACCTACGTCAATGTAAAATTTTGTCAGATTTACAGGCTAAAGTATGAGCAACACTCAACTCAATGCAGACCAGAAAACTAACTTACAGATACTCTTAACTATTGAATCAATATGATTTTAAAAATCACTTAATATTACATTCAAAGTTTACTCCAACATTCGAATAAAAACACCAAGTCACGCAAGCAAGTAGCTCGCATACAATCCACATATTTTATTTACGTTTGCAATCACAATATTGTTTTGTCTGAGGTCGTTCGTTCGGCCTTAACATTTGACTCATTTTACCACAAGGTGACTATAAGAGTGCTATATTTAAGTACTTTACCTGGTAGCTTCGTATAATCTTTAAAATCATGTGTTTAGAGTAAAGACACCGTATTATCTGCATTCAAGGCCGGTACGAAGGTTGTGTATCGCGTGTTGGCTTGACCTAAGTATATCTTGTTCTTTCTTTTCTTTATGTATATTTGTAGTTTGCCTTTCGGCCTGTAGCTAAATGACCCACATGTTGATTCTAGGGTTAACTACCTGTTAGATTTCGTTAACTCTTTTTCCTACCCTTGTTATTTTATGTTGAGATTTATCTTCTATATAATAAGCAGCTCTTTCAGTTGCTTTCGGTGCGTTGAATAGCTTCTTTAAAGATCCAAAGATGTAATTTTTAAGACTTCTTCAAGCGTTACTGTGAAAAGTTTTCGAGATAGCGGATCCCCTTATTTAAATCCTTTTCAAATTGGAAAGAATCCATTAGTCGTCGCTAAGGACAGAGAAAAGTGGAAGAAAGGAAAAGAGGCCTTTGCCCTGCGGGAACACAATAGTTTCTAGGTAATAAAAAATTACAAACAGCTGATTGCCATCCGAAATTGTTAATACTTGGCACTTATGACATCGAACTTCCAATTGAAGCTATTAAAACAACTATTCGAATATGTACTTTTTCTAGTTGAATTTTATTTTGTGTACAATCTACGTTCACATCTGACATTGCAAAAAGTATTTACCTAAGATCATGCCATGCTGCCAAGATAAATCAAACCACGCACAACTTCGCCTTTACATCAAGTAATCCTTATCCTGCAATCACAGCGACTGTAGCATCTTCTGATTCCGCGGCGCCATCACAAGCCGCGTCTCCGTTTCGGAGAACGCGATCAATCACTGGACTATCACTGTTATCAATATCGTCAAGGACATCGGAATGAGTCAGAGTGCTGTTTCTCTTTGTTGTGACAGCTATTAGTTGTCTCACGCAACGGCCGTGATTTGTAGATCAGTGGCCGTTGTTTTGTGTTAGGTAAGGCCGTTTGTGTGATTGGAATGTGGGCCAACGACTACTACTTCAAGTATACCAAAACAATCTTTTTTTGATAGGGTTGCAGTCATTGATTGCACATCTATTATTTTATTATTATGAGCCTGTTGTGTCCCACTGCAGGGCAACTGACTCCCTTCCGAAATTCCGCCCTTTTCTGATCTTAGCCACTTCTGACCACTTTCTCTTACTAGAAGTACTGGTAGTTACTTTAGGAAAGGAAGATATTTATATATTCTAAATAATTTGTAAAGATTTTTTACTAACAAAGTGGACCATATTGTTGTCTTATCTATAAATCGATCTATCATGGCAACCTTTAGAAGTTCTAATATATACTACGTCAGTACCATTTGTAATATGTAGTCTTAAACCAACTAAGCTTTCTTAATTTTTTTCTTTTAAAAAAAAAACGTTACCCATCACTACGAATGACTCCTGTTTCGTGGGTGCCTTCTTAAACATGTCTATTCACGTACACAAGACACCTAAACATCAACACCTGTCTGTGCACATATTTATTATTTTATCCACCTCATCCTACAAGTTGGCAATTTTTGGAAAGTCTGCCATCTACTACCTTAGACTCAGAACCATTAGTAACACTCTAAATCGAGCTAACATCATGCTGGAAATTGGCAACTTTTGCAAGGTTCACTTGTCTTGCATGTCAGAATGATTTGTAATAGTCTAAAACGATATATTTTCTTACTGATATTTTTTTATTAATAGGCTCGTGTTTAATCAATATCTCACTTGCTGGTAAGCGATGCTGGACAACGATGTAGACGCTTGCCTAGGTGTAACCTATTGACTCTTGACTTAAAGACCCCTAAGTTGTAGCTATCAGGAAACACAGACTCTGGTAGGAAATTCTCTTCAATTCTTTATTGTACAGAGTTATATATACAGTTTTTATTTAATATTAATAGGTTTGCGTTTAATCACTATCTCACATGATGTAAGTGATGATGTGGCCGACGAAGACGATGGAGCACGCTTGCCTAGAAGCAACTTATTCACTCTTGGCTCAAAGACCGGGTAGTGGTAGCTATCAGAAAATATAGACTCCAGCAGGGAATTCCACTCCTTAGCTGTATGCACAATGAATGTATTCCTAAAACGCTTTGTATGTATGGGTGGATGTACAAAGTTCATACAAGTACATGGAATTCTCCTTAGCTGTACGCATAAATGAATATGTTTCTAAATGTTTTTTTTTATGGTTGTAAGGTCACCTCTCTGCAATATCAGCAGAATCATTTGTTATACTAAACGATCTATTTTAAGTAAATAGTTATCATAAATCAGCACAGCTAATGTTGCGACCTTCTGTGCTAATTAGATATGCTCTGACATAACTGTCGTTGCGTGCTGCCCCTCATTTGTGACGTGAAATATGTACTCCACTGTTTTCGTGACTGTATACTTTATTGTTCTTTATGATGATGGTTATTGTTCCTGATAATGGAATACTTGACTATTATTCTGCTAAACTTTACGATTTTATGAGTCCGTTCCGTCCCTTCTTCGCATGGGTGTTACTAAGCTTTGAAACTCTCAGCTTTTCTCTTCTGTTTTTTTCCGCTGGGTAAAAATCATCCAAGTGACATCCCAGCCCTTGGGCAGAGCGAGAGATAGTGTCAGACTTTTATTGACTAAGAAACCCACACCGTTCCTTCGTTGCCTTTCATACCGCGGCCGGCCTAACCTTCCTTTCACAAGCAGACCCTTGGCTCCAGTCCTCCAGTAGGCTTCGACGCTGCTGGGGCCCTACGGACCTATTTTTGGGGTGGAAAATCGTCTAGATTCTTACCGCTTTGTGGGGGAGAGGGATTGTCAGAGGTTTACTGACTCAAGCTCACCTGTGTCCCTGAATCGCCTTTTGCGTTATAGAGTCACGGTTACCTACTCTTCCAAATCATCATTAATTCATTATCAGCCGATAGACGTCCACTATTGGACATAGGCTTCCCCCAAGTGTCGCCACAATGAACGATCCTGTGTATCCCGCATCCATTGGATTCCTGCAACCTTCACCAGGTCATCGGTCCACCTTGTAAGACGCCTTCCGCCGCTGCGTCTTCCTGTACGCGGTCGCCACTCCAGAACGGCCATGTGTTCTGCGAGTAATGTGCCCAGCCCATTGCCACTTAAGTTTGGAGATTCTCCGTGCTATGTCTCTTTCAAATGTTCCCGCAGAATCAAGTGTGTTTAAAGACAATATGGCAGATGCATAAAAAAAAGAAAATCTATTTAGAAATAAGGAGAAAATGTAATTTGAAACTCAATGATAATTTATTTTCTACAACTCTTAGTAGACTGTTTACTGAGCTTTCTAATAGCTTTGGAAGTTACATATTTAAAAATATATTTTGCAAACCTAACCTTGGTAAAACGTTCGACCTTTCAAAAAAAGATCCGGTAAAATTTTTTTTTTTTAATTTTTGCTAATTCCAGAACATCGAACGTTATATTTTTAAAATGTCAAGGCTTTGTAATGAATTGAACAGGTTCTTGGCTCTAATAACAAACATGTTCAACTCTCGTATGATTCCTACACTTGACATTCTTACTAAATAAGAAGTAGGTACTTATGTATTACTTCTTTTGTTAAGAAGTGTTTTTTTTTTTTGGTGGAAAAAATCATTCAAATGACATCCCCCGCCCTTGGGCGGAGCGGGAGATAGTGTCAGACTCTTACTGACTGAAAAACCCACACCGTTCCTTCTTGCCTTTTATACCGGGGCTGAGCTATCTTTCAGAGCTAACCCTGGCCCCAGTAGTCTTCGACCCAGCTGGGCGCGGGAGCAGTACGCGCTGTCGACAACTTGGGCTCGATCTCGATCCGAACATTTACCGGACGGTCGGACAGCGAGCTACCCATTGCTCGCCGACCGCGAGCCAGCGTCTACGGTGGCCGTAAATCGGGATCGGAATCCCGGCGGCGGCTGGGGCGCTGTGGGCGCCGTTGCCTGATACGGTCGGCCTCCTCCTTTGCTAGCATTACTGCTTCGCTGTCTAGATTGTTTACTAATATGTCCAATAACAATGATTCCAGGTTCAACAGACGTGGACATCCCGTCGTCGTTGCTACACACCATGCAGAACCAGATGCAGAGCAAGGGCGGCTACGAGATGGCGTACGGCGTCAAGGTGATTATATTATCAAACTAGCTTTTGCTCGCGGTTTCGCCCGCGTATATAAAATATCCTATGTCACTCAGGAATAAAGCAGGTTTCTATCTGTGAAAAAAAACAGGGTCCCTGGATAGCTCCAGGGTACACCAGACTAATATAAGAACTTCAATCGGTTCGATATTACCGTAGGGGTCCAACAGGGTGCACACTAGGGCCACGAAGAAAATCTTAAAAGTAACTTAAAGTAACTGAAGGAAACTGGTGGGTTTTAGTCAGAAAAAGTCAGTTGCTCCATCCTAGAGCGGGAGAAGTCATTGGATGATTTCCTCCTCAGCGTAGCAACTATATAAATGCTACTAATATTATAAACGCAAAAGTTTGTCTGTATGAATGTTCGTTACTCTTTCACTCAAAAACTAATGAATGGATTTCGATGAAACTCGGTACACTGGTAGCCCATGTCCTGAAATAGTACATAGGAAACTTTTTATCCCAGGATTGGGTTCCCTTGGTATAATATTCTACAGTCACGCGGGTGAAGCCGCTGGTTGCAGCTAGTATCTCATAAATTTAAATAACCTTGATTACTACACGATTATAATTTATACTAAAAGCTTTTACAAGCGATATCGGATCAGTTATAGACAGCTAATTATCTATCCTAAATTGTTATTTATCTATAGGTACTATGTATCACTACATAGTATAAAACAAAGTCGCTTTTTCTGTCCCTATATCCCTATGTACGCTAAATCTTTAAAACTACGCAACGGATTTTGATGCGTTTTTTTTTAAATACATAGAGTGATTCAAGAGGAAGGTTTATATGTATAATAAAATCCATTAAATAGTGGAGAAACACCCGAGCGAAGCCGGGGCGGGTCGCTAGTAATGTTATAAAGCTAAAAAGTTTGTTTGAACGCGCTAATCTTAGGAACATACTGTTATGAATACATTTTTTTTTTAGTGTTAGATAGCCCTTTTATATAAGTAGGCTTAAGGAAGCCTATATAGCCTAGGGTTTACCTGACAGGTTTGCCTGTACAGATGAGTTGTCTTATCCCATATTACTTAGGGTCAGCGAAAGACTTTTTCATTCTGGCCTGTCATCCGTCACACTATCACTCTCTTTTCTTTCATATCACTCCTCACACAATCCATCCATCTTTTTTTGGCCTCCCTCTTTATCCATCCAGTCAAACATCAGTTTATATCAATAAAAATAAAAATATCATCACGCTGCAACCAAAAGGTGCAGCGCTACTGTTACTGTTGGTTACTACCAACGATGCGAGTAAAACCGCGTGGGGCAGCTAGTAAAATAGATATGTATAAAGACCTGCTTACACTATCACAGGGGCAACCTTGAATGTATGCTGTGTGAGTTTATTTCTAAGAGATCGTGGCTGGCCGCTAGATAGTCATTGTCAGAGATAAGTAAGCGTTACCTTGGCTGAGATCCTGGTAGTAAGTCGTAGAGACCGAACAAAGATTCGGTTTCTATTTCGGACAGTTTCGGCTGGAGTTTCGGCTTCAGATAAAAAATGGCCGAATATTCGGTACCGAAACTAACGTCTTTGAACTGATAGTTGTGATAGAAACCTAAAAATTGACTATGTTGTTTGTCTATTTATGTTATCATTATTTGGTAATCGTGGATTTATTCATTTCTTTAGTAGTTTATTAAATTATTCGTATACCATTTAATTGAACATTGCTATATCGAAAATATTCAACGACATGTGACATTCACCAACCCGCACTGGGCCTGCGTGGTGGATTATGGCCCATTCCCTCTCCTAGAAAGGAGGCCTGAGTCCCAGCAGTGGGAACATTAAAAAGGCTGATGATGATGATATCGAAAATATAGTTAAGAATAATTATCATCATCTCCGTAGCAATTTAAAAAAAAATGGGTTCGGCTTCCAGTCTAACCCAGACTGCCTATCAGACTTTTTCTCAACTAATTGGGATTGGGCAACGTGATACTCCTTGGATAGTCTGATGAGTGACGAGTGACGACTGATGAGTTAGGAATAATAACTATATTACTATACCCAAATATTATTTTGTCAGTTTTTCTGGTTACACGTCATTTTCGATTTTGGTCGTAAACGATAAAGGCCGAAACTAGGTAGTAGGTACCGAATATTCGATAACGGTTTCGGTTTCGGCTTTAAATCGTGTTTCGGTCGTAACTAGTATGTAGCTATTTATTTTGGTCTAAATATCAGGCTGTTTTTTGTATAGTAATATAAATTTTCATAAAACAAAACTTAATGCCGGTTTTTTATAGGATAGGGGTGTTAGAAGCAGATGTATTGTATACATAGTGATGTATAGTGCTCACAAAACTTTCCATTTTTATGTTATTGTCATATTATCTGAAGGAACAAAGATTTTAAACTATAGGCTGTAAAGTACCGTATTAAACATATTCCCTGGAGAGTTAAACCTAGATATAATAATATTGTAAAGTGAACAGTTTGTTTGTTTGAACGCGTTAATCTTAAGAACTACAGCAGTGGTTCCCAAACTTATTTTGACTACTGCCCACTTTGTGAATAAATATTTTTTAGCGCCCCCATTTTTTCACCTATTTAAAAACCACTATAACTTCAAATTAAATTAATTAATTATTGTGACCTAGATATGTATATTATGTATATTAACGGGTCTTTCTGGGTCTCTTCCCGCCCCCCTTGAGACCTGCAGCGCCCACAAGGGGGCGTTATCGCCCACTTTGGGAAAGACTGAACTACAGGAAGGCTTTAGGCTATCAACGTCACGCTATGACTAATAAGTGCGACGCGGAGCAGTTGTTAAGACGCGGGGAAACCGGGGTAGACAAAATAACTACTTCTTAATAAATGGATAAGCTATTTTGAATGGTGTAGGTGCAAAAAAGTATTTCTATCTACATAATCTATCTCTTTATCTCTATATGGCAATCATAAACCGGTAGCACTAATATTAAATGCAAATATTATCTTCCACCCACCATATTTAATAAGAGGTGAACGCCCTTACTCACCAAAATCGTAGATACTACAACAAACAAACAGTATGGCATGCCGTCATTCATTAGAAATAGATGGGAGTTTAAACCAGACAGCCAGTGGCGTAGGTGACCAACGCCAACGGCCCTGGGAAAAAAAAACTGGGGGCCCCTTTTTACATGGATATTTTGCCATGTAAAAAGGGCCCCACATTTTTAGATGTAAATTTTGCTCAGAGTGATGCGGGAGGGAATGTCAGACTTTTACTAGCTAAAACGTGTTGCCATAATTAACTAGTGTTGCAACAGATTTTATTTAGATTTCGAAGGTGGGAGCACTTTATAGTAGTTCAATAAGAGGTTTGCTACTCAGGTTTTCGGGCCCCCGAGCGTGGGGGCACTTCCCCGCTTAGTCCATTGGTAACTACGCTAGTGCAGTAGCCTAGCTTCAATGAATCATTCATGTCTTCAAACTACTTACTATTTTATAGCAGCCCGTTTCGATCATTTATATTCAAAATATGGAGTTGAGAATATTTGGATATTTTGTTTTGTTAAGCTTAATAGCTTGGCAATTTCCTGCTATCTTAAAAACAAAATAAACCACGAAAATAGAAATAAGTATACCTATACCTGTTCCTAAAATAATTGATTGGTTTTGTCTCTGACTCACAATTTTTTTTCTTAATTTCCTTGCTTTGGTACCAAGGACAGATTAAATAGACTGGCTGTTTCTGAAATCACTTTTGCCAAAAGTTATCTTTGTCCTGTAATTAGTCTTTTTATTTATTTTTTGTGGACTCACGGAATGTCATCTACCATGGGGCCAGTAAAGGGCTTTTTTTGTAGGTGGGAAAATCATCCAATGACATCTCCGCGCCCTTGAGCGGAGCGGGATATAGTGCTAGACTTTTACTGACTAAAAACCCACTTCTATTCCTTCGTTGTCTTTCATATCGGGGCTGAATCTTCCTTTCAGAAATAGACCCTTGGTCCCAGTAGGCTTCGACCCAGCCCCTATGGTTGCTGACAACTCCTTGATACACATGAGTATATTGTTCTCAAAACAAAACAGAAGTTCCCCAAACTAGTAACCCCAAAGCAGGCTTCGACCCTGCAGGGCCCCAAAATATATTTATAATCTACTAGCTTTCCGCCCGCGGCTTCGCCCGCGTGGACTACAGTTTATATCGCGCGGGCAGAGACCCGTGCTCAGCAGTGGAATTATAGGTAGCCTATGTGTTATTCCAGTGTCTCTTCTACCTACCTACCAAATTTGATCTAAATCCGTTCAGTAGTTTTTGCATGAAAGCGTAACAGACAGACAGAGTTACTTTCGAATTTATAATATTAATAATAAAGTAAAGAAGTAGGGATTAAAAATAAAACTAACATAAATAATATTTCTCTATCTTGCTCATTGTCTTACAAATAACTAACTATATTTAATAAAATGTATGTCTAATATAATTTTTTTCTTTTTTCCAGGTCTATTGATGCGCTTTGGGCGCCTCACAAGACGAAAAGTGATAATCCAGAGTGATCGAATACATTATACACTGTGTGAACATGATCTAAACAGACTCTATTTATTAATGACTACGTTAAGTTAATTAAGTTTTGTTGTGTAAATAAAGTAAACCGAATTCAGAATTTTAGCGAGTTACCCAAAATTTATGTTAGATTTATTACTTAGGTACCGTTCCCTGGTGACAAGTGTCGTTTTTGAGAACCGAAAAAAGGTCACATTTGAGTGACTAAGTAAATAAAAACATAGTTGGATTATCAAAGCCCGGCTCAGCACTAAGAAAATCCGACGGTGCAATAAAACTTAGGTAAACTGCGTTCTTTTAAGTGTTTCATAGTGCAAACGAGCAAAATTTTTACCCACTGGGTCATGCATAATGACATAATGAAGGTAAAATATCGCAGGCGACAATGACTCGTGCGGTGGTAAATAAAAAAAATATCCATCCAAGCACTATGGACCTTATTTAAAAAAAAAAGAACTCGTTTAAACATTGATCGGCCCGTTCTTAAATCAAAATTTTCTATGAATAATTTGAATTTAGAACCTACCAGCCAGTATTTAAATCCAATATGCAGAATAATGAGTTTTATAAATATGGCTGCCTATAAGCATAAAACGAGTAGGTATTCTTCATTACGACACAAAGGGAATCGGACCACACTCGTCTATGAATCATGTAACTATTGTTCCTCTACTTTTCTCCTCTTACCTACTTTTAAGAACTGTAACGTCAATTATTATGTATGACATGACGAATGTACATAACTAAGCATTGTGAAATATTTATATTTTATCTAACAAGATCCAGCTAGGACATATTGAAAACATTATTTACTATATTATTTTTTTTTCTCGTCTAATATGCCAAACAAAAAACAGGTTATGAAAAAATTGTTTGAATATTTATTGGAAACAATTCCTAGTAAAATTGTTTTGTTTATAAAATAACACATTTAAATATGTACCTAACTGAGGAAAAATACACTCAATTCTAATTATATATAAATTGAATACCTACTATGTACAACCAGACTGTTTATTGTACTTATATACTTATATGCATAAAGTGTCTTGTGTATTGTGACTTATAGAATTATATTTAATTAGGTTATTATACGTAATATGTGCTTACTTAGTCAATTTGAATGTTAAAACTATACAGTGTTAAAACTAGACGAAAGGAATTGATTGAATCATCGATTTGAATAAACGCGTTAGTGCATGAAACTAGCAGAGAAAGCGTGTTTTAGCGTGAAGGAGTAACAAATATTAAAACTAAAATTACTAAAAAGATTTGATTGAAATTGGGCACAGGAGCAGACTAGTATTACTAATAGTATTCTCCTAGAAGGAAAATACTATTTGTCCTAGGAGTATGTTAATAATAATAATAATTTTCTGAAGGCACGCGGGCGAATAGCCGTTGACAGACTCTGTCAACGGCTATTCGCTTGCATGCCTGCTTCTGAGCCTCTGAAGCTAGTATTACATAAACACCTACTGAAATGTATCGCTTAAATTCGAAACGATGATTCGATAATTCTTTTTAACTTTATATAAACCTATAAACCAATATTTAAGAGTATATCCTCAACTATAATGTACCTTCTATTCCTAAAGAAATTGTCAAATTTAAAACCTTCATATAAACATAGTAACTGATATTCCTGTACCTCAATGTTAGACTTCATCATGATAGTCTATTATTATTCCTAATTGACGTGAAGTTCGTCAATACTGCCTTTTATGCGCAATTACTAAATGTTAATGTTTGTCAAATGTATGTGTGTATCCTAATGATATATTAAATGTTGTGAGAGACCATATTTCTACACTTTAGCGAATTAGAAAATCGATTTGAAGTACTATTGCACATGAATGCACTAGTGTCAAGTGTTTGTGTCAAATTGTTTTTTGGACAAGTTTCAATATACTTAAATTTAATAAATGATTATCATTTTATTCAGCTCAATAATCTACTATTTATTCTTGCATTGGAAAGGAACTGTCTAGAAATGCTCCACTACCATAAGGAATGTTTTTTTTATGTTCATCGTTACGCCTTATTCCACACTTTTAATATTTTGACATACACAAGATAATGTCCAACAAATTCTAAATTCAAATATCTTTTGCCGAAGACGTCTTCAAAATCGAAACTTCGTTTCAAATCGAATGAAGCCACTCTATCGAATTATGTAAAAGTATATTTGTATAGATTAGGACATGCTGCTGTGTTGAGGCAGGTAACTGAAATTTCCAGTTTCCTATGATTAAAAAAAATTGCTGCCCTTTTCCATAGATAACTGAATTTTGACATATTTGTTTTTTTTTTGTGATCGATCAATGTTTTTACGCTATTCTCTTTAGCACAGCAGTAAAATTGATGTGTTGTTTTGAAACGTCTCATATTAGCTATAAGTCTAATTTATAATAATTACTTTTCTAATCATTAGCGGTTAATAGGTTTAAAGTCAATTTCTCGTCCTGTATAGTCTTCTTGCCCGAACGGTTTTGGGCAAACGAATGACTGAAGCATTGTTCGCTTGGAGACTGAAACTGAATTATATATTTTTACAAATATATATACGATTTACATATTTACTTAGAATCTGTCGGTGTTGAAGCCAAAAGAGGGTGTCACAGATCTTTGTTTGTTATGCTTTGTATTGAAGTATATATTTCGTCTACAAATCTTCGTCATTTTTAAGTTTGCATTGAGCAATTGCTCTCATTTTTTAATACTGTTGATTTATTAGTGTTATTGCAGTATTAGAATAGAAGTATAATTTCTTGCTCATTTACACAAAACAAAACGTAACAAACAATTAACTGTATCACTCTATTTGAATAAAAGAAGAATTTTGTCATTTTTTAGTTAAAACGACAAAGTTTTGTTAAAAAACATTGGTAGTTTATACACATGTAGGTATAAAAAGTAATTTGTAATGTCCATTTAATAACTTGTTCTATATAAAATGAATTACAAAACTGTTTAATCGTTTTATTTACCTACCTAGTTCTTAGATTTAAACTAGATACTCGGATTGTAGATTATGGCCAGAATTGAAAGTTTTTAGACTCACGACGCAGTGTATTTCATGCACAGTGCGCATCAATTTCTATTTCCACAAGCGTGTGGATATGTGCGGCTGTTAATCAGCCAACGTTTATTACATTTATAATATTCTAAGGCGTTTCGTCGGCCTGCTCCGTGCCCTGCTCTTATAAAAAGTCAACCTAGGCGCATGAAAGCAGACCCGCAGGCCATTTTTCTCAATTTTTTTAACCTAGGTAAATTACATAAACTATATTTTTTTTAGTTTTAATAAATAGTTACAATCAGAAAAGAGAAGAGAGTTGCATCAAAATATAGTTACAATAAGACGAGAATACAAAACACTGATAAAATCGGACAGGTTCTATATTCAAATTGCCGCTTTCGAGAATCAGGCTTGCCAACCATGTCAAGTGACACTAAGATAGAAGTTTGTTCTATAGTGCCAATAATTTATTTAATTGGATAGCTTTTTCCCTCAAAATAATCTTAAATGAAAGAAATAAGAAACCTGTTTTAACGTCTTCGGTTCACTAATGGCCTATGGGCTCTTAAAATAATAAGCAGCCTGGGGTTTTTTAATACATCAATGGAACTTAGTAATTTAGCTTCACTTTTCTTGGACTGACCGACATTTGACTATTCAAAGTGCCTACATTTGGCCTATTTGAAATAAATGATTTTGAATTTGAATTTAAACCTAAATATAAATGGCGTTTATGAAAACATACATCAAAGCTTTGATTTATAGTTTTGTTCATTTTTTAATCTACACTTTGACAGTGACGCTGACGTTATAAGGTGACAAGACGCCATGCATCAAATCAATAATTATTGTTTGGTGTCTCTTCAAACCATTAACAAAGGCCATTAAAAGTTGAAGTTGATAATATTTAACCGCCAGAAGACAGTGTTAACTTTAACTTACTTCGTGGTGTAACCTGCACAATCACAATAAGAAATAATGCTAAGCTAAGTAGTTACTAAAGACATTTTGTTAATAATACTGTAGCAACCACAAGTACCAAATTACACAGGATGCTTCCGGAAATATGTTTATTTTTATTTTTCACGTTTTCGTTTACTAGAATTCAGAAGAAGGTGCATAAGCCATCCGATTCACTGATTAGAATACCAAATAAAGTAGTGATTGTTACTGGTGCTCACACTGGTATTGGCTTTGAGATCGCTAGGGAACTGTCCAGAAGAGGTGGTCGAGTAATTCTCGCCTGCAGAAACCTAATCAAAGCCCAGAAAGCCGCCAATAAAATTCGATCAGAAACAGGATATGATGTTGTGGTTAAACATTTGGACTTAGCTTCTTTTAAGTCAATCCACGCATTCGTTAAAGACATAATAAAGAGTGAAGGAAGAGTAGACATTTTAATCAACAACGCTTGCACAGGAGTTCTTGACAACTCTCTTACAGAAGACAACTTGCCGATAGAAGCGCAAATCAATCACTTCGGCCCATTTCTTCTGACAATATTACTGGTGCCTGTGATGGAACACTTGCCGGAACCAGCACGAATTATAAACGTCACATCTAAATTGCACGCGTTCGGGACAATAGACGATTTGGATAAGCCGGGGAGGACGTTATTGGAACGTAGAAGAGTGCACGCTAATACGAAACTAGCAACCATACTTTTTACAAAGAAGTTAGCTGAAGATGTTAGGAAAGACAATATTATCGTGAATTGTTATGACCCCGGAATAGTCATCACTGAAATGTTTCGCGATGAAAGTGGAGTGATGAAATTGATCTTGAAGCCATTGTTACTGGCGCCGAAGCAAGGAGCTCAGACGGCAATCTTCCTGGCTACAGAGGAGTTTCCCCTAGGGCTGTATACCTCAGGGAGATGCTACGCCAAGTGCAAAGAAAAAATGCCTTCTTCAGTGGCTCTGAATCGTGTTAAAGCGCAGGAGTTATGGTACATGTCGCTCAAAGTTTGCTTTCACACGAGGCAATGGGTAAATTACGCAACAGTATAATCTAAAGAAAAAAAAACTAAAAAATATTTTTAGTTTTTTTTTTTCTTTAGGTTACGGCTGAAATGCCGGATATAGGAGACCCCTCTAACTACTAAGAACTTGTTAGTTACCTATATTCTTGTTAATAAATAACATTCATTAATTTATTCAGAATCAGGGATGCGGGATCACTGCTATATCAGCCTGTATACCTTCTTATTAGGAGTCATTATTGTATCAAAGTAATATAAACTAATTTTAAGTTAAAAATAAAAACTAATCATAGTTGTTAAAAATAAAAGCCAAGCCTAAAGTGTGTTGTGTCATCTCTTCTGCTCTGATACTGTCCCTGTGGTGTGGCGACTGCTGTCTGTATGGTGTCTAGTTTGGTAGCTTATGGACATCATGGCGATGCAACAGGACGCACGAATGCGTGGCCTGGTGAAATATAGCCCTTACTCCGTTTGGTTTTAATAGTACATTATGATACAAGTGTGTAATGTTAGTGATTACCGTTAACCCTTCAGATACCGTCAATTAGAGACACAATAGTAAGACAATAGATGCGCGGCCACCGGTGGTCGCTTGGGGATTCATGAATTAAGGCGGTATTTAGACCCGAGCTATGGCGAGAGTCTTAAGAGAACCGAAAACGGTAATCATTAATTACTCACGTGTATCATACGACGTTTTTCAATACACTTGTGAAGAAAATAATTGTAAAACTAGCAAACTTTTGTGGCGGTAAAAATCTGTTTTCATATTCGCGCCCATTTTTGTTTTTTTCATTTCCTCGTGGGGGACGACCTCCGCCCATCCTGATACGATAAATGTAATAAAATTATGGCGGTGGAGAGGTTGAACAATAAGGTTTTAAACACATTATAGCACTAGTGCATAATGGTAATCAAAATGTCACAGTTTGGTAACAGGTGCCATTATATACTTAAGTGCAGTGCAATAAGAGTCACTTTATGAGCAAGTGTATTGAAAACTTCTTTTTTCTATTACGCTGCTAGCGACCTCTACCTTTAATACGAGAACTTTTGGGTCTGCTGTGTATTTAATTGTTATGTCTCACCAAGACAAGTTGTTCTTGAATGTATGTGTCACGTACTCTTTTTCATCTGTTTGTGATGTAAGCGCGATGCGTTCCGTGTCATAAAAGTAACCGCTTTCACCACCAACAATTGTTGTTAAACGACATATAGCTGTATTGGAAGAAATAAAAGGTAAGTTTAATAAGTATGTGAATGTTTATCGGGCACAATATTAACTTTTTTTTTTGGTGGGTAGACAACATCCAAATGACATCCCCGCCCTTAGGCGGAGCGTGACTAAAAAACCCACCCCGTGCCTTCTTGCCTTTCATACCGGGGCCGAGCTACCTTTCGGAGCCAACCCTGGCCCCAGTAGGCTTCGACCCAGCTGGGCCCTTGCTGTTACTGACAACTCCTTAAGGCGCGCGGGAACAGTACGCGCCGTCGACGAATTGTGCTCGGGCCAGACAGTTACCGGACGGTCGAACAGCGAGCTACCCATTTCTCGCCGACCGCGAGCCCGAGCGTACGGTGGGCGGAAATCGAGATCGGAATCCCGGCAGCGGCTGGGAGCCATAATTATCTAAGATCCGTAGAAGAAATCTCTTCCCTCATCTTTTATTCGATTATGATAAGTATTATGTGACAATGCGTTTATTAAGACATTCCGAATAGGTTGCCTAGCTAAATCTGGTGCCAATGGTGGTAAACAAAACAATTTGTTGTTAAATTTTTGACATCAATTACCCCTCATTTGTTATTTGGGAAAGTCGAGCATCAGCTGAAAGAATGTGCCCCAAGGAACTGAAAAACTATTGGTTACTTCTTTTTTTGTGCAAATAGGAGGCATTGCCTCGCATAAAGAGGTAGAGTAAATGGTCATAATTACCCTCATCTGTGATTTAATCGAGTTTTTGTCATGTTAATTTGTGTTTTTTAGTCTAATCGAAAATATTCGACTTTCTCAAATAGTTACTTTGCGATCTCAGACAAATTGCAACCTATTCGGAATGTCCGAAACATGTGGATGTGTGTGTGAAACGCATTATCTAGCACATAATATTTATCATAATCTAATAACAGATGAGGGAAGAGATTTCTTCTACGATCTCGTACTATAATGGTGCCCCTGATACTTAAAAAGACGTATCTAACAAAAACGAAAAAGGATAAAAAAATGTTTTAATTACTTTTTCCTTGTGTTAAAACCGCACTGGAGAAAGTTAGCAAAATATTAAAAATACAGGCAGATGCGCCATTATGTCCTGATTCCGGCAATGTATATAACTCAAATCTGGAAAAAATGTTAGATGCATCTTTTTTACAAAATGTGTCGCATGCGTTTTTCGGCCATCCAGCCACTTTAACGAAAATCTTGTCGCGAATCCTATCATCAATTGAAAAACCCTGATTTCGGAATTCCTCATTGTCTTCGGTTGTCCAAATATTTTTTCTATCATCTTCACTTGTAAGAAAGGCTTGCTGCCCTGAAAAGCAGCTGATTATCTTGTTTAGTTGGGATATTCCTTGAATCTAAATTTTGGAATGTGCAATTACCTTTTTTTTATTGACTGATTCTATAATGGTTTACACTCTTTTGGACTCGTGATGTGTTCGCGGATGAATGGTAGATGATCATGTCAGCATTTCTGGAGTTTTGTGAGAAGAGTGTGTGAATTTTGTGTGCATATTAATGTAATTGGAAAATCCGACGAAAAATTCTACCACTGGGAGGTCCAAAATCATTTACCTATTGGATCCATGGTATTCGTTTGTACGTCGATGTCAAACACATCCTGTATAAGCATTGCCTCCAAATTACAGAGTATACCAATTTTAGCAGATGAAACATTGAACGTTAGACAGTGTTTGAAAAACATTTGACCTACAAATCCATCCGATCGAAGCAAATTACTAAAAAGATTGCTAAAGAAACAATAAAAGCCTTTTAATTTGTTTAATAGAGCTTGCAACAACAGTCAAAAATCACTTGATACAAATACATTCTTCAAAAAGAAACGATACAAAATAATTTTCGAGCACTTTGCACAATTTCTGAATTACTTATACATTTTTTCTTAGTTCTAAAGTTTCGTGAATTTCTCGTGTTCTGCCGAATGTGGCTGGGTGTGTTGTCGTTACGAGAATTTTATCTTTGGATTGGTTTCTTATCTTTTTCTGTGCCTGTGCTCCGAATGTGCAGCTGAAGGTTTTGATTTCTCCTTGTATCTGGGCTCATCTGGAAGTAGAAAGATGAAAGGTTATATGTCACTCCTATGTTCTTTCTGTGCTTTGCGTTTCAGGACCACGGGGTTCTCTTTCGGACTACCCAGGGCCCCAGTAGGCTACGGCCCTGCTAGGCCTCTACGTTTTTACTGCCATCTCTTTGAGGCGTGCGTGGAACACTACGCGCCGTTGAAGACTTGGGGTCGGTCCGGACTACTGGACGGCCGGACCGGCACCTGTCTTCTCTAGGAAGACCTTTGCTCAGCAGTGGGACAATATAGGTTGTCAAAAAACGCTACAGGCATATACGTAGTAGTAAGTATGAGTAAGTCTGTTGAATTCCCCTCAACGATCGTACCTCGCCAAACTTAAGTGGAAGTGGGGGAGAACAGATGCTTGATGGGGACGAAGGGTTCTGGAGTGGCAACCACGTATTGGAAGACGCAGCCTTGAAAGGCCTCCCACAAGGTGGACCAATGACCTGAGACTTGCGGGAATCCGATGGATGCTGAAATGATGATGATCGTACCTCTCTCCTTGTGCCGACGGCGACGGTCCCGCTCGCGGCTGGCGCGCGACTCGGGCGAGGAGCGGCGCCGCGGCTCGCGCGCGCCCGCCTCGGGGCACCACCACCACGCGGGCGGCGCCGACGCGCGGCCCCGCAGCGGGGACCCGCCGCTAGGGTACTGGGGAACCGGCGGGGGAGGCATGTGCGGAGCCTGCTAACATTACAATATTAAACTACAGCTTATTTGCGTTAAGAACATAGTGACTCATCAGTGCAACTGCAAGGTGTATTCATAATATAAAAATTGTGACATAATATGTCTCTCTCTTTATATTATAAAGAGGTCGCATACTTCTTTGGCTCTTATTAACTTGCACACTGGCAAGGTAATGATACTTTTTAAGATTTATGGTTTTGAAAGCATAAGTGTTAATGTTTTAATAGCAAGACAAGAAGTTGGTTTTAATGTCAAGTCAAGAGACTAAGCTGTTGTTGACAAAAGTGCTGTCCGTACAGTCTAAGGGTTCATACGCACTACGTGGTTACCCGCAATGCGGCTAGCCGTCCGGCTGACCGCAAGCACAATTATCTACGTAATATTCATTTCTATGCGCACTGCGATGCAGCAGACCGCTCCGGTCGCTCGGAAGGCTGCGGCTCGAGTGCCGGCCACCCGGACGATTGCTATACGCACTGTGCGGCTCAGTCTGTGTCTGCCCGCCATTGAGTGAGTGTGTGCACGTGGTACTACGTCTGGTAAAATGGTATTCGATACCGAAAAATTTTTCATCGAAATCCAGAGTCGGCCAGCAATTTGGAACACCAAATTACCAGAGTATTCCGAAAGAATATAACTTTTAAATGGCTCGATATAACCGCAAACCGCAACGGTTCTTCAACTGCACGTTGCGGTTACGAATGCGGCTGCCCGCGATCCGGCTGGCCGCATTTGCAACCGCATCCTGCGGTCAGCCGCAATGCGGCTACCCGCATAGTGCGTATGAACCCTAAATGGCTTACTTCAACTGGTCAATACGAACACAGCTTTTATATTTAGTATGAACTAATTCATTCATTAAACCCCAAAAGCGAACGCGCACCCAATTGTCTTTCTATTGTGTTTCTAATTATCACGATTGAAGAGTTAATTGGTCATGTGGTGCGGCTAAGTTGAGGGTCAACTATCAGTCACTATTATCTTAAAGCAAATACAGTATAGTTTCTCATCACTGATACACTAATCAAACGAATCTAGTTCAAGCCAACGTCATATCGAAATATAGAAGAAAAAAGAAGATAATATTGCGTTGATTCTAAAATCATATCGGAATACATCTTCCTGGCCTTATCCCCGCGTAACACGTTATTTGGTCCGTTCGTTTCGGTTCGTTTTGGTAATCCGTCTATTCTGTGCTGTCACCAGTCACGCTACCACAGACTCCCTTTTTCTTCATATCACTCCTCACACGATCCACCCAGGGCTTTGGCCAGCCTCTCGATCTTTATCCATGCACATCTACATGTATACTCATCGTCTGTGGTGGCTAATTTGAGAGAAACCTAGCAAGTCTTAACTTACGTGTGGGTAGTTAGGCGGCAATCGGTACGGCGCGGGAGGGAGTGGCCCCTCGCCCTCAGAACGCACCACCGGCGGGGCCGGCAGACGCGTCGGGCTCTCAGGCCTCGTCAGCTGAAAAATATGGGTGCAATACAGTACACAATTATTGAATTAAATGGCTATTTTCGTAATTTTTTTCCTTAATGTGCTCTTTTTAGGGTTCCGTAAATCAAAAGGAAAAAACGGAACCCCTATAGGATCACTTTGTTGTACGTCCGTGTGTCTGTCTGTCTGTCTGTCAAGACCCTATATCTCAAGAACGCGTGGAGGTATCGAGTTGAAATTAAGACCATATACAGTCCCTTAAAACTGAAAAAAATCAAACTTCTCAGTTAACGAATAGTTAACGCCATTTATGTCGCAAAAAAACGTATATTTTGATACTCTCAAAAATCGAAATTCATAGGGAACTTCTTCCCGTTGACCCAGAATCATAAAATTTGGCACAAAATAAGATCTTATAGCACAGGTATAGAAATAAATCTGAAAACAGTAAATTTGTTGCTACCTACGTAACAAAAAAATTTTTTGCAATTCGGAAAAATTTCGGGAATTGTAGTTTGCACGGAATCCTCAGTGCGCGGGTTCGACTCGCACTTGCCCAGTTTTTAACTCTCAACTAATCTTAACATGGTTTTCATGATAACTAAAAATATTAATCGTTGCTTCTTGATCTCCTCCTGAACATATCTATACTAAATGTGCACTCGCACAGTACCTGCACCTGCTGCTTGAGGCTGTTGAAGTCGTTGCTCATGTCCCGGTAGCGCTGCAGGCACTCCTGCCACATCGTCGCCATCTCCGCCATCTCCGAGCGTTGCTTCTTGATCTCCTCCTGAAGAAAATACACTGTATGTCTCAGTAATCGACGCACAAACATATAACATGGATCAAGTTCATGATTCTGGACCCCCTTCCCCCCAGTAGTGGGGATATTCTGTCAGTATATAATTTCATCCGTTCTAAGTGGAGCAAGTGGGGTTGTCAGATGTTTCCTTCACTTGTCCTTTGCATTCCAGGGCCACGGTAATCTTCCGAACATTCCCGAAGCCCGAGCAGACACAGGACGTCCGCTAACTCGTGCTTATGATGACCAGGAATCGCTGGGCCTGAGATGTCCTCTTCTTCACGATTTCAGCCACCACCTTCGCTCGCTTTACTGCTACGCAGAAGGATATGACCAGATTCCATTCCCTCTCTCTTACCATAGCTTGAACCAGGGCCATTAGACGCAAAAGAATCGGTAGCCACTCCTCTAAGAGAGAACTTGCAGCCGCAATTGTGACATGCCTAGCAAGTACTGACAAGACTCAAGAGACAAGCAAGCCGTGATTGCCGCGTGCCCAGCGACTGTCGCGACCCAGCAGTTGCCACAGTTGCTATCTCCATAACATACATACCATCAGCCTAGCGTCTGTGTCGCCCACGTCCCTGGCGACGGTCTCGTAGCGCCGCATGCACTCGCGCCACAACCGAAGTTGCGCCGCCGCAGACTCGCGCACGTTATCGGCAGAGTTCTGAGAATTTTGTAGGTTACTTTAGTAGCTATAGTAGTTTTGTTAAAGATAAGGCAAAGGTGCAGATTGATTCTATAAAAGTTCGGAAGACAATTGTCTTAACTGATGCAATGAAATAGCAAAATTGAACTAGCTAATATGACTGAGGTCAACGGTCGAGTCTTGTGCCACTACCTCTCTCGCGATACGACGCCATGCAGCTCTTTTTGAAGCTAGGATAACATTAGACCGATGCACACGTGTAACACGCCTGATTTGTACGTAGAACGACGTCAGAATCAAGTGTACTATACAAGTCTAGTTTCCATATAAGATGTATGGAAACCGACGCGTCCAGATCGGCGCGTGTGACATACGTGTGAGCAGTGTTGTTTTATCTTGAGAGTTGTCATTAATGCTGCAATGTGTTACAGATTTGATGTGTGTGTGGGTCCTAATAAAACATCAACTACTAACTTTAATATCTTTATCCTGCACTTGCGTCTGCGAGAAGCCCTTGAAGCAGCGCATGAGCTCCTTCCACAGCTTCATCATCTTGTCCATGGCTTCGCGCTGTTCCGCGATCTCTTGCTGCAACAAGCCACAGGTCTTAGTAGTTATTCTCCTACGACTCTATAATAAAATAAGAAAATTATTGGAGTTAAAAAAAAATTGTGAGTTCTACTAGAACCAGTAATTCGAAAAGATGTGACATCTACCAACCCGCACTGGGCCCGCGTGGACAAACTTCTTTGTCTAGGACCTAGACGTTTGTCTAGGACCATGACGTTTAAAGTAAGATTGTTTCAGTGTGGGTAAGAAACAGAGCTATATAGGTTGTCTAGCGCCATCTCTAACCCACACTGATTAAAACCATCTTACTTTGAACGTCATGGTAACCCCGAAAATAGTATATTTGCTTATAACAAAAAGAAAAGAAAACCGCAACATCTTTAAAAAAAAATTAAGGAGAGTACAAAACACAATGGCAATGTCATATTTCGAGAAAAGCTAAAACTTTAATGGGCAAATCAAGATGCAAAGCCGAAAATAGTGTGTTTTCATTCACTTCACTATATACCGTACTAGCCCTCTTACATATTCGACAAAGATATACATACCTTGACAACCTTCAGATAGTTACTCTTTCCACTCACGGTGCTCGTCTCTCCGTCGGCCACGCTCATCCCCGAATCTCTCTCCCTCTCAGAGAACCTATCCCTCTCTCTTTCTCTATCTTTGTCTCTGTAGTCGTCCTCTCGTGAGGCCACCGAGTTCCTCTCGCATCTCTCCAAATTTCGCCTCCATCGGCGATCTTTGCTCGCATTATTGCGAGGCCGCGACTCCATAGGCTTGTCATCGTAATACTTCGCAAGCTTCTCATCATAATACTTCCCCACTTCGTCATATCTCTTGTCTCTTTCATCGAAGCGCCTGATTCGGTTCGTGTCGCTTCGTGCGGTTCTGCGGCAGTTCCGCTCGTCCTCGTAACCTTCTCTGTGAACATCGAAGCTCCGGCTAGTCCTCTGCTCATACCTCTTCCTCTCTTCTTCGTAATGTCTCCTCATCTCCCGGTCGAATTCTCGGTAGTCAGGCGGGCGGGTTCTGTACGGGTCGACACAGCTCCTCGTCGGGACGGGCGCTGGAGGGTACTCGGGGAATCGATCGTCGTCCACGTGACGCATCCTCGACCTCGTAATCTCCAGTTTGCTAGGATACTTTATAGGAACGTCCTTCTCACAGTAAGACCTGTCTAGCCCACCACGTTCTACCTCATTAGGTATTAAAATTTTGCTGTTTTCACGGGTTCTAGTTTTTCCTGAGAAGTTCTCCTGGCTTCGGATCCTGGACACGCCAACCTTTTCTCGAGATTGATCGTGGCTTAGCTTAACTGGACGGTCGGTTTCATACGCCTCTGATCTTTTCGCAATGACTTCACATTGTAATGATTTGTGGCTCTGAGTACGAGGCTGTAAAGATTGACAAAATTGAGAGGCCATGATAAAATTGATTGGGTCATTAAAGGACCATCCCTAGAACACAGGAATCCTGTTCTGTGGGATCATCCATGATTATTTATTATGCCCGTGCTAGGAACGTGTCTGGCAATTACCAACTTTGTATTGAAAAGTAGAGACTATGCTCATTAGACCGTTCCGTCGCTACCCAACAAACAAAAACGTAATGTAAGTCTTGACTTATACGACATAAAGTTGGATAGCAGTCTCATAATGATAGTGAGATGGCTACTAGGTCCTTTAGAGGTCTTTAATTTAACTTATTAGTCGTGCGACGAATATGTCACAATAAGCTGGTCTTAGCAACGTTGGCAAGACTAAATTAAACGACGTTATATTACAGTCTTAGCTAAAACGTTTGTACGACAACGCAATAGTCATACTAACGTTATAGTCCATTAAACGTTTCGAACTGACCAAATTAGGTCTTTGAAAAACCTTTATATGATATTTATATAATGTAACAGTTGTATAGACGTTTTTACAGTGATGTTTACATAACGATCACTATCTAGTTTTACAGCGGTCAATCGGAGACTCTTAAATGACTTGGTTGCTTATTTAATACTCAAATATAACCTATATATTACATGATCTCTGTTTAATGTCATGCCCTGACTTTAATCAAACTTTTAGTCGCATTTAAGTCAGGTTTTGACTTTAAAACGTCTAGGCCGCCCTATTTACGGAATGTTTGATTAAATTTACTATGAAAAATGGAAGCAAAAAATTCGTGGAGAAGACTTAAACGTAGTGGAACTTTCAAGAGGAAAGTAAATCGAGATTTCCTTTTATTAAAAAGTACAACGCCAACAACCGTGGCATTAATAACAAATGTTGAAGAAGAAAAGTGTACAATACCACACATGAACAGCAAAAAGGTTCAGTATCAATATTTATTTTTTTCTATAAAAATATTTCACGAAGCACACCTACGAATATCTCTCGCATAGTGCGGGGATTAAGAAATAAAAATGTAGATAGATATTTATTATTTGAAAGACTAACTCAAACTAACATCATTCAGTTTCATTATAATGAGTGCTTTCCCATGGCCAAACCAACCTATTAAGAGCTCTAAAATCTGCTCTCGTGAGAAATTTATCAATATCCAAATATTGAATGATCATATTTTCAGATAAAATTTACTTGAATGTTTTGAAATCTGCACTGCACTTTTACTGTGACCAATATGAAAAGGGTTATAAAATTTATGAGGAACCCTAACACCCTAGCTATCATGGCGTATTGCATGGTCTTGAAATAACCTTAATACGACTTTATGTCTTCACAACGTCGTAAAGAGATAAGTGTGTGACAAAAGCAACATGGCCTACATTTTTAGAAATAAATATATTTTTACTAATAAAAATATAATGGTTTAAACACAAAATTGCGTGTGGGCATGAAAATCTGAAACAAATATACATAGGTATATTATCATAAAACTTTAATACCCAGTCCCACTAAACAGCATGAGAGACAGATACAGTTATTAGCGAGATAAATAAATATAAGTATAAACAAAACTTTTTACAAAAAAAATATAACCGACTTCAATGATAAAAAACACTGAAAAGTATCAAATAACTTTAATTTTGGAAGTCGGTGTTTCTATAATAATTTAGTCTCTTCGTTATTTAACACCGACTTCCAAAATTAAAGTTATTTGATACTTTTCAGTGTTTTTTATCATTGAAGTCGGTTATATTTTTTTTGTAAAAAGTTTTTTTTATTTTACACTTTTTAGTTATGGTACCACCACTAAAAAGTACCCCTCAGTCAAACTTAAATACCTTATAGTCAGAGCGCATCTCATAACGGTTCTAATAATCCCAAACACGGTTAGATTACATTAATTTACCTTTCGGCTTCATCATCAGATCAGTTCGATATATCCTCTCCCCCTCTTCTTTCAAACAGTCATTAGACTAGATGCTGGAGAGGGAAAGAATATATCGAACTGATCTGATGATGAAGCCGAAAGGTAAATCTTTCAATCAGTCATTAGACTAGATGCTGATAATCCCGGCTGTAGCATCAGGCCAGATTTATGTCAACATTGCAATGAACTTAAAATTTAGTCCTGTTTAAAATGAGCCCAAACACGACTACGGTGCTGTAATTTCAAGGTTTGTACTTTTCCTGATGCTCCTGGCTTCAGCATCAGGTCTCTATGTACTTCGGTGTTCTTTATTAGCAGTACGTTTATCCACACATCGAGCCGTTTTCAATGAGCCTAAACTCGATATATCTGCTGTTTGTTGTCGAGGAGTTAGGTACTCTGCAGACTATCCTGACTGCAGCATCAGGTCATGACTTGATGATCATAAGACCAAATGTGGCAAATGCCCTATCAAACATCAAAACAATTTACTAAAACAGTCTTTGCCTGTTCGAGTAACTTCTTACTGTTAAGGAGTTGTACCTTCCATCATCAGCTCAGCTACCTGAGATGGTGACGACCATACGCAAATACACAAGATACTTCATAAAATATGCGAAAATCAACAAGTGAGCCTATAAAATTTGAAGGTTGCCCTCGATTTCTCCAAGATCCCATCATCAGATCCTAATTTGGTGATAATGGGACCACCTCAGAACTATCTACTTTCGAACAAAAAAAGAATTTTGAAAATCCGTCCACATTTGGGGGAGTATTCGACGAACAAACATACAAAAAAAAAAAAAAAACATACAAACAGCCGAACGTAGTACCTCCTCCTTTTTGGGAAGTCGGTAAAAATAACACTCGCCTTTTATTTCCGTGTAATTATTTATTTTGCACTCAAATCTCGAAACAAACTCACTAACAAGAAAAATGAATAAGTCTTACAGGTGTTGTTCCTTGACTCAAATAAAATGTTTTAGTCATTCAAAAACACCTGTATGATGACAATACAACAAACGAGTCGTTGTAAAGTTATGATGCGACTTCTGGGCGACGAAAGTGGTACATCCATAACGTTCATACGACTTTTGAATGACGTTAACGAAGTCAGCTTGTGACTTTTGTATGTCCATTATACGACAATGTTGGTCTTATAACTGGGGCCATTTTCGCGTTTAGTAAACGTTATTATAACGTTAGTGCAACTTAGGTATTACGATCAAGGGTTAATAAGATACGTTTACTAAACTTTTGAACGACGTTAAATTGTTAGTTGGGTAACCTACACCGTGGTCTGCCACGCACAGAGAGTATCGGCATTGGCAAAATACGTACACAGGCCTAACTCGTGTGCGCAGCTGGCCAAACGGTGAGCACGGGTATGATACGCTGTTGATAAGAAAGAAACACGACATGGACTACAATACCCAGTAGGGTCGTGTTTCTTTCCGTGCTTGATCCGTTCCTAGCACGGTCATGATATGGTACGGAGTACTGTGATTTCTTAATTCCTTATAGACTACTACTTACCACTTCAAACTTGTGGTTGTTATGATTGCTCTTATTGTTGTTGATTTGTGCGCAGATCTTCGCGAACGTCTCGATGAGCATGGACTGGTCTATCAGGGCGGCGGCGGGTGGTGGAGGAGGTGGGGGCGGCACTTCTTTTGGTTGACTGAAAAGATTACCAATAGCTCAAGAAATCGAAGACCTTTTTCAGCTCTTCAGCTGCTGTGTAAAGAAAGGTTGATGGAAATGACACATCCAACTATTATTAAAAACGACAGTTTGGATGTATGAAGGTATGCAATTTTGTTACCCTTTCACGTGAAAAACTATTGAATGGATTTTGATAAAACTTGGTACACGGGTAGACTATGTCTTGGAACAGCATATAGATTACTTTTTATCTCGAGAGTATGTTCCCTTGGGATAATTTTCTACTACCTATAATGCTTCAGAAACCGCTGGCAGTAGCTAATACATAATAGTTGTCTGGTCCGGGCTACTGCCCTATGTTTGATTTCGGTTGCGATGCTGGATTTTTTATTTTTGTTCCTATGGCGTCTAAGGTATCGTTATATCTCTTAGATACCGATATTTAGTTTTTATCTTACGTGTCGTGATCCCTGGAGGGTACGTCGTCCCTGTGCCGGTCCCTGTGGTGATGTCGATGCCGAACGCTAGAATGCTCACGGTCATCATCTTCACGACTGCGTCTCTCATCGCGACGTCGCATGTGGCGGTGCCTGGAAAGTAAACCATGAGTAGAATGGGCAGGCACTTGTATAAAAACTATTCTATACTAACTGTTATTTAAAGTTATTGCTCCATTGTAGCTTGCGATATTATTTTCCAGCTACGAGTATTCTCTAAGAAAACACCAATGCAATGTGTAGTATGAATTAGATTGTTTGTTAATCCTATGTACGTGTTTGGATTTCGTTGCTACGGTCATTGCCTCGATCTAGGCTGTTTTCTTAGAGAATAGCACGCCAGGGTTAGTACTGTTCAAAGCGATCCGTTTGACGACCTAAATTGAACTGTTAAAGGGATGGAGCTACATACGGTGTATAGCTCCATCCCTCTTTCTCGCACGCACAACTGACATTTTAACACATGATAGTAAAGCCCCCGTTCATATAACGGCGGGTCCACTGCGCCGTGGTTTCGTGTTTGCTAACAGAATAACATTGTTTGCTAACCGAATAGAGCTGTGGCCTTATAGGTTACCTTTGCCGAGACGAATGGGTAACATGTTTTTGTTAAAAAAATTGGCGCAATTGCCCCACACTATAGGAATTAGTCTTGTATCGCGGGTGTTCATAAACATGTAAACTCACACAAGACCTTCAGACCAGAAACTATTTATAGGCCATACAAATTTTTTTTTTGGGTTTAGTAGTGTCGAAATCCTAGCTGTTACGTGAAACAGATAAATTGTTGAATTGTTACCTCGAACATATTACAAATTAACTCATTAATCCCCAAGAGAACGCCGGCGTTCGCGAATCCATTGTATTTCTATTGTGTCTCTAATTATCTCGATTGAAGAGTTAAATATCCTTACTAATATTATAAAAACGAAAGTGAGTTTGTTTGTTTGTTACGTCTTCACGCCTAAATGGCAAAACCGATTTTGAAATTTGGTACAGAGGTAGTTGGGACCCTAGAGACGGACATAGTTTATTTTTATTTTTTTTTTAATGTGAGAAAAGCGAAGAAAAAGAGGGAAGTCAAGTACAAATATTATTATTAAATTAAAGTATTTTAATAAACGCGGGCGAAGCCGCAGGTAAAAGCTAGTTTAAATATATTGGTACACATTATTATTATCAGAAAACTGTTATTAAATATTATTGTTTAGTTGGTAGTTGTATTGATTTGAGCTCAGTTGAAAAAAAAAACCAATTGTAGGGTAGAAAATACGTGTCTTCCGAAACGCACATTACGCCACCTATCTCCATCCTACTTCCCACGCACACGCTGACTGGTGCTTGCTCTGTCATCGTCGTTCGGGAAGTTCTTTATGAAGACACCTCTTCATTCTTATTAAAAACTTCGCTATGTGTGTCACGCCTCCGAATTGGTGCTTCTTGAATCCACAAGCGAACGTTCGCGCTTCTATTGTCTTATTATTATATCTCTATTTGACGGTATTTGAAGAGATAATTCTTATATATTTCAATTTGTGAACTGATACGAGTGAGCAGGGCAGTTGTTAAAAACTTTATTAGGAGTGCGTTTGCAAGTGCGTGGAGACAGTTCGAGTGCGCGGTTCCGGACTGATCAAGCCTTTACTTCGACGGACGAAACCAGGTCAGTGTGCTTTCCTAGCCCAATTTTCCTAATGTAGCCCAAAACCTCTGCTTTCGTCGCCCATAAGTCGCATTTTGCAAGGTATTCGTATAGTTACGCATGTTTACACAGCATCAATTTAGTCCCCTTTTAAACATTTTTATTCAAACCAGCCTAATCCCTGCGCCTAGGGGTATCCGTATTTAATATATACTAGCTTTTGCCCGCGGCTTCGCTCGCGATAAATTTGAGGTAACACGGTTCCCCTTTCGGTTTTTTTTTTGCCGACATCTTCAACAAATATTGTACACAGAAATAAATACAAAAACTTAACAAATTATATACTAAAACCTTCCTCGAGGATCACGCTATCGGTGATTAAGTATGGCGCCTCGAAAATCGGTGCAGTTTATCGCGAACAGACAGACAGACAGACAGTCGCGGCGGAGGACTTTGTTTTATAATATGTATTGATATTGTTGTAAGTAGGTATATACATTTATATTTCCACCTAAAATTAAAGTGGTAGGCGCCATCCATATTTGTTAAGTGCGGGAATCGAACCCATGCCACGCAGCGTAACTACTGTGCTAACTGTGCCCACACTGGTCGTGTTCTATGTTCATTAAAATAAAATATGATTTGATTTAGGACCGTAACAACCAGTCTACTTTCTAATTCATTAAGCACCAAGCGAACGCCGGCGTTCGCGCTGTCATTGTCTTACTATTGTGTCTCTAACTGACGTGATAATATTCAGGAGGCTAATTTGTTCAATGCAATTACACTTAGGTATTTTAGTAACCTTAAAGCTAGAACTACATAAGACCGACAGACACGTCTAACACACCGGTCCTAGACAAGAGGCATTTGCTTCGTGACGATTTGAAACGCCACGTGGCGTCGCGTGGCGTGGAGTCTTCCTTTTAAAATGTATAGAGACCGACGCGCCTAGATCACACGTGTGTGCAGTGTTGTTCTATATGAGCAGTGACGTAACTAGATTTTCCGATGCGAGCTTCTATAACTGCAACGCTCGAAGTTTGAATCATGTTACCTAACCCCCAAATTCTTTTTCATTACTCATACTCTGAAAGTAGGTCTGAAGTTGCCTGAGGAGCGGGCTGAAAAGTAAAATACTTTTCGTCCCTAGGGAGTTTTACTTTCAGCTAACAGCTGTCAAATTATTAAAAAAAAAACTAGGTCTATCTTCTTGTATTCGTAATGAAAAGCACAATGCTTACCTCGGGGTTAAAGTTACTTATTTAGTCCCTCGAATTAGCGACCTCGCTACGCTCGGCCGCCAACTCCTTCTCGGGACGAAATAAGTAACTTTCACCCCTAGTGTAACAATATAGGTACTATTTCAATACACTTGCTCATAAAGGGGCTCTTATTGCACTGCACTTAGGTACATAATGGCACTTGTTACCAAACTGATATTTTGATTACCATTGCGCACTAGTGCTATAATGTGGTTAAAACCTTATTGTTCAACCTCTCCACCGTGTTAATTTTATGACATTTATCGTATCAGGATGGGCGCAGGTTGTCCCCCACGAACAAAAGAAAAACAAAATTAGGCACGCATATGACAACAGTTTTTTACCGCCACTAAAGTTTACTAGTTTTACAGTTATTTTATTCACAAGTGTATTGAAAAACGTCGTATGATACACGTGAGTAATTAATGATTACCATTCTCGGCTCTCTTAAGACCCTCGCCATGGCTCGGGTCTAAATACCGCCTCAACGGTAATCACTAACATTACACACTTATATCATAATGTACTATTACCAGTACAAGTACGAGCGAAGCGTGCTCTAAAATTTTAACACCCTGTCTAGGATAGATAATACGATAAATAATAGTTAGGTATAGCATATACATCATGTCCCAAAATTCAACGATAAGCTAACACCGGAGGATAGACCCGTCCATGACCACTCGGGGAAAAAAAATATAACATTCTCAATTTAAAAAAATATATAACCCAACATTACGACGAAGGGAGTTCTTACGTGAAACGACAACTACAATTCAAGGAATTTGGTTCTTGTTTTGAACTAGTATGAATATTATTTTTGTGTGGCTAGTTTTAATAGAGAAAATAGCGTTTTTTTTTTTGTAGCGGCATTTATTTTGCGGCCCATGTGCGGGGATACTAAGATGTAATTTATAAGCATTCCAAAAACAATAAGATATAATCACTCACTTCTTCTTGTCCCTTTTGATGGCTTCCTCCAGAAAAGCGTAAATAAACGAATCCTGATCTTGTGGTATGGACTCACCGGCAGCCTCCTAAACCAAATATTACAATTTTAGGTAAATAACATTAGATAAAGGTTGTTTTTTATTACTCGGATATTTTTTTAATCGTGTGTTCCGGGGGTTCACGCAGTAGTAATACTCAGGCGTTTCTTCAGACTGAATCCGATGCAAACCTCCCGAACATACCAAGTCCTATGATGACCTGCTTCATGCGGAAGGTAAGGAGGCCATGACAACTCCTCCAGCCGGGAGGACTTCAGTTAATAAGCTATAAATCCATCCTTATTCAACCATTATTAACATTCATAATAATAACCTGTCGGCGTGGTGACACAGAGCGTGGGGTTGAAACCAAACCAGCTTTCAAAGCCAAAGAGACGCCTTCTCTCCTGTAATGTCACAATATAATTATAAGCTAGGCTAAGCCAATGTTACTACTCGTAGGTTAACAATTTGATTGCTAATTAGTGTGAAGAATATTGGCAATCAGATCAGCGGTCCCCCAATCTTTGTACGACTATTATACTTATAATCTAACACAGGCTGCGTTAATTCATTAAAACTCAAGAGAACGCCGGAGCGCTGAAGTTTCTCTCTCTCATTGTCTCTCTATTTACGGTATTCGATAGGTTAAATCCTTCTAACGTCCCGTTCTGGGTGGAGCGAGGACTGTCAGACAAGACTAAAATCCACTGATGTGTCTTCAGTTGCCCTTTGCATCCCAGGGCCGCGCTGAGTCTTTCAAACAATCCCACAGCCCTGGGAGGCATTGCCTCTAACGGGTCCCTCAATCACATAACACCTCTTTAGTTCATTAAACCCCAAACGAACGGCGTTCTCGCTGTCATTGTCTTTCTATTGTGTCTCTAATTGATGGTATTTGAAGCGCCAGAAAAAGCATGCGTCGACCTGGTCCTTGTCTTTTGAACGGCGAGCTATGATCCTAGTGCTAAAATCGGTTCCCATATTATATTGTTTCAGCATAGGTACTTGGGGCGTTAGCTAAACCGTTTATTTTTTTAAGTAATGGATATGATCCTTCAAACTGCTCCTCCATCAGCTTATTGCATCAAGATGCCTAGCACCCCACCTCTGTGTATTGTTAGAGCACATCCCTGGGCTGCCTGGGGGACAATTCATCATCATCATAATTTCAGCCGATATACGTCCACTGTTGGACATAGGCCTCCCCCAAGTGTCGCCACAACGAACGGTCCCTGTTGGGATAATTTATACTAACAGCTAAAGTCATAACTTGTCAATTAGTTACAAATCAATTTTGCAGCGTTTTCTGAAACTTCGCCTAGTAAACAAGCCAAAGCCATCTTAAGGCCTTTACAATAAGACTCAGATAAGACCAGTATTAGCAAGAATAAAGCTAGAACTACATTCGACCGACGCTCACGTGGACCACGCTTATCTAGTGTAGCTCTACAAGCCTAGTTTTCATATAAAATGTATGGAGACCGACACGCCCAGATCGGTAATGTAGTTCTGCTGTTCTACCTTATAAACATTGATATAAATATGTAATAATGACATACGTCGACCGGCGGTGGCGTCGCGGTGAGCGCGCATGCCTATGCGTCTCGATCGGAGACTGCGATGCTGAAGGACTGCTGTCTCGGCCCCTAAGGATATTGTAAACATAGTTAGGTAAGCCAAAAGATAACCTGTCAATGTAGTAATTATATCGTTTACAAAACTAGCCGCATTTACAATACGCTAAGCCAGGTATAAACTGTTGTAACACTTGTAACGCAACATGCAATGTAACAGAATTCAGACAGCGGAGCCGCCTTACACTACGCGCTCGAATAGAGCTTTTTTTTCAACTAGATACAGCACGCCCGACGGATCTTGGCGAGCCAGAACATAGGCTCTGCGCATCTTTCTCTCTCTCTCACGTTGTTTGCCATAAACGTCAGGCGTCTTGTATTTGAGTAGATACAGTATGCTCGGTTCGTGCGCGCGCTGCGTCCACACTTTGCAATGCTCCTTTCGTGTTGCATGTTACGTTACAGCACCCGCGGGGCTTTACGGTAAAATATTCATAAAATTATAAAGTGAAAACTTGCTTATCCATTTGCCTGAACTAGGTTGCACTGTGCTTCAGGCTCAAAAGTGCTCCGAAAATTAACAATAATTTTACAAGGAGTGTGACTAAACACCGCGTCTCAGACATCCAACGTATACTTGTGGATGAATATAGAAATCTGAATCAAAGTCATGATCGGAGTGATGGAATTTTTCATCGATGTTTTCCTTTAAAAAATATCTGTAGGTACATACCTACTTGTTTAGTAAAAGTATATAAAATCGTTATTCTAATCACCCCGACTACTCCGTCAAAAATACAGGCAGAAGAGTATCACCCTGACATTTGTAACTAAAAAAAAAGAATATAATAAATAAATAAAAAGAATTATTCCCTTTTTTCATCTCAACATCAGAGCTCAGCTGAGCAGATAGCTACTTTTAGTTTTATTTACATATCTAGTGTTTTTAACACAAAAAGTGAGTTATTTTTTAACAAAAAATGTCATTGTGGTTGATTAAAATAATCGACTTTATACAGTTTAGGATAATAAAAAATTATAGAAAAACGCCGAAGAAAAATTCCATCACACATTGGGGTCCAGAGTTTTTTTATTCTTAAGACTCCATAAAGTAAGATTTTTCTCCGTAATTTTTCATTACCAGCCATAAGACATTTCAAATTAACCCCGTGGCTCTTTGTAACTTACCTAAGTCCACCAAAATACCGCGTAAACCTACCATAGTTTCAAACGCACTTAGGTTTTTTTTCTGTATCCATTCAGAATAATTTTATACATACATCCTTTTTGTAATGTTGGAGTCATGCTGTCCATTTAAATTCTGCACAGTGGCTGTCTCTTGTAAACTAGCTTTCACAGAGGGCACGCGGCAGACACCTGGGCAACCCTAATTCAAGTAATATAACATTAATTGAGTATGTAAGAAGTAGATATTTTGAATCTAATTAGACCAAACTTTCTGCTGGTAATTAATAGTACATTGTTACCCTAGGGGTGAAAGTAACTTATTTCGCCCCAAGAAGGAGTTGGATTTGAGGGACTTAATAAGTTACTTTGACCCCGAGGTAAACACTGTGCATTACGAATATATATTTCGGCACACTAATCAATGGGGATCATCCAACGGGGAAAAGTGGAATAAGCCTAATTTACGGCCGAAATATCTTAACCGCTAAGAACTTCGAACAATTGGCTGCGGAGTAAATCTTTTTCAATACCTACACTTATTTGAAAACCTGCTTCTATCCCAACCACTTTTAGACGTGTAATTTACCGCTTTTTTTTCGCACTAATGCGGAAAAGTGCGCGCGCTCATCCCAGCCACAATTGATTGTATTTATCGTATCAAGCTGGACGCTAAGCGACCCACAATGCGTCGCCGATCAACCCCCGTTTATTTATTTCTTAGTAAGTGTACCTATTGAAAAACGTCGTTAGATACACGTAGAGGTCATTGCAGCACTTGGCTCCATAACAGCCTCGCCTGCAGCTCGAGCGCATTCTACCTCTTTCTCCCCTTGAATGCGTTTTTTTTTTAGTATGCGCGATAGTTTTTAACACAAAGTTCAGAATGGCTAACCTATTTGGACCGTACTGTATACAGAATACTTACGCTAGTAGAATCTGTTAGAACAGAGTTAGAATCATCGAGCCCTTCACGCTTTTTCTTACTCCTGTTGCGTTTTGTCGCGTCGAATACTTTGAACAATTTTTTGCTATCGCTCGGCTGACACTCCATCGTAAATAGTCAAATGGATCTCTCGACATTGGAGATCAATATTCCTTAACTAATTTACTTCTATTATTCTCATCACTGTATTAATTATGTTGTTTTAGAATATTTTCCGAAAGAAATAAGAATTTTAAACGAATATATGAACCAAAAATAAACGGACAAACTGAGGGATGACAACTATGTATGTAAAGTTGAATTAAGAATTCTGTACTCTGTGTCAGATTCTTGACTGCCAGAGCTACATGATGTCGAACTCATTGGCGCCATAAGTAAGGGCCTGCGCTCACTTTTGAAACAAGACAAGACCGTTTTGTATACGACTCGGGACGCTAGGGCTGTTGATAAAATATAATTTCGAAATATCGATATTTTTTTTAATTTATTTTATCGGCTTTGTCATAAAAAAAAAAGACGTGTGGCACTCGGAGACTGCCGCGGTAAAGCTATTGCATAGCATTTTTTATCAACTTATTTGTGATTGAAGTTGACAAGTTGCCATGACAACCATTTAGTGGGGGTGTTAGGTTTTTTTCGTTACGGAATTTCTGGATTCGGTCTCCACGCTCAAGGCCCGCGATAGAAGTTATGCAATAGCTTAAAACAATCGTAAGTTGGCTCAAAAATAATTTACCCAATTTATAATTCATGATATTTATCAAATTAAATTATAAATGTATGAAAATGTAGCATTCTCAGTTCTCATTCTTCAATTTTTATAAAACATTTATGCGTATCTATATTTCTCAAGAGAGAGGTTTAAAAAAACAATGTTTATATGTTCAACAGTTTAAGCACTGCGATAATATCGTTATTTTATCAACAGCCCTAGCGCCCCGTGTCGTACTTAGACAAAACAGTTTTGCCCAAGACGTCTTGTCTCAAGTGAGCGCAGGCCCTAAGAATATGGCGGCGACCATGCCACGAGGGTAGAAACCTGAGTCTCTACCATGAGCTCTAAACGCGATACATTTGACAACTTAAAAGAAACTATAAAGGGATGGAGCCATACAACCTTACTTTTAGTAAAATTATGCGAAACCTGAAACATGCGCCTATTACGCGCCTATACACGGGGTCACTAATATGCCTTTAGATCATACGAATGTTTGCACGCATGTGAAGGGCTGTCAGAAATTCATTCGCAAACTTAGCAGATGTGCATATGGGTTCGCATACTCAATTTGCGAAACTGCTTGCACTTCGTCCTACACTTGTTTACGAATGTCTCTTCTTTTTCAGATTTCTTTTGGGGATCTCATATAGTTGGCTCGTTCTGTAGGAGTCAAAGAACTCCATCACTTTGGTTTTATTCCAATCCATAATCTACTTTTTTTTTTACTAATACTATACAGTAGCCAGTCACAAACTATGAACAATGACAAAACGTCCGTTAGCGTCGCAATCGTGTGCGCACGAATGTGTGGGAGATTACGCAAAGCTTCGAGGTTCGCGCGCTTTGATGCCCTTAAAAAACCCTTCGCGCCCTTAAAAAACCGACACAGCTTGGAAAACCGCGAATGCAGCGAAAATTGCACAATCATTTGCAAATGTCGTCCTACACTTGCGGGTTCGAGTATTCGTGCGAATGCGAGTGACCTACCTTACGTAAGCCATGGCAGACGTTTGCCCATAGCATTACGGCCTCATACGGATACGGAGGGCCTCGCTCATGATTGTAAAATGCTTTATCCTACCAGTGTGATGCTATAATTTTGCCTGGGTTATTTTGGTTCTCGTTTCTTATAAATGGTAATATAAAAAAAGTTAACTTCTGCTAAAATTTTTGGAGCTCGCTTCAGGCTTGCAATCTTGTGATGCTCTGTGATATATTGTCCATATAAAACCTAAAAAAGTATAAAAACCAGCATCGCGGTATCAGAGATTTCTATGATTATTACATTATACAACGTCCGAAATCAACTATCGGACAGTTCCCCGGACCAATCACACAGCACTCGTCTGGTCGGCAGATCCTCCCCTTTTCAAGGAGGTTTTGCGTGTCTTCACACCCAGCTTCGCATATTTCTAAAATGTAATGTGAGTACCCTGTTTGCTTGGAAATTACAGAAATCTTATTGTATATACTTTTTTTCAAGGGGTTTAGCTTTAATTTTACAAATGAAAACTAACAAAATTATTTTTTTAAGAATGTTATGATTTTGATGGTCATAATTTTTATCTTTGCCTGAATTAAATTTAATTTGATAATAAGGTATACAAAATTATAAAATGCCAATTCATGAAAAAAAAATAAAATTCAGATTCAATTTCAATATATTATAGATTATTGTAATTCACATTAAACTTAATTAAACTTATAGCCCACATAAGCTCCTCACACTCTCCACTACGTTTTCTCTTATAGACAAAGGCGCTAAAGGTACTCGGTATAAAATCTCCATCATAAAACCAATAAACAGATTCAAGTCCCATTTTATTATAAAAATCAAAATTACGTGTTATAATACATCTTTTTCACAATCGAACAATAGAAATCGATTATAGCACATTGACATTCTTGTTGTAAATAAATCATCATGGACATAAATAACAAAATTGGATCGTACAGCCTAACACGTGAGACACCGTAACACTGAGGTCGGAGTGGTGACAGTCACTTGGTCCAGCGCCGCGCCTTGTCCGTATCACTATATGTACACTACCCCTGGGTAGTCGGCGCGGCGGCCTCGCACTCACTCCACTACTCCCTGTCCGCGTCCGCGCGCGCCTGGCTGCAGTGGAACAGCACGTCCGCCAGCTCGTGCGCCACCTTCTGGTCCAGGATCTGCGACATGACCAGCGACAGCAGGCGCCGCTCGTGGCGCCGGATGAGCGGCCGGTTCTCGGGGTGCTCGGCCAGGCGCAGCAGCGTGGCGGCGGCGCGGCGCAGCATGTCCAGCGACGTGCCCATGGCGTCCGGGTTGTCGCGCAGCGCCGCCACGCCGTGCTGGTTGGCCACGCCCAGCGCCGTCTGCTCGGCGCGCTCGATGAACGCCACCAGCTGCGCCACGGCCGGCGCGTGCAGCGCCACCTCGCGCGCCGCCGCGCCGCCCGCGCCCGCCAGGTAGTGCAGCAGGTTCACGGCGAACTCGCGCACCACGGGCCGCTCGGGCCGGCACAGGTCCCGCGCCAGCCCCGCGCACAGCGCCGCGATGCGGCCGCGCGGCGGCGTGGCCAGCACCAGGTCCACGTTGGCGTCCGTCACGCACAGCTTGCACAGCGCCTCCAGCGCCAGGCGCCGCGGCGACAGCGGCGACGCCGCGCCCGCCGCCGCCGGCGCGTCGCCCGCCACCGCGGCCGGGCACACGGCCCAGTGCAGCAGCCCGTCCAGCAGCGGCCGCGCCACGGCCTCGGGCTGCCCCGCCAGCTCCACGCCGCCCGCGATGTTGGCGCAGCACACGAGCGCGTCCTCGCGCAGCTGCGCCAGCGCGTCCCACCACCACTCGGCGCCGCCGCGCAACGACGAGCAGCACGCCGCCTGGTCGTGCTCGTCGCGCGCGGCCCGCTCGTAGGCGCGCGCGCGGGCGGCGCGCGGCGCGTGCTCGTGGTGTAGCAGCAGCAACTTGCCGGCCAGCGCCAGGAAGGCGCCGGAGCGGCTGAACTCGGCCTCGTTGCCGGGCACGAAGGTGAGGCCGCGCAGGATGTTGGAGAGCGCGATACAGCGGCGCGCCAGCGCGTCGCGCGTGTCGTCCACGAGGTTGAGGCTGGGCTCGTCGCGCGTGTAGCACTCGTCCTCGTAGTCGGCCAGGCGGCGGCGCCGCAGCACGCCGGCGGGGTCGCGCACGGCCAGCGCGGCGGCGCGCGGCTCCAGCTCCATGGGCTCGGGCGCGAGGTTGTCGCCCGAGGCCGGCGAGGGGGAGCGCGCGCGCGGCGAGGGCGGCGGCGAGGGCGCGCGCGTGCCGGGCATGACGCGCACGAAGGGCAGGTGCAGGAACTCGGCGCGGAACACGGGCAGCACGTGCGCGGCGCCGCCCGTGTCGCCGCCCGTGTGCCAGGGCTCCAGCACGTCGTGGTGCGCGTGCTCGTGCTCGTCGTCCTCGTCGGGCGCGAACAGCTCGTCGTCCTGCTTGTACACGACGGGATGCCGCCGCCGCGACTCCATTGTGTAGTTCTCTCCGTTGAGGACTCGCACTCGGTCACTCGGGTCGGGCGGCTCGCGCGGTTCTCTCGTTGTTTTCGCGCTCTTGATCACTGGCTCGGGACTTGATGGCGGCGCATACCATGGTCCGTCTTCGTTCGATGGTGAATCGAACACGTCACTTAAACTTTTATGGAAGTGTTCAAGTAATAAGTCAAGCAGGCCGGGCATATGCTGGAGGCCAAAGTATCCTATGCAGTTATCGTCAAAGAGGAGGATGTTGAGGATATCGAGCGCCCAGCACGTCTCGGCTAGCAGTCCAGACTTGAGCGCCATCATGATCCGCCACGCGTCGACAGGCGCGACGTCTGCCTTGGTAAGTCTTCTCCGCTTCTCGCCCGTCGGCACGGCCGCCTCCACGCACTCGGCAGGGAATGTTAGCTCCCGTTTTAATTGTCCAGGAGCAGTCATAGCTGGTGCCGTACCCTTTAAAAATATGGAATGCGTTAGATTATCGATCAACTAAATCATGTAAGAAAAGTATTAAGGGCAATAAGAAATGTAATAACTTACCGGTGAGGGCGCGGTGGAGTTGTAGGGGTCTTGCGTCGGCGGCCGTGGTGCACCTGCCCACGCGGGAGGACCTCCGCTCGGCTGAAATACGTACATATTATTGATTAGTTTCGAGCCTATTGCTTAGATACACACAAAATATATATTGACTGACTGAGCATTACGACTTTCAGGGTTTCAAATTTTAGAATAAATTGGGCTGTTTAATTTGTTGTTTTATTTAACTACAAAAGATGTTTAATAAGTATTAGCGTCAGAAATAAACGTACTGTATTGGAGTAAGGCGGATGCGTCCAGTTGGGTGGCTGCGGCGCGCCGGGCTGCGGCCGCCACGGAGCGGCGGGGGCGGGCGGCGCGGGGGCCCGCGGGAACTGGCCGCCCCACGCGCCGCCGAACCGAGCGCCCGCGCCGGGCCCCGGGGCCCCCGCCGCGCCGCCCGGGGGCCCGCCCGCGGCGCCCTGGCCGCCGGCGCCTCCGTAGGCGGGCTCTCCTTTCGCGAAGTCTGGGTGTCTCCGGGGCGCGCCGGCGACCGCGGGGGCGCCTGCGAGTGCCTTACCGCCGCCATACTGTGGACACGCAGCGACACGTATGAGCGCAAGTCATTGTTTCGTCCGAACCTCGCTCTCCTTCGTCCATGGGCGTCGGAATCGAGACGACACAACCGAAATAGCCTTGTTGGGACCTGATGAACTTCTTAGTACTGTCTCATAATCCGAAACTCCAGAAATCAGGAGATATGTGCGAACCGTCAGTTTTTAGTGTTGTGATAAATTAAAATTGCTAAATTTATGGAATGCTTATAGTAAAAATTTAGTTAAAAAACCAAGTTTATTTTGAAAAAATTTTTCTCAAGAAAAGAATTTTATAAAATATTTGAAAAATAAAGGACGGTTCGAACTACAACGAGGTGGTATTCGTTACAGAAAGCAACATTAAAATAACTTTGTTACACTGGCCGTGCACCCAAATGTGTTCGCTTTAGGATGATTATTTTGTACTAAAACCAATCGAAGGGATCAAGAGATAAAGTAGAAACTCGTAAACAATGAACTGGGCGCTAAACATACACTGATGCATTCGATTGATTCGTGTCGCTGTAAAAAACAAAGCTACGATTCCGTTAACTTACAGCTAAGCTTACATGATTTGTGAGAATTGAATGCATGCACATGATTTAGTGACCAAAATCGTTCATATAAAGCCACCACCACACACTCTAAACCTTTACTTCCATGGTTTGATTATTTTTGTTAAATTTTGAAGGAGCTAGTGGACGAGTTTTTGTTGGGCCATCGCTCAGCCAAACGACCGGCGACGACGAGAATCCGAAAAGCCAATTAATCACACCGCAAGCCAAAAATTTTGTTAAACAAAAATAGAAGAAAAAATTAACAGTGATAGCTTAAAATTTTGTCAAACGAGTGGTATTATTTGAAAAAAAAAATGAAGCCAAAACCACGAATGAGATTTGCCCCTTACACGATAATCGTTTTGTAAATTTTCTCCCAAACAAAGAACTATGGCCCCCAAGTGGATAGCTAGTGAACAGAATCTTATTTAATTGCTAACTAGACAAATTGAATCAGTGAAAACTACCTGGTGCAAATATCAAATTAAAGTTTATTGCAATAATGATGGGCAATGAAAATAAAACCTGCTGTATTATCGTGATAAGTTTGTTCGCTCAATCACAGCCAATTTTTGATTTTGATTGGACTTCAACCTTTGAAAATGCATCGTAATAATAATTTTGATGTTTCCGTTTTTACACACGATAGTAATTCAAAACCGTGTGCAAACGAGAATCGTGTCATGGGGCGCCGTGCGGGTGAAAATGAGACCGTATCGCCAATCGATGGGAAGCGGTGTTGAGTGCGTGGTACAAACGGGGCGTCCGTACGTAGGGCCTGGGCGTCGGCGACAGCGGCGCCACCAGCTGCCGCGCGAGCTGCGAGTTCAATAAGTTACTGACGGACTGCGCGCCGCCCGACATCTACACACCAGACAGAACCGTCACTCGAAACGTCGACACACTCACAGAGACGTCACTCGCCAACACATTACGCTTTACATTAAAGACTTATAACGCTAGTATGTCTACCTTAGGTGCACCGTACATATAAAGATCGTTTCAAACGTAATAGCGGCTCTGAAGTTCGCTTTTTCGCTACGTATTACCCCACCCCTGCTGTCATATAAATTTGCTGATGCAAAGCGACTCATCTCGTGTTCCAAGCCGCCATTATATTTGAATATATCCGTACCTAAGGGTCGAGTCGGCGTCGAGGCGAAAGAGAGAGAGAGAGAGAATCCGCTGCCATGGTACAGCTTGCATGGTAAATCTCGCCACGATGCCGATCCGACTTAGCAGCAAACGCGCTTACATACGTCTGTATACGTCTTAATTGCATACTAAGTCTGCAGATACATAATTTGGTATGTACTGTTTAAACTTTTCGGACACAAAATGATTTGCATCTATAGATACTCTTAGCTGTTCATTCACTAAACAATTTATCACCAAATTTTTTATAAGAGTAACAGACCCTAATTGGAAATATTATGAGCCCAGAATATGGTTCGAAACTTTTTCTCAAGCAACTATTACCTGGCGATAAATTGTCTAGTACGGCTTCCAATATGCCACTGATTTTTGACCATTTTCTCAGACCGTTACCAAAGATCACGGTGTCACATTTCATTATTAGATAATATTAGGCGATAAATTTTGAATCCTTAACAATATATTGGTACTTTGAGTAATATAATTTAAGACTTATCTTTTGTTAGTTATTCTATCAACAATAAAAATCTAAACGCACTAAGGATGTTGTTCACTGTTTTATACTTAAAAGTTTTACAAGTATTTTTTTTTACATTTCTTAGCAAGTAAACTTTAAAACAGAACATCAACCAACTAGTGCAATATATAAGCATTATTTAAATTTACTTGACTATAGTATCGAACTCCTTACATGCTAGGCATGCAAGCCAATGTTTACACTGGCTATGAATGGATGCTAACATTCCAGACTAAATTTCGTTCAAGAAAAATTATTATATCTTCTAGTAATTCTAACTTTAACTACCTTGAAACGGCTAGATTATAATTTAAATAGAAGAAGAACTAACGCTAACTATCCTTAAACAGGTTATTTTAATCAAATAAACAATCAATTAATTATCTTCTAAACTTATGATTCATGCTACATATAATAAATTGAGGCAACTTTTTTATCTATGACACTAGGTACTATTTTAGTTTATTTTATTTTGGAAAGTTGCGTCGATTTAAAATCTAGCCTGGAAGCACTGCCGCTAATACAAAAAACATTATCGTGTGTTCATTTCACGTTTGTCTTATGTATTTTTCACTGTACTAATGCTTCCAGACTATAGTCGTGTCCTAACCAAAGTGATCAATGATTTATGTTCGTTTTCTAGACGCTGACAGAAGATGCCTCTTTCATGTGAACACAACGGTGATATATTCGCGCGAACAAGCGCTTTGGTTAAGTCACGGGATATAAGGAACCTCAACTAAGCATAGTTGAAACAAAGACAAATATGAATATTGTTATGTAGTAGTAGTTACCTCATGCGGCGGCTGCTGCGGCGAGATGGGCGGATGAGGCGGATGCTGCGGGTGCTGCGGATGCTGCGGGTGCTGCGGGTGCGGCGGGTGCGGGTGCTGCGGGTGCTGCGGGTGCGGCGCGCGGTAGTAGTCGGGGTAGGGCTGCGCGGGCGGCGGCGTGGCGGGCGCGGGCGCGGCGCCGCGGTAGGCGCCGCCGTAGCCGTACTGCTGGTAGTCGCCGCCCGGCCCGCCCGGACCGCCCGGCCCGCCCGGCCCGCCCACCGACCCCACTGACCCGCCTCGGTACCCTCTGCTGGGGAACACACACACAACTTAGCAATGACAACCAATCCACTTAACAATTTGCTAACTAAATTAGGGTCAGCTTGCGGTCAAATTGGATGCAGTTGGATACCAATATTTTAGATGGACCCACTGCCTATCTGACTAAACCTTTAAATATCTACACATGACAGCCGGGAATAACGGCTTAACATGCCTTCTGAAGCACGGAGGAGTCTCAGGGTGTCAAAATTGTCACCCATCCACAAATCGACCTCCGCAAACGTTGCTTTAAAACTTGGGATCAACCCGTGCGGTTGTTATTACTATTACCTAGTTAAGACAACACTAAGATTATGTCGTTTGTCAATCATACATTACAGGAGCTAAATAGTATTTATGAATGAGGCTAACAGCGTACATTAATTCTACCCAATTTATTCTAACACCGTAACTTTTGTGATGCAAATTGTAAATATAACTTGGTTATAAACAAACAAGGTTTCAAAAACGCCATGCTATCGAACGAGTGTAAACCAGGTCAAGTTGATTTTAATCTACGGAAACCGACTCAAACAATACGAGTATAAATTGTAAGCGGCATAATATTTAAATTAAATCATGACTATTTTTTTTTAATTTAATCTTTCTGCAATTAAAGATACAAAGGCTGACTTAATGACTTAGGCATTCTCTATCATTAGACCTAGGGTAGTGGATAGACATATAAACAAACTTTAAGATACAACAGACCTTTTCCTCACGGGACCCATGGCAATAATACACTACAATCAAACAATCATTACATCACGATTCGAATTTCGCACACACACACGTCCGCACTCAACTCTTTACAATTTGCAACTAAACATGGGCCTTCCCCGATTGGCCGGTTTTGCTACGAACAATTGGAATGCTAGGAATTCCCCGAGATAAAATCCAAGCGATATCCATTGCAATAATGAATGATAAATAATAATCAGTATGCTACGCTACGTGTACTGGGAAAGATTGAATAATGCGGAAACGACAGACGAATTCGTAAAAGATTTTTTAAGTGTTTGTTTCTCTTGTGTATATTATGTCACCGGAAAATTGCAAACGTTGTAAGATTGTAAAATATCGCGATTTTTTTTTCTAAATGTGACAAGTTATGTTGGAAACTAATGAATTTAGATGCGATTTATTATACAAATAAAACGATTTTTTCATAATATATCTGGAGATTATAAATCTAATAAAGAATCATATTGAGTCTCATTTTTCCAGTGCTTTTGCCCCCGGCTTCGCTCGCGTTAAATTCGGGGTAACACGGTTTCCCTGGGAAGTGGGGGGTGGGGTTAGAAAGAGACAAAAAGTAGCCTATGTCACTCTTCAACTATCTCCACTTAAAAAATCACGTCAATTCGTCGCTCCGTTTTGCCGTGAGAGATGGACAGACACACACACTTTCCCATTTATAATATTAGTATGGATAACGATGTAGAGGTAAAAACCTATATTAACTTGCTTAGGGTATTTTACACATTACAATATTCTGTATTTCATGAGCTCACCTGTCGCCATCGGGACCATAAGGAGGGTAAACAGGCCTATTCGGCTGGTAAGGAGATCCATATTCATACCCGTAACCTTGTTGGTAACCTGTGAATCGAATTAGACAATTATACAAATATTTTCTAAGTAAAATATAAACACATATAATGCCCAAAAGGACGTAAATATAAATAGCACATCGGAGTTTTAGAATAAGTCCATTTTTGCCTCTTTCGAGTGATCTAGGGTTGCCAACTTTTGAAAGAATCCATTTGATTGTTTCAAAGGTTACTTGAAAGAGCCAACCCGGGTGTTCTATCATAGCTGGGTTACTATATTTATTCAAGAAACAAATATTTCTAAGACTTATTTTTTATTTATTTTTCTCACGGGTGGCATCTATGTATTGTTTTTGAATACATAATCACAAGAGGCTTTATATGGAATTCAAACTCGAGTGGAGTGTGGCTAGCAGAACAGACACACGCATCGCAGGAGTGAAAAATGTCTTTAGGATCGATTTATTTCTTGTTAATAAAAATAATTTTTATTATCCAATAAAACTCGGGATAATGAATAATATTCCAGTCTTCATAGTATTCCAGGAGTGTTGGCAACCCTAACTAAGACGAGCACAAAGAATAGAATAAACTTTAGTATAACTTGTCGAAATAATAACAAAACTTTTGTTTTTTAATCAATGGTCTTTCTAAATCTCGATGTGAATTATATATTGACGGGACAAATACTTTAAATATTTCAATTTAAAATGTACATGCACATAAAAGCAATTATATACATATTATTATGATAAAATCATGCAGACTTTCAATATAACAGGACACACATAACAACACTAAATAAATAAATGGTTTTTGTATATGCAAAATTATATAAATATGGCCATAAACAAGCTAAATTTACATAGTATAGGGAAATAAGAACACACAGACAAGACACTGATTCAAAAATGTACAAAGGATCACTTGATACCGTCAATAAATCTCTTTTTCTTAGTCTGGATATCCGAAATGTTTGCAACATCAATTAAATATTTTATTTTTGACGAACTAATTAATGACTTTATGTAGAGTACACTAAGGCGCAGGCCACAGATAAATGGCGTCGGGCGAGGGCACAGCGCGGGCGGCTTCCTGTTCCATTCAAATTCTATACAAAGTGCAATTTAGGATACACGGTCTGTCGTGGCTAAAATGCGCTTTATTTGGCCTAAATTGCGCTTTATTTCTACGCATTTAGTATAAAATTTAAATGGAACAGAAAGCCGCCCGCGCCGAATCCTCGCCCGACGCCATTTACGTGTGGCCTGCGCCTAAAGATGCATTTTTATTGAATTACCCAAAATATGCATTTATTTACAGACAAGAAAGATGAATGATTACATTAATATGGGTTATTTCGATGTTATTACCGGTATCATGCGAATGGACAAGGGTTAATCGTGACAAAAGTAAGAACCACGGAGTAGTAAACAAATGGAGTGCTTACATAATTTCTCTAGATTTTAGTTATTACATACTGATCATAAAAAAGGATGATCTGAATTCCAGCTGTAAAGTACTTCTAAGAAGGCGAATCAGAGAGATGGAGCCCTTTAATAGCAACATCCTTTTTTCACAACGAAACAACAATACTTTGCGTGTTACTGTGTTGTACCAACCCAAACAACGTCGACCAACGTTAGTTACCGTTTCGAAAACATTGATCGTCGTCGGTGGCGTGATAGCGGTAACATTCTAACTCCGCATAATAGCTTCAGCTTGAATGTAGAACGCCCGACTGCATTTTTTCTTCAAGTGCTAGTTTTAGACTCTCACTGTAGCCCTCAATTTGTTTAGTACCCGTGTAGTGAGGAGATGTGCAAGTGTTAAGTACCTGGGGGTCTCCTGGGCCCCGGCGGCTCGTCGAACGGGTTGGAGGCGGCAAGGTTGTCGCCGCCCGGCCCGCCGCCTACAACCACACGTCTTTGTACCCACACGTACCCAAGAGGAACGGTAACCCTCCGACAATCACGACATACTAACTACACGCAAGGAGTGAATAGGAACAGAGGTTTTTTGCAACAATGCTCAGTAAGGGAATCACACAAATCGATATGTGGTTATTACAGCTAGTTTCGTAGGATAACCACACGCTATACCATTTTAGACGTGTGCTCTATTTCATCGTGTACTGTATGTCGTGAGCATTCTGTATATATTTATTGTGCTACCAAAGTGCTCGGTGTAACCTCGGTAGTCAAAACGTTAAACCAGAGAAGAATTGTTATATTGAACATGGATTATTCACAAAGATGTTATTCCTCTGAGATACGACAGTTACGCACGGTTTCTGAAAGCCTTTTTACCTAACTGCAATGTTATGTTTTTGGCGCGTATTTTGTTAAATTAATTTGTCGGCCAACCTCAACAGTTAACGTTAGAATCGGTAATAATTAATTAAGACCCATTTGCCTATTTCACACTTCATGGAATGAGTACCAAAGGTATTTGAAATTTCGCTCCATTTCTGTGAATTTCTGTGAAACATAACAAGTCTTGTTTGCTTTGTCGTGCAAGTAGACACGATGAAAAATTTCATCTATGAAATTGAACTCAATAAACATATTTAAACCGTATTATAAAAACTGTCGGTATCGTCATTGTTGTGAAATATCGACACTGGCAATTCTGCCAGAATGGCTGAACGCGATTCAGGTATGCTGATCGCGTTTAGCCATTCAAGTTTGTAGTTTGAAGTGAAAACTGTCCATTCATCTTGGTGAAATTTTTACATAATAACACCGTTTCATTTTTGAAATTAGCTCTAATTGATAACTCTCGATTGGGCTTTCAGAAACCGATATTTAGAAGTTAGTGTAAAGCAGTTAGATTCATATGACAGGTTAGCAGCGGCCAGTCGGAGGCGGTAGAGTTAGTCGGCACAACAGAAACAAAACTAGCGCGGCGTGCGCGGTCGGCGCCGCACGCGCGCTGCGGCCTGGCCATGTACAGCGGGCTAACGCTGTAGGAACACCGTCGACACGACATCCATGGCTATTTACATGTAGATGATACTATTTTAATATTTTGCTACTTTTGTAGGCATCTTGATTATACCACAAACAATTGAACACATTTGTATGCGTAAATTAATATAATCTTGTAATTACTCAGTAAATTTAGGTGCCTCGGGAATCAAATTATTCTTACATTTTGTTTCATGATTTTATCTCTTCATGAACGAAATAAGATCTCTAGCTCAACCATATTTTAGTGAATCATAAATTTAATATGGGTCACAAAAATGTAGTTTCAGTATCATGATTTTGAATTGTTTGATAGTATGGGGTTTTTTAATAATATAAACTAGTGTTTTGATTGCAAGCCAATTGCAGGCAGTGATGCAATCGTTGATGGTGAAGCCCATTAGTTTATTAGGAGCCTATGCACTCTAGCAGGGTATTCTTTACATTCTCAATATGTCTAAAAAGGGTATTGACAGCTAAGTCGACGGTGTTCGTGAGCGCCTATCAGTGCACGTCCGTGCGAGTGACGCGGTGCCACTACAGTCGGAGCTAGCGACTGTCTATTCACACTAGCAATCAAGAGACTGTACCAACCTCCCTTATATCCACTCAAAGCACAACATACTGATTGGTAATGGTCAAGTGGTAACTAGAACCAAACAATTGTTTTTTTTTTTTTTTTATAATGAAAAAGTCGGACTGAAAACTGAGTAAGAACAGCATTGAATTCAGTTTGTGGCCCAAATTGGGAAATAAGAGTGGTGGGTACAGCAAGAAATGAAGCGACATAGAGAGAGTAGGTAGGTGGGTGTAGTGATGCAGGTGGTGCGTACCTTGCGAGTGGTTGGGCTGCGGCGGGTAGCCGGCGTAGGGCGGCGCGTAGCCGTCCATGGGCGCGCCGCCCGCGCCCGCGCCCGCGCCCGCCGGGAACGACTCCTGCGAGTTGGACGACCCTGCTGGGGGAACGGACAAACCTTATATGACGAATTTCATTACGAATTTTGCATCATCGTCAACATCTTTCCCTTATCCCATTACCTCAGGGCGACTCAATACATTCTTTTTTCTTCCATTCTGTCTTGTTTATCGGTTTTTTTTTTTAAGGTGGTAATCCTCCAATCACTTCTTCCACTCTAGGCCGGAGCGTAGTGTCAGCGGGGTGTCAAATTTTTACTGACTAAAATCACACCTAAGTTCCTTTTTTGCCTTGCATTACAGGACCCCGGGGTTCCCTTTCGGACTACCCAAAAATCTTGTCAATAATTACATTATCATTAACTCCCTTTTCTTTTATACCACTCCAAACACAAATCATACATCATCTTAAAACCAAAATTTGGAAGAAGGGAAGGACAAACAATAGGCTAATAAAAAAAGGCCCCTAAAATAGAAAATCCTTTTTATATATTAAATTTCTAAACGTAAACGGTGATCACAAGCCATAACCTAGCAAATGTGTTTTGGACAGACATAGCCCATAGAATCAAATGTTATCTATCATAAAGACAAACCATCGACTGTATTAATTCATGAATCCCCAAGCGACCACCGGTGGCCGCGCATCTATTGTCTTACTATTGTGTCTCTAATTGACGGTATCTGAAGGGTTAAATAAAACAAACCGTACTAGAAATAAGGATTGCGACTGACTGTCACATAAAATCTTAATTAGATATTTTACTGTTACATGTACAGTTAATCAATCAACTAAGCCTTTTCTCAGCCATGTTGGGGTCTGCTGAGGGGGTGTAGCGAAATATCAATATTTTACAAGGAGCGATTGTCTGTCTGACATTCATTACCCAATAATTGGGCAATACGATACCCATTGGCAAGACGAATGCCATTTTTTCAAATGAGGATGTTGAAATGATAGCCTGGATAAACAGTTTTAAGCTAAGCGTCTACTGCGTCGGGCTTTGTATTGTAGAATACAGTAGACGCACCCTATCGAAATTTTGTAAATACCGACAACTCGCACACCGAGTACGCTCTGATTCCGACGCAGTGGACGTTAAGCTTAAGAGAACCCTTCCAGATCTGAGTTTAAAAGCTTGTTGTTTCATCCAACACAAGATTTGATAAAACACGACACGAAAAAAGCGAAATAACTTTTAAACGCTCTGATAGCATTCGGTATTTCTTATAATACTCAATCGACTATTTCCCAAAAATTGCTCTGGCAAATACATTTTTTGGTAAGAAGGAACTCGATACGTAATGGATGGTCCCACCATCTAAGTGCGGTTTTACCTCGAAGTTTAATTCATATGACTGTTATCTAGCCCTGAACTTCATTACATGTACAGTCACAAGAATATTAACAGCAAGTAAACTTATCCGAACATACCTGTACTGGACGTGCTATTTGATTTGCCGCTCTTTTTCTTCGTGGAGGCTTCAACTTGGTTGATGATTGGCTGCGGGTCGATGCCACCGCGGTCGAAGTGGCACTCATACGCAAGCAAATTCTTCGTATAGTGCTTACGAAGCGTATACGCCGCGGAAGAGGAAGCACCGATGCCCAACAACCCCGCAATGTCCTTCCACGTCTTATTCTTCGTCACCTGCAAACACACATATTAATTAAGCGTAAAACGAACAACTTTTGCAGTTTTAAAGTAAACAAATGAACACGAGGCGACAGTTAACTCGGACATAAAGTGTGAAGGTTTAGTGCTCAGTGGAAAAGGCGATAACTCGCGCGTGTTAACGAGTGGAAACCTGACCATGGCGGTGATTCTGTAATCGGGAGGCCTCCGTCACGTCGGCGCGGACACGTCCGGCGCGGGCGGCGAGGCGCGCCGCTGTGTCGCGCTCCGGCGTACAATGATAAAAATTTATTAACTATCGTTAAAGGCCGCCGGTTTATGGCGCCTGCTCACATAAAGCGCGGTGCATGCACTAACATAAATCCTTGCTGAAGTCTATTAGTCTCTCAGTCGCATAGTGCGCGGCGCCTCAAGTTTACTAGCACCGCTAAAGTGATACTCGAGAATATAAATGTTTACAAACGTTTAAACTGTAAAACTGAATTGAATTACACGTACAGTTCTTCCTCTTTGTGTTTAGGTGACTTTTAGTGTTGTAAGGAAAATAGAATACAGTTTTCAAATAAAAGACTTAAGTTTATCGTGAGTTTGAGTAATTAGAGGAAAAGCCAGGTGAGCCTGAGAGTTAGCGGAGGACAGTGAACGTGTAACAACTGAACGTCTCTCATCTTTACTCGTGAAAATTATTAGCCAAGTTTCGTCGAAGAAGTTTGCCGTGATATTTCATTATTCAACTTATTATCAAAGATATTAAATAGATTTATATTGATGTCTGTGGTGAGCCGGTTTTTTAGTGAGCGTTGATAAATTAAAATTGAGTGTATATTCTAAAACAATTCTAAATATGGAAGTCGTCTCTCCATTGTGCCACTTACTCTCTTGTAAAGTAAAAGTTGTTTAGACTTATGAAACTTGGCTATAAAACACCGGATAAATAAATCTGAAGTGGCTTTGTGTTAGATATGTCAGTGAAAATGTAATTTTAAAATAAGAATATAAATTACTAGCTTTTGCCCGCGGCTTCACCCGCGTACATAAAAAATTGCCTTTGCCACTCAAGAATAAAGCAGCTTTCAGAGATTACGACTTTCGGGGTCATTAGATCGGACCAGTACTTTCAGAGATTACCTACTAAGTACAAAAAAAAATTACCTCTTTATAATATGAGTTTAGATTTTTATTATTTTAAGAAAAGTGAAGGTCTAAAAAACTGCGAAGGAAATGGCGCGACAAATTGGATAGATTCCACCAGAATTGGCAAGAAGGACCCCGGGCGCGCGAAAGATGGAAGGAGTGGAGGGAGGCCTTTGCCCAAGAGTGGGACAGAACAGGCTAACAAAAAAGAAAAAGAAAGGAAAGGTCCCGTCTCATTTATGACATAAGACCGATAACTGGTCAGTAACATAATAACGTGTTTCCTTCCGCTGTCCTCGTCCACTTTCGCGTCATGACTTCTATCTGATGCTACTATTTTGATGTTACTATTTTTTCTCTGTTGAGATGTTCAGTGTTGGTTGCTATTATTATTCAGTTATCTATTTACAGTTACAAATAAGAACTGTCAATGAAAACAGATTATTTACAAACACCAAATTCAGCATAGACGAATTAATACCAAACGAGTGTTTGTAATCCATTCTTTGGTTGACTTCTATTAGTTTGAATTTTTTAAAGAACTCAATCTCGTTGTTCACTTTAAAACATCAATTTGCGCTAAAAACTAGGAATAAAATGAACATACTCGATACTTTACGTTAGCGAACGTTTACGTTAACGAGTGCGTAAAAAAATCTCGCTAGGCCCAGTGTATTAAACAAGCCAACCTAACACCCCAACATAATTAACGCATTTAATAGATAACTTTAGCTTGCTTGTAGTTCTGGACCCTATTATCGCCGGGTAAGTTTACTTCCGATGGACTCGAGAATTCTACACTGCACAAGAGGAGCAGTACTGTTACAATAGGTGGTTCTGAAGAGCTGTGCGGTGGTGTACATACCTCGACGAAGCCGCCGCGGTCGCGCACGAGCAGGTAGAGGCGGTAGAGGTCGAGCGGCTGCTTGGAGATGGTGGGGCAGGCGGCGATGGGCGTGCGGCGCTCGTCCATGAAGGCCAGCAGACGCTCCACCCAGCCGCGCCGCTCGGGCGCGTCGTCCATCTCGTACAGCTTGCCCAGCGAGTCCGACTTCTGGCGCAGGGACACACTCATCACACACCCGACCCGAGGCCAACCCATACGACCTACTCATTACCGCAAGGCATCTACTCACCCTAAGGCCGCGGGCGCACCGGTAAGGGAACTGGTAGTGATACGCGGAAAGGCAGCGATACACATGCCTGTAGCTGGCATATAAGTAGCTTGAACGTCTATGTGACATAACAAGTTCTGATTGGTGGACGTCACTATGGCAAGCTACTTGCACACTGTACATGTATCGCCGCCTGAACGTAGAGTTTATTATAATCGCGTCACAAACACGTCACCAGTGCTACCGCGGCCACATGCTGTTATAACTACAGTGGTGAGTTGTCAAGGTTATCATTTTGTGAGCATCTTTAGTAGACAGAAATGATTTTGTATATTATTATTTTTTTTCTCAAAATAATTACTAGCTTTTACTTCAATCGACGGCCCCCACGTGTGCTACCGAAATTTATAAAAATACATTTTTGTTTTATCACCGTTTGCATTCAATGTTTCAGCTTGTTCTTTCTGCACTTTCGATTCTTTTCAATTGAAAAACAGTAGAAGATAGAAAAATTGGTTTATAATTTAGTTACATATATAGAATTATAAAGTTCTACTAGCCATCAATGCAGTTAAACATTTTTTTTTTTTTCAATTTCGATAGTATACGTTGGAGCCGTCGATTTAGGTAAAAGTTATTTATAATTTTAAGAAAAAAAGGATTGTCGAAATATCTCAGATTCAATTAATTACACCACTTTGTTTACTAAATATGGGTATGAGTTTGTCGTTTGGGTCGCAATTTTCAGGCCAGTCTAAGTTGTATTGAAACTAAGCACCAGTTTTTATAGCTGTTATTACAGTTCCATTTTACCGAATTACATAATTGGATACATGGAACATTTCTATCACAAAACAAAATCATATTTTATTAAAAACTAGTGCTTAGTTTTTCATTTCTAGCAAATACATCTAGTATAATAGAGTATAGTCGTATTTTACGCAGAGTATTTTTGTATAGTGAGCTATTTTCACGGCAATCAATTTCAAGCGTTTTAGGTTGATAGTGTATGTGTTACCGGGCCTGACGAAGACTCGCCTATTCGTCGCCTTGAATTTTCAGCCTAGAATAAAAAAATCCACTAATATAAATTTTATGTTCAACAAACTACTTTCGTCAGCCCCGTTCGTTTGGAAAAACTCCTTATGATTTATGAATAGATCAAAAAATAAATTACGAGAGAAGAGATAGGAAAAAAAAATGAAAAATTAAGTGAAATGATTATAAAATAAGGAGTTTTTACGAAATTGCATTCCAATACTAACCCTTTTCAATAAACTACATCAAGCTAGTACATAGTTTACGAAACGGGGACTTTGAGTATTTTCATGCAATCGATGCACAGTGCAGGTCTAAATATAAATCCAAGGCTTCAGATGTCATGCTGTTCACAAGTGGCTACAGTATACAGTCGGCAAGGACACGGAGAATTCATTCAAATCTAAAACTGTGTAAGAAAAAGCTACATAAAGTGTTGTAGAACCAACAGAACCTTTTGTTGTGTAAAGTGTTTGAGAGTATTAAAATATTTCTCAGTCGGAAAAGTTCCTAAATTGTTTCTTGAAGCGAGTCCACAACCATAAAGAAAAACTGTAGCAGAAAGCGAAACAAAAGTGAATAACTAAAGGATTTCTCAAGCTTCAAGCTAAAAGTTGCCGTTCAAAGTTGTAACTGAAAGAAATATGTACATAGTCAGACAATGTTATGCATTAAAAGGCAATGCATTTTGTATTATGCAGATAGACTGACTAACATGCAATCTTAACACGGTATTAAGTGAAAATATTAATCGTATCGAGCACTACTCATGCTTATGATCTTTAACTTGATATAAACCTTTGATCTGTAGGACTCCGGCGCAATGTGACTGTTAAATACCTGAAATACATGATAAAATGCAATGCCTCCATATCGCTTACACACAGCTCATGTTAGGACAGAACAAGACAGTGGAAATGTATGGAACAAACCTACAACTCAAACAGCCGCTGATGTGGCTCTTAATAGAAAAGGAACAAAAAATTATGTTGGGCGTCCGAATGTTGATCACACAAACAAGTTGAGGGTAGAGTCTGTCTAAAAAGTCAAGCGATTTGGGTAATTGTTAGGATGAAATGAAATCTGATGTAATCAACACTGGTTCTATTATGAAGGTTGATTAAGAGATCTTGATAATTGTTTACTAATAAAATAACCTTATAAAAAGTATCAAATAAAGTATTTTTTGAATGATTAAATATTATACAAAATTCCCAAGTCGTTTGGCTTTTTAGACAGACTATATACCAAAATGCCTCACATAGTATAATTCAATCTTCATGGTTTTCGTGTGATCGACACCCGTGACAAGTGAGGTTCGATATGGGTTTCCACATAAATGCAATAATTATGTGAATAGTAAAAAATACAAAAAAATTTTTAAAACAATTTTCATTCATCTTTTTTTTTTGTTCTCGTAACCTGTACTTAGTTTATTTACCTTGCACATTGGGTTCCTAATTTAATGTTATTCGTATTTCTTATCTCTCTTGCCAAATCTTGCTATTTTAAAAACGACTTCTTGAACTAATTTTATTTGGTTTACGAAAACAAAAACGTCCTTCAGACAGTTGCCATCAGAAAACTGGCTGAGGGACTAGGTATTAGGGCTTTTAATCACACATCCATACGCAAGTCTAACTAAAAGCCGAAATCCTTCGTGACACAAGATCGGAGTTGAAGTCTGAATCAGCTAAAAGAACAGAATAGACGAAGAGTGGTACTACTTGACATTTATATCTGTGGAACTCGCCTTACTTTGGCTACGTTGGGTCCAATCGCGATTTTTACTTCTTAAGGTTAGATTAATCTACGTTGCACGTGATTTGATACGTGTTCTCGTCGTAATTTTACACTAATTTTGACAGTTGTGCGACGTTGACAGGTACAATTGTCAGACAAAGCACGTTGATGGGCTCGCCAGGTCGGACCAGTTCCACAGATGTGTCAGTGTGGTGTGACAGTTGTCAGGTGTGGTGTGCGTGTGCGGTGCGGCGAGACTCACGGGACTAGAGGGCGGGCGCGGCCACGAGGAGGGCGAGGCGTCGTAGTCTTGTTCGTGCAGCGACGAGTGCGAGCCGCCGCCGGGCGAGGGCGAGGGCGCGGCGCTGCCGGGCCCGTACTCCTTGCGGGACCCGCCCTTGCTGGAGCCAGACCCACCGCCGCATGTTTCTTCTCCTGATGCTGTAACAATGCGTGATGCTGAATAAGTTCACTGTCAACTCAACGAAAGGAACTGCTTTTGGTCGAGTTAGACTTATTAAGCAGATATCTGTTATGCCGCGTTCCCACTTTCGAGGATGCAAGTTTAATCACACTGTAGGAAACAATCCAATGCTTGATCACATTATATCTAGATAGCCAGTCATAATGTTATATCTTAGCTTCGTTATAATTCTTAAAAAGTAGCGTTAAAAATATCCCATGATAGTGTACTATTTTATAATTATTGGAAATCTAGAAATGCAGATTTAGACGAATCATCAGCAAGATGGATTAATGACCTGGTCAAGTTTATGGGAATTAACTGAATATGAGAAACGCAGGTAAGTCGTTGTGCAGAGGCCTTACCTGCAGATGCATTACTAAGCGTGCTCTGCTGGCTGCCTTCGTCGAGTGGCGCGCCGTCGGGGCCGGTGGTGACGAGCGCGGTGGCGGGCGCGGCCGGCCCGTTGTCGTGCGGCTCGGCCGGCGCCGTGGGCGGCGGCATGGCGCCCTCGGGGGCCCCCGGGGTGCCCGGCCCGCCAGGGCCCGGCGGACCCATGTGCCGCGGTTGCTGCTGAAACAGCGCGGACGCGACGTTAGATATGATCTAGACAAATTAAATTTAGTATCTCCAAAAGATAAAGTTGCACAGAATTTTGATCCGCATCTTGCATTGAGGGTAGACCGCCTGTTGCTATTAGTTTACAGCCTATGTACCTCATCATTTAGCGGGTTAGTATGCTAAGTGTCCAGTGTCGGTATCGGTACCTTCATAGGCGGGTAGTGCTGTGGCGGATGCGGTGGCGGCGGCGGGCGATACCCGTACGGGTAGGGGTGGTGGTTGCGCGGCGGGTAGCCGTAGGGCTGCGGCGGAGGGTAGTGCGGCGGCTTGTAGCCGGGGTGGTGCGGGTAGGGCTGCGCCACCATGGCGCCAGGAGGCGGCCCGCCGCCGGGCGAGGGCGCACCCGCACCGGGCCCCGGCCGCGCCGTCGGCCCGCTGCCATCCGACAGCGATGACGACGTTCGCGGCGGCATCGCTACGTTCTGCGTGCCTGAAATTAAGGAAAGAAATTATTACCATTTGTGCTGGAACTGGTATAAACATAAAGTACACAAACTCTTGAAATCGTAGTTCAAAACACCGCAGCTTACTTGCTCTAGTAACGAGTAAGTAAACAACATTCACTCGTCGTAACTCCAAAACTAACGTCCCGCCGGTTTATACCACAAATCCAAGTTGAGTGTCAAGTGTACCAATTAAATAGTATACGAGAGTGCAAGCGACAAACATTGGCGAATATCGGTTTTGTGATCGGTCGTGGAGCCGGGCGCCGTGGCTGCTCGCACACACACAATTTGAATAATACAGTTAACGAGGGCTCGCCTAAGCCGACCGAGCATCAATCGAGGGCGGAGAGACGCATCCGATCACTTTCGTTTTCCGTCGGCACGTGAGCAGAATGCGCCGCTAGCCTGCGAGTTCTCGCTGCACTTTATTGCATCCGTATATGTGCATACGACATGCACGCAACGCATTGACCGAGGCCGAGATACGAGCGGCAGTGATTTGCGACGACGAAAGTGGTATTGCAGCTTTTATGTAGGTCGATTTGGAGTCGGTTATGTTAGTGTTACGTGAGAGCGACTACTGACTGTTACACAGTTAATATACATTTGCAATTACGTCGGTGCAATGGCGAAAACAGTGCGCAAGCTGAGGCGGTGCGCGATAAAGCTTTTCAGTGCACATTTGAAATGCGCCCTTTACGATGTTTTGTATGAATAAAGATAACCACGTGCGAGGGTCGTCACTATAATCTCATCAGCGGGCTATTATCGGGCCATTATATTGTGTCGGCGCGATCAGACGGCTGGCAGACGGCGAGGCGCCGGTGAATCATAGATAACAGCGCTGTGCCATACGCGCCCACCTATATATCTATTTGTTTACGGCGACCTTTAATGAGTGTAGCGCCACGGTAATGGGGTCGTCCCGGCTCGACTCACATCCGACCAATGTCTCGTAAAAATAGCACGCCTCCTATTTTGAAATGTGTAATAAAGATAGCATTCAGCCGTGTAAGTGACGTCACAAATCTCCTCGTTTTACTTATCTTTTACTAATGATCCTAAGCCGTAGCCTTGTTTGTAAACAACAGCTGACAGGCAGCTAATTGCTTTGGCCAACTGTTATCAAGTGGACGAAATGCCGCGTAATCTCCATTGTTTGTTTGTAGACAGTTGCAATCTTCAGCATACGAGTGCATTGTTGTCACGTCACAACAACAGTGCCTGTACACACCGAATATGACGCGAGGATTAAAGACAGAGCCTACACATGAATAATTTGACAAATCCATGTCGATATCTGCATTTGAAAACTTTTTTGTCAAAATCACAGACGGAGTAACAAAAGCACAATTTTGCATACGGTTATTTCGATAGTGTGTGGACCCAGAAACAAACGAAGGAGACAGCTGGAATGCTTCCACTGGGCCAGAACCTCAGAAAAACGAGATAAGCAGGGAGAGGAAAGAGAAGCCTTGCTTTACAGTAGGACTTACGAGGCTCACAATAATAATAATGAATCTTTTTTTATGGAGAGGCTCGCTTTTGACCACTACCTCACCTGATGGTAAGCGATGATGTGACCGACGATGTTAGAACGTAACGTTTCCTTAGAAACAACCTATTCACTCATGACTTAAAGACCCCTAGGTTATAGCTAGCAGGAAACTCAGATATTTAGTTGGTTACTTGCTTCGTTTCAAATCATAATCGCCTCGACCTCTTCTCGTTACTTAAAGACACAGTCAAAGCAAGCGTGTACAAACGTTCTCAAAGCAATAAGTCTTGTGGTCTGATTAAGCAACGCAGCAAGTCGGACTCGAACCAGCTCTGTCAAGGGCACCGCCCGTCACCGAGCGACCGCGTGCGTAACGCACAACGCCGAGGTCTTTACTTTCCCATCCGACAATACCGCCACCGCTGCACGTGCAACTCGGTGCAAGGTTTCTGTTCATGTTATTCTGAAGTTTGAACATGTCTTGGAGAGAAAAGAAACTGTCACAATTTATTCGGTTCAAGTGTGTCAGAAAATTGTACTTTAGGTACACATTTATTGTGCGTACAGCTAAGGAATGGAATTCCCTGCCGGCGGGGGTCTGTGTTTCCTGATAGCTACAACTTAGGGGTCTTTAATTCAAGAGTGAATAGGTTAGTTCTGTGCTCCATCGTCGACCTCATCATCGCTTACCATCACGTGAGATGGTGATCAAACACAAGCCTATCTACACTAATATTATAAAAAGAGGAAAATTTGTATTTTTGTGTGTATGTTTGTAATGAATAAACTCAAAATCTATTGTGCCAATTTTAAAAATTCTTTCACCATAGGAAAGCTACATTCACCCAGAGTACCATAGGCTACATTTTTTGCCCGTGCAAAGCCGGGACGGACCGCTAGTCAATAATAAAAAGAAAAATAGTGTATAGTCAAAACAGCACGGGCTTTACCATGACGTTTTAAAAAGGAAAGTGTGCAAGCGAGAAAGAAGGATGGAGCTATACACCCTTATTATATAGGATGTATAGCTTCATGGCTTTATCTCCTTAACAGTTCAGTTTAGGCCGTCAAATGGATCGCTTTAAGATTTTTAAGATTTCATGAGATGAACTATCATCTCAGGACTCTGCAGCTTTTTCATTGTTAGAATAGAATAAACTTTATTGTACACCAAAATAGTAACAATTTCACAGCTTGTTAGGTTTAACATCTATTCTGGCGTGCGTGTTATTTAACAATACGAATAGGGTCTAGATTAAGAGGGTCCTTTACTCGCCTATCGTCAACATGGTTTAAAAGATTGTTGCTTCTTCTAACGCAATCCAATGCGATGTTTAATGAAGAGGCAATGCAAAAAAAAGATCGCCTGAAAACTCTGTTGACATTTGGTAATTCCGTGATTTATTAAAATATTTCACAAAACTTGTTGCAGGAAATACGTGTTTTTTTTTAAACCCTCAAGTATTTTCAGAAAAAAATGTATTCATAATCTCGATTAAATGTGCAAGGCTTGTTAATATATGATTACACTAGCTTTTGCCCGCGGCTTCACCCGCGTACATAATCCCAAGATAAAAAGCATCCTATGTGTTATTCTGGGATATGATCTACTCATGTACCAAGATTCATCGAGATCCGTTCAGTGATTTTTGCGTGAAATTGTAACAAACATCCATACATCCATCCATACATACAAACTTTCGCATTTATAATATTAGTAGGATTGTGGAGGGCCACAATTTATGGTATTTCAACAAATTTATGATCAGTCAAAACGAATACTTTACAGATATTTCACTAATAGTTTTAGTGTTTTATCATATTTACACGAAATACGTCTTTATAAAGAAATTACTTTAGACATTTTTCACAAATGAATGTCTGGAAGTTTTGATATCATAAAATAAACTGTTAAATGTAATATTATTCACATTTTAAAGACATACTGATAATATGAGCATGCATATAATTTGTCAACCTCCTTCAACTCGAAATATCTTAACACATAGAGATAACGCAGTATGCATCAAAGTCAAGTGTCAGGTACGAAGGGCGCGGGCTCGCAATGTGCGGAAAGCGCGAACCCACCGCGGTCATAGCTACCGACACATTCCGCGCATACGATCAACCGCGCCCACGTACTGCATATAGGGCTACCGAATGATCGGAATCGAAATGGATCGTCGCACAGAGGAGTATTTGACATAAAAAGTCGATCAAAATTATTTTGTGTTAATTATCGATTGGATATATAATAAAAAGTAGTTTAAAATGATAATTTTATATTTAAAGCACCATACACAGGTACAATTTTACACAAAAAGTTTTTACACAAAAATTTTCTATTCAGATTCACTTTCACTAGATCCATCGTCCTCCTCATTGTCAGACTCTGTAGATGAGGTGTGCGATGTCTCCAGGAGCAAGAGTCCTAATGCCTCAATGGAAAATGGCTTACTTTTTTTCCGTTGCCTTTGTCTGGTACTGCTCAAAAAAGGATCCGAAGTTAACAGAAGTCTGTTTAACACGTCTTTGTTACAGTCTTCGCGCGAAAACTTTCTGGAAAAATTCTGTCTATATATGCGGAAGTGTTTGTTTCTGGCCTCAGCCGCCTCTTCCGACAACTGGCCAATAGGCAGAATAGCGTGATCAATTACCGTGGCCCCATGTCTTAAAATTTTGTGCATTGTAGGCGACATGGGGTGCCACCCATACAAATCTATATAAAGCTTTGCAGTTTGTTCAGCAAAGTTTTCAAATTTCTGCGTATTAATTTTTAAACCACTTGACAGGGTCTCTAATATGACACTGCATTTATTAATTAAATTAATGTCAACCCCTGTAATGCGAGAAGACATTTCGGGATTTGAGAAAAATCTCCTTGATGTGTTCCCGTCATTAGTGTTCCCAAACCCTGCCTTCGGAATATCCACTAGCAGCCCCATTTCCTCTCTAAAAGCTTCTTGAATTTTCTTTTTTCTATCTGCCACTATATTTTTATGTTCTTGAGTTCTTGCCTGCCATTTTCTTATAGGTATTTTATAAGATAAATGAAGGAGTGATTCAAAAAATCGAATTCTGGCATGTAGTGTCGACAACCCAAATTTAAGAGTATCGGGATTATCTGTTTTTTTTAATCAAGTTGTTGAAGTCCTTTGATGTTTGCCCACATATATAGCACCTCATGGTAGATGACGTATTTGTTGCAGCATTGCAAACCTTTGCATCAATCATAGTAAAGGCTAATGTGTGCTTTATTATTAATATAACACCATTTGTTCTCGTTATTTCACTTTTTTTCAGATTTTTTATTTGATTCTCTATGTAGGAGATTTCGTCATTTGTGATGTCCTTTGTTTCGTGAACAAAACGGATTCGTATGGGTCGGCAGTATCTTGCAGAAGAAGGTACTGGGTTTTGCCAAATAATCTTATTTTGGTCACCAATATTGCTAATCAATCGTAAGGGCACAAATGAACTCTGAAATATTGATGAATCACTGTCTGTACTGTTACCAAATTTTTGCTTAAATTGTTGTTGTTGGGAACCATCACAACCCCATTTTGATAATAGCTCTAAAGAACTTATTTCTTCTTCATTTAAACTTTCGAGTACTTCATCTAAGTACATACATAACCGTGCAGATGTATGATCTAAAAGATCCTGCAAGTTTATTTCAGCACATGTTTCTGTAACTCTCATCGACTCTTCACGCGGATAACAGTCTTTCTTTGCCTTTTTAACAAGTGAATAACACGGATAAATGTTTTTGTTCGCAGTGTGAATAACTTCGTATTGTTTTCTTGTCAAATCAGCTTCCACGAAAATAGCTAATGCTTGTGATGGTGTATGCTTTTTTACCTCGTTTTGAGTTGAACTATAACGTGTTCTGTACTTTTTGGCTCTTGTTGGTGTTAAAGTCATATCTTTCATAACTTTAGCCGCGTCACCATGTCCTGCAGCACGTTGACTCATTTGGGCTGCATAGGTTAACTGTTCACAGGGTATTTGTTCCCTCAAATCCTTTGTTTTACGCCTCTTTGCTTGATCGCTCAATTCCTTGAATTCTTTTGTTGGTCTGCCGGCCTTTTTTGTTGTCCACGCAGGCAGTGTGATAAAAGTATTGAGCCAGTGTTCATTTTTTGTCAAGAAGCGTTCTTCCTTGTTATTAGCAGCTGCCCATTTTTGTTTATATTGGTACTTAAATGATTTTACAGCAGCTCTCAATAAACCTTGTTTGTTTTCAGGGCATTTCGTGATTATTTTAAGACGATTTTCTAAAAACTCAAACTTTTGGTCTATTTTTCTGTCCGAACATTGTTTTATGACTTCATAGAGTGATTTTCTAGTCATCTCCATCGACGTCATTGGTGATTCTGGAATAGAGAAATAAAAATAAAACATTGTTTTATAAAAGCTAATTTCGAGTAATTACGCAAAAAAATGAAATAAAAAAATGGCATGTATATGCGGGACATTTTCTTTTAAAAACCTTATCTAGGATAATGAAACTATAAGTTAAATCCAGAATCATAAGTTAACTAGGCTTAACTCATAAACAAAAACACCTTTAATTATAGAGTTTACTAAAAAAAAAATGAATGTTTTATGGTGTGCATTTAAGGCATAATATGTCACTTAAATTAAATGTAATATCAAAATAAACATGCTTCTATAAAGTAACTACGTACCTTGTTCCAAAATATCCATAATGATTATCACACATTTTCACCAAACATAGACTAAATGCAATTTAAAGATCACGTTTTAACTGTAGTGCCGAAAACAAAGACATACGATTCACGCAACGACTGGGTTCCGACTGCTGCTATGGTTTATGGAGAGGCGGTGTGTGGCCAAGCTGGTCCTTTAGTGACGTAATAGCTATTAGGCTTTCACGATACAATAGTTGTAAAGCAATATAATAAAATTTAAGTTTTCGACTTTTGATCGGTTTTTTAGATCAAATACTCCTCTGTGCGTCGGTAGAAAGCGCGGAATGTCTCAGTTCGCTGTTTTGTTGCCGTTCTGTGGAACGAGCATACTTTCTGATCTCTTTTTCTCATATGGGGAATATCGGAATCGGAGGAGAAAGTCAATGGGTAGGAGTAGCTTGTAAGCAGTGGTGCCACCGAGTTCCATGGTGAAGCAAGTGAATTGAGTACTCATGTGTTCACTCCTCTACCGAGCACCCCATGGGCCACTGGCCACAACCATAAAACGTCGCCACCATCTTTCCTGTAAATTAAAAAAAATATATATGGTCACGTCGCACACGGCGAGCAGCTGCGATTGATGTGTTGTGGCCGGTGGCCTGTGTGCGGGGAACCTAACTCAACTTAGGACATATGCTAAGATACACTTTTGTGTTTTTGTGAGCTGTCTCCAACTTTGGTCCGTGAATGTAGCACTCTGGTATTTATTGCATTTCATGATGAGCATAATTCCCGGTAGGTACAATATTTACTTCTAACATTTGACAAACATCCAAAAAGACCTGTTATGTCATTCTTACCATGAAATTACGCTGAATTTGAAGTTTTGATAAACAAGCTAATAAATGTTGGTTTTTAAGGCCACATAAGAAAATACTTGAGTGTAAAATACAGTATCTTTTCGTTAATATAAGCTACATAAACGTTGCGTCAAGAGCTCACAATTTACACCAAGTGTCTAAACTGACAGAGTCGCATCGTGGTCGTTCAAAAGTGGTATGACATGAGTATTTGTACTGAGAGAATTCATAGTCACGCAGCCACGACGCTATTAGCAACACGATGTATGTGCGACTTGTATTCTATCTGTACATAAGGATTCATAACTTTATTGGTTTTTATTTTTCCATGTTCTGTACTATAACAGTGTTGGTTATTTCGCGATATATTGCTAATTTGTATTATTTCCTGATCAATTAATAATTTGTCTAGTTAAGCAGAAACTAATACTTTTGAATTAGCTAACAGGAATGCTTCCCTATATATAGTACATATTTAATATAAATGACTGGGTACATGATGTGTTAACAGCAAGGAGTATAAACAGAACATAAGACAATAGCGTTAACAAGCGGCCTAGTTGAGACAAACGGTGGCGTCGGAGCGACGGCGCTGTTTGTCGACCCATTTAACTTGATCACCACTAACACACTCACCGTCCCCACACACCACATGATATACAACTCTGATTTATCTTACAATTTACACATTTCTACACTTAACATTTAACATTGAGCTATGCTGAACACTGCACCAACTGCATACTAAAATATTTAGTTACGTCACCACAGTAATTCCTAAATGAAAAAGCATACATGAAAACAATAACGTATTTTAAACCGTGTTTAGCAATTTCATACGTACGGTTGAATAAGTTTCATTTATTCAATATCGAAAAGCGAGACAAATTGCGACAATGGCTATATAACAAACAAAACAAATCAAATGAAACCTTTAGAAGTGTTTCATTGACAAATTAAATCTCGTTTTCCTTTTCAATCTTACAACAATCTCGGGGAGAGGGACCGAAAACAGGGTGGTTGTTACGTCTGCGAGGTAAGTACATCTGGTTATCGGGCGTGGGGGGGTAGGTGGGTACACTTGTACACTTAGTGAATGTGTATAGTATAGAGTGAGCCGGCCAAGCCTGGCCGAGTTTAGGGAAAGAATGTCCGCACCATTAGCCAAGGGGGCAGACGGAACGGGGTGAATGGGCTGTCGAACCCTCCGTCGACCTTGACTCGCCCAGATTTATCACTTTTCCGGGGTAATCTGAATACAATTAGGCGATGGGCAGCCAACGGGCGGGACCGCAGACACGCAACAGGTTCCCGTTACAGGAGTCATATTCTTTTACAAGTTTTTTTGCGCTCCTTCCGTTACTCGGGACCGCAATGTATTCAAATCTTGAGACTCCAAGCTGGACAAGAATAATGAGAATCATGTTTACATTGAACGGTACTTATGCTTTGCGAAACAAGCCTGTAAGTACGTACTTTTAATCAGTATCAATGATAGTTGGACGGTGAAGTCTGAACTTGTAGACTACCAGACAGTTGGCAATAAATTAATTTACTTAGGAGACTATTTGATAATGATATTCTAAACGAATATTTACTGGATTGAAGTACTTATTTTTTTAGATATCGCACCAATTCGCACTAAGTACCAAATATTAAAGTAACTCTGCCATAACGATTTCAATTCTAAACTACTGAACGGATTTCCATGAAATTCTACTTTTTAACTTGACTCCCGACTCTTCGAATTCGCGTCAGCTATAATATTTTTTTTATTGTTGATAGGCTCGCACTTGACTACTATCTCACCTGATAGAAAGCGACGATGTGGTTGAGGATTGATCCATCCTCTTGCTATCCATTCGCTTGCTTAGATGAAACCTATACTCTTGACTTAAAAGATCCCAAGTTGCAGGCTACCAGAAAACACAAAATCCGATGGTTAATTCCATTCCGCACAATGAATGCGTTCTCAAAACCGTTTTGTATGTATAGGTAGGATGGCCACAAAATAAGTACCGCTGGCGCACTGCTGTACGTCTGGTGGTCCGATGATGGAACGGGCTTGGCGGAATTAGTTTATGCAATTCCGACGCACACTCCCCGAACTACAACCTATAGAAAACTGACTGGCTAGCAACTCTGCATCAATTCTCAAGATTTACACGAACGAAATCACAGGCAAAAGCTAGTATAAAATAAATCGTTTGCGACAGCAATAGGTGGGAGATGATAGAAAGAGCACCATAAATAATAATAACGACCGCGTCGTTCCCCGCACAAAAAAAAAAGTATTCAAAACAAACCACGAAGGATCGTTTACGTGAAAACGATCAAAACAAACATTATGGCAGGATCAGGGCAAAAAGCGTTTTGTTTTACTTTTTTTTTTAATCTCCGAGGTCGTTGGCCTTGTCAAGGACGTGGAAGCACGTGGCGTAAGTACATAGAGGCATTTCAGTTAACCGTCAAATACTTGTACCGACCCTCACAACTCCGCGTGTGTGAGGGTGAATGCTTAATGCACACAATCAAACAGATCACTTCCCAACTTAGTAACGAGCGATAAAATACGATAATTGCATTATAAAAGCGTATTAATTAGGATTACATAAAGTCTTCATAACGTAAGTTATTAATTGTTGTTATGACACATTGGTAGGTAATATGCAAATCAATTGTTTATACATGTATTTTTAATTTTAGGTAAGTAAGTTTTCCTGATCTTGGCTATCGGCTCGTGGTCTAAATCTAAACACATAAAATACCTAAATCGATAATGTCAAGTCAATAACTGATTGTATCAGCTTTAAAAAGATTGCAATAATAAAAACGGGATGGAGTTCAAAATATATTTTCTATATAAAATGTTAAGCATCAAGCTAAGTATAAACCGAAGTAAATATAGGTTTCAAATGTCACGGAGAAACAGCGAGCGGCAGCGTTCGCCTCGGTCCCAAGAGCCAGCCTTATCTTAGTTGATGGCATTCCACTGCTCGGCGCCCGATACGCACGACGGACGACTGCGAAACGCTTTTAGCGCCCGTATACTCAACAACCGACCACTCAGCCAACGTAATATCGCGCTACACTACATCAACATAAGGTCTGTAATGCAACAACAGCAATAATAGGTACACTTCGCGCAAAAGAAACCTTATTGGTCGAAAATTAAAGTCGTTTTCGAAAGTCACGTTGTATGCGGGCGTCAAACAATACGCAATTCACCTTCGAACGCGTCGGGTTGCGGTATTGCGGCTTCATTGTGTTAAAATAACGATGGAACTTGGATTGGAAACGAGCACAATGCGGTCGATAAACAGAAATTTATATTTATTTACACATCGATAAAGAATATTACGATCAATCAATGAGACTGCCGCATAGATAAGAGATAACGAATTCTTGCACACTGATATTGCCTACCTATATTTTGATGTTTTTACCCCTTAAATCGTTTTGATCGAATTTACACCTACTCAGTGTTATTTGAATCCTATTTCGAACTATAATAATGACCTACGTATTTTTACAGAAGATATAAAATATTGTTGGTCATTATAATATATTTCTTTTGCTCACTTGGTAACTAGATTAATTTTATAATTCTGTCACATCTATATTTAGAATTTGATTTATGTGTAGTTTGATAACTTATCATATCTATTTTAGTAGGTATGTAAACTTTACAATATCTTAAAGTTTAAAAAACTTACAAAACAATGTGAGTCATTGTTTTAACTTTGAGCACAGGCAGGCTACATTTATAAAGCAGCGTATTTTTCCTCAATCGCCTCGTCTATAATTTTCTAGCGCGAGACTTCACATATTCACTCGATGTTTGTCGAGAGTCAAGAAGTCCGACGAGCCGAACGGTTGACGTCATACAGTCATGTTAACCTTCTACCACTCCACCAGCTCGTGACAATTTATGTGGCGGCCAGTAATACATTGCTGCGCAAGTTCTCGCTGTGAATACCGGCGAGGAACATGAGCAGCGTTGGACTTGGAGTTAGTTTGGTTCGGTCGACGCGCTGGAGATACAGTGTGAGGGTGTATTGCGGTCATATAACCGGTATTCGAGTGGCGCGGCAGTCGGAGCTCGGCCGGTCTACAGCCCGATGTTTTGAGAAAGCCACGTTCGGCAATCGGCGACGTTAACAAAACACGATTGCTTTTGCGGTTGCCGTTCGCTACAGCCGGTTTAGGCAAAATACCAAATTGCTTTTTATGATACCTGCATATATGAGGGCGGCAAAATGTTTATTTTGAGGCCAATTACTTCACTCAACCGGGACAAATTGATAACTGTTAATGCTTTGTATACGAACTCAACCAACCCTGACTTTGGTGATTATCCAATTAGCGTAAGCTTAAATAATAACTAAATTATGGCCTTCGTTTCATTGTTCGTGTTAGCCAAATGTCTCAAAAGTTGAAAATTTGTTTCTATAACGGTGATTAGACAACAACATCGAAAGTGAAACAAATACAATCAGCTATTGCTTTTTATCGCGTCAATTGATCTAGAATAGGTATCAACATTTTATGAAGTCATTGAATTTTGGAATTTTACAAAAGTAAGAAAAAGAACCAAATTTCCAGATGTTTCTGGTCAGAGTGAGGTATATGGTAATCCATAAAGTAATGCTGACACATTGAGAAAAGGAGCCAATATGATTTGGCATACAAAGTTAAAGTCCTAAATTGAAGTTTGAATTATCAAAATCTCATATTATTTCGTCATAATGCGGGATCGCAAGAAGCAAAAATCTAGCGTAAAATAAAACAATCGAATTTTAATGGTTCGGAATGGTCACCAATCGCAAGTTATTGAACATGCCTCCTGTGTATACATTTACAAAGCAATTTACGTTTCGACTAATACTTCAAATATGCGAATACCATGGTCTTATATTAACTTTTAATACTTTACTAACTGTGAAATGGTCGCTTAGTATTAGAACATAGGAAAATAAATTAGAAAAAAATTATATAAGCAACACTATAAGTCTGTAGGGCTGCAGGATTGTTCGAAAGAGAACAGCGTGAGTGGTTTTAGTAAGCAAAGATCAAGTAGAACATGGATTGGTTTTAGTCAGGAAAAGTTTAAATCTTGCTCTCATTCCCCTCATTTGATGATTTCCCATTTCGAAATAGATGTCTGCTGCCATTGAAAATGGATTACGAGATAACATAGTTATCAAAATGTGAGCAGTGTTGGCTCAGTGTGATGATAGTCTCGATTTAAGTTCTAAGTCGTTGGTTCAAACCCCGTTAGGCGCTTTAGTTTCTGCATTTTATTTCATCATCACTCTCAGAACGGTGCAGGAAAACATTGTGAGGAAACCAGCATGTCCCAAAATCACAAATGCGAAGGCATGTGACATCCGCCACCCGCACTGGGCGGCGAATGTTGGATTAGAGCCCATTCCATCTCCAGAGGCTGGAGGCCCAGTAGTCGGATCATTATAAAGTTGATTAGATATGCTTTATTGAAGTACAACTACTTGTTTGCGTCATATATTTCATTGTTTGTATACCTGTTTTGGTGACGTTTGTCCGGGATGGTATCAGAGATGGTTGAAATGATTTTACAATTTTTAATTGACTGATAACATCATATAATTGAGTCATTGTTTTATCTGATCACTACTTAATATGTATCTTGAATCACTTTTTTTTTTGTCTTTAGAAAAAAATACGATTTAGTTATGCTCATGCCCATATTGGAAAGAAATGATAAAGAGTAACTCAACCATTCTATTCAAGCCTATATCAGTTACAGTACCTACTGGTTTATCAAGTTAGGTACATAAAGTTTATAATTATTCAACTGTTCATGAATGAAATTGTAGTAGGTTAGGTTTTACTCGTCTAAAATCAGATGGAAAGGCAAAAGTGTAACTATGTATTCGTAATAAACATATACCTACGTCAAACAAATCGTGACAGTGAGTAGGTAAGTATATAAGATGCGGCGTCCCCGGTGGGTGAACCCGTCAAGGTCGCAGTTCGAGGGAAGCCCCAAGGGTGTTCTAGGAATCTTTCATTCCAACAAGATAATGTCAACAAGTACTTTTAAAATGTATTGGGACTAGATACGCGGCTCGTTGATCAAATATTGAATACATTCGTAGCATATTAGTCAGCCTATTAAATAACGCTGTCCGCTCCAATTGATTGATTATGCGAATTCATCATTTAACGCAATCAATGTAGCGTTCCACTTTTCAATTGGGATTTTTAGCTTTTATCAAATTCGTGCCAAGTTCGGCAAAGTAAAAGTCGGTTTCGTTTTTTTATGTTGTTATATAGGTGGGAAGGTTTGTCAATGGTGAGGTCGGCGGCGATCCGGCACATAGGAGCGCCTCGTGGGCCTCAGGGGTAGAAGGTCCTGTTTTGCGTGCTCGCCCCGGCCGTCGGTGGGGGTAAGTTTTTCACGAGGCCCTATATACCGCGACCACCCCGACTCGTACATAAGGTGGGCGGGCTGGGGTGGTTCGCGCCCGCAAAAGGGGCAAAATACGGCGTACTCTGGGCGCCCGTTCTATGTGGGTCAATGTCGGGAAAGCCCGTGTCTACCGGTGACGGAGTATGCACAACGAATCTGATCAACACACCCGTGACAAAACAAAGGATAAGGCAAAATCTCCCAAGAATGTATTAAGACCTTAACCCCTCGAAATAAGGTTCAAAATCAAAGAGAGCGCCAACGAGATTGCCAGTGCACCTCTGATATCAGTTCACGAAAATAACAATCTGATTGGAATGATTAGTGATTGCACTTGATGTTATATGATTAGAAATCAAGTTCATTTTCACGGTTATATTGTATTTAATTATTTCACAAATGGACACGCACACATGATGAAATTGCTATCCAACTTCTGTGTCACTTTTCATATAAATCCTGTCTTGCTAATCATTCACAACATTTTGTGATTCAGATTGATTGGCTCATTTATTTGAAACTGATATTATTGACCTTAGGGCGCTTGTGCACGCTAACAAACATCACCGTGCCTGTGGTAGATAGGGTCAATTCATCATCTACACGATAAGATTTTGTCGGATCTAGGCACAAAAAATTATCGTGGCACCCCTCACTTATCCCGCCTTCTACCGCACCATAGTAACTTGACACGTCACGTCTAGCGCAGACAAGATTTATTTCTTGGTAAGCACTAAAGCAGTGTACACAGTTCATGTGTAGAAACGACACGAATTCTTGCACAGGCCTGGCGACTTTTCTTCACATGTACAAGCGGCCTTACACTTCTTAAGCTTTATTTCAGCTTGATTGGTGCTAAAGACCATAGAAATGAATCGTAGAAGACTTTTCAGTTATATGTGGTATACACATTGAATATAGGACAAGCCAAGTGCTTGACGTCACGGCAGTCGCGATCCTTCCGGGGCATCGACTAGACGTCACTCCTTGGGTTTGCCTACTTACTGACAATTTGGTTGTTTCATTTACAATAAACCTAAATCCCTAAATAGTGATTCTAGTGAACTCCACATTGTGTATACACTCTGTAAAAACCATCTTCAAGCAGCACTTAGGACAAGCCAACAAAATATTGGAAACACCATACAGCAGTCATCATCATAATCTTCCTGCCTTTGTCTCGTGTTATTTAAAGTCGGTGCAACCCGTTTTTTCTGTCCTCTAAACCACATATAGCAGTAACCGGGTTGTTAATGTTGCGGTAGCATTGTTTTAGAAAACCATGTGTCACTGTGCAGGCTGTGATCACAGATGTCCATTGGCGACAGTGACCATTTTTCATCAGACAGTGAAAGTGATTCTCAAAAATGTGAATTGGCAAGCATTATAGAAATAGAACATGAATCCCTTACATTTACATTTGAGTGGTGGTGGCAAGTGGTAACGGCCCAACTTACGAGTTGTAGGCCGTGGGTTCAAACCCAGCCCAGCGAATTACTCAATGTTATTTATTATAGCACCTTTTCAAAACGGTAATGGAAAAAACGTGAGGAATCTGGTGTGTCCTAAAACCAAAAATTCGAAGACTTGTAACTTCCACTAACTAGCACTGGGCCCGCATGATGGATTATGGCGCACGCCCGTTCCTAGAGAGAAGGCCCGAGTCCCAGCAGTGAGAATATAATAAAGCTGATTATCCTTAAGCTAATCCCTTACATTTTGGCGATGCGAAAATCGGTACCGCTGATTTATACATTTTTATAGAGCCTAAGATGGGATGTCTGTTTGTTTGCTTAGGAAGGACATTGTTGATAACTATAACAATTGGTAAGCCTCCTACCTACAAGGTGGACCGATGGCCTCGTGAGTCGCGGAATTCCGATAGATGTGAGACGCATACGACTTGACAAGTCATTGCGGAGGTTTCACTACGTCTTTCGACTGACATGATGGTGATGATTGAAGGTAACTTACCAACAGCCGGTGACATGGAGCGTGAGCCACTGGAGCCTGTCGGGCTTGGCGTCGGCCTCAGGTGCGGCGTAGTAGCGCGCCCAGCGCCGCCGCTGCCGCCCGAGTCATTGCTGTTCTGACCGGTCAGATCCTGGAACAACATGTTACAACATTAATAAAACGTCACGATTGGCGCAGTGCTTGACTACTGCACTGCGTGATCCGTTTCCCACACGGAACATATATCTGTATGGCCTATAGATAGTTGTCTGGGTTTCTTGTGTTGTTCATGTTTGTGACTGTACCCACGATACTGCAGTAACCCTTAGTGTGGGACGTTTTCGGGGTTCCGTACCTAAGTCGGCAGAAACAGAACCCGGATCACTTTGTTTTCTGTCTGCATGTCAAAACCCTCGGTGGTGTAAGATCTTGCACAGAAATAATGGGAAAAGAACGGCAAGGAGTAAAAAAAAAATACTATCTGCTGTCGATTTTAATGGAAACAGTAGAGTGCAAACAAAAAATTGTATGCATGACGCGTTATTTAAATTACGAGTTACTATGGAGTTAAATATTCTACTAAAACATATTTCCGTAAAATTGCATCAAGCATACAACATAGGTTTGAGTTTAAAAACGTTACTTTTAGTTCAAGATCTTATTACAGGCTTAAGACTGCAATCAAGAATGATAATATAATTCTAGGCTAGTACGCACATAAGTTCAAGATCGTGAACTTAGTATAAAATAAAACTTAGATTTGCAGTTGGTCATTTTATACAACCTTATTTTTAGTATAAACTAAACCTGAATATAGTTTGTTCAGAATCAGTAACTGAATGGATTCCAATAGTTTATACACCATGTTATAGTTTTTTCCCAAAAATATTTAAAAAGGACACAAGTTGGACGCCACCGACACTAATTGCAACACTGGACACGGCAGGTCACGGTGGGCATTAGACGCCAGCAAACAGCTAGGTGCAAGTGCACAAACAATCCCTCAGTCGCCTGGATGGCCCGGTGACAATGTATTTTTGCTGACTTAACAAGTTTGTAACTTGGTGATTTTTCATGATACAGTTACAAAATTTTACATAAAAAGACACGTGTTTCGGGTTTCGCTATGCTAAAACTAAGGTTTTTTATTTTTTAATAGGAGGCGAATGTGTCGCTTATTTATTAACAGACTTTATAGTCATTTTCTAATGACATAAAAAAAATAGCTTTATGAATAAATTAAAACTTTGATCAGAACCTTTGATTTTAAGTTAGTGTGGTCTTATGAAACTTGTTCAACACAACACCAAAATGAGGTTAAAAAAAAATACGCTATCTAAAACACGGAATAAAGAAAAGTAGAGGAAGTGCCTCTTAAATATGGCGCGTGTGTCAACAGTAGGCGAAATTCGCCTATTACATATTATATACTAGTGCAGGTGAATATGGCATCTATTTCAAAGGCACTAGCGTTCTGAATAGAATAAATTGGTTACAGCGCCATCTAGCATTGTGTAGCCGAACTCGTTGTAAATTGGTTAAAACTTCTTTATTGTTCGTGTCATGTCAAATAATAACAACTTTCTTACGTTGTAATAAGACCTAATTTATGAAAGCAATAAGAATATGATTTGTAAAAGTTAAGTTTGTAATTCGTAGCTTCGTAGCCAATCATATTACTGTTTTTTATGTGTGTAATGTACAATTTGATACGCAAATGTGTGAGTTTGGCGACACTGGTCCCCGTGCTTAGCCACGATAGGGGCACTTCTACCTATATTTTCTGTTCTGTGATCTAAAATTTGATTTGCCTGAAACAAGAGTTGTAAGGTTTAAGGCACAGAATCTCCATCACTTAGGGCCTGCGCACACTTGAGACAAGACAGTCTTAGACAGATTTGTTTCGCAAGTACAAGACAGACTAGTCTATGTAAAACAAGTCTTCTAAGACTGTTTTTTTTTTTTGCACGCATGCTATTAGTCAACAATGTCCCACGATTATTCAAAAAACCCCAAGCGAACGCCGGCGTTCGAGCTCCCATTGTCTTCGTGTCTCTAATTAACACGATTAAAAGGTTTAATCGACAGTTAAGTACCTTCATTCAAATTCAATTATTATCACCACTATTGGCGAGCCATGGTGGGTAGCTCGCTGTCCGATCGTCCGGTAATGGACCGAGTCCAAGACGTCGACGGCGCGCACTGTTCCCGCGCGCCTCAAGGAGTTGTCAGCAGCAGGAGGGGCCCAGCTGGGTCGAAGCCTACTGGGGACAGGGTTGTCCGAAAGGGAGCTCGTGCCCTGGTATGAAGGCTAGAAGGAACGGCGCGGGGTTTTTAGTCAGTAAGAGTCTGACACTGTCTCCCGCTCCCAAGAGCGGGTTTCGTCAAAGATGATTTTCCCCGTCGACAAAAAAAAAAAACCCACTATTGAATGCCTTTTTCCACTCTTTGTTATAAATCTAAACAAATTTTTATGTTTTTTGTTTGTAGGAGATGTTCTCTGGAAGTACTGGACCGATTGCTAAAATTTTTTCACCGATATAAAGCTGCTTTATTCATGAATGACATAGGCTATATTTTATGTACACGGGCGAAGCCGCGGGCAAAAGTTAGTATAGATTTTTTTTTTATAATATTCAACAACTATCAAGGAGAGCTTGTACTAGGATTACTAGACAACTGATAAACATACTATATGTTATAGATAAATTACATCCAGGCAGAGAAATCAGAAAAAAACGTTTATTTTAAATATACCAATTACAGGCACTTTTGAATTGTCAAAATGTAGGTCAGTCAAAAAAGTGAAGCTAAATTGCTCATTCTGAAGCGTGGATTTCTATGAAGAATAACGTGAAAACGTGAGTTACATAAATCTTGGTTACATATTTCTTGTATAAGCAACAAGAAATATGATGTGAGCACAATGTAGATAAGTAAATTAATTAAAAAATAAAAATTGAATTAAGCCACTGGCACCTAAGAGATGATTAGTCTCAACTGACGGCACCCGTTCATGAGCATGACGCGTCATAACAGAACAAATAATCGCGCTCATCATACAAACATTTGTCTTGGATGGGAATCGAACCAACGACCTCCGGCATAGTACTCATGGCCACAAACCACCAGACCTTAAGGCCAGTCAACAGTTGTTATGTTTCTATAATGTATTCCAAATCGATTAGGTAGGTACCAAAAATAAAACTTTTTTTACCTGGTATTAGAATAAGGCTCAGGGAACAGAATCTGGACTTTTTTACAAAACACAAAAGTAAAACAACACAAACAATCGAATGCCGTAAATGATCACTAACAGATTGCTCAGGCTCATTTGCGTAATCCACATGGCATAAAGTGTGCATTCTTGTGCCTAGGTGAGATGCCTTGACACTGCAACCTCGGCTGTTAAGAACAACAATAGCACGCCGAGTCAATAGAGCAGGGCCACTTGCGGTAATCGTGCAATAAAACAACGTACGGAATCTCCGCAAACAATGCAACCAACCAACACCAAAATAAAAACAAATGCGGCACGCCTCGCGCTAATATTAAACTTGGATGCAGATCATCTTTTGTACGGTAACTAACTTATGTAACGAAACCCAACAGTCGTTAAAGTACAATGGAACAACGAGTTATGCATAATAATGCAAGTTCATACGAACCCATAAAAGCTCACCCGACAAACTATTGTACACAGTTGACAATCATATGATAGTACGTACCGTTTCAGGGCAGTCAATGTTCGTAGCTCGTAAATCAATCAGTGGTCCTTTTCTATTACAACATACAACGGTAAACGCGATTAGAGCGAGCTTAGAGCAGTCGAGAGCAACTGTGCAATGGACGCGTAAATGTTAAGCTTTTTCAAAGTTAAAATCGAGTCGAGTTATAGAGAGAGCGGCGACGGTGCAGCGCGTTCTCAACGTTCGAACGGGCTCGACGAGGCAACTCACGACCCCCCGCTGTCGAGGTTAGCTCGCCTGCGAGAGGCTCCGGCGTCGATCAGACGAGTCCGGCCGGTGGGGCGGGGCGCGGGGCGGCGGGGAGCGCGATAACTGCGGCGATGTTTTTGCCCAGCGCTCCAGCTCGCTCGCTCGGCGCACCAGGCGCGTTCTTCATTTCGTACAGAGTCCATTATCTCTAAGGCTGTCCCTCTCGCACTCGTTGCTCGGTTCGTCGCGCCTCGCCGCACCGGCCGCTGTTTTATTGCCAGCCGACGATTTTAACGTGCGCTCGCAACGTCCGCCGGAGCACAAAAGTTTTTATGGAAATTTCATTCCGAATGCGCCTCGCTCGCTTGCTCACTCGGGAACGTCAATATAAAAGCACGATAACGAACGGACGAGTCAATTAATTATTATTGTTGGAAGCTGTCGGGACGTGCTGGGCGGCTCTATCTAGATACAGTATCTGTTGTAGTGTTTTCAGATGTATTCCTAGTCAATTGGAAGCGAAATGATTTAACTTGACCGAGTAACTAAGCTAGACAAGACTAAGTGACCGTCTGATAAGTAGACTGACACAAGATTATAAAAACCTCGGATGTGGTATAGCAAAAAAAGGAAATAGAACCGTGTTTTATCTTGGATACTGAATCGAATGATTGGCAATGACTAGTCTTAAAATAACCTATTGATAAAGGTATACAAATAAAACGGATGCTCGATAGGCGGGGAAATGGAAATACGGTAGATGAGAATCAACAATTTGTAGGGTTGAAATTATTCCAAACTAAACAAGAAAAATTAAACATAACTACAATATAAATTATCCATTCATAGTTGATATTTTCACACTTCCTATTCTAGATATAAATTTTACTACAGTGAGTTCAAAAGAGAAGTTAGCAGAAAAAAGGACAAAGGACTATCCAAGACAAAAAGTTTAGTGAAAGATCTTAAACCAGAAAGTTTTAATTTTCTCTGTTCTGTTATTCAATTAATATTGAACAAAACATTGATCAGCTGTTTTAGTGATTGGGCTACGTCGATTGCGATACGTCAGTCGAGCACGAACGAACGAGATCGGCTTAAATTGACCGACTGCACTTGGCCCAAATCCCGACGCAAATAAACACAAAATCGCTCTTGTTGGTGTGTCTACACAATGTGTGGAGGCTGCCAGCAGCACGGTAAATAGAGGGACTAACGCAACCACACGAACCTACGTAGCCTATCTATCTACCTTATATAGGTGAGGTGCAGTGGGAACGAGGCGACGACGATCATGAAACCCGCTATTGAGCCGAGAGAAACGTTCACGTGGGCCCGACTAACAAAGTGCGGTACTTACATAGGATTGTTAGGTACAAAGACTATGCTTCACAATAGTATGCTTTGCAGCATCAGAATTGATGTGCAAAGAGTTAGGGCTTCAGGTGAAACAGTTCATTATTTCTTTAAGAATTTAAGACATGACATACAACTTGACATTTTATAACTTACTATGGGTTTTCTAGCCTGAAATAAATGATTTTATTATTATTCCATTTATTTATTCTATATATATATATCTGTTATATTTTTAAATATTTCTTAAAAAAAAAAACACAAAAAAAAACATTTATTAATATAAAAAATAGTAGCCCACCGGCATCGGGAGCAGGGTCCAAGCTACCGGTGGTTAGGGCTCCTGAGAGAGGAATCTCCTAACGATGCGCGCCGTATCCAAGAGTACTGCTTTCTGGATCAGACCCTTGATCCAGCTGCCTAACGAGAGCCTCCTTAGATGTTGTTCGAGGCTCTTAGCTATTATTATTATTATTACTAGCGGCCCGCCCCGGCTTCGCTCGGGTAACAGTATTTCTTCACTATTTAATAGTTGTTATTATACATATAAACCTTCCTCTTGAATCTATCTATCTATTAAAAAAACCGCATCAAAATCCGTTGCGTAGTTTTAAAGATTTAAGCGTACATAGGGATATAGGGACAGAAAAAGCGACTTTGTTTTATACTAAGTATAGTGAAGTTTGGTTTCGTAAGACCGGACTTTCCCTAAAATCGACAGAGAATGTTGAATGGCAAATAACTTTTCCACGAAATGCTCTTGAAAATATTTGGTCGTGTTACAAAAAACGGTGAGTCACCTAATATCAGGCCGATGTTGATTGTAATCGGTTATTATGTCTCATGTCGTTGATACGTTGATTACCTACTATCCAAGCAACACACGATAGATAGTTAGATCTTCATATTAATATCTGGTAGGCTAGGTCAGTGGCACGGGAGCCACGCTCCGAAGTGACGTACGTTATAAATAGCCCGCGGATGGGCGTTGAAGCTCGTCTAAATAACCGCAAATACCCTTGGAGTTTCCACATAATCAAATGAACCTATTTATCGCATACGCTTCATTTTTATTAAATATTCATAGCTATTAAATGTTAAGACGACCATAAAGTCAAGAAACAATAAAGAGAGTCACTTTTAGAGTATTTGGGTTCATAACAGATTTGACAGACACTGAAGTTTATTGTATTCGTAAAAGTCTATTACGTAGAGAAAATATTAAATTCTCTAACTTACAATACCACATGTAAAACAACCAAGGAGCTTCTATTGCTCAACGATGTTATCGTAAACCTACTTTCCTCATTCAAGTAATAACAAAAGTATAATATCAATGTCATATGAGACATGTCGAGATTAATCGGCGTAAATGCGTTCCAAGACCATTCAAGAGTTCGTCGACCGGCGTGCGAAAATGTTGTCGTAAATAAATAATTCACAAGGCTAGTGTTCTCGGTTGGGGCACGTGGTGCCGGCCACGTGTAGTAGGTACGTAAACATTTACATTACATAACCGGCTCGTCATCGACGACCGCGCGCTATTGAGAGCGAAATGCTGTGCAACTCTTACGAATCGTTGCACCGTACTCCAACTTACCCCGCTCCGATAGGACGCTCTTTGACGTTATAACCAATTCAGTTGTTGAACACGGGTCCTCAGAAACGACAGATATACTCTACTCGAACTGACACAACTGAACAACTTGTTACATTTTCACCAGAAATAGTGCTTCTTCAAAAAAACACGGTACGCCAAAATGTAAGAACTCAACAAGTCCTTCATTAAGAACAGGACGAAGGGCGTGCAAATGAAAGGTAAACAAAGAGGGTGCTCAGTGATGTTTTGTGTAGGGAAGGGTAGTGTGTAGTGCCTGGAATGCCTGGCCTACAATAATCTTACACGGCTCGTACAATTATATACAACGAACCACGTGTAGCGGGGGACAGTGAGAAGGTCGCGACCCGTTCCCACCCCACCTTTATTCGTTCAAAGTAAATTTGCATACGTATGTCACAGTTTCCGATCTACGTTGAGCTCTCTCTGTGTGGCAGATAGATCATTCTGAAGACACTGCCTACATCAACTCAACTATTTCGCAAAAAACATGTCGATAGTATTGCTGCACATGAATAGAGTATAGGAAGAAACAAAGACACGAGGAAGAAAGAAAGACACGAGGTGCAACAAGATATTGTATTTTGGCAGGTACTATCCATCAGCACGTTTGACCTAATCAATGTAAAAACAAGATTTTAGCAACAGTTAGAGAAGTATATACAGAAGATACTAATAGCCAACAACCAAAACTTCGATTTCAGCAAAAGCCAAATTAAATCTTTCTAAAAGTAACCGAATTTGCCAAATTCTATCGGAACGCCAATGGTCGGTAAGAATGAGAAAGATGGCAAAAAGTTCAAGTTAGGTTAGTAGTGAGTTTGCTTGTACGTGTGAGTGTATTTGTGTAAAATAGACGGTTCCGCAACGAAGGCAAGTGGTACACACTTTATTGAATGTCTTTATAGGCCACCTGTTACTCGGGTCGGTGTCGGCGAAACAGCTGATCGGGCTCGAGCGAATTATTATTATTGTTGTCGGATGTCGGCTCTGGCTTATTTATTTGTGACGAAGGGGGTTGAAGTGGGAAGGGGGAAGCGACGCCGAAGCTCAACTTTCCCCGCCAACTTCTACTATTGTTCGATTGTAACGTGATGACGTAGAGCGCCGAATTAATTAAGTGAACACTGCGATAGCGTTTTCACGTGGAAATCGCGAAAGTGAAAATCAACAGCCAATAAATACAAAGAAAATTGAAAACGTTACAATAATATTGGTCTTCGGTCATAAACTTAAGGAAATTACCCGAATTGTTGTTTATCGCATCGCATACTTTATTTGTCACCGTTTTATCAGCCTATTTCCTAGTTCCTGGAAGACATACATTTATCAAGCGCCATCACAACTTATGATACGATCATTATGGTTTTGCTTTAACAATAAAGTAAAATATGTGTAAGTATAATAGTTTTGTCTTTTACTCATCATTGTATTTAACTTGATAGAATTTCGCACAACGTAAGAGATTACAAACGACTATTTCAAAAGCTCAGAGTTACAATAATTACTCGTACTATAGAACCCTTGTCCGTTTCGATTTTTATAAATATGACCGATAAAACTGCTTCGGTGCCTATGTTCGTATTACAAGCGTGGTACAAATACTACCTAAAACACTAGACAGCATAAATGAAAATATCTATTACTATCCCTACTAATATTATAAATGCGAAAGTAACTCTGTCCTTCTGTCTCTTAGGCTTTCACGCAAAAACTACTGAACGGATTTAGATGAAATTTGGTAGGTAGGTAGAAGAGACACTGGAATAACACATAGGCTACCTATAATTACACTGCTGAGCACGGGTCTCTGCCCGTGCGATATAAACTGTAGTCCACGTGGGCGAAGCCGCGGGCGGGAAGCTAGTAAAAAAATATTGTTAAAAACATTGTGCAAATTGTGCTTAAGTATATAATGTGTGGCCAATCTTTTTTTACACTTAAATACCAAGTACTCTGCTTATTATTTTGTTCATATACAAGATTTTTGTTATATATATATATTATTACTACTAGATCTTTTCACCAAACCTCTAAGCCACAGGTAGTAACCGTAACAGAAGATTGTCAAAATGTATGGTGCAAGAAGAGAAATTTAACCATAGGGTCACTCAGTCAGAAACCTTCATAGACTTCAGAGAGCTGAGAGACAGATGGATACTGTTGGAACTTAGTTTGATGAAGTATATGCAGATAATAACAAGTTTTTACAAGGACTGCATCCCGTTAAGAAGCTCTATGATAGATGTGCAAAAACGCATAAAATACATAACGACGAGGTTCAAGCCATAATAATACTACGTAGCTACACTGCCAGCAAATGTAATCACCAACCACGTCATGTTTTTACCAAATGACATGTTTCATAATGACTGTTTACGTACAAACCCCAATAAGGTATACTTGCCAGTCAGGTTTGAAATTACAGTGTGCTAGGTAATGACTTCGTGTTTTTGTTAAGTTATCAATCACTGCCCGAATACTGGTCAAGATAAACTAGATCATAAGTTTATAACAAATAGACTTGGAAACTGATTACCTGTTACCGAACTTGAACGAGTTAAAGTATTGAATTTCAAAGCCTTTCATCGCGATTTCAATGGATATCTACTTCTATGTCGAATTTAACACTAGAAAGACCAAAGTGATCGAATGACCTCAATCACGTTTTTGATAGGACCTATTTTCAGCATTGGATTCGTTTTCGTTTGATGATTTCTAATAATTCAACTTTTTTTACATTAGCCTGATTCTTTTAAATGTTTTTAGAAAAAATATTATCTACCTTATAAAAAGACCGCGGCACGGACCGCGGCGGACACTCGACGGCAATGTTAACATTTTGTGTAGGTAGTTAAACCGAACATAGTATTGTTTTATTTCTTGCGTTCTTATCAATGGAACGATTCGTTACTGTTTGCTTTAATTTTTAAATGTCTAGAAGACGTTCCCATCGTGTTTAGGAAATATTAAAAGTGCTGCAATATATAACGCAAGAATTGGATGTGACTAAGAAAAGAGGTAAATTGAGTTTTTAAAGTTAAAGAGTAAAGAAAGTGATTGTAAGATTACCAAAAAAAATATTGTACTAGTGGATCATGATGACATTCATAGTGATTCTAACGGTCGTGTAGTCATTCCAAAACAGATGTGATTTTTAGAAAAATATTATTAGGTATACATGCAGAGAATCGGAACTTGTTTCAGATTCAAATCTTATAACGGCGTACGAAGTACAAATGAAAATCTAAGAAGGGTTCGAGGATATCGTGCAATTTTTCATAATATTTTTGGATTTGACAGTAATTAAGTCAACTATTGACATGCTCCCAGAGCTTGATATGGACCATAACAAAAAGGAAGAAAGTTTTAGGTTCTTAACTGTTCAAAGAAAACCAATAATGGACATTGCTAATCTTTGTACGAGAGTTGAACTAACTGCTGCCCAAAATGCACACAGTGCATTTTGTTCTTTGGGCCAATTCCAATCAGTAAACAGAAGCGCTCCAAAATCTGTCTCAGGACTGTTTTATTGTGAATTATTTATTTTCGAGAAGTAGCTTAATATGTTAGTGTTGGATAACCCATTTATTGAGGAAGGCCAGGCTAAATTACATCACTACCTCTGGAAGCGGAGTAGTAACCAGAGGCATAGACAAAACTGTCGGGGGCGGCTAGTTCTGTAATGTAAATAAACAAAAACTTCGCACAAAGGTTTATGTAATGTTAAAGTTCTTGTTGTAATGCCAATATGGTTTTATAATGCCAATAAGGTGCTTAATTTTTTTCTTATACCTAGTCAAATATTTTTCGTATTGAATAATAAATTAATTCATTTCTTATGTTATAAAAAATTAACAATGAATAAACGTACAACCATATTTTTTTAATTGTTGATAGAGTCTCGCACTTGTCCATCTCACCTAATGGTAAGTGATGATGTGGCCGATTAGACCATGCTTGCCTAGAAAGTAACATATGTAAACCAAACATACAACTCGTAATTTATTACATATATACATAAAAAAAAAACTTAAATACTAAATAAACTATTTAAACTAAAACCTAACTATGTACATAAATATGATACAAAAAGACAAAGCACGCTCAGGCGTCAAAGTACTCCTCCACATCGCTGTCATCCGGAAATGTGCCCAGAAGACTGGCAGCATTGCCACGTTGAATGGCAATGCTAATTCTTTGGGCAAAGAACGAGCCAGCCCTCTGGTCACGTAAAGTGTCGATCAGTCGGCGTGAAATATCCTTGAAAAGGAGACGCGCACTCGGACCCCATGAACCAAGCGTTTCGACCCCAAACGGCTCAAAACTGTAATTACCAATAAGGTTACAGTATTTGCGCCGTTTAAGGGTCTCAGCAGCAGAAGCAGCAGCACCAGCACAGCCCGCCGTACTTGGAATATGGGATGGCGCAAGGGTATCGACACAGGTTGCGTCCCACACCAGAGGCCTACCCACCTTCCACGGTACCAACGTCATACCATCTGGTCTCTTCCCATCGTCACGTACTAAGCCATTTGGTTCTAATACGGCAGGTACGCCGGCGGTGACAAGAGCTTTACATTTTTAAATAGTTACAATTGTTACATAATTATAATAAATATTAAAGTATTAATTAAAAAAAAAAAAAACTCGTAATATATTATGTATTTTGACCGCTCTTAGTATTTCTAGGTAGTTCAAAATTTCGGTAATTCTAGTGTCAGACATTGATACAGTTGGCAAGGCAAAACTGTAAAAAAAAATAGCATAACATTCACAAACCGCATGAAAAAACTAATTGGCCCTACGCATGTATTGTAGACAAGAGGGTTTTAAGATATACTGAATCTGTTTCATAAATAATTTTCAAGTGTTATTTTACTTAATACATAATTGTCATTAACTCGGGGATCATCAGTAAATAAAAACAGATTACAAGTCTTATTACAGTTGTAAATGTAGGTACCTTGAAAACTACGGTAAGTCGTTGGTATAGGTTAATATTTATCAACAGACTTCAAAAAATGAAGAAGACTCTCAATTCGATTGTTTTATGTTCTTTCTTTTTCAGAACTCCAACATTTATGGGCCGAGCTTGCAAAATTGTTTTTACTCTAAAGGATATGTTTCCAAATTGGTCCCACTTCATTCAAAATTTAGTTCTAAAGATGGATGCATGAGGAATTGAGGGGAATCCTAAAATATTACAGCAACCATATAGTGATTTTAGTTTTTTTTTTCGATAACTGTGTAACTTTTATTAACATTTGATGAAGTGGAACTGATGAAGAAGACCAGAAATGGTCAACGAAACTTCTTACACACATAGATATCCTAATATAGTAAAGCAATTTGATAATCCAAATAAATAAATGGTTCTAAATGTAGTTGTTTAAAAAAAAAAAAAAAACATTTATAGTCATTACGGGTACCTAGTCAGAGACCCGAAATTCAGATGTCCCGTTTGAACCAAACGTATTGCATTAACTAGTAGCTGGGTTATTGTGATCAAATATGCATCATTGACTAATGTATGTTGTCATTGTCAAGCAATACACAATATTGATAACAGAAAAACTTAATGGACCAATGTCAGAAAAAACGTGTCGGCTATTGCAAATCAGAAACGGACGTCAAGAAATAGAACTTCACGCTGTTATCAGGCATATCAATCAATATGACTAAACAGAAAAAAAAACGAGAGGGAACAATGTGAATGTCCAATTAAACGGAGCTCGCACACGTCATCGGAAGGTGTTTCCCGAAGAACGCACACACACATGGACGATCAGCTGACTGCTCCGATTTTAACCCACACCACTGAGCCGACTGTTAGAGAACATAAATAATGACGGCCCACCTACCTAGCTATACGTAACACACATCGTATAATTTGTATGAGCCACCGACGGAAGAGGAATGTGTGATACGCCAACGTTTTCTCCACCATTATAGTTTTTACGACAAGATGAATAAAATCGACGATTGATCTGCCTCATTGCTGGCAGTTAGGACTTTATTCAAGTGAACTTGTCGAGCGTGAGATCGCATTAAATAATCAGAAACGCATACAAGCATTACGAACACATGCGAGATGATAACAATGCTCTTTAGTAATCACATCGTAAGAACACCGAAGAGCTTTTTGCAAACGTTATTAATATGAACAACAAAATGTGTTTAATATATAGGTACCTCACATGCAGCATTTCTAAACAACTACGGTTGTGAATGATCTCAAGTTATGAGCAGACCATTATAAATCTCCTTGCAATGAATGAAAATCTGATGAAAGATTATTTGACCAGCGATGCATTAAAAACTACACTTAGATTTCCATTGTTATAAATAATTGAGCAAGTATACCTCTAAATAGAGAGAATCGACACAATTGATATAAACTGTATTCATGCAAGTGTCCTAGTTTGCAGTTCCATAGACTCAGTCTATGTTAAGCTTGTCTAAGCACTTAATCGCAATGAAGATTTACTTCCAGAATTTTGGCATCTGTACCGACAAACACGAAAAGAAAAATATGGTATAAGCTTTTCTAAGAACATTTAGAAAAAGGAAAGATCGGTCTTGCTATTTGAAATAAGGCCGTTACATCGGTTGAGGAACATTTATTTTCAATGCTATAGAGATTTTGACTAATGGCGGTATCATCTGTTTCAATTCGTGTAAAGTTACCAGGTGTGATTTCTTAGGATTTCTCCTACACTACAATTTACAGAAGAATTCTGTTTGCTGTTCAAATGCTGATTTTATCTATCTACTTACCAGATTTCTTTTATAAATTGTATTAAGGTAAAAGACATATTATAAATTATGTATACATAAATAAAAATTAAACCTAACAATTTTCACGACAATTTCAAAATGACCGGTCCCGTCTATTAAGTACGGAGATATTGTGTGGTACAATAAAGTTAGTTATGATCAAGTTTGACCAAATTAAGACAAACACATTTCACGTTTAACCATACATATCCCGGCATTAAAATAAAACTGATTTTCTGTAAAAACAAGCTTCCAATGTTGAACAGAGAAGAGATACGGAGCGCCGTACAAATGCGCCTACATCGTTGCCGACGGCAAATGAAAACCGTGAAGTATCCAGCAGACAGAATATAGCTTATTGCTTCAATTACTTCGGCATTATTTCTATCAATATGTTACTAAAGAATAAATATTTTTGCTGATGTTTGTGTAGTTTCAGAACTCCCAATTGTTATTCAATTCACAATAATTCTTATCACCTTTTGATAGTTCTAACATAGATCCATCAAAGTCTACAGTACTTGAATTTAAAGCAAGTAACAGCAGTCGCCGGTCATATGATAATAAAAACAAACATCTAGCCGCTCCGCCACAAAATAGAACCGAGTATTGAGCCAACGCACACAGAGGCACGGAGGCGGTCGGATGTCACGCAAACACTGACAAACTCAGCGTCGGCACACCCACGCACACAAGTGCGGTAGATAAGAATCGTCCCATTTTACATTGAGTCATGCGGCCGCCGCGATACTTACTGTGTTCGCAGGCAGCCTTATGATGACAGCCGTCTTGAATCCTTTTCTTAACTACACCGAAGCACAAATTGGGGCGAGCTGCGCACATGCACTTCTCACACACACACAACGGAATATTACGTTTGTCGAAAAGGTGACAAATTTTGCTTTGCAGCGAAACGTTTCGAATCATCGACCGGCGCCGGTAATAGGAGCGGTGCCGGGGCGAAGGCGGTGGAAGCTAGCAGAGAGCGAGAGCCTCGTGTGGAATATTGTACGTTCGATTGCGCTAGCAGTGCGCGCGTTTCAGTTGGCGCACGGCGACTGGCGCAGGCGAGGCGTGCGGTGCGACGAAGCGGGCGGGCGAGCGATTTCACCGGGCTGATATTGCGACGGCACGCCGCTCGCTACGACCCATATGTATAGCTACAACGAGCGAGGGCACGCCAGAGAACCTCGAGCGGGGGGTCGCCGAGCGCCGAGCTGCACGCACTCAACCAACTATCCAACTCAACCAGTTATTTGTTCGCCTCCGCCAGCCTTACTTTGTACCGAAGGCACGTAACTACTTTTTTGTGATACATTCAGTTATTATTTATTCACTTGCGAGTCTTCGAAACCTATGAATTGTTCAAAAAGAATAATAAAGTACCGATCTTGAAAAAATACAAAGAAGTTCTACCACGAAAGCCATTTAAAATAAATGTAGGAAACTTCTTTCGTGCTTCTTTAGTCTTATAAAGGTTACAGTTTACAAACACTGTAGTATTATAATGCTGCTGTTCATTAAACTTGTGTGTGTAGAATGTAGATACAGCCCGTCATTATAATATGAAATTGTTCACATACACACAAGCGCGACCCTGTTGAGTAAATATGAGATCGTAGACTTATCATTGATAATAATGAACAGAATCGCTTATCAGTTATTAACATAATAAAAGATAATACAATTCACGTAACCACAAATACACGCTAAAGCACAGTCGTCTGTGATACACCTAATAACTAATTAGGAAATATTGATCGGACTGCGCGAGCCAATAGTAATATTATCATCCATATACTACATCTCATTACTGTCGCAGTGCAAACAGTGATGGCCTATTGGGAATGCGGGTCAATGCATATGCGCACTGTGTCCGCATGATATTTATATTGTATTTGTATAGAAGTGATATATACGCAAGTCTATTTATTCAATGTAGTTATAGAGTAAAATGTTGTTATATTTAGAAATTAGTACCTTCTGCAGAATGACAATAATGCTACTTATAGGAAACAACGTTGAGAATACATGAAATATCATTTTCAATTATTATGACACGCATATAGGAAATGTGTGCCAACTTTGTTGGAACGCAACAGTTATGTGTATGTTGAGGCTGTGTGATCCATTAGCGTCATGTATCGAGTGTGGTGAATAAGTAAAACTATAACATACGCTCAATCGAAGAGCTGGGAGAAAATATGAAATGGTTGTAGCTTGATTGAACACGGCGCCAACGATGCCTCCCTGCGGGACTCCCGACTAGACGCCCGATGGTCTACGCAAAACCATAACTTTACATCACAGTTAAAATTCTCTTGTAGCGTCATTCCACGCTTTTATTTTTATCGCTGTGTTGACAAATAAACTCTGTTGGGGAAAGTAACTATCATTAATATAAGTTGATGAACATTTATGCGGATAAAAATAAATCATAAACACTCAGGTTTAGCCGGTTTGCGTATAACATTCTGAATAGTTATTTCTCTGTCAAAAATGTCAACTGTTAAAATAAAAATTATTAAGATATAAGCGATCCGCTCTAGCTTTGCACGGATGTTAGAAATCTTTGTAATTCTCAGCGATGCATGTATTATACACTAAAACCTTCATGAATCACTGTCTATTGGTGAAAATTGCATGAATATTAATATACATATGTAAAATAGTCCCATAATTTTTTAAGTTTATCGCATTCATACAGGCATAAGCTATGGGGAATTTTGTTTATTATAAAATCATTCAACCGCTCACCCATTGTCTTTCTAACGTGACTCTAATTACGGTATTCGAAAGGTTAAGTAAGGATGATCACAAAACTAGAAGAAAGTACTTATTAAAAACACAATATTTCTGAGACAAATTATGTCAAAACGAAATAAAGAATGGTGTAATAATATTGTGTGATGCCAACGAGATCCACGATTCAGCATTGTTACAGCCAAAAGTTGATAAAGGTCTAGCTGTCTCATGTCTGTTCAAAAACGTTTATGAAGCAAAAGAAAAAGTTACAAGTAAACTTCTATTTCGTCCAATTTGACGGCATGTACATTATTAAAATACCCATATATTCACATGGTCACATTTTCTTGCATGGTATTCCAAAATATCAATATAAGCATCAACTTGGGGAAGTGTACTACCAGATATATTTCAAAAATGTTGAGTTATTCTCGAGACTGAGGAAAATATGCAGAGAGGGTGAGGCGGCACCTCGCAGGCGGATTTATCGTTAATTTCGATATAGAACCTGTTCTGTAAAGTGGCGGACCGACCGAGCCGGGGCTGCGTAGTCAACCCGCTCCGCAAAATAAAAGAAATATGTTTTAGTGGGTTAGCGAGCGTGTTTACGATCGGATTCCTCGAGCCCGATTATGCCGCCATTAGTTACATAAGCGGCCGGGCGGCACCGTAATTAGACAATTTGTCTTATAGCCGATAATGTCATAAAAATATTTCACAAGCGATCTTTGGCAAATTTAATCGTAATTGGCTTAAACTTGAGCTATTTTGGTACAGAATATGAAGATAAATTTATATAACAGTTCCCTTTGAGTAGAAATAGTCAAGACAAAGGATATTTAGCGTCTGTTTCCATGTTTAACTTTGATTCTAAAGAGTTTTATCCCTCAACTGATATCCTGGTCATTCCGATTGTGCAAACTTATACAATGTTGTGTAAGTTTAATCTAATAACATTCAAGTACACGTATAGAAGCGAAGCATACGACGCACAAGTAATATTCATGTGGCGCCATCTGTCGGGCGCAGCGCGAGGCTCAGACCGGATGCACGACCAGTTTAGTAGTGACATCGAACACCTGCAAGCACAACCGACACCACTGTTCTGCCTACATATTCTGTTTTGATAAAACCATTGCCATCGCAGGTGAACTAAGCAAAATACACGTTTGTTACAGTAGCTGCTATATTAAATAGAAAAGAATATAGACAATAGTTATAAGAAATTTAAAGAGGACAGATAATCGACTATAACTTTGCACGAGCCAATCGAGGTTGTATAGTTTGGGATATCAACGAAATAGATCTCCATAAAGGATACTTGCAATGTCCATAAAAGCAGGAGCCGATCGCTTTAATAGTTAATTGATCCAATGTAAACGGATAGGGGAACTCCGATAAAAACTTAGTTTAGGACTATAGAAAAGCTTAAAGAAGCAAATTCAAAAGGACGACTGGAAGCAACATTCAATTTGCATAGCAACGGTCCGCGTGCGTAAGACATTATTTATTTTTTATGTTTTGTATGTATATGCGTGGAGCATCCTTGTGTCCTTGTTTGGCGAAACAATACGTGGTTGTTACGTAAGTTTAAAAGACGCGTCAATGGCATCTCGACCCTGCCTCTGTTCTCGTCACTGACCCACATTACTCACTCGCTACACGCAATAACAATAACGGTAAACTCATTCATTACATAATATTGCACCGTCTGTGATTACGTTACAGTAACGCGCATAAATTAGCATCCGTTTAATAGCACTTAATAGTGATCGTTTCTATGATTGATATTTAAATACCTACTGCCAATTTTTGACTGAATATCTTAGCTATTTTTACTTCATCAAATCAATACTGAGAACTTGAACGAGCTTACTTGATTTATTCAGAGCAATATTGCTCAACTTTTGGGGATTGTTTCTAAAAGTAGATCCTACTATTCCTTTTGTACTTATTTCCGTCTTAGTACCTAGTTATACTGATTACTCAAAATTTTCTATTTACTTAAAAATTTTCTCCATCAACCGTATCTGCTTGAGATATTTGCTTTACTGCTGTAATAAAAAATCATAGTTCGACTAAAGCAGTACACTATATTAACCTCTATTTGAAAGATACGAATGCTAAATCTTTGTAATAATTTGAAATCTATATATATAAAAATCAATGCCACTTTTCGTTGTTATTTTATAACTCAAAAACGAGCTCACCTATCCAAACCAAATTTTTAGGCTTTGTTCGGACTATTTAGTAGATGGTTTATGTGAAGTTTGGTAGGGTAGAGTAAGGTATAGTAGGGTAGAGTAGGGTATAGTAGGGTAAAGTATGGTAGAGTAGGGTACAGTAGAGTAGAGTAGTGTAGATTAGTGTAGGGTAGAGTAGGGTATAGTAGGGTACAGTAGGGTACAGTAGGGTAGAGTAGTGTAGGGTAGAGTAGGGTAGAGTAGGGTGCAGTAGGGTATAGTAGGGTAGAGTAGGGTAGAGAAGGGAAGAGCGGGAGCGAAGCCGTGCGGGCAAATCTAGTTACTTATTATGATTTTGTTTTAATTATTTAAAAGGCTCTTTAAAACTAGCTTTTCATTAAAGATTACGCGCCAGTAGCAAAAGAGTACTAAAACTACAGCGATTACTCTGGGCCAGATGAAATTTCTTCACTTCAAAAAAATTAAATGGAACTACCACTTTCCAGTTAATACTAAAGTAATGCTAGTGAGCCAGTGAGACGATGATAAATGCTGAGTCTCTGTTTAATACTTTCCCACCTTTCCGAGTACCAAACTACATTCTAAATCTTCATTCTGTTTATGTGGCACTTCGAAGACGCGGTTCTATATCATCCAAAACGTCCCGTATAAATTCTTTCGCGATTTACGTGCTGACAAGGGTGACGATTTATGGGAATAAACGTAGATAATATTCAATCCAAGTAGTTCTGTACCATGGATCATATTAGGCCTTGTGACCATAACGCTTGAACTTACGTGTATACAGTCTGATGGTTCTTGATTATCAGAACTTGAGACGTTCTTCGATAAAGCATGGTTACTCGTGATTGATCTACAGCCTAACCTAACCTAACCCAACCTGTGGTCCAAGAGCCACAGACCATATTTTAATGGTTCGTAAGTTTCTAATTTCAAACATTACAATTACTGAAAAGTTCCATTGTCACTGTATTCGAACATACAATCATATCCCTAAGTGTTAATTAGAGACCTTGTAAAGTTTATGTGAGTTACCTTGTTATTTTAGTTCATCGTACTGTTCATGTATATTGCATTTACTATTTTTTTTTTCTTTAATGTGTATGGATTTGTTATAAGGTTATTATAATTTTATTAAATGTATTTTTAATTTGCAAGTTTCTATTGTACAACGTCTTGGACATCTTCCGTAACATTGTACAAGTGCTTGTAAATAAATAAATAAAGAATACATATTACGCGGGTAGTGCAACTTTTTTTGATAAAAAGTGTCACTTGAAGTTGTGCTACCAAAAAACTGAGATAGTAAGTGAACAATTTTTTATTTTCTAAACTAATTATTGCTTAAAAAACGTTTTCTTTTCACTTAGGTATAAAATAAATGTCGGAATAGACACAACAATACAACAACAACGACAACAATACAACAACAACGACAACAATACAACAACAACGACAACAATACAATTGAATGACTATAATAAAACTGGAGTTACATAAATATTACTGTATTCGGTTAGGTGCAGTGACAACAAATGTGTAATAAGTAAAATACCAGATTTCTTACAATGAAGACAGCAATTCACATCGCAAAAGAGCTACATGTGACTAGAAGAAGCTATTGAAGTCGTTTTACAGGATAACTATGATGACGAATGTTACTTGGCGATCATACCACCTGATCAAGGGCATTTAGTGATTGAGAGGAAGGTGCCGATGAGGATATGGCAGCGCATTTCAGACGTGCCTAGTACTATTGACATATTAATGAATCGAGAAGATTGTGGTAGCGAAGATAGTGCGTACGATGCCAGTGATGTTGAAACGTTGAGGTCAAAACGAAGGCGACTAGATGCTATGCGCCAATCCACTCCGGATTACAGTCCATTCTGGCGGAAATGTATCCATTATATTCATCAGTTTCTCAGATTACATCCGAAGTTTTTTTACAGACAGCGCTTTTCCTGTCGTAGAAAAGTGCTGTCTGTAAAAAAACTGAAGGTAGCGATGCCAAGTTAATTCCAAACCTACAATAAAACACGAGAGGTGTGGATGAACGCGACCAGTCTGTCTCATTATAAAGAATTGCCGTTCATGACAAAAAGTAGTGGTGGACTAGTGGGTGCTATTTACTTATGGTAAACATGGTTGTTCCTATTTATTCCTGGCGTTTATATGTAATGAGCAATGATAATCATATGGATCAATTCATACTCCGTAGTCATATCGTTCGATATATTTACGCCACAGTTTCAACAGTTGAAGGTCTGCCTAAAGATGGAGTTGGACTTATTCTCTAAAAAATATGGTCAAAAAAAGTTGGGAAATACTGTACAAGAAAGAACAAAATACTAAAATTGATCTACTGAAAGATAGCGCGCACGAGCTAGTTCAGCCTTCGCAACTAATTTGTTTCTCACGTAAGTCTACGGGATTGTATGAAAGTGCGCACTTGTAGCGACGCGACTGCTGGGAGACTGTTTGTCCGCGGGTTCGGCGACAAGTTGGGGACGCAACTCCATTATATAGTAGCAATATTTTACGAAAAAATCTCGTCATTGTCGCTCCCGTGTCAATCTTCCAGATCTATTCAAGGAGATAGCGATTGAGACAATAAAGTTGCTAAGCAATTAAGTTGCTGGTGGGCGCGCACGCCCTTATAGTGGATGATTCTACTAAAAATGAAATGTTGACCATTTTCTAGACGAAATTGATTTAACAAATCAACTAAGTTTTTGAGTCGACATACGCAAGGACTGATTGGTGTGTCAAGTTGTTATTTTAACTGCTGAGCACAGATTCTCATGTAAATCGTATTGTTAGTTGACTGTTTTTTTAGACGATATGATACTTTCAACGCAGGTTTTACTTCTAATTCAACAATTTAGGAACTCAAAGGACAGATTTTAGGTATAGCCAATATTTAATTCAGTAAGACACTTCTTTTAAATAAAAAAGCTATTATTTTGCTATAAGATTAAGTAGCGTAAAACCGACCAGCTTTGTAGACAGACAAAAAGTGTAGAGCTAGCGCAGAAGTCGCAAAGTACGTGACAAAGGCCTTCGACAGTGTCACCGTTACACAACAAGATAAGGCGAGGGTTTAAATAGCGTGCTAGATGAGTAAACACGTCACGCTTATTATTTATAGCGCTGAGAAGTGCCGAAACATTGAATGAACTTTTCTTTTCGTGACGAGAGAAGTGGGCGTGTGTGCGTGTCCCGGTGTCGATGTAGGCCACTGCCAAGGTCGAATGTTTAATATAAAGTCTGGCGCCGGGACATTAAAATGGTCGGGCCCTCCCCGGACCCCCCTTATCCCCAGCCCCGGCGGTCGCAATCGTTGCACTCGTTATTTATTATCTGGAGGCATCCCCCGCTCATGAACGCCTTCAGTCTTGGGTACCTACACATTTGTATATGTATAGTACGTCGTCGGCACCCGAATACGGTATCGACACAATAATGAATTTAATGAAACACGGATTTCGTAACGCGAGGGATCCTGAGAACAGCTGACGCGACTCAATTACCGACACCCTGACCTATTGAATTGAGTGACGAAATTCGCATCAGATTACTGCGGATAGAAAACGTAGGCGTGATCGCATTGAAGGTCTTGATCAAAAGAAGGAAATCGTCAGAGACTCAACGTCACGAGACGTAGCTACGATATCGTAATAAATGTGCGAGTAAATATTGATATTCACAAACAATACACGTAATATCGTTTTACATATGAATGAGTATTAGTGTATAAACACAAAAGGTAAAGTAAATACATACGCATTAATTATATGAATGGATTCGAAACTAATTCGAAATAGTTTTACGTTCAACCACGTCTAACGATATTTTCATCTCAAAACTAATGTTCAATCAGAGAATAGAGTTAAACACAAATACATGTAAAACACTAAGGCTATACAAATCTGGTGTTGTCGTTCGATTCTACGACGACGCTGAGCGTATTCCCGAGAAACTTGGAACTCTCGCTTTCGAACAAGAAACGCTTGGTTACTGTGGCTCGACAACTCTATAAACACACAAACAACTTACACAAAACATAGATGGATGCAGCGTGGCATTCACCTACATTTTCGATATATGTAACGGTAGCTTTCAGAACATTGAAATATCTTGAATGAATGAATACAAATACAAACATGAGTAGACACATACATTAACCCACATAAAAGTTCATAATTATTAAATCGTCTGGTAAATGTTGGGGATACCCCGTTGGATGGTTGCCAACAGGAAGGGGCCATCTTTAAATAAATTCAGAATAATAATGCGTTCAAGCGCCGTGGATTGACGGCAGGTTGAATTTTGACATTCCACCACTGTGCATTATTGTCTTGATTTATTCGAAGGAATAAGAAATGAATTTGTCCATCTCGTTTGTGATACCTCGTGTCGAAATTCCGAAACATAAAAACTGTTGTTGGCGAAGCTACGTAGAATGCACGAATGTTCAGCATGGAGTGAAGCTAGGTATGCACGAGTCGTTTAGAGTCTTGGTCACGAATCAGCGGCGGAGGCCAAGGCGTGCCCGCCCATCGCAATCAGATGACATCATGCTGTCGACTGGTACCGACACATACTCCAATTCACTAAATGGACAACTCCTTGATGCAAGACTGTTGCATCCAAGCAGTAATGGTTTGAGTCTATGTATAAGTCATAGGTGAAAAACAATTTTTGTACGAACTAGCACCACCAACATGTTGCGTTGAAGGAAAGAGCGTGTGCACAAAGATGCGGGTCACGTTGGGTTAGCTTGGGTGTCGTCAGAGGCGCAGGTCGCAAAACGTCACAAAGCAGCCAGTGATTGATGGTTGCGGTGACACTCGTTACGTCAGCTGCCGGGGGTCGCGGGGTCAATGCCGTCACGATTACAATAACCGACGGGATGTAATAATAATCATCCAGCTGAGCGGTGTTTATCGTCTAGGTATTCACTTTTACGATAGGGTTGCATCTACTTTGTTAGCAGACAGCCGGGCCACCGCAAATTGAACAACAGCAATTAAGATTTGACAATCTGTCAAATCCTGGATGAACAGTGACAATCGTACAAGTGAATTGTTAGTGACAACATGACATAGCTTTCGCCGAAAGTCACTGAGGTGATGTTTGGTTTATTTAAATTCATAAAACAAGGAGGGTGGTCTCAGGTTATGTTACATTACGGCCACCCAGCTCGGTGGCTGTTCGACCCCATTCTGAAGGCAGGGTCGGTGCTATAAAACGACACGGTCGCTTTTACGACAAACATCTACAACACACATCCGCATATTGTAACGTAATAACGATCCGGTAAAGGTCTAACGATACGATGCGAACTCGAGTTATTCAAGTATTCTATTGACTGAAAACATACCTATTGAATTACATTAGGTACGATCCGGAGAGAGAAAACTATACCTTCTTACGTTTTCATACGACGGCAACGATCTGATGTTATTTATATAGCCGAGCCGTCTCGACTTGTATTCTGAGATACAGTGAATAACGATAAGTTTAAGAATCTTTTCTGTGTTGTTATTTTGACGTTATTCCCACGGATACAGCCTTGGATATAAAACTATGTTCAATTACATTGACAGTGCCCGCAAATGTTAGCAGATATCTCATGTAAACAGATGAGGCTAACTAAGTCGAAGGTTTACAGATTGAAGTAAACACATTATATTTACCTTACTTGCTCGTCTCAATAACGACAACTATTGATAATAATGATTACCTAACTGATCATAACGAGTTTTCTTACATTATAGGGCACGTTACGTTTACTAAGGCCCGGTAACATCTCTCAATACTCAAGCATTACTTAAAACTAGATTCGAGCTATTTGATTGGTTGAAATTAGTTTTAAATAACGCTTGAGTTTTGAGTTACGTTCTGTAATACGGGACTAAAGTGTCTTGGCGTGAATAAAGTTTTATTTATTTGCACAGAATTGAAAACGCACAAAAGAATGCCTGTCATATCATCAGCAAGACGTGACAACCCTAACGAGTGAAAATAAAAACAGAAAATGTGCTTAGAAAAAAAAACACTGACAGCATGACTGCTTATTCTCTTTATAGCGGTCTATTGAAAAAAGTAAAGAACGTTAACGCTGTTGTGAATAGTACGCATCTAAAGTTATTAAAACATTTGCATGATATTTATATGGAATGTGCATGGGAATGTTATGGTTTAGTGACGTAATTGCCATATTAAAGCCATAAGATCTAATCGTTATAGGTAATATCGTGAGTTTACGATGATTAATATAGAAGGTAGACTGTAAAACTCTCGTTCATCAGGTATGGAGCAGTAAAATATGTTAATATAAACAGTTTACTAAGAACATAAAGTTGACTTGGTACTGGCGCACGCAACCGACCGCATGGAACACGGAACATTTTGCATTTAGTGGTCTACAACGGACTCCCCTAATATCGCCTGCTACATGAATGTACGAGCTTTTGAGGTAACTGAGATTTCTGCCTGTGCGGCTTTCACATTGGGGAATGTTATAATACACATATTGGAGTTTTGGTAACAGTAAAGCCGATTTAGTACGGTGCAGGCGTCCTTTCAAGTTCTCTTTAAATATTACAGGTGTACCGAGTACTCGGATAGGGGATTGGCATGACACTCGGGTACGCAAATCGTGCAATGTTTTAGTGCTATCACGGAGCAGTTCGTTTGGTTATGGGACGCCGGTCCGGTTTACTGCCTCGTTACCGGCGATCCAACGTTTTTACAGCCCGATTAAACCGCTCACCCGACCTACGGTCCCTGTAATTGGGGTAAATCTTTTTATTGAAGTCTCTAGAGCTAACAATTCTATTGCCGTACCGTATTGTATACGCAAATAGATTTAAATATACAACGAGGCAGTAAATCGATTTTAAAAACAATTGTCCGTTCTCATTATAAATAATTTATGCGGTCCGTTCATCATGCTGACGTATGATAGATTACCTACAAAATTGAAACATGTTTAAAATTCGCGTAATGCAAAATTGAAATAACACAGAAAGGCTTTATCTGCTCTGCGAGTCGTATAAATTATTAAAATGCAACAAAACGAGTGGGCGACCACATTTTGTTCACAACCGGCCTCGCGGCGCATTATCGAAATCGGACCGCAATAATTACATTCGAGCCGAATGCGGCCACTCCATCCATCTGTCCAAACGACTAAATAAAATATACGTCCGCGATAAAATTTTATCAATGAAAAATATATTATTCGTTCTCTGGAATAGCGAACATTTAATTAAACATGGTATTCAAATAAAACCATTTCAATCAGTGCAGAACTTTATTTTTGAAATATAGAGACATATATTACGTATACGCTCTGAAGATAGAATATTCTACATGGCAAATTTGAAGATTAAGCTCCACTCTGAAGGAGATAAGGTTTTTTTTTTTAATGGGAATTTCTGATCAAAAATTTTCCATCAAAGTTACTCAGACTCGCACATCTGTCAATTGTTCAGTTTTGAAACATAAATCAAGAAGTCCAGGTATCAAATCATGTCCCTGTCAATTGTTCAGTTTTGAAACATAAATCAAGAAGTCCAGGTATCAAATCATGTCCCCCCCTTCAGCGTAGTCACGCAAAAATTTGTACGAATGCACAACCGAGATATAAACAGAGAAAGCAGAAACGGTAAAGCAGAGACTGTAACAAAAGCAAACAGTAGGCAACGTGAATTTTGGCGTCGGGCGGCACCGGCCGGATTATGTAGCACCCTCGGCTTATTCAATTAAAAAGGAAACGTACTCGAGCGCGCATTCTGACTGCTCGTAATTCTGATACAGAAGATCCTATTTGACAAATGAGATTCGTTTTAGCCGCGTCACTAGTCAGCTCAAATCGATGGACAGAGTTAAACTGTTTAGCTGTTAAAATCAACCCCTGCAACAAAGCATTTCTCAGACAAGCAAATTAGACTAGACTATCGTTTCATAGCAGAATAGTTAATTTTGTACCATTTAAAGCTCTTATCAGGTATGATATGAATAACATAGATGTTTGTTTATCTTGAAATACTGTCTTACATCCAGTTTACACGTTTTATGATTCCGTTTTGATCGTTTCTTATGATGTTTATTATTTTTAGTAAATGGATATCTTTTAAGTATGTAGAAATAATTCGATGGACCACACAAAATATTAGTTTTATAACATCAGTAGTGTATCATGTACTAAGCGTCACTAAGCAGATTAACAGAAGAAAGAAAACAAGCATAATGCACAGCAGGTAAGCATATTGTCTTAGTAAAATACAAGAAAGCAAGGATTAGTATAAGCAAAGTTAATATTCTTTAAATAAGCAAGCAAACATCCAAACAAGAATCCAAGGATGCAAAAACAAACAAGCGTGAAAAAGACAAGCAAAAAAACCAGCAAGCATTAAAAATAAGCGCACGTAAGACGAAAGCAAGCAAGTTAACAAAAAGTGAGCAAGGCAGTGTTTAAGTGTTCCGCAAGGACCTCCCGTCACCCTTTTACTTGGCAAACAATAAAACATGGAATATGAGGTAAGTGGGTACAGTCTAGCCTAGTGAACTTATCCTATGAGTAGTTAAAGGCTTATTCACCGTGTACGCCACACTCCGTATAATCAACCCTCAGCCAGAGAGAAAATAAAGAAACACCATACCATTTTTAAATTCAGTGAAGCTACAGTCGCTAATACAGAGGGTGACAAACAGAAATTGTATGCGGAGTCTGAAAAATATATTTTCTTTTTCATAGCTAATGCGATAGAACACTAGTTGAATATAAAAGTCATTTATTAGGCATGCCTCGAGAAATGTTCATGTGAAAATTTCGAGTAAAATGTATTTGCTTTGTTTTTACATGCGAACGCACGTCGCCTGTCGGCTGATTACGCTCCGCGCTGTTACCGTCATTCATTTGAGTCTGTACACCACCCCACTCAATCTCGTTTATTATGAACATGCAGCGGGCGAGCAACCCTGCCTCTCGCTTTTTACATTTGAATATTTTGCTTCATGCATTACTTTTACATTGTTAGAAAAGAGTCTTTCTGCGAGATGATAGTGCACATGAGTCGCAGCGTTCATTACGCCCGGAATGTTTTTAATTGACATTATTCCGTTTTATTTTTCAACACTCATTTACGCTCTGTACAGTATAATCAGGCAGTTTGTAAAGGCAGCCTGGAGTGAATTAAGTTTAAATAAGAACTTATGTTAACACTGCAGTAGCAACTGCTACAAGACAAAAGGTTTTGCCAGTTTCATTACATTTCATTGTAGTTTGTTCGTGTTAGGTTTACACAAATCAGTTTGATGATATTATAACCCTCACAATAGCTGGAAATTACAGAGGTTATAGATTTGCATATTACAATAGAAGAAATACATGCCTTTCAGAGTTTTCAAAACATAAGATCTGTTTTAGTAGACAAGAATATGGCAAACAGCAGACTTATGGAATCTCTTGTAACTATGCAAGTACAATGTTCTCGCTAATCTATAGACACCATAATTATCAAATCGTAATAGTATCTGTACGTCAGTAAATCACTAAACACAATCTCATCACTAATAGCTCCAAAATCCTACGTTTGACAAATGATCATCATCAATATTGTGTAATGAAGACAAATTAGTGCGAACATCATTAACATTTCGATAATAGTACGTGTCATGCGGCGCCGAAGGAGGGAAGCTTGGTCGACGATGTACAGGAATTGTAAAATGAGTAAGGACATTTCATGAAAGAGTTTCTTTATCCGAGTCATGGGAGGGGCACATTTCTCTTAAACATTCACAATGCCGGTAAAGTTGCATAAATAAATAACTTGAATTAGAACCCTTCACGTAGAGCGCAAACGTTGAATGCTCGCGACTCACGGTGAATAATTTCTTACTCACTTTTGTGTTCAACGTCTCCGTAAATACCTGACATTTAACTGACAATTGATGAATTTTATAAGGAAATGTTTTGGAGGAAATATTTGGCAATTCCGTAGGTACTGTTTCCAACGTAGATTATGGAAGAGAGTAGTAAACAAAAACAGTTTTCCTAAGATGAATATTTATTGACTGCCCACGCAAGTTGTTACGTTACGGCTGGATAATAACCGCTCAGAATTTTACTATTTTGATAACAATAAAGACAAGCAATCGGTTCCTTCCGATCTCGTAATTGATAATAAACTTCAAATAAAAACGCTATCTAGTTTTTTAACAATATTTTTTAGCTAACCTCCCTAAAGAAGTGGAACAGCTGATCCTTTGAAGATGAACAACAACAAAAAGAAATTGCAATCATTGTGATTTCAAAATTCCCCATTAAACATTTGACAATAAGGCCCGGGTGGCAGCGGGGACTGTGGAGCCCTGGGTTGTTGCTACAATTGATAGGAGCGGCGAGTTTCGGGTTCCCCTCGTTTCGGGCGATACACAGCACGGTACATTCATTACAAAAAGCGTCACATCGCAGAACGGGCCCCGGTTTAATAATTCCACTCATTTGGGTTCCCCCGGGCGACTCGGCGAGACAATGCGCGCCCGGCTAACGGTATCAATCAACATCAAACAACCCCGCTTCGCTCTATCTATACACAGCTTTAGGGTTGTACGTTTCGCGCATATATTAGTTTGTTTGAGATTATGCAAACGTAAAATCCCACGCAATGTTCAGTTTCTGGGGCTTTGAACTTGTATTTAGTCCATTAACAATAGATGTAGTGTTACGTTATGTTTTTGTTGAACAACAACTATTAAGATCACATTGGATAGGAAGCTTCTCAGTCCTATCCAGTTTGTTTGCTCTTATTTTTTAATAATGATAATTAAATGAACCATAATCACGTACCAATAAGGCTTCATAAAGAATGAGCGCCTCCAACAGCGTGGCATATTCAGCGCCTAATATAGACGCAGCCAACATTTGGCTTAAAAGCTGCTTTAATATAAAGCTGGATTATGATTATACTTTCAGTATAAAATATGGCGGCCCTAATGCGCTTTGAAGTCTGTAGTAAACGATTCTTTTTATCACACAGTCGTTACGCATGCACAAGCCGACGTCGATAAGCAAACGGCCGCGGGATGTATGCTCATCTCAATCCTCGCAAACACATTAGTAGTAGGGCACATTTGCTCATGACGCATTCTCATCAAATAGCCGAATCATGCGTTTCAAAACAAACAGGACGCCCACGCAAACCCATGCTGATAGAAGTAAAAATAAAACTGAAATCAGATTGTAAACACGAAATTAATCATGCACGTTTGTCTATAAATAACGGATTCTGTCAAGAGAACGTTTATTTCCTCCGTCTACATTGTTATGTCAGGGGAAATTGCTTTCATTTTTCAGTTGGAAACAGTGTACGTAAATAAAATCTATTTACGATTACGGCCGCGTCGCGTACACGACGAACACTTGTAGGTTGTTCTGTGGGGCAACGCGATTCAGCAAACAAGCTTATTGTCAAGTGTCGGGCGCCGGACGCCGCACTAACTCTGAATATGGAGTGCTCGTCCACAAATAGAGGCCGACTCGTCTAAAGCTCACTCGTTTTCGTGGGCCACATCGCCGCATGTGCGCTAATGAAGACACGACGTTTATGATTATGTTTATTCACGTCCGCTCGGGTTCTGATGGAGGATGATGCTATACGTAATGAAGAGACGAGCTCATTTATCAATTCAATCAACAAATGAGTGAATTGACGACGTCAGTCGTAAGATTATACAGATAATTGCTGAAAAAACTTTCAGTGTAGCAAAAGGTAATGTTTTTCTGAAACATTTCATCGTTACAATTATGAGAGAGGCAGGATTACTCGCATGTACAGTGAAAATAAATGGATACAGTCGACGAAACGTAAGAGTACAAGGAGCTTCATTAGGCGCGGAAACCGACGTTGTATTTTGTTCTTTGCGTGACCAGCTGCCTACATTATTCAGCCATTAGTGTTCGTCTGTACGACACACCGGTCCTACGTCAAACCGGACTACGTCATCACGCTAAGCATACATGTGAAAATGTATTTATCGTGGCTGAGTTATTTTACCTATGAGGAAAGAGACTTCTCCGGCGTATTTTTCTAATTCACGTCAATTTATTCAAGTTATGCTGTAATGAATCACTACGCGGATATAAGCCGTCGTATTTACTAGTATGCGTAATTTTTAATAGGTAGGTACGTGTGTTTCTGTGGAGACTACTTAGGTGAGTGAATGGTTTGCAGTTGATGGCTTTTTAATACCCTGCCTTCTTGATTCATCGGGCGGCAGACACCGTTGATTGATTGTGGAGAGCATTCTAGCAACGGGCTAATGTGCTCATAGCTTGTAACAATCATGATTGCTTCTTGATCGATAATTGACTGTTTATTAATTACTTACAGAGTCTGGATCATGTGCGTTTGGCGTGGACGGCTGCGCTGGCCTAGGTGGGGGCGGGTAACCCTGCAAACAAAGTAGTTTGTGTTCGTTATTTGTTATGTAAATACAATAGAATCAGGAAAATCAGTTAATTCAACAATCCTGTAAACATAAGAACCTAAATAAACCGTTAGAAAAACTTGTACCATAACTAAGCTGGCAATTCAAGTTACAATAGGTTACAATGTAACTTCAATTGCCAGGCTTGCTCGCCGATATGATCGTACGTGGTTCGTAAGTTACAATTAACAACATCCTACAGTGCGGACATTGTCAGTCTTAACGATAATATCGGTGTAATGCAATAAGAAGGGGCATTTGAAACTCAGACTTGTTCTATAGGCATGTGTATGAAGGACTGCGGTCAACTATATTTTCAGTTGGCTACGGTCATGACACGGAACATCTAATTGAAACCAACTCCGGCTGGCGCTCGGCTAAACTGTTCCGGTGCAATCCACTGGCAACACTAATAAACACCGAAATGATAACACAAACAAGAACAAAATTTGCACTGAAGTGTTTAACTCGGAAAGTCGGCGGCGATTCGAATTAAATCGCAATTTCAAACAGGCGACAGTGACAAAAAGTTCACAAGCTTAAGCCCAAAGTTAGTTTCGTGCGCTACAGTAAGCCGAAGGCCAGACTTTCGTACTGAAACTACGTCCCAACACAAGTACTAAAACACTTAATGTAAAAATGAAATCACAGAAGACTAGCGATGAAGAGCACGCGGACCTCCAATTTTTTTGTTAGGTAAAATATGTAAAAAAAATTAAATGATATAAACCATTGCTTGACTGCGATGCTACCTGATGGTAAGCAGTGATGGTGAGGCGCAATAGTTTTTTAAGAGCATATTCACTCTAGTATTGAAGACACCTAAATTATAATTGGGCGGAAAGACCGCAGCAGGCAAATATTTTATCTCATCAAACGAAAAGAAAAGTGGGTGAAAATACATTATCTCACGAGTTCAAAGTTCAGATTTATTATTGAAACATTCAAACCGAAGTGTTTTCATTATCCTAAAGTTAAACCAAAGTTACACGTAATATTTGGTTTACTCAACAACTTTTACAACAAGTTAAAAGTAGTGCGGTAATAATTTTACGGCATAATATTGTGAGTTCAAATACGAATATTACGGTATAGAAAGTAGGAGTAAAGTTCTCCAAAATATCAAATAAACATCTAATTCAACATTTTGCTCGCGAATATCACAAAGTTGTAACGGACTCCGCAATTTGGAACGTTCAAACTTTATCTCGCAAAACATACTAATTGTTTTACCTCGTTGACATGATAAATGGGAATTTTATGTAACGGCTGGCTGCAGCTACTTTACGTTAATCATTTTTAGGCCGTAAATAAAACTGACTTTTATAATAACGCGATGTATCTATTTAATTTTTCGTATAGATAAACCATATTGTTGTTATTATCACTATCTTTTGCCCGCGACTTCGTCTGCTACATATTTGTAAAACTGCACAATGTCATTTGGTCACAATTTAGAGGAATTTTGTTTTCGCTTGAAATAAAAAAATAATAACTCTAAAATAAAAGTAGCCTAAGTTACTCCTTATAATAACAACAGCTATCTACCAGTGAAAATAGCTTTCGTATATTATTACCAATGAAAATAAAATTTCTTTCGTCGCTTTCCATCAGGTGAGATAGCGGTAAAGCGCAAACCTATCAATAATTAAAAAGAAACCGTAAAAATCCTTGCACTCGTTTCAGAGATTAGCCGGAGCAAACTATAGGAGTCAAAGGTGTTATAAATTGCATGTGTTATTATATCATGCATTGAATAAAAATATATTTTGATATTACAAGGAGACACTTCAATTTTATTAATATTTTAGTTGCGGTAGACCTTTTGATAACAGCGTTTCTTGTCAGACCTCGTTATTGGGAATAGCCGACGCTAATTAGTTTCAGAGACAAGAGCCGGTTTCCGTGCAAAAGTTTTTAAAAGATCTAATTTAGGGTAAGTATATTAATTATACTTAGACTTTTATCAACTTTACGGCCTCAATTCACAATGAAATGCATTAAAAAAAAAAACTATAAAAACTATAACGAACGAACAAAAAGTGATATTATAAATTTCTTGGATTAAGTATTTCTCGCAAACACAAAAACAAAACATCGAATTAATTAACAGTAATCTAATAAATGTTACTTGCCATAACAGAAAATTAAACAGTTCAATATCAATTTGCGATACATATTAAACTGGATCCGCCAATTCAATTCCGAGCCGTTGACTTAGAGTAACGTCCGAAAAGAGGATTAATCCATTTAATATTTCCGGCATTAACTCCGGGAGTAGCTGTTCAGAATTAGTGAGGAAAGTGCACGCCGACTGTAACAGAGGTAAGTCTGTTTCAAACTTATAATGAATTGCTAACAAGTTTGTGAAACGGCCACGACATGATCTCTTTATCAGACAGGACACGTTCCAAATAGGGACACGGTGTAAGCTCATCGCAAATATTGACTAACAAACTTGCAGATTTAATCATTATTTGAATAGCTACTTTGATCTTTGAAACAAAAATAATGCTTAAGTAGCTTTTGACCACGGCTTCGCCAGCGTACATAAAATACAGCCTTTGTCACTTAGGAATAAAGCAGCTTTCTATCGGTGAAAAAATGTCAGCAATCAGATCAGTACATTCAAAGATTACTATTTACAAACAAAAACAACAAACTACCTCTTTATAATACTATTAGTGTACCTAGATGTAGACAAATAGTTTTGATAAAATACGAGTTCAAAGTTTAATCCAAAAACCACTTGACTAACATTGGTTAGAAAAATAAGACATCATTTTCTTATAACTCGCGAAAATATAGTGTTAAAATAGTTGGAGAGTGTATTGTCACAGATGATACCCGGCGGCAGCTCTCGAGTGTCGTCTGCGACAGCCTCACCTGCGAGTACATGCTCTCAATAAATCGGGCCATCTCTAGACGTAGCCTTCGCAGCTTAGGGCTGCCCCACCGACACCTCCAATAAAACTTTATCATAATAATGGAGCAGTAAGTAGACGAGTCGCACAATAGACAAGACAAATGTCAGTTTCTCTTCTCTTTACAATTGAATTGCATTATTTTGCGGAGATTGCAAAAGGGGGGAGCGAGCGGCATAATTTATCCAAGTCGGCAATTCCCGACAGCCCTGCCACCGTGACTCCGCCACAGGAGAGAGAATGTTCGCCCCACCGTCAGCGCTTTAGAGGTTTCCAACGGCGAGCGGCGAGCGGGGCTGCCACACTAAAGTTCGGAGAATCCGGAGCATTTTGCAGTTTGTTATTATGAGAGCGGAGTGCTGCCAGCGATAAGTTGCTCTTTATGTACAGGGAAAAACAAGGACACAGCGTAAAGTCGCTTCTTACTTAATGTTGGAGTTGCGATAGTTACGAGAGAATAAGTTAGCTAATGCGAAATACGGACTCAAGTGTACTGTTTTAATACGAGGGGATTACAAGGGTTAAAAAAAAATGAAAGACATTGAGGACATATATCTAATAATAGCCATAAGTAGTCCTGATAATTCAACAATTGTATGCATGAACTCAACTTCAAAGAGATTCCTAAAAGAAAATCTCCCGGAGGCGCACTTCAGAAAAGTCAAGCAATTAATCGCACGGCCTTTGACAAATATATTTCCTTGACAATAAAATATACTGAGTTTTTACTAGCGAAGGCGAACGCCCGGGCTAGAGAACGGGTAGAACTGTCTCATGCAACCGGCGCGCCTACTGTGGGGGAATATTAAACGGATCGTACCCCGCCAGCCATGCCATTATTATTATCTTGCCATTCTGTCCCAGTTCCGGGATCCAATATCTAGTATGCTGCGCTATCAACAGATGTGATTGCAAAGCAAATGTTGTGTATCATTACTATTCGACTATCGAAAGGTCAAAGTTAACGATATTGGGCCTTGCAAACAAAAGCATGAACTGAATTAAGGGTAGGTAGACGTGTATAAATGTAGCAAGGTGTATAATATTTGTACAGCTCTAGCGTATTTAATGTTGCTTTAATACGAAAGTCCAGTAAAATATAATTAGTGATTCCTCATTACCGCGCGGCTGGCGTGGCCCCTCTGGACGTTCGTGCGTCTGCTGGCTTATGGTTATTAATAACGCTGGCCGCCCGCCCCACCCCGCCCGGCCCCCTCTGGCCCCCACGCTCGCCCGCGCTGCCGCTGCCGCACGTCTGACATTTTAATTCCGGAGCCGCGGGTATGAGTCCACTGCATAATTTTTCTATCGACAATTTTGTCGACATCCTAAAGGTACTTCTCTATTTATACTGGATGCCAATGAAGCGTAAAATTATATTGTTTCGAAGTTGTACCAAAGGAAGCCTCGAAAGTTTGTCGAGAAATATATAAATAGCTCGGTTGCCGCTTTTCTTTATAATATGTTAGTTGTTTACTTTAACTTTTATCCCAAAATTGTAACGGTTTTTATTGATCTGTAATATTATGTACGTATTATAATGACCAATCCAAAAACATTACTCATTCAAACTGACGTAAATAACTTATTTTATGCATATCGATATCGATGGGATGAACTGCTAAACTGTTGAACGATAACCTCCAATTCGTCATCAATGAAATATTCGAGTTTGAATTATATTTACGGCTATGCTGCGTTCGCTAGTAATATTCCGTGTAGTCGGAGGCACGCGTACAATAATATCGAGTGAGTCAGTGAACATCACTAGCCACGAATGCTACAATGGCGGTCGGGCGAGCGCAGGTCGAGCGCAACATGGCTGCCTGGTAGGCGGTTCGAGTGAAAGGGACGGAGCAAGCATCGACTGTTGCCTTCCCTATCGCACTCGCACGCAATGCTCGCATCGATCTCCACTCTCTGTGCTCGCCCCCAGCACCAGAAAGGCGGAACTAACAAAATTACAAAGCGCTTTCGAGCCGCTAATCATAAAATAAGATACGACGTTTCATTTCGACCGTACGACTCTCGAGCGATCACGATGCTGAAATGGCCCTTGACTCTCAAAATTCTCTACTGACATCGTGGAGTATTACGAAGCGTAGCTCGCCGAGAATTTAGTTAAGCCTCCGCACTGTACAGATAGATTTATGTTGTTTGCTCGAATGGAGCAAGAGCAACAATAGTTGAATGCGGGAAGGTGAAGTACTTATAACTATAGCAACAAGTATAGAGGGAGCCGGCTTCTATTGAGAGATAAAGAAAAGATTCTGTATTTACCGTGTCGATTTTTTAATTATAGCGTTACTATGATTGAAGAAAAAGTGTCTTTTGGAGCAAGACGAGAGTCGAATAGGAGTGGAAGGAGGCTAAGGAATAAAAAGTATAAAGCTGTACATCTCCTCGGAGCCGGTGCCGATGCCGGCCGGGTTTATGTTAGCATAAATTGTAGCCGTAGCCTGGCGGCGTTTAGTTCCAGAGCTGTATAAAATCGACACAAGCCGCGCTCTCCCACTGCTCCGAGTTTCTGCTCCGTCGATTACATGATATCTTGAGTGACGTTTAATTTTTGCGCGACGTGCTTTTTTGTAAGATAAGAATTTGGATATGAATGCGTCACCTTCTAACTTTTTTTAACATCCGGTGATGCTCGTATTTTGTTATACAAGTTTGCAAGTTATGTGAAGTGTAGAGCTACAAAAATTATATAGATGTGGAAAGAATCTTCATTACAATAATCGTCTTCTCGTTACGAATTATGCATAACATCCAAAGAACAAAAAAGAGACATCAAAAACCATGATCTGCACCAAACAAAAGATAAAACCTTTAACATCAATAAAAAAACAGTAAAGGAATGAGTAAGCGCGAGGAATGCAAAACGAAATGTTTCATAGAGAAACTTGCAACTTGTTTAGAGCGTTTCGTTCGCATGCAAAGCTGCCAACATGTGCTACATCTCCATTATATCGTGAAGCCGTCGCTAGGCCGGCCACGTGCGAACCATACGCCGGTCGCGGGCGGCGGGTAAGGACATAGAAATATGTAAATCGCACGACGAGCCAAAAACGTTGGCTCACGTTCACGATGAATGCTGATCGGCGCACTATGACGAACCGATCATCCACGACGCCGCTCTACCAGTCACGAAATACATGATACCAATTATTACACACTCGTACAAGGCATGTTTCCTTTTTGCGTCGATTATCCTTTCATTTTATGGATGACTTTCGATGGTCTGGTTCTCGGCTCATGGACGGCTGTGTCACGATATGCAATCAGTTTTGTGAAGGTCATTAAAAAGGAACATGACCAGGAAATATTCTTTAAAAATTTAACCACCGTTCCTGACAAATCTAGAGTAACGTGGCCCAAAGGTACACTTAAACCATATCAGAGAATTAGACTAATGTCTTTGGAGTTCAACATAAACTTACAAACTTCTCAAGCATATGATCCTATTGAGAAGTTTTCGTAGCTACACCGACCGTTGGAAAACGGTACTTATTTACTTGTTTTCATTTTATACTATTCGCTAGCTGTAAACGTTCAATTCCCTGATCGAACTTACCGACTGCTATAAGTCGCTCACGTTCTAGTTGAAACAGCTCCTGGGACTAGTTTTTAGGCCGGGTCGAATGTCCACAAGGGCAATGTAAAACGTAATACCTTAACATAATCTAATCCAAAACAAAACACAATTTTGATATAATTACGATAAGTTAAGGTAAGCGAGGATATTACTCGAGGGCGAATACAGATATTATTGTTAATGTTGACAAGAAAAACAAACCTATATTCCACAACGACTGTTATACGTAAAATAAAAGAGTGGAAAGAATAGCGAAACAGGAAAACAAACATAACGAAAGTAAAAGTCGTCCATTAGGAGGGGTATGGTATGACCATAGACGGTTTATTGAAATAGTTATGGTTGGGGATGGTAATTTTTAAAAATTGCTAACAACGAGGGTTTTCGTACATTCGGCAGCAGTTTAATGTGTAACGATAACAGTAAAGTTCATAGCCAAAGTTCCATCCGCCGAGTTCCCTGGATTACTATACTTTCCATATAGAGTGGGTTCAATTTCGTTAAAGCTATACAGATTCGTATCTACGCGCGTGCTGACACAGACTATACAACTACAAGTGTAAGAAGACATTACACATGAAAATATATGTTTATTTATATATTAAAATGTTTCTGCATGACATAACAATGTATATTTAACTGTTTTGGGTACAAAGTACAACATATTTTCAATCGAATTTATAGCTATTTCCGTTGTTACCGAAATTGATAACGTAAGTTTCTTTAATGAGACATGACTTAATTCGGATATTATGTTCAGTAAGATAAGAAGACTATATATAAATACGAAATACATATGATTCATATCGTGAAATCTAAACACTTCTTGGTACTATGGCAGAATAATGTTGTGAGCAATACCAATAACATAAATTCGCGCTGGTTATTTTCGATTAGCAACAAACCGTTTATCATGTTTTCGGGTAGCTATCTCGCGAAGCGCGCTTTACGTAGTCTAGCTAGTGGAGTTTCGGCCAAAATTATCGAAAATTTCCGTCGGCGACGACGTTCTCCGCGATATCGGCGCGATAAACGAAATGCAAACATGACGCTGACTCGTCGAACCAACATGGTTTTATTTATTAAAGTTTCGGTTAAATGTACGTCTATACAGTAAGTATTTTAGCATGTGGTGCAATCAGGATTACTAATATTTTTTCTTATGGCTTATTTCTGAATTGCGTATTTTGAGTTAAGAACGACTTAAACCTATTTAAATACTAAACTGTGACCGGTTCAGGCTTACTGAGTTTAAGAAACTCTCACCAATTTTTTAATCAGAAATCAGGGGTTAATGTTTACGGTTCTTATTCAACGTGACTTTATAAAATATGTGCAGATTTCTCCATTATAAAAGCAGGTATACAGCATGCGTGGCCATAAATTAGTTGTCGAGCAAAAAATGGTTTCTTTTATAGTTTCTTAACCGCCCATCGATTTTACGGAACGTAACTTTACATTTCAATCGAGATGATTAGTTTGTTTTCACTAAATCTATATTCTTTAGTTTTGTAATGTTTAAATAAGAGGTTGGGATAGTAGGTAAAAAGGTTTCGGATTTTACAGTGGAGTATTGACTGAATTTGCAATTCAGAGTCGGCAGAATGGCGTACGTTAACTGCTCGTGAGCCAACTACTAGTTGGAATTACCTTTGCTGTTCAACGTTAGCTACTTCATCCGCACGGGCGCAAATGGAATGCAATGAACTTTTCATGTGGTGTTCAGACCGCTAAGTAAAGGTGAGTTATTCTAATCACTTGAATTAGCTTAATGAAGGTGCAGTGCGCTATAAAAATAACGTTTGCTTTAATTTAATTAGTTTTAAAGTAAGTAGAAATAATTTGGAATTAAGAGGGCCTTTGGCTTTAGTTATGTGGCAAGAAACGGCAGTGCAATCGTGTTAAAAATAGTTCTCATTTTCATCTGAATCTGTAACAACCAGTTGCGAAATAAATGTGATTTCTTAATAGTCCGTGGCTAAAGATAGAAATATCTTAAATCCAGATCATATTGAAACAACATGATTTCCTTTTTTTATAATATATTTTTAGCAAAATTGCTTTACGAATGATCACGGCTGCTTCTCACAGAAGGTAACTTGAAACGTATTTTTATTTTCTTTTCAGTCTAGATTTTTTGGAATGTAAACATTGTAAATTCAGTAAAAAAAATACTACCTTATCACACGGTATATTTTGCGTATACTGTGAAAACATTTTTTGAGGTGGATCGTCAAACCAGACCAGAGAACTCATCCGCTCCGTGTGATTCAGATTTTTACGGACTAAAACCCATCCGTGTTTTTGCAGTTGTCTTTAGCGTTCCAGGGTTACGGAAAAATTTTTGAACAATCCCGTAGCTCTTAACTGAAACCTAAATTAATAACTGTGATCAAGTAAAGGATTCTTATACCCAGAACGCTTCAACTTAGATCTTTATATGTATAATTTACAAAGTAAAACTGACTGACTAAGATATCAACGCAAAGCCGATACTACTAGAACTAGGAGGGTGACATTATTCAAAGTTACTTTTTATGACGTAGGTGAGTACTAGAAGATGATTTTCCAAAATTCACCCCTATAACGTGTAACGTTAAATGCGCAAAACCTGAAATTAGTTTGGTCAGAATAACGAGCAGAATCAATTAAACCACTTTTTAATATAGGTTTTATTTTTCAAAAAAATCATCATTATAAACGTCGACCTGTCTATTTATGAATAGGTCAAGCCATTACGTTCTCAAACCCGCCCAAATAGGTAAACAAACACAAATAGTTGTAGTCCAATAAAATTTTCTCATACACGGAGTAATAAAAGTTTTTTTTTTTTTTTTCAATTCAGATATGAATTTAAACAAACTAAAACTGCACATAAAACCTTTAATTACTTTTTTAATGTTTTTTTTCTCACATAATTAGGTCAATTGAATTAAAAATCATTTGGGGTGTCTGAGTTTTTGCGCATTTAACGTTACACGTTGTATATATAATACGGAGTTCAAAAGTTTGTATAGGAAAACCTACTGTCAAGCAAGCGAAGCCGCTGGCAGAAACTAATCGTCTATTGGTCATAGATAATTTATATGTTTAACATTTTTTTTTTCTATTCTAAGACGATGAAAGTAACAACAACGAAGTAAAAACAATCAATTGAAAACACAAGTCACGATATGGTTCAAAGGAGGTTCAAATCGAAACAAGAATTCGATTCATTGTCTCTTTGCTTCGGATTCTATTGATATTTTTTGTCGTTTATAATTTGGATATTAGCAAGACTAAAAAAAAACTGGGTAAGTGCGAGTCAAATTCGAGCACTGAGGGTTCCGTAGAAACTTACCTATGTAAAACTTTCAATTCTCGAATGGAGTCGTGGAGTGGAGAGGAAGATTCTTCCAAATCTTAAAAAGTTATTTTTTGTGACGTAAAATCAAATTTATTATTTTCTAATTTATTCCTATACGTGTGCCATGTAAAACCTTGATTTATACCAAATTTTGGGATTCTGGTTTAACAGGAAGTATCTAATCAATTTTGATTCTCTTGAGGGTGTCGAAATATACGATTTTTGCGACACGGCCCTATCATGTTATTATTTTTGTTAATTTAGATTTTCAATTTTTTCATAGCGTCAAGGGACCGCATACCTGAGTATGTAATGGTTTTAATTTCAAGTCGATACATCCTTGCTTTCCCGAGATAAAGGTTCCGAACCGACACACGGACAACAAAGTTCTTATAAGGGTTCCGTTTTTTCATTTTGAGGTACGGAACCCTAAAAAACATAATGGTTATTATAGTTTTGTGACTCATTTAAAGTGTTTTTATTCGATTAGTAGAAGTATGAACTAGCCCATCTTAGAATTAAAATAGGTCACTTGTTGTTTGATAGCAAAAAGTTTAGTGTAAACTGTAAATCATGTATAGTTAAGTCGTTGGAAACTTCGTTTCAAGGCTAATAGGAAGTTTACAGTCTTAACTTTGTTAGTTTCAGCTCAAACTTATATGTTTAAGAAGTCTGAAGCGGCTTTCTTGTTGATTAGTCAACTTTCGTTTTCGTATACTAACAATGTTGTTCAATTTGTCCTACAGAGGCATCTTTCTACTACCGAAGATTACTATACAAATCGGGCCTGCTGTTTTAATTTGTTACGGTTTTAGGTAAAGCTATTTTCAAACTAAAATGGTTGGAGGAAACTGATTACTTTATTTATTATAAGTAACTTAATTTAATGAAAAACCGGCCAAGAGTCTGTCGGGCCACGCTCAGAATAGGGTTCCGTAGTTTCCCGTCCGTCACAATAAGTGTCCTTAATTATGAGTTATTAGAACAATGAACAACAGACAACGAGCAAATACAAATACCACCACTGCCAACGAAAGACCAACCGAGCAATTCGACAATAGCACAAGCCGTCCAGACCCCATCAACTCAAGAAAAATCTTAACAACACCTAGTAGCCCAAATTACAGCGCCATCTCTCGGGAATTTGGGTTACTAATTTATACAAACTAGACGGGTTATGCATGTTAGGTTTTCGGGGATAATTTTGGATTGCGTGAACCGATTTTAATATATTTTTTTTTACTTGAAAGAAGATACGTTCAGAATAATAAAATATGTAAACTAAGTTAAAAAAATGCTTCCATATACGATTAAATTACAAACAGTCCAGAAATTATTTTGTACAACTTTTCAAAAACTGTTCAACTTATACCTATATACCTATTTTCTAAACTTATGGATCAAAAGGTAGACATACATATTTTTTTACTTTTGGTGCGATTATTTCCGAAAATATTAAAATTATCAAAAAATGATTTTTGTAAACTCCTATTCATTTTTAAAATACCTATCCAACAATATATCACACGTTAAGGTTGAAATGAAAACCAAAAACACTCCCCACTTTACGTGTAGGGGGGGTGGTGTACCCAAATAAAACATTTTTTTACCACTTTGTCGGCGTGATTGATACACATATTGGTATCAAATTTCAGCTTTCTAGTACAAACGGTCACTGAGATTATCCGCGGTCAGACGGACAGACAGACATATGGCTAAACAATAAGGGTTCCTATTTGACTACGGAACCCTAATACTACATTCTAATAGAAATATCAGTTATTTATTTATTGTGCACACGTATTTTCTGTTTTTTTTTTTTTTTTTTTTTTTTATATTAGCCTATAGTAGGAATCCAGGTCGTCTCGCCACCTCTTCCTTGGTCGACCTCGGCGGCGTCGTCCATCTTCGGGTACCCACTTTGTGGAAACTCTTGCCCAACGGTCAGAGTGCATGCGACTGACGTGACCCGCCCAATCCCATTTTAGCTTGGCAGCCTTTTTTCCTACGTCTATAATTCCTGTCTTTTGACGTAGCGTGGTGTTTCTCATTCTGTCGGCTCTTTTGACACCTAGAATGCTGCGTTCCATGGCTCGTTGGCAAACCCCAAGGCGAAGCTTTTGTGACTCGGTGAGCGACCATGTCTGGGCACCGTAGGTTAGGACGGGTAGAACACACATATCGATGAGTTTTCGCTTCAGGGAGATCGGTAGATCTCCCTTCATTAGCGTCTTCATGGACCAGTAGCTTTTCCAGGCGTTTTCGATACGGCGATCGATTTCCTTATCCTGCCTGTTTTCGAAAGAAACTAACTGGCCCAAGTAGTTATACTCATCGACATAGTTTATATTCTGCCCATCTACCTCGACCCTACGTTTAGTGCTGTTAGTCATACATTTAGTTTTACACCAATTCATCGCGAGCCCCACCTTGAGGCTTGCCATGCTTAGGTCTTGAAGCATGGATTGTAGTTCTAGGGCAGTAGGGGCAAAAAGGACAATGTCGTCGGCAAACCGAAGGTTTTCTGTTTAAAAGGGTTAATTTATTATGCACATATTTACGTTTTTTTTTAACCGTCAACAAAAAAAAATACCGCTAAAATGTACACTCCTAAGTCAGTCAGTCAGTTTCTCCTATTATTATTAAATATTTCTTATCTCTATAATGACCAACTGACAAGTGAGCCGAGGTGTTTGTGTCCACATTCCCTATAAACCGGTTCTTAACTCACAAGATTAGCTGTCTTTGCACGTGCTTATTTACAACACTTAATGTTTCCGGACAACTGTATGATTACCGGATATAAATTGGACAACTCCGTTTCCGATAAAACGAGATTTCGCTTGCACCGTCGGCATAACATCTAAGTGACCATAGCCGTTGCGAAATAAAAGATTTACGAGTGGGAAATTCGTTGTTTCCTGTGTTTTATTAAGTTATTTATAGATGGCTATAATGATGATAGCCCGCCCTTCCTTACATTATAAAAGAAAGTTCTTTACGTGCGGTGCTATTCTCTAAGAAAACAGCCTTGAGCGCAGTACATAGAATTAACTACCTAATGTATAGGTTACATTGATTGTTAAACCAATGTACCTATTTGGACTTTGTCGCTGCACTGCGCTCAAGGCTGTTTTCTTTAGAGAATCATTTTGCCAGTCTGTCTGTTCGCGATAAACAAAAAAACTACTAACCGGATTTTCATACGGTTTTCACCAATGGACAGAGAGATTCAAAACTTGAGACGAGTTGCTAGTTCGAAAAAAAAAAGTTAAGGAATAATAAATTCCGTGTTTCAGCAAGTCACAAATACTTTCAAGTCGGGCACTGTTTTGCGAATCGACTACAAAAAAAAAACCCGAAATATTTATGAATCAGCCTGTATTGTGGTGATAACATGCCACAACAATGTCCGGTGCGGTACTAAAGCGTATTGTTCTTTTTTTTTCTTCCTGTTGTTACGCACAAATCTCTGGGGTGATCCGGATTCAATAGTAGATATTACCCGTCAGCTGTGTTCCGGTTTGGGGGCTACCCCAAGGTCGTAAAACACAACAAAAGGATTACGTATAAAGTATAACAGGTGGACTGGACGGCGCCGGCCTTATCTACCTGTCAATAAATTACATCACGTCAAACAACACGATGTCCCCTCGTTGAGATTACGGTTCTTTGGATAATATGACATCGGTATGTGGATGAAAGTTTTCTCTGATTTAAGTTTATCGCCAATGGAAATTCTTGTCTTCAAGATAGCGTATGTTTTTGGAACGGTTGTATTTTATTTTTGGTTCACCTACCTAATACTCAAGTTCAAACTTTTAGCCCTAATTACAACATATTTGAACCTCCGGTGTCCTAATGGTAGCTCGAATTATCCAACTAACGTTTCTCAAGGTACACAAAGATTTTTTAGCGATTTTTATAGACCCATACTAGTTTTTCCGAAGTCTTACCTGATGTGGCGGTGGCTGCGCCCCATGCGGCGGCATATGGGGCGGGTGCTGCGAGTCCTGGGTGGGTGACATGGCACCAGGCGCGCTTTGACCAGCACCCGGGCTGGGCGCACCCGGTGGCTGCGATGGCGGCTGAGGTGAACCGCCTCGCTCATAGCCCTGCACCAAACAAATTAATTTAAGTATAAAGATTGCAAAAAAAAAAATAAGCACAGAAGATGAATAAATTTCGTACTCGGTCGCCCTCCTGACTAAATGCCAAAAAATGGGAAAGGGCTTTCCGCGACAGTTTTTAGATTGTTATTGCCATTAGATGGTCCAAGTACACTAACCACCAAAGAAGCCAGTTCCTTCCGAATGATCACATGGAAGCCCTCAGTTCGATTCTGTTTCTCTGACGCACTACAAACAGAACCGGATCAGTCAATTTAAGATTACTTCCCCTTCTTCTTCGCAAACAATCTAGCTCTGCTCTTTAAACGAATAGTATTCCGAGAATGTCTTCTAAAGATCAATTTAAATAATTAATTAAGAGAGCTTTCTTACTCAGGTAAGAGGAAGTCGCAACAAGTTACTAAGTTCCCGACAGATCGAAAACTTCAAGGGGATGATAGCTCGTACATTGAACAACTGTGTAATATAAAAGATTGGGAGGAAACCCGGCAAATTCATGAAGTGTTCCGGCTGATATAACGATGACTTTGACCCCCTTTACTTCCGTTCAAGACCGTAAAACATTGAGTGTTTATCGCCCCGCGTGTGGTGTAAATTCGGTTGGAGTCGAATGATCGTTGCAAGCGAAAACGGTCGGAAACATAAGACGATACTTTTCTTTGAATATATTACCATCTTTTAGAGTCGACTGTTTCATCAATTTGCGTTATAAATTTATTGTTATAGGAAACCGGACTGCTTTCTGTTCTTTTTTTTAACATGACGAAAAACTTTGAAACTTTATGGATTGCTCAGTGTGGTTAAAGTTTATTTCTTCCTCGTTCAGAAAATAAGGCCCATCGATATTCATTTCATACTTCTAACAACATTATTCAAATTAAATTTTACTCAAAACAAAATAAGGACAACTTAAACATTGTTATTCGTTAATCGTTAAATTTTTTTTGTTTTTTGTTAGCCCATATTGTCCCACCGCTGGGCAAAGGCCTCCCTCCACTCCTTCCAACGATCATGGTTTCTCGCTTTCTCATTCAAATGTTTTCCAGTAATTTTTTTTTTCTACGTCTTTTCTAATGATACCCCAAGTGTTCGATAGGATGCAGGTCTAGACTCCTGGCCGGTCACTGCGATACTTATAATTTCAAATCCGCTTATGTTGACATTGTTTTGCCTCAAGATGAACCCAGTTAGTAGTTCAAATAATTTGGAGCTGTACCAAATCGTAAACATTACTAGGTAAAATTACTAGCAAATTTTTTCGTCTTAGGATTATTCTGCTCCGAACAATTACACTGGGTCCACCAATATGTACATCTATTTGATTGATTTGCCCCAGTGTCAGTGGCAACTTTAACACCTATGGGTGTTGAAGTTAACTTAACATTTTCAGATTATCACAGAACAATAAGTAGGTAATGTTTTGGTGAAATATATACCTAAATATATTCTAAGTTTATATACCTATTCCACCTGAAAATTGATTTTGCGAGAGTGTAAAGTATGTTAATTAAAATGTACTAAATGTTATAATAAAGTATTATTATATTATTGTTTTTTTTTTTTGTTATATGACATATTGTAAGGTGCTTTGTTGATTTAATACTTTTTCGCCATAATAATCATAATGTTTTTTTTTTTGTTGGTTGTATGACACATTGTAAGATGTGTTGTTTTTCGCTATAATTGTTTTGTTTTATAAATGTTTTTTGCTAAGTTTTTTGTTTGCATTTCGTATAAAATATAACATAACTTAGAAAATTAACTTAGATTTTTCATGTCATTTAACTCATGGCATGAGTTGGTAAAAGTTGGCCATTTGGAGAATTAGCTACAGCATTTTACGACTAAACGAGCTGTCGATGTATTATTATTACGAATAAATCATTTCAAATACAATAAATCTCATTCAGAATTACAATACATCTAGGTCTTATTCATAACGAGTTTACAATTTTAATGGTCAAACGCGAGCCTATTAATTTTACGTACATTTAAAATTAAAAATACCAACATATTAAAATTACCAACATTTTCATAAATTGACGATGTTTATATTAATCCAGTCGTATTTTGTTTTCCGTTTAATCTATAAGGTTAAATATATAACACAACTTCCCATAATCCATCAACAATTGAGAACAGTTAACCTACTACCCGATTCTTACAACACCCAAGAGACTTTCTTCACTTGATAGGCTAGTCTCAATACTCCTGAGATTACGAAGCATGTCTACAATTGACGTTAAATCAAAACAATCTATTTTGGCACTTTTTACATATGCACTGCTCTCTACCTCCATGCTTCGAAAGCATTTTAAGCTAGAACTACACTGCGCACATGTATGCCACACGCGCCGTTCTGGGCACGTCGGTCTCCATACATTAAATTTAGAAACTAGGCTTGTAGAGCTACACCTAACCACGCCACGCGACGTCGTTCTACGTACATATCAGGCGTGGTCCACGATTGCGTTGGGCGTTCTAGCTTTAGGCTGTCGGTGTTGACTGTCATTTGTACATCTTTAAAAATCATTACGAGTAGTCAGTCTTTGCAAGTATTACTAAGTTCTGAACCCAGGAGAAGATAAAATAGGCAGCTACTTCAAGGAAAACACTATAAAAATTAGGCAGAAGTCATGTTCTGACTGGCTTCAGTCTTGACTTCTTTCTTCTTTTGCAGTTTCGGAATAAAATCAAACATTTGAATGATGAGTATTTATGAGGGATAAAACGCCTATTACTAAAAGAGTTATGAGTATACATGTGAATAGATGGTGAGGAAGAGGGAGAGTAAAGAAGAAATTGAAAGATTGTGTGAGGAGTGATATGAAAGAAAACATGACCAGGTCACAGGATAGATAGCCAAAAAAATGTTGCACCGACCCCAAATAACACGTGATTAGGGTAGGACGATGATGATATGAATCCCCAATGATGACCGATGAGGGTATGTCCTTGATTTTATACATATATAACTTCCATTGAACAAACATAGAACCCCATCCTTTTTGAAGTCAGTTAAAAACTCAATCAAATCACAAAAGCATCGGAACCAAAACATCAAACCTAACAAAGATTAGTACCTAAAATTAGTCTCAGACTCTTCACATAAAACTTTCATTGCTTGGGGTTCACATAAAATGTAACCGGTGTTGTAATAATGAATCGAGCAGCAATTGAAATGGGAACACTCAATTAATCACAGCCGACAAAGCTCTCGTGTCCTTGGCCGTGACTCAGAATCGCGGGCACGCTCACTCTAATTACCAACCTTTTTGTTATACACTCATTCGGGGTCTTCGAGACATTGAAGCTCGACGGTATTATGGTAATAGTATTGTTGCCCGTCTGACAAATACAAGTAATCTTCAAACCAAATCCTTCATAATGGGTGTGACATTGTCTATTAACATTTCGAGATATTTTGAAGTAATATGAGACTTTAACACTAAACATGGTCACATTCACGGTTTTCTTTTTGAAGAAGCTAGACAGACATATTGCAACGTTACTTTATTCTTGTTTCTTGCCGTAAGCAGTCAAAGCAAAAGCATGTTAACTTCACACCAAAGCAGATGTCACGATGACAAGTCACAGAACCGCAACAAGACATTGTCACAAAACGGGTTTTGCTAACCGTCCTTAACAACCAAGTCCACCACGCTAATATAACTATTAATGACGTTCACACACACATTAAACACATTGTTGGTATAAAGCAACGGGCACGTGCAAGAGCAGGGTCGGCGACCACGAACGGCCTTGACCGTGCATCCATTATGCACACCCGTTTACTTGCAAACGAGTGCACTGCAACGCATCTACGCCTACTAGTGCCTATGTAAATATGTATGTATAATAAACCAGCACGAAAGAGCTCCACTACTATCGGATGACGTAACATGATTGGCCGCTCCGCCAGTATTGTTAGCCGTTTCTAGTTGTGCGGTTTTGATGCAATGCACATGTTGTTCAATTAATTGAACGTTTCGCAGGGAAACATGCAACGCAATAACATCGTAAAAACGTCGTTCAGGTTTTATTGGATAAGTAATTTGCGTTTAGATTGAGGCTAGCATCCAATTTAGACTCAATTACATGACTTGGATTAAAGTGACGAGTTTTTTGGAAGGTTATCTTACTTGGAAACAGACGGGTTCCTACGTAGATCCTCGACGGCATCCACTTAGGCACATTTAACTTTGTTTAATGTGAGTGTACGTTGTGTTCCTTATTGAGTTGAAGTAAGATCACTGCAGACATTATCATCATGCTCATACAATAAATCATTTCGATTCGGCGCAGTATGATCATTTCTATAGTCGAATCTATTTTGGGCGACACCTCAATAGTCACTTCTTTTCTAGAGATTTCTTTCAGATCAACTAACCATTTCCATTCTCAACAAAAATATCTTACAACAATCTCCGCATCATACGCCAATACCGACCGACACTGTTAACCGCCTTCTACTGCAGATATGTACTGTATTAAGTTCCAAGATAATATTCAATGTAACTATTCCAGTTTACATAAATCGACTCCCCCCGTCCTCGACATAGATCTTGCTGACAATGCAGACATTCATTGCATCAGTCAGTCGCACAATGCTTTCACTCGACAGCCAGTTTCCGCGTCACGTTTCAAGGCTGCAGATAAGGTTGGCCTGATATTTACTAATCCAGGTCAAGAGGAGTCATTCACTTTTTATGTTTCCCCCTACCGGCTGGCGATAATTGAATAATAATCGTGACGTCAACAGTTCACGGCCTCCTGTTACGTGTTATTGTTCTTGATAACGAAACAATATGTTTGTAATTACAGCGCATGTGACATTGTAATTGTAGTGCCAAACAAGTTTAAGAATCGATTACTTTGTATTATGGGAATGTCTCTTCGAGAAGCGTAGCCGGCTTCTGTTGCCACTGAAATAGTTTGCGTGGGTTTTATTCATTGAATTAATGGTTACTTTAGATATGCATAGGTATGGCCAAAGTTTGATTCTAAATAGCAATGTTATAATCAGCTTAACGTAACCTGGCTCTTGGATAATGGGCTCCGACTAAAGGACCGCCTCGCTACTGTGTAATTGGATATGCTGTGTTCATTTACCGGTAAAGCCGAAACCTATTGAATACCTGGCAGCACTGCTAAGAGCCATTGTCATTCCCATTAAGCGTTGTCGGAACGCTAGACGATTTGTGACACACATAATGACATTGGACAGACACGCTTAATGACACCGGGCAGTGAGAAGAACACTAAATTGTCACTGTAAATCAAAGCAGATTTATGTCACAAAAGCGTATCCAAAACAAAATAAACATTTTCGCTGTCGATTCGAACAATTCGTCACTGTACATAGTAAGTTTTAAAGGAGGCGAGGGTGGGTCGGGTGGTAGGTCGTCTGCTTCCAAAACAAAATACAAAGAATTGTTAGAACTTTCACTGAATAATAATTTCGCGGTAAAAGTTTGCCGAACACAACATAGCAGGAAATCGAGACTAATGCTTGGCAACTGAGTTTGGCTGAGTTTCAGTCGAACATCCGCGCCAGTCGCCAACCAATCCATCAAAGGAGGGTGACTGGATCGGGTGTGGGGGTACACCCCCCGTACCCACATAAATATTGCGGGTAGGTGAGTACAAACCCTTTGACCGAGTTCTGTTTACTTTCGTTTTCGCTCAGCTGACGGGGCCGCCACCCCGCCCGTGTACCTCCACTATTATTATGATAATTAGAGAGCTATCAACGTGATATTAACTACACAGTCTAATTGTAGAGACGGTAACGAACGACAAGCTGGAAGGCGTGACGAGAGTCGACCCTCAGTATCACTTAATATCAATATCGATAGGCTCTAATTTATGTAGCTGTATACAAAATTCGATAACCTTAAGTTTGACTTTTGTGATGTTCAAGTTTTATGGAGTGCTTTTGTGTTGGTTCATTTTTGTTGCGGTCGTCGAGTTTTTTAAAGGCCTCACTCGGAGGTGCGAACAGGGGTGTCCCCAAGAGCACTCAAGGTTGCAACGAGTGCGGACGCGGTAGACAGGGCGTAGACGTGCATTATTAGGTGGGTGCCGGAACACCCGCGGGAGCTGAGTTGGGGGCGGTAGGGGTGCGCGTACGTCATCACCTGAGGCGCGCCCTTGAAAGCGTCGTCGCATTCATTGCACCCGGATGCGGGCCGTATCACTGAGCCCGCAATACTCGCACTCAAGAAACCACCTACCTATCTTATAGTCTAGGGGACACACCCCCGACACCACTTTGAGTACACCTAAACACTGCAAGTTGTGAACATTTCAGCTGATCGTGAGTGTGACGTGCTTGATGACGTGGCTCGTCTTTATCGCCGATTTTATACCAGTGGTGCAGTTTTTCAAATTCACTTCACTAATATGGGTAGTTATTGGTGCTTCGAATATCAGACGATTTGAATGTCTTCATATAGGTGTTAAGATCAACTTTGAAAGACTTGGTGCAAAGTTATATTAGCCGTTGAGTTGGTGAATAATTCTATGGAGTTTAACATTACCGGCGGCATCGGGTCTGAAGTTTAAAATTTCTATCTACTAATTGACAATGAATGTAATGCTCATACTCAACAAGCCTTACGATAACTTGCAGTACCTATCGTAAGCATAAGATTTAACATTTTTCATTTTTTTTGTCGGACCTATCAGTGGATTAATTGTGCTACTAACACTTTTCCGACAAGACATCATTTATTTTATAAAAATTTAACACTTTCTAAACATTTTTTTGAGGGTTCTGTTGAAATAACAAGAATGAAAATATTTTTAAATTTATTATTTATCTCAATAAGTATGGACCAAATTACAAGTTTCTTAAGCCCAGAAATAAGGGTCTTACATACAATTTTTAACCCTTCAGATACCGTCAATTAGAGACACAATAGTAAGACAATAGATGCGCGGCCATCGGTGGTCGCTTGGGGATTCATGAATTAATATTCTGTAAATCTTACTTCAACTCTTAAAATTACTAAGTACTTCTTAAAAATTACCCCCATTTCCTAAATACGAATAACGACTACCTTTATTATTTACTTAGGTTACCATTCGTGGTAAGTTTTAAAGATTTTGGATCTAGGTAAAAATTTTGCATACAAACAAATTTCACCCCCCCCCCCCCAAAGTTGAATACAAAAAATCTTTTCTTAGCGCTCGTCTACATTAAAATACAAAACCTTGTGCAAAAATTTCACGTTCCTATTCCCAGCAGTTTCAACTGTGCATTAAGTCTGTCAGTTTCCGGAGAGGCCTATCCTATGTCCACAGCAAACGTCTTTCGACTGAAATGATAATGGTGGTGATATTTATACAACACTATTTTTAGTTTATGCGACCTGAATATAGATGAATGGATTCCAATCGTTTTTACACCATGTTATATTTTTCCCAAAAGTATTTAAAAAGTTTACAATTTGGACACCACCAACACTAAATACAACACAGGTGAAGGCAGATCATAACGGGTATTAGACCCCAGCCAAAAGCTGAATGCATGTGGAAAACAACTCCCCAGTCGCCTGGATGGCCCGGTGACTATGTATTTTTGTTGAAATAACAAGCTTATAACTTCGTGAGTTTTCAAGATAAAGTTATGAAGTTTTGTATACAGATTCTTTACATATAAATACTAGACACGTGTTTCGGGTTTCGCATATACTAAAATTAATATTGTTTATAGATACTAGCTACTGCCAACGGTTTTGCCTGTATAAAAGAAGAGAAACCCACGTTTTTCTGTACAAACTTTGGACCCCCATCTCATCCCCTTAGGTGGTAATATTGGAAAATTCCTCCCTTATTCTTTGTATACACCATAAAAGGAACCGCTTTGCAAAATTTCAGCGTTCAAGTCTAGAGGTATGGGCTGTTTTTTTTTTTCTGTCGACGGGGAAAATCATCATTGACGAAACCCGCTCTTGGGTGGAGCGGGAGACAGTGTCAGAGTGTTACTGACTAAAAACCCCGCGCCGTTCCTTCTAGCCTTCATACCGGGGCTCTAGTTTCCTTTCGGATAACCCCGACCCCGGTAGGCTTCGACCCAGATGGGCCCCTCCTGTTGCTGACAACTCCTTGAGGCGCGCGGGAACAGTGCGCGCCGTCGACGCCTTGGCTCGGTCCGGACAGTTACCGGACGATCGGACAGCGAGCTACCCATGGCTCGCCGTCCGCGAGCCCGCGTCTACGGTGGCCGGAAATCGGGATCGGAATCCCGGCGGCGGCGGCGGGGGCGCCGTTGCCTGATGCGGTCTGCCTCCTCCTTTGCTAGCATTACTGCTTCGCAGAAGGAGGCGACCGCCTGCCACTCCTCCTCGCTCCGGACCATGGCCTGAACCAAGGCCCGGCGCGAGAGGTCTCCGCCGCCGATCACCCCCACGAGGGCACGGCGTTGCTCCGCCCAAGCAGGGCACACCTCAACTGTGTGCTCCACCGTGTCCTCCGGGCGTTCCGCACAGTGGCGGCACCCGGGCGTCTCTTCCGCTCGAATCCGATGCAGGAACCTCCCGAACTTGCCATGTCCGGTGAGGACCTGCGTCATGCGGAAGGTAAGGACGCCGTGAGGTCTTTCCAGCCACGCCTCAAAGAGGGGACTTACCGCCATAATTGTGGCGTGCCCAATGGGCTGAGTGTTGATGAGTCAGTGAGTGAGTCAGGACTTTGCCTTTATACAGATAGATGTTCATGATACCTCAACTAAGTTAAAGTCTTACAGATATATCTTACCTATATCATATAAAAAAAAGATGTCACATCCAGATTGGTGGCATTGTGTATCTCTTTTGATTGCTAAGGATTAGAGAATTGATTTACTCATAAGGAACAAGGTTTACTCAAAATAAGTTCACATTTAATTACTCAACCTTTCGAATACCGTAGACACAATAGAAAGACAATGAGAGAGCAAACGGCGATTTTCACGTTTTATAAACTAGTGCGCTTCACCATCAACGATTGCAACACTGCTTACCTATCAGGCGGGAACGTAGTCAAGCACTAGTTTATATCAATTAAAAGAAAAAGTTGTATAGATGGGTTTCTTAAATTTATTGCAATACAAATAATATATTTTTTTACATTTTTTAATTTACCAAACAGCTCACCGTCTTTGATTTTATCAGGCAAGTTATCAAAGAGTTGTGTTAAACATAAAATGTATGTTGTCATAAGTCGTATGTTTTGGGATTCCTTAGTTAAATGTTGTTGATATTTCTTAGGTTACGATGGTATATTCTTTTAAGCTTTGTTTTCCTAGAATAGCGGTGCCGTCATACAGCGGCCGTAATACAGCGGTGAATGACGTCACTAGAACGTTGTCTATGTAAACATAATGGCGCGGTTTCCTAGAGAGCGGTAACTGACACCGTAACGTCAAAAAGCGGTGCCGCCATTTGCATGACGGCCGTCCATTTTCTATCTTGGATACGTTCGTTTCACGTTTGTTTTAAAAAAATGAATGACGGTGTCTTTAAACGGCGAACTTACCACACGTCGTCACTGTAAAGACGGCCGCCATTTTGCGTCCGTAATATTACGGCCGCTATATGACGGCACCGCTTTCCTAGGAAACCAAAGCTTTAGGGAGTTTTATTTCAGAGTGTCTTTAGCTTAATAGAATCATTTTTACTAGGATACATGTAGTATATGTATAAAGTTGTCATAAGTTGTTGTGTTGTTTTTGTTTCATTGTCTCCGCATTTGTAATTCATAGTTGAACAACGACTTAATAATTTTATTTTGCGAGGCGCGCAAGATTTGATTTAGCAGCGTAACCTCAGATTTCTATCAAAAATATGTACATCTCGAGTGTGTAACGTCACATGTAGAGTGATGTGACTTTATCAGATAGTTATAAGATATACCTTATGGGTTACTGACATGTAAAAATGCCGTAAAGAGAAGATGTAAGCTTTGATCTCATATGATCTATATGCTATTTCCAAGATAGTTTGTCGTCCAAAAGTGCGTGGATTTTGGATGAATTTTTTAATTAATTTTTGCCGAGAAAGTCATAAAATATGTCTTTTTGGTTATAATTAATTATGAATGAGTTGCACTGATACCAAATGCTGAAGTGGTCCAAGTCATTCTGTGAGGCATGTGTCTGCATATAAAATAAAGTGACCAGACAGACTCATTTTGCAGTTATTAATTAAATAAATCAAAAAGAGGTGAGGCCCCAAAACCGACCCTTGAGGTACCCCCACGAAGCAAGTACAAAGAGGAGATGTTGTAATAAGATTTCCCTAAGTAAAAAAGCGTGACATTTTGCGGGGTGAGGGGTGTTAGACTCCGCCCATTTTTTTATTTGCCATCTGCCGGTCAATAGCAAAACTACTTGCTCGTTCTGTTGATTTTATTTTGTAGTTACGTAACTATCTCACACTAGATGTCATTAAGTGCAGGATGCAACAGGGTCGCACTCAGAATTACCAGGGATATTTGTTTTTTAAATTAATTTTGTAAGTGTAAACCATCCGATACGTATATTTTTCATTGAAATAGTTATACTATTATTTGATGAATGACGAATGAAGATCATTCGAAATTCATCAAAAACCTTTTTATTGTGACATTTTTTTAAATTCTATTTTTATTAGGTCTTACTTTTTTAAAGGCTTATTTTGATAGAAAGAATGATCAAGATTGATTAAAAAGCTAGTTTAAAAAAATACTTTAAATTCCGAAACCATTCAATAATAGTAAATTATGTGACTAGGGGATAAAGCAGTGTCTTAAAGTCACGGGCGGCATGTTGAATTCCGAACGAAACGAAGGCTGCTGATTTTAATCCCGAACGTTAGTGAGGGATTTATATAATTAACTCCCGAGCATTGAGAGGGAGATTATAAAGAAACCAGAGTGAAGTGAGGAATTCAAGCCACCCAAGACAAAGACAGCGTTATCCCCGTGTTGCATACTCTACTTTTTACACCAAATGTGAGGTAATTAAAAAACAATTTGGTCGACCAAATCATATATTAAAGAAATATAAGTATTATACTCGTATTTACTAGTTCATCAGCCGTGGGACATTCGGTAAAATAATTGGCTTCTAAATACTGCCCTGTATTTTTGCTATTTGACGATAGATGGCGACCTGTTTACAAAATTATATAAAAACTACAAAAATAATATTTTGGCGATTAAAGGACCTTTAGGAATGAATGTTGATCAAATTTCAGTACGTATAATTATTAAAAAATATTAATACTGAGCTCTACGTGCCTAAATATATTTAGTTCCCATGACACAAAGTGTCGCCATCTAATGTCGAGTAGAATTATATTTGGAAATGCTGACTTTAAGAGATTGTTCTAGAAGTATTTTAATAAATTATGCCTAAAATTACTTACAAATGAAATGTGATGGCATCCATAGCATCAGAACGTCTATCCAAGTAGTTTTTACAAGATAAAATATAACATTTAATTTTTATGTTTTTCTATCGCGAATATAATGCCAAATAAGTAGGTTTACGAAGTTGTGTACAGGACGAACGCCAACAATACACTGATTTAAGCCACGCCCACCGTGATGACGTCAGGACTCAGTTGAGAGTCACAGTGCACAGTTGTTTAGGCCACCTCCTCTTCTATACTTACTCCGTGGGTACCCCACATACTCTTTTCTCAAAAGGCAATAAATTTTCGGCGCTTAATATTTATTTGTAAAATGTTCAAAAAGTTAAAATACTGTAACATCAGTTTACTCAGGTCCACAAGATTTTGTCGTTTTTTTGACATGATGACTAACTGTATCGAAGGCGTATCAAAAATCAACAAAGATGCCCAGACAGTAACATTTTTCGGAAGTTTGTTTCTATTTAAATGATCATTTAATTTACTTTGTTGGTTCCCCTGTAAGCTTTTATACCGCTCGTTTTTATTTCAATCGGTTATTGGATTATTTTGTTTGACTGTTCCAGTTAAACGGTTTACGTATACGCTCATCTATCAAAAATATCATATGTAATAATATCACTGCAGTTATGTCTGCTAAAAGATGATTAATTTGTCTAAAATTACATCCAATTATTTATGTAGTATTTTCAAAATTCATGGAACCCACCATTTTTATTTTTGTGCTATAAATTATTTCGTATACGTATATCGTCACGACGACCGTTAGATGAAACTAAGAAAACAATAAAAAACCTAAACATGAATAATGTTCAATGACTGCGTTATCTTTGCTTGAACTTACTTATTTGACTTACACCCAATTTTTTTTTTAACCGTTATATTGGGTAGTAGGTTTTTTTCACGGCTTCGCCCGTGTACATAAAATATAGCCTGGAGCTGCTTTATTCCTGAGTGACAGCTCAGGAATAAAGCAGCTTTTTATCGGTGCAAAAAAATTAGCAACCGGGCCAGTGCTTCCAGAGATTACCTCCTACAGACAAAAAAACAAACTTTACCTCTTTATTATACGAGTGTAGATTTTTTAAACTCTTCGCTGAAAACCTGTCTTGAGACGGTCTTAACTCAAAATAGTCAAAGCAAAAACCCGCCCAGCGTTGTTTAAAATCTGTATGCTCTGAAGATCTCAGATAAATTAGAATTACTAATTTATTCGAAGCAACCATAAAAGTCTCGAATAGATTTTAGCACAATATTTTATTACCATATAGGAACAACAATATCAATCACAAGCAAGACAAAAAAAAACTCCATTAATACAAACCACTTCTTTGGCAAACTTGATTAGTTTTTGCCTTAGATTTTTACTATAAACCTATTAACGTTTCCTTTTACGTACCGGTAGCGAATAAAAAAAACTAAATAATCACCATACGTCAGTTCCGTTATTCGGAACTGTCAACGATCAATGTCGAAGCAACCGTAGATCGAGTACAGAAGCTAATTACTTTGAATTTGGCTCATTTAAAATTCTACAATAAACCCATTCGAGCACAATTTAATTTAATGAGGACGTTATCGCATCGCTAAATGTCTTGTTACAAAGAAAAACAATGCGCTAATTAGCTAACAAGATTGTTTGGACCTCTGCTATATTTACCGAAGTGCTAATTTCGGAGTATAATGATCATTACTTATATCCAAGTATCCGGAATATCAGCTTTGCGGTTAAAACAAATATTACTATTTTAGGGGAGGGCTGAATTGAAAAGGTAATTATAATATACATTTATTATTTTATATATTTTCGTTTATAAATGGGAATATGAGGACTATGACTACGTGGACCATTTTTTTTAGTCACTTTCTTTTCAGTTATGTTGAAGTGTCTGGTAAATTGAGTATTTCTGCGGCCTACCCAAATGTCCTTTCCTTGGTATGGTGCGTAAATTGTTGAGCTCCTTAGTTTTCAAGTTGCGCTATACGAATACTGACAAATGCTTGCACTGACTGGACAGGTCCATGCAAATCTGTGTGGTTCTTTCTTTAAAAGACCATCTCAGATACTAATCTGAATGGTTCTCATATGATTTGACCATTAAATGTTTGCTGTATGGACTTTAAAAGAGACTTTGACCCCTGAATTTGTTACGGTGTTTCTTCTCAGGGTAGTCAGCAAGTAAACACTGCCCACATCTAGTTTTAAGTGACGAAAAAATTTACGTGTAAAAGTGTATTTAAAAACCAATTTGTAAAATAAATATCATTTATCATTTCGTCCATACAGCTCTGATATGAATGAAACTTTATACCTAAATGTTAGGGATACCACTAACGTAACTAATCATTACTCAGCAGTCATGTAATACCAGTAACCATGTTGTAAAAAATACGTGATCTGGCCAAGCACTAGCCAAACTGTTATACATGTAGAAGTAAAGTGGATTTTTGGCATACCATTGAAGGTCTGATGTATGAAACTGAAAAGCGGTTAGTATGCACAAAAATAAAAAAATCTTCGAATCTGACGGATACTTGAACGGCAGATTCTCAATGAAGTAGATAAATAGAGTGCTTTGTTTTTCATACTAACTCGAATATCCCTTTTGTAATGGAATGGATTGCGTGAAGAGCGATATGAAAGAAAAGGAAGTTAGTGATAGCATGTCGAGTGAAACGGTAGAATGGAAGAAAAAAACGTATTGCGCCGACCCCAAATAAGATGGAACAAGGGCAGGAAGAAGAAAAATGGAAATCATCAAAAGTCTTCCCACTCTAGACGGAGACAGTGTCAGATAATTACCGACTGAAACCACCTGCGTTCTTTCAGTTGCTTTTTGCGTTCCAGGGCCGCGTTAAAACTCTTTTGAACAATCCCGCAGTTCAACCCGAATAGTGTACTTGTCCTCACATAAATTAATTTTGGATGAAGTCATGAACTGTTCTGAATTTACCGTACTCAAATAGGTTTATACCCAAGGAGCACAGAAACGTTAACTAAAAAATAATGTACATAATGACTGGATTATTGGTGAATATCTTTGATAATGTCCTATCCTCAAATACATAATGCAGAAAAGCTACATGTTATAGTAGTAACATAACATTGGCACATGAATGTGCGAAGATAGTATCGTTGGAGGTTCTATATTTTTTTAAGTACCTACCGAAAGGTTCAAGATAAACGATATTCTTTATTAACCTAAGATAAAGCAAAGCTGATAAGATACTTTACACCAAAGTACATAGGCGTAAGTTTTGAAAACGGCCTTGTTCGTAGTAGAATCATTTCTTAACATCGATTTCTACACGAGTTCGCTCCAAGAGCTCTGCTTCAAACGTACCTCTGGCTCCGTTGCACAACGAGCTTACGTCAGCGAGCGCGCGGAGCGGCTTACGTCATTCGAGCGTATCTTGAGCCTCCAAGCTAAGTTAGAACTTGCGCCTATGGCTTTTAGAGTCGTGTTCCTTCGAAGACGGCTTAAGTATGATAGAACGTTTATGTTCACGTGAGTGGATGAGGCTCCGACGCGCCGCCGCCGGCTCAACGATTCTGAGAAACGTTGGAGTCGGCTCTCTAGTTTCGGACTTGAATATGAATCCTCCAACACGACGACCAAGCATAAACATATTTCTCAGAAGACGACATCGTCAGAATCGTTTACTGATCATTTCTTCTCAGTAGCTTTTTATTAGAAATGCTGCTTAAATTCAATTGAGCAAGGACATTTAACGGAATTATGCTTTGGGAAATAAACGTTATCTTTAGTTTAGCATTTCAGTATACGATTTCCCGAGGTTCTTTTAGATCTGATATTAATTAATTAAGGCAAAATCTTTTCCAGCGTACGATGCAAAAATCTATTAAAGAAACAGGTTTGTTAATGGCGCTGTAGTGGCCAGGGTAGCCACCGGATACGGCTATCGTTATAGCTGTAATACGCTTCTACCTCTACCGGCATGCCTTCTAGGATACCTCTTTAAAATTTATCATTTCCTGTATGGTATAATCAAAAAGCTTCATATAACTTTAATCAAAATCTATTGGAATTCTAATTTGTTTGCTTTGAGACGTTTGTATTAAACCTTTCCAATGGTTTCATACAAACGTCTTTAGTTTGTTTTATTTCAATCACACTAACCCTGTACAGCTAATTCTCGGTTTCCAATGTACACAAATGGAAAGGTGCTTTCATTCATAAATCGTGTCTTTCAAAAAGGCATAAATTCGTGCTTATGGCAGCGTGCTCTCATGAATCGCTTTGTAAATGCTCACTGTATCTGCTTATCGCATTTTGCTGTCAAAAGGAAAATTCTGAGATGCCAAATCCTGAGTGCAGAGATCGGAATAGCAGGTGTATTTTAGAACATATGCTGATAGCTGATACTGTAACCGCAGTTAACTGGTAGGTAGATAGTAAGTTTGCTTCTGATAGTAATAGAAAAACACTTGGATAGAAGAAAAATCTAAACCCAGGACAAAATTTTTGAAACATTTCAGGCAACGTTTGTTATAGTCGTCCGTGCAGAAACTGGAGATAAATTGAATTTTCTAAATACTTTAAGCACCAGTTCAAGACATAAATACACAAATAAACAAGATCCCTGGCAAACTACGTAGCACTTTTATAAAATGGGACAGTTAGTTTTTCAGTTCACATGTACAGAATTATATGTACACACAATTAGGGAAGTTAACAAAGGCTCTATTGGCAAAGGGCTTTGGTGAATCAATAGATAGCAGAAATCGACTTACTATAGGTACTGATACATGACGGTTTATGCTAAGACGCTCTGCAGGACGGAACTGCGTCTAAAGGACATCGACCTTTAGCCCTACATAGTGTTATAGAGTAGAAGATAAATCCTAACATATACGTTTAGATATACCGCCAATGCGGTCATCAATCACTATTAATTTACGGCATGTAATGGACGCATATCTGCATTGGATTAGTTGTTGCCATTTTTACAGTCGAATTGGCCATGATTGAACGGATCGTCACAAAATATCAATCAATGAGCGTATTCAATCCTTTTAGCTGTAACTACAGTTCAATCAAATAAATGGTTGAAATAGAAACGAGCGTTGTATAAGCTAACATGGTTGGTTGGTTCTCTTGGTTCTCAACAAAGTAGATAATCAACAGAGACACACAATGTCACCAATCTGGATGAAACTTATCTGTAAGGCTTTAAACTTAGTTGAGGTAATCATGCATGTCTTAGTTCGGAATGATAAATCAGTCTAAATCTAATTAAACTTGAAACAAACTTGCTTGGGATAATCTTCTTGCAATTTATTTGCATGCATATATGTTAATGTGCTAAGCAAAAACTCGACCAGTCTCCTGCTCAAAGACTGACCAGTTTTCAAACTAGTTCCTTTTAACACCTTGTATTAACACTGTTTTAAGTCGTCTACAATAAAATAATAAAGTTGAGTGTTTTACAAAGTGAATTTGTTGAATGAAAAACTTCTCTCGATTATTTTATAAGGCTGAATCCTATTTATTTTTTCGTCACAATAAACTTTTTGGGCGTTTGTTTCAAAAATACTGAAACGGATTTCTTTTTGTTATGCCATATTCACTGAATAAACGTCAGCTTTTGATATTTTTTGCTCCAAATATTTAGCCTATGGGGAGCAGAAAATTCCAACTATGCGTGTATAGTAGGTTCGGTAAATCACGGAATCCTCTTTCGAGTCCGGGAGATTCAGACTTGGCTTTGATAAAGTAACTAGTGAAACTATAACTTCTAAAACGACTCCGAGACTTTAAATCTTGAGTCAATCTAATTTTATCAATTCACATTTCTTATAACAACACGACAAGGACATCAATGAAACCGAAGTAAGTTTTAGTCTTTGGAAATTGTTTTATTTGACTATATGAATCAGATGACGAAATATTTGGCTGCACCCAAAGATAAGCTTAGAAAATGGATATGAGTACAAACCTGGTGTGGTGAGAAAGGCGGCCGTGAGTTGGGTGCGCCTGGAGGTCCTGGTGGCGGGTAACGCTGAGGGTACGATCCAGGCGGCCCATACGCCCCCGGGGGCTGTTGAGGACCGCCTGGGGCACCCGCGTAAGGGGGCCCTCCATAGCCCCGAGGCGGCTGAAACAAAACATTCGAAATTTAGCTACAAACTTTAAAAATCATCGCGGAGTACCCATGATATGTTTAATCTAAACATGGAAACAGGATATCATAATGTTGTCTTCTGACACAGAAGTGAATCCGTTTTAAATCAGAGGCTTCTGCAAAATTTAGCGATAAGTGGATTAAGAGCAACAGCCTCTTCTACTGGAGCTAAACATGCAATTATGATATTTTATTTAAAACCGTCTTCCAGATGTAACATTAAGTGCAATACAGTCGAAACGCGTAAAAACCCTAATAACAAAGACTCAGATAAAGAAACAGCCCCATTACCGTCAATTCGAATATTAGCCTAATAACATTGGGTCATTAACCGAATTCAGAACCTTTGGAATTCGGAATAACGTGCAAACGTAAATAAGAAGACGAGGGCGCCTGTTTTTAAACTAAACTAGCAAGATCCAAACTTGTTGTTCAATGGAGAACGCTTTTAGGGAAAAAGTTGATGATCCAAATAATCTTTATTTTACTAATTTAATCGTAGAAGAACGAACCATTAGCACAAATAGATAACAATTGTATATGAGCCATTGAGCTAATTACAAGTTCTCATCAATAGGATGTAAGTAATTTTCTCGTGATGACCAAAAAACCATTAATAAAATGTATGTTTTAACTGGACATAGATAGATAACAATTATAATTGTTTCATGGAATCGGAATTATCTTCTTCTTTATCTTCAAATGTATAGGGACTCTCCATAAATTAACACCATATCTGTTACCTACATAATTGGCAAATAAATGTTTTTTTTTTCTATTTTTCACACCATCCATCCATCATATTATTGGTCTTCTTCTACTTTTACAGCGTCCTTTCAAATTCATATTACAAACTTTTCTATCGACAAGTTCTTTCATGAAAATCGATTTCCAAATAACTTTCAGACTTTTTACATAGGTACTCCTTTGTATTTCTTTTCATTGTTAACGGGGCACGCCATAATTATGGTGTTAAGTCCCCTCTTTGAAGAGTGGCAACACGGCGTCCTCACATATGATCCAGGTTCTCACCGGGCATGGTACGTTCGGGAGGTTTCTGCACCGGATTCGTGCCACCATTGTGAGGACCGCCCAGAGGATGCGGTGGAGCATACGGTAGAGATGTGCCCTGCTTGAGCAGAGAACATCATCTTGTTTAAGTAACTTTTTAAACGGCCGTTGAAAACTTGTTACCGTTCTTATCCTTAATAAAGTCTATGCTCTCTTGACGATCCGATCTGATTCGCTAATACCTAATTTGAATGAGGAGCTTAAGCGTTCTATAGCTCTATAGGAAACCACAGAATATTATGTCTTGGTTCTCGAGGCTACAATCTAAAGCTTTCTTTTCTCTAATTAGCAACGATGTTGAGCGTCTTTAAACAATAAGAAGCGGTAAGGACTCGAAAGACGTAGCATGGTGCAAGCCTTGTCATCTGCACTGAACTGTTGTGTTGCAGACGGTCCGGATAGTTACCGTATAGGGCTATAGATGGATCGACTTAACTACACGTAACCGCCTTTTTAGGTGGAAAAATCACCTAATGACATCCCCAGCTCTTGAGCGGACCAGAAGATACTAAAAACTCACTCCTGTTCCTTCGTTGCCTTTCGTATCGGGGCCGAATCTACCTTTCAAAAACAAATCCTTGGCCCCAGCAGGCTACTGTGCAAGACCCTGCTGTGCCTCTACAGTTACCTTTCAATGACTACCACAGGGCTATACAGAGGATGCTTGGTGTAATGTAATCACACGCTCTCCAGATCAACGAACACCATGCGAGATTATATGTGCACCTCTGTAATGCTTAGAATATTAACGGAATACATAAACCTAAACTAGTTATCGAAACGGATCCAGGAAAAAAGTATCCTTCATGCTATTCCAGAACATGGTCTACCTGTGTACCGAAAAGCTTAATCGAAATCCATTCAGTAGATTTTGCGTGAAAGAATAACAAACATCCATACAAACAAACTTTCGCGTTTATAATGTTAGTAGGATTTAAGTACCTAACCACAATATCGTTTTGAAACAACCCCAAAGATACTGAGATTGAAATATTTTAAATTAGTTAAGGTACTCAATTTATTTATCAGACTCATTCATATTTCCAACACTGAGGTTATTTATTAAATTAGTGATGTTATAACAGAGCTATGTTCGTGTACTACATAAATTGCTGCGTGCTATATAAATGTCTAAGATGAAAATTGTGCATTACATAGGTACGTATTTATACCATAATTTATTTTTCTTGTCTGCAATTGATCAGGGATCCCGTGAAAATAATACCCTCACTCAGTTTAAAACTAGAAAATATAAAAACATTACATTTTGCTTTAATCGTAATCACTTTATTAGATACCAATCACCAAATTGATGAAAACAAACCCTGATTTATTAATTTCGTACCTATTTCATTACGGACAGAGCGATAAAAACATACACACGCATATGTGCTGGGTTTATTAAAACCCTTTTTTGTCGAAAGCCCTCTCTAATGTGCCCGTGAAATTAATGCGCTTTTACTGTAATATCAATTTTCCGACAGATACCGTGACTAAATAATTGACGTCCGAAATAATTCGCTGTGCCAACAAAGTCGCCCGCTTCAGTTTTCAGCTCTCATTTTGTTCTATGATGGAAATTCAATTATTCGTACGAGCCCCGCTCCGACGAGGCAAAAGAGCGAGCGAGCGGGATCTGTATTACTCTTTGATCAATGTTTTACGTCTCCAAACTAAGGCCTTGTCCTGAAGGCTTCCGGATGTAGTTTGACTAGGAGATATGAGACTTGTGTTCGCCAATTAGAGTTACATTTTTACGAACATTGGGGTGTTTTATGGCGGATTCAATGATTTATGGGGGCGGTGTGCCGGGGTGCGGCGTGCGCGGGGTGTGGTGAGGGTTGCGCAGGGTACGGGCGCCGGGGGGCGGTGGCACGCCATTGGCCGCTTCGGCATCGATCGCGCGACGAGCTCGCAGCGGCCCGCCCGCGCCAGCCAGCCTCCACCTACGTTAATAAGTAATCATCCGACCCCGCGATACCTCAGCGAGTTTTCCGGACAGAGCTGGAGCCGCCGAGACGGGCCTCGTATCTCCAGTCGGCTGGAACAAAGAGCCACCGCATAGGGCGACATCCGTATTGATTTATGCAGTAATTGACCCGCGGGTAGGTGCGCAGCCCGCGCACCGCCCTCCTTACGCACCTATCCTATTTGTTTTCATATTATGTACATACGGAATATACGCATGCCTATTATTTGAACTCAATCATGGGTACAAAATGTTACCTATCAACAGACATATAAGTTAAAACCAATGCTTAAAATCGACACACAACTATTCGTGTACGGAACGTCCGTCTTTCAATAAGAAAACCCTGCCCTATATTTAATACGCAATAAATGAAATCTCGGTGACCCATTGCCTTCAAACTTTTAAGGGCCTCGTGAAAGTTCATTTAGAGATATGAAAGGTTTTTGTAGTCTCGAGTGCCCGCAGAGATCAGTGAATACTGCAAGTCAGGAAAGCAAAACAGACAAAACCGCTCAGTAATCGTTAAGGCTGCGGGTTGAAAATACGAGAGTCTAACGTAAACCACAACGAAACGTAACGTAAAAGGTATTTCATTTTCGCATGCGGCTCGGAAAGCAGCCGAGCCGTGGAAAACAGTTTCGAGAATGAAATATAACTGTATATCTTCAGAGTGAATTTTACCCAGCAAATAAACAAGATAATAATTTAAATGCTTCAACAGAATTGTTTGTTTTGAAAAGCATCTATACGTCTATGTGGTCTAACTTGGTTGATTGGACAGACATTTGGTGATTGTTTCAAGACAATTCTTTACGGGTTATGTATCTTCTACTTCATTAATATAAAGCGGCTTAAAATGCTACTTATCACAGTTTTACCGTTGCCTTATTACATATACCTAGTAGACTTGTTTTGCATACGTATCCGAGAGACTAAAAGCCGTTTAGAACCAATTCTTGTAAAAGCACATAAAATAAACATAATATGTGTACGTGGTCACCAAAATAAACTATGTCAGATCTGTTACAATGTAAATTATGCGTGAATAACGCTTTCCGTAGTAAACTCAGCTGTTAAGTGTCATTGTGACTGAAATGTAAAACACCTCTTACGAATAAGGAATGTTGATGTAATATTTTATCAAGCCGACTATACTACGCATACTTTACTTTGATATGAATGTATAAATACTTGCTGTTAAATATCTCGTCCTTATAGTAAAACTACTGCTAGTGAGTATCTAAAGTAGCGATCTCAGTGGGTTAAAGAGTCATAAATACTCAAGTAAGTACTTTAAATACAAATTCCGATAGTTGGGTAAGCACATAATCTAAACATAGGACTAGTTTTGCCGCCTGAGTAGTTGGTATGAGACAGCGTGGTGCGAAATGCGATGTTACCAAGTTTATTGGCATAATTTAATGAGATAATATGGTAGATATTACGGAGCGCGCGAAATGCATCAAACGCGACAGTGCAAGTGTGTAGTGCCGTTAGGAATGTGACCGGATTCTGATCCAGCTCGTCGACACGACCGCATTCATGTACTTGCATCGTTATTATGTCATTACCACCGGCCTAAACGCTAAACCTTATTACTCATAATAACTCACTGATTTTTATTATAACATTGACTAAAAATAAGTTGAGTATGCTGTCCTATGTTCTTGGAAATACGGTTAACGAGTTCAATTTTTCCTGGAAATAACTATACCGACTGCTTTCGCGCGACGTGATAATTTCTACTTCCCACGGCTAGAGTCGCGGGAAGTTGAATTTAAGTCATAAAAAGTTTGTTCTGTGTATTTTTAAACATTGGAACGACAATAATGTAGACGTGTCTATACAATAAAGCAAAGCATGTCAAAAGCGATCATGACGATCTCTCATAACATCAAACTTCTAACTTATTTATAGACGCTGTGTCTATATCTGTCATCTAATTCGCCTGTCGCAGGATTGCTGGAAGAAATTTCGTTTGAAATAAGCAGCACCTTTGTGCTCTTCTATCTGTATTGTTCTTTTCGCTTTACAGTGTTTGTGTGTACATAAAACAATCAAAATTAACAAATAATTTGATTTTGATTGTTTTATGTACACACATAAAACAATCAAAATTAACAAATAATTTGTTCACCTTTTAACTATTAAAAGGTGAACAAACAGAAATTACATTTACAACAGTGAAATAAGTCACATACGTTTTCAAACCGTTTCATCGTGTTAGCAAGATGACGTTTGTATAGGAGAACTGGTCTTCAGGTCATTAACAAGAATACTGTCCCTTTATTCATGTTCTTGACCGTTACTAGGTTTATGTACATTGATGATATCTTGAGCATGCCAGTATGTTTTTTTATTGCAATCTCATCAGCTTTTCTTTCTGCATAGATTATTCAGATCTCTGAATTGAAATCAAAATATAAGTTGATTTAAAAACTTAATATCGACACAGTCGCAAACTAATGAAAGCACCATGGTGACCGTGATGGGTGGTGGGCCGTGATCAGCTCCAATACCACCCACAGAACAAGGTGGGTTCTTCTATAATTAGCCGGTCACCACGCAGACAATTTATTATTAAAATTAGCCCTATAAATTGGCTCATAATTCTACAAAATTTATGAAATCCGAAATGTTAACAAATAATGTATCTCCACCCTTTAATGCAACCTTCTTTGAAATCAATTAAGATAACTAATTTACTAGTAGTATGTACAACAGATTTAGACTAAAGGCTGTCCTGGTATCGCGGTAAGTGATAGGAACGCCATTACATTCTTACATTTAAGTTTTTGATACTAATGGGTTTCAATAAAGTTCATTCTATTTAGGATTCAGTTATGGAGAAGCAAGATGCTTAGAAAACTGCCAAATTGGAACGCCCACAACAAAGAAAGATTAGCTTTTTGGAGTCATAACTTATCATAGTCATACAATTTGACATAGCAATGACTGAGACATTCTGACTTGATGCAACCTAAATTCTCAAAAAATTGAAGAAGAATTACCTAGAATAAATAACTGTTATTCAGAAGATTTAAACTAAAAAAGTATCTCAAGACCTCATATCGTCCCTTAGCTTACAACACCGCTCAAGTTGAAAATTGGCGGTTTTCACATTTGAATGTCTTTAGATGGAGCTGCTCATTGCACGTCTAACCATTGGTCATATGATATAGATTTCAGCCAATCCGAAGCCGTAATTCGAAAAGTAGTGACAGCGCGCATGTCGGTCGGCCTATCAACGCCGCACAGTTTTTTTCGTCTCCTGTAAAGTTGGTAAAATTGACTTATGCGGTGTTGTTAGCTAAGGGTCGATATGACTTTTTGGCATAAGCTGATGGACTAGCCACTGGGTTAAGTTAATCCTAGACAACGAGAAAGTTCGTGACCTCTAAGCTAAATGCCCCGAAACAGGCAGATTGCAAGAATTAATCATGCTTAAAAAAAAAGTTTTCAACTACCCAACTGAAAAAGTAGATCACACTAAGTTATTAGGACTAGATCATCAAGTAACTACCGAATTTACGGTTACACAACCGATGATAGGTTTTTGTTCCTTTCTTAATCGATTGCCTTGCCCTCAAGGCAGAATAAGACAACCCATATTTTTATACCGTTCCGAAAGGTGTTATTATAGCAGTGTTCCACGATGAAGTGGGGAATGCAGGTGAAGGGCTTTAATAGCCCGTGGCCGTGCTACTTGACGATTACACAGATGTGTGGAAAGTTGTTTGGTGTGAGACCCACTTTTCGCTTTGCGTAACACTTTTGATACAACCAGCATTTTTGGGGCAAAGTAAAAGGAAAACTGTATTTAAATTACGAGTGTGTATCTATAAAACTTGAGTGATCAATTAGTTTCAATTTGTCAAAAATCCAACTTTGTCAATAAAATTTCTTAAAATTTGTGCTTCTATCTACCAATGAGGTTATCAAATCATTTTTTTAATGAGCATTTTTTAACAAATATTTGATTTGAGTTAGTCAATCACAAGCAGCGGACAACGAACTGCGATGGATATTGTAACGAGAAATTTTTCTTACTTATAAATCAAAATTTACCAATTTCACGCTTCTGCTCACAAAAACTAAATTTTTGGCTATCAAGGTGTATTTTCAAAATTTTGCTGAAACATTTTTTGATGTTAGATCCTTATTATTTTTAGATACAAAAAAAAAAAATATCGTACTCATCGTGAACTTTGGACATCGTTTATTCTTGTCTCAGTAAGATGGGCTGTTATAAATATTCTTTATTACTTGTCGCATCGGCATTAGGCATGCTGTGTCGTCATGCTATAATTCATATCTCGGTCTTCAGGGTTCTAATTGCATCTATGAAACACGTCGTGTTCAAAGAGTATAATCTGTTGTACTGAGAGGCATTTTGACAGCTTACATAAGACACGGAGGAAGGCCAAAAACGCTCTGAGACGATACCACACTCAAATTTGATTGGCTCATTACTTCGTCAGTTCTACAGCAAATGTTGTCTATTTAAGAAGTATACTAGCTGTAGCAAAATATTAGCAATTCCAATATAATTATCGGAATTGAATATAAATTAATATTAGTAAGCGTTGAAACTCGAAACAGTTACTTAATTGAGGAATGTCATTCAACATATAGAGCGAAACGAATTGTTACACACCTCAAGGAAACAATATTATTATGTATAAAAAGTAAACACCGTTTAACAGCGATGTTAATGACCTATGACTAATACAAGAGGCCTGTAATGTATAACATTGGCATTCGTACAAACAGCAGTGGCAGCGTGCGCGGACGGATACGAGCAAACATTACATAACTTTGATTGTGTTTGTAAAAAGTTGGGGATTCCCTCCACTACAAGCGCATCTTGCTTACACAGACACACCGCAGATGTGTGCGTGTAACCTTGCCTTCCTTTACATATTAAACGCCGTCGGGCTATCCCTTTGCGTACCCACACAAAAAAGTCGAACCATAACTATATTGTTAACAGAAAAAGAAAATGAATGAGTTTCACTGTTACCGCTATTATTATTATCTCCAGCGTGCTCCTGTGAGGAACGATAAAGGCCCACTGACCGGTTCAGTTTTTATACGTGTCGAGTATCAACAATGGCACGTAAACCGTATTCATTTGATCATCTGTTTCTACTTCCGACCACACGTGCCTTGAATAACGGTTGCAGTCAATCTTGACATTATATCAGACTTCATGTTGTTTTTTACCTATCGTCATCTGAATCTTTCAAACGAATTTCTCTCTAGTACTGAACGGATAAAGCATCTGAAAGCGAATGTGAATGTTCTGTTCAAAAATGTGTCGAGAACAAGATGTCGTTTAGCATTTTTATTACAAATATCCTCTCGTTCTCGACTTGGCAAGTTTCCTTTATGAGGTTATAAATTATATGAAAAAAGTAAACAAAAGAAGCGTTGCATTAGCGGTTAGCGCGAACGATAACGCGCACGTTTGCGCTGGCGACTCTGTCGTCACGGACTAGCGGAAGGCAAATACGAATGTCTGTGTATTTAATTATAAGACTCTATAAATAGAAAGAGCATTACGTCGTGTTATGCGGTCGGTTACGGCAAGTTATTTCGGTCCGCGCCGTCACGAGCCCCCGTGAATGTCAAGCTCGCGGTAACTCTAACTAGGTGCCACGGCGGTTGGGCAACAGGTGGCCTGCACCGCGATCTTAGACAAGTAAACATTTGCATGCACCCAAGAAATTCAATTGTGGGTTAAACGTATTTGATTCCTCCCATTGCAGCAACTATTCGCGTCTGGTCTGGTAAACTCCTAAATATTAATAAGTTCCGCGATCTGCCTGTACTACAGTACTACCCGAGCGCAAACATGGCAGCTGATAAATGACGTTTGAAATATTGATAGTTTTAGTTTTTTTGCGTTAAATAGTTTCTCATGACATTCTAGCTTATTTTACGAATGAGATTAAGATTCTTTAAACGCGATGATACAAACTATTTTCGAGTATTCAATGTGGCAACTGTTTGCGATCCAGGTGCCATGTTAATGCGCTCGAGTTGTACTCTCAATACAGTCTAAAAGACGACCACTTTAGGAAGAAGAAGCAAACATCTTTTAATTATTCTATCCATCTTCTTCATTGTCCGTCCCTGCTCCCATTATCTGGGGTCGGGACTCCACGCAATTCCGCGCTAGGACAATCTGCCCCAGGTTTTCAATTTTGGCAATTGAGCTTTTTTGAGATCTCTTTTAAATTCTCAATGTTAAACCACCAGGTCAACGGCAGGCGGTATCTTCCTCTCTTTTGTTTGGGTTATTCTTACCATTTGGTTCTCGCTACGTCTCATTACATGACCATACCATCTAAGTCTCTCTCATTTTGTCTGTGTAGGCAAAATACCACAAACTACATAATTACTTCTAACCATAAAAAAGAAGAAAAAGAACCTCAAAAAATCAACCACAACACGTAACTAAACCACAATAAGAATTTGATAACCGAATAAAAATTTATATTTATCAACAAATTATATAATCAGAAATGTAAACAAACGATCACAAGTGTTACTGACCTAATAAGGCGACCCCTTTTCCACCCAAGACGGTTCAATAAAGAACTCCCTTTAGGTACGTAGTATCTAAAGTAGGTACATAAGAGTGGCGGTCGTGACCTTTTAATATATATACTCCAATGTATAGACACGCTCCCCGCTTTACGCAAGTAGGTGCTACCGACTAACACATCACATCAAGAAATGTTCACCCCAATGTGGATAAGGCGTCTTTGACAAGTTAATCCCATTTAAATTGCGATTTGAGATAAAATAGAGCGTAGTTCTGAAATTATTTCATTGATAAAATTATGACTATATTTAGATTTGATGAAGTTCACACAATTCAACGATGAAAAGCGAGTAAGATTTTATTAGGCCAGAATGAAAAACTTTTTTGAAATCTTATGATACGAGATCTATATCTCATTCTTGAAGTTATAAAACATGAAAATAACAGACTCGGCACCTGGGTTATGATCTACTGCATTTCCCTTTCGAAGAGTATTTATTACACCGTGACTAACAACCTGCCATAACTGCCGCATTGCTCTTACAAATCTTTGTATCAAAATGTGCATGTATTTATACATTGACCTTCCCCATGAATCCCGACGAATCCTTGTCTATTGAGTAAAACCTCATGAAAATCCTTTTAGTAGTATTTGAGTATATCGGGAACATACCGTCAGACAGATACGGTGGGAGATTTAGTTCGGAATAAACGTGACTAGGTTCTGCCAGTGGCTTCGCCCGCATGAAAATAGGTGGTTTCTCCATACACATTCGAAATATTCTTTCTTATTCTTTGGATACCATCACAAAAAGAACCTCTGAGTAAAATTTCAGCATTTTAGGCCAAGGTTTTGAACTGGCCGTTGACGAGGCAGTGAGTTAGGATATTGTTTTTTGTATAATAATAATGATTGAAATTTTCTTCAAAGTACCTACCTAGACTAAATCAACATAAACATAGTCAATCAATCCAAGAAAACTGCGGGGCAGGATTTGGTTATAAAAAAATGTTAGTAACTATTTCTCTGTCATATTACCTTTCATATCGACAGTTTCCGTTTTTTAAGAACGCACTTCAAAAAACAATAGACATAAAAAGTAAAACAATAAATTTTTTATGGACTTGTAAATCGGCAAAACGTTGTTTGATAATGGCACTCGTAATAAACATGAATCCTGGCCGTAATCTTTTTACATACATCGCGTGTAGTATCTAAACATACGTGTATACACTATATGTGTATAGGTATGGAAGTCATTTACCTTTCCGGCTGCGCTCAGATTCAGTCCTTGGCAATGGCCCCTTTCACATACGAACAAGTATACACATTTATCGATGTTACGTAACATTGTTTGCATCATTAATGTTGGCTAACGTTTGGTTTATAAAATTTTGCTCGTAAAACTTGTGTGGGAACGAAATTCGTAGATTTCAGAAGAACGGTGATAGTAGTTTAGATATGTGAATGGATGAAGAGGGAGAGGAAAAGATGGATGGATTTTATATGTGATATGAAAGAAAAAGGAGTCGGCGATAGCGAGTTTGACAGGACAGAATGAACGAAAAAATCATGTTGCGCCGACTCCAAATAATGCGAGGAGGAAAATGATAATGATGGTAGTATTTGAACATAAGTAATCACATAGCCCGTTAGCACATAGGATTTTGGGAGACACGAAATTAATTAACGCTTATTAAACTGGAATCACAGTGAACATGTCAGTTTCGATAATCTACAGTCCCAGTAATGAGAGTGCACGTCACTCTCGAGTGTCACGCACACAAACCAAAGTGATAATGTGCTTGACCTACACAGTCCTCCCTTGTTATTAATCCGACGTTTTGATTTCAACCGGCGACCGGCGAAGGGAACTGGCAATTACGTGACGTCACCATCACGGTTTAACGACCCCATTACAACATTCAACATATTGTATGAATGAATGCAAGCCGCGTGACGGCTGACGTTTTTGTTCGTCGATACGTCGCAGAGTAAGGTGCAAGTTGTCGCGCCACCACCGACAGATTAGCTGCGACGCAGGTGTTTAACAAAGTTTATCTATACCACACACGGTGGGGAATTCCTTTCAATCAGAAATCACTGTTGCCAAATGGTATAGATTTACAATAGGAGGACGTCAAAACAATTGCGTCAAATCAATATACGCTCCAATTTAAACATTTGTGAGAAGGTCATTACAACTCAATGTTCGAATCTAAATTGGCACATGCCAAGTGAAATTTTAATAGATGGCAGTTAAGCGTTCGTTGACCCAATGCGGTGTACGATCGAGGTCGTGCCCATTATCCAAGCACAACACAATGACACGATTATCGGACGGCACGCGGGTCCGAGACGGCTCGCATTGATTTTACGAAATCCACATCACGGACTCAGAATGAACGGTCTCCGTCGGCCCATTCATCTCGTTTTCATGTACACACCGCCGCTATTGCGATACGAAAGTGAGAGCGAAATTTACTCGGGCTGCAACTACGCACAGAACTGCCATGTATTGCCCTAAATACGACGAGAGAATAGATAACGGCCATTAGGTAATTGATAATTGAATAGCGTTTGAATTTGAATATCATTTTGCTATCGGGGTTGGGGGTGATTTTGACACAAATTTGTTACCGAGATTGTATTGCAGTTTCATGTTATTTGCTGTGTTAAAACCAATTCTCATGATAACATCCTACATCTATGTTAAAGTGAGTAAACTTAGATCGTAAAACAGTCTCAGTCAAAGTCAAGTCAAGACTTCATGAATTTCATGACTTAATAGTTCGAAGATTAAAGCAATAAGTGCTAAACTAAAATAGGTTAAGTACGAATCTATTCTATTTCTAGGAATCAAACAAAGACGTAAATCATGTTTCTAGATGACGAGGAGATTATCTAGTAAGAGAACATAACAATGAATCTAAAAGAAAGGATTCAAAGGTTAGATCAAAAGATGAAAACTACGCCGAGTAACCGAAACGTTCTATGTAGAAAACAGATGAACCGCATAGACAAAAACGTACACATCGAAGGATACCAGATGCAAGACAATTGTGTATGTAGACAAACACACACATACCCACATCACACACAGCTAAATCTAAATATAGCGAGCGCCGATATCAGCGGCTCGCCCTTGAACCAGTCGCACGGAAACATTTTATTATTATTACCGAGCTGTCGGCGAGCACGAGTATGTCGGGTCGACGACCCCGCAACCACGTGTCTCCTTATCGACAACTATCTAACACGATTGTGGGTAAACAACATGCCGAGATAAATGACTAATTCCACAATGCCTGCCTATTTGAGCCATTCATAAATAATCAGCGTAACGTCATAGCGATTTCGTTGACAATACCCGTCCGTGATTCAGAGTATCTCGTTGAATTCTCAATGAGCTAGGACGTCCCACGTTTAATCAACGAATTGTCCTTAAGTTTCAATGTTACGTGAAAGCTCTTCCAAGTTTCGCTATATCGCAAACTTGGAGTCAACACTCCAAAGCGAACGACTAGAATCCATAGAAACAAAAACAATAGTGGGGGCGCGAGAAACCGATACTACACAGGCCGGGCGCTCGGTCAAAGAAAAGCAGTGCAACACGTCCATAAATAATAAATCGTCTAATTGAAAAAGGCCGTGACGGACGGAAGAACGTGCATATCGTGGGAAGTGGGACATTGTTACGTAACCGGTATTTGTTCAATGGCCAGCCTACACGGGTACATCCTTACAAATGCGTACGACCTTGAATGTGAACTCGAAAGTGTAAACAGGCACGTGCTCGATGCATTGTTTTATAGCCGCCGGTTGTGAAATACCACAAACAACACTACATTATAGCTATGTGCTAAATGTGATGCGTCGAACTTTTCTTTTAAGCTTTTTTAACGCAAATTCTATATTTTGCTCAAAAAGCAGTAAAATCCGTAGCCATTTCTTAGAAGACTTTCAAAGGTAAATAGCATCTCATCACGTAATGAATGAAGCAAGTAGCGACATCTATTTTTTATTTGCCAACATTACTGATCAACAATCTAAACCTGTAAATAAATCCAGCTATCAATTTAAGCGGAAAATGTCAAACAACTTTCTTTTACATTAAAAGAGCTGAAAATTGGAAGCGAGCGCAGCCGATAGCGAAACGAAAAGCCTTTCAAAGTTCACGTCAAGCCAGATAGATACACGTGTCACACGTCAAGTTCCATTCACGTTGATTCCGTCAAACACACGTCCCGGAGCGTTGCTTCTACATAATGTATGTAGGGGGAGCGGCAGTGGATCGGCGGCGAAGCCTCGCGTTTCACTACCCTTTAGCCCCGTTTTTGAACCGAGAGGCAAACGCGCAAATCTCCGACTGGAAGCGAGTAATATTTGCCTACACATCAAACTTTCACTATCGCTGTACGCTTTCGTTTTTATATCTGCTAACGGCGGCGGGTCCGCTTTGTTATTCCTATGTAGGTTTTTTTTCTTTTAGCGTCTGACAACCGACACGCTGCTGACGCCAACAGGCAATAGATCGCCTGCCTTTGTGGCTTACTTTAGCGGAAATAACGGGAAGCCTGATCATTATTTGTAACGTTTTCCTATGTTGATATATTCTGAAAGATTGGAGCTTTAAGGAGGAGGGTATATTGCAGAGCTTTTAGATGATATAAGCACAAGCCAATATTGTGGTATAATTAGTTAAGCACTTAATGCCAAAGGTGATTCTGGAGACGATGCTAACGTATATAATGCCTTTTTTCTTTTTTCAGTGGGAAATCATCAAATGTATCTTAAGATGTAAGCGGACCAGGGTAAGTCACGCAAACAGAGAATCATTTAGTCAAACGGGTGTTGTATATATTTTAATCGCAGGGCGAACTCTATACAGCGATGCAAGATAGTTCCTATGTAGCGACATAGATGTCGCTAGACGTAGAATCCCCGATAGAAGTATTTTTTGTGGTGAGACATTAACAATCACTTCTCCCGCTCGCTCTGGAGTGTCAGACTTTTACTGACTAAAACCCACATGTGTTCTTTCAGTTCCACCTGGCCGTTTCTCCCGCTGAATCCATAACAGGAACTTTCCGAGACGACCATGTTCGTTGAGGACCTGCGTCAGGCGGAAAGTGAGGGCGCCGTGCCTCTAACGAAATGGCTCAAAGAGAGGACTTATCACCGCAGTTGTGACTTACCCAATTCCGTCTCCGTCCGGATTCGTGCGGAAGAAACTTCCGGGTGTCACCACTGTGTGTACCGCCCGGAGGACACGGTGGAGCATACGGTAGAGGTGTGCTTCGCTTGGGCAGAGCATCCCCGTATTCTCATGGGGCCGATTGGCGAAAACGATCTCTCGCGCCGGATCTTGGTACAGGCTATAGTCAAAGCAACGAAGGAACAGAAGTGGGTTTTTAGTCAGTAAAAGTCTGACACAGCTCGCCGAAGAGCTCAGATCATTGAATGATTTTCCCACCTAAAAAAAAATAAAACCGCTTTAAGATCCCACCGGAGCTGTGTCCGCCGTTCGAGGTTCGCCCCGGCAGGCATTACACTTCCAATATGTCCGAACACCTATCTAGTTAAGTAAAAGGGATTTAAATCTTAACTTATCCAATAAGTTGTATTTGTAGCTATTCTTTTCGCGAGTCGGAATAACACAAAACGTCTTTATTGCACGTCATTAAACATCGATATATATTTAGATTTGAACATGTTTGAACTGATGAAACAGAACATAACTGACGAAGCAAAAAATAAAACAACTAACCATATGCCTGGAGATCACATTTGTTTTTGTTGCGTTAGCACGTCAAGTAAGCGCGCGAACAGTCCACGTGGTTGCTACAATCGACCGGCAAAAAAGATCACGCGGCGACCGCGTGGTTCTTACTGCTCAAGTGCTAAAGGGCACTTCGTTGAAAGACAGTAGTAGGTTTTCTTGTTACGTTTCCGCATTAGGGCTTCAAGCAGTATTATTTGGGATATTTTATTGCAATAATTAATTGTATTGTACTCAAGAAAAACGTCAGGACTTTTTTTATGTTGGGGAAAATTATCCAATGACAGCCCCCACTCTTGGGCGGAGCGGGAGATAGTGTCAGACTCTAACTGACTAAAAACCCACACCGTTCCTTCTTGCCTTCATACCGGGGCTGGAGCTACTCTTTCGAAACTAACCCTGGCTCCAGTAGGCTTCGACCCAGCTGGGCCCCTGCTGTTGCTGACAACTCCTTGAAGCGCGCGGGAACAGTGCGCGCCGTCGACGACTTGGACTCGGTCGGGACAGTTACCGGACGGTCGGACAGCGAGCTACCCATGGCTCGGCGTCTGCAAGCCCGCGTCTACGGTGGCCGGAAATAGGGATCGGAACCCCGGCGGCGGCGAGAACGCCGTTTCCTGATGCGGTCGGCCTACTCCTTTGCTAACATTACTGATTTGCAGAAGGAAACGACCGCCTGCCACTCCTCCTCGCTCAGGACCATGGCCTGAACCTAGGCCCGGCGTGAGAGGTCTCCGCCGCCGAAAACATCAGGACTTGGCCTAGAGTATAGTTGCAAGATAGGTGGTGCTACTTGAGTGCATTTATTAAGTTGAAAGTCAAGATGTCGTGTTAAGCTATTTAGTTTTGGGACATTCACTTGCTGTCTTACTTGAAGCATCATAAAGTTTACACCTGTCACCTGTAGCTTCTAGGACATGAAGGTTTCCTCATGATGTTTTCCTTCACCGTTTTGAGAGCAGGAAAACTGAGTCTCAGCAGTGGGAACATTAAAATGGCTGATTATGATGATATGTAGATCTCCGACTCTATTCTGAAGTGATCATTACAGAACCTCAAGAAAGGACTACAAATTGCGATCTCAATTCAATACATAAACCAATACCTACGACAAGGATTTGTATTGCGATTTATATTGCATCACTGCTTACCATCAGGTGGGATCGCAGTCAAGCACTAGTTTATACGAATTATTAAAAAAAAAAAAAAAAATATTGAGTGTGCAGCCTTCCCCGGTAAGCCTAAACGCGGGCTTCCTGGCTTTTCTCGTAAACAGGAATCGTATATTATATCTTATTTATTGTACTCTATTGTAGTTCTTTGACTTATTCCTTATTTTTCTCGAAACGACAGTGTTAGAGTTGAACTACTTAATGACCTAAATCACAAAATATTAGATTTGGAAAACTGTTTATTTTGCCTTTACTTTTATTTCGTACTAGCTTTTGCTAGCGGCTTCACCCGCGTACATAAAATATAGCCTATGTCACTAATAATAAAGCAGCTTTCTATCGGTGAAAAAGTTATAGCAATTGGACCATTACTTCCAGAGATTACCCCCTACATACCAACTTTACCTCTTTATAATATTAGTATAGACATCACTCAGGATATCTAAAATAGATAAGATAAATAAAATAAATATTTATGTATTTAGTTATAAATTAAACATTTATTATATTAGCATATTTTTATAGTTTATTTTACGCAATTTCTAAACGTATAATTCAGATGAATACGAGCCAAAAACGTAAAAAAATTGTCTGTTGATGAATTTTAACAATGTTTTAGGTGTGTATTTTTTGCATTTTTATGGTCAAATTATCAAAAATTATATGTGATATGGACTTTTTAAAATCCGGAATCATATTTGGTATGCATTCATTAATATAAAAACCCCAATGGACACTGTTGCATTTTGGTTATAGACTATTGTATTACTCTGGTTCAGTTTTTGAAGCCACAGTACAAAATTTCACTTAGAAAAAAAGATATTATGAACTTATTTCTTAGTTTACAGCTCAAATAAAAATAAAAAGATGCAGTTCAGAGTTCAATCTCAAGTAAAATTATTGTGTGTATTGTTTCAGAAGGAGTTTGCCTTATTATATTATTATTGAGAAGATAACTAACTAGCTTTTGTCCGCGGCTTCACCCGCATACAAAATCCCAGGATAAAAAGTATCCTATGTGTTATTCTGGGATATGGTCTACTCGTGTACCAAGTTTCATCGAGATCCGTTCAGTAGTTTTTGCGTGAAAGAGTAACAAACATCCATACATACAAACTTTCGCATTTATAATTTTAGTAGGATAGATGTGTGGAAGGATCCATATTTCATCAAAATGAAATATATTGGTACATAAGAAAAAATATGAAGTATATTGTGACAACACTTGGGGAGGCCTATGTCTAACAGTGGATATATTTCGGTTGAAATGATGATGATGATAAGAAAAAAAGAATGGTATTTATCAGACAACTATGAAAATTTTCTATTAATTATTGTTTACCATTAGAATGAATTAGCAGTATTCTTAACAATTTAAATAATAATGTGGATAGCAGTTGTTTCTATAACAAGTTTTATTTATGTTCTTTAACAAGCATTATAATATTTTATCCATATAGTTTCAGATTTATTTATTTATTTAACAATTCATGTACAATCATACACATCCGCCTGACCACCAGTAAGTTAATTTTTGCTTGCACCTGATTCAAGCGATATTTTTTTAAGTGATCAGGCAGAAATGACCGCGTGGTACATACGTATACGTATGTAAAAAAACAAGAGGAAGGAAATCGAAAAATAGGTACAAAGGTGATCAGGGCTTTTTTTTCTCCCAGCCCATTGACAGAAGATTACAGCTAACATTCTTGTGCATCCACCAGCATCAAGTTGTTTATCAATCAAAATCTATGAATACTATCCCTTTATGTACCCTACTAAGTTTCTTTTAGGTTGTGTAGGGTATAACTCACTTGAGGTCAGAAGAAAATAGGACCAAATATTAACTATGTGCAAAATCCTTCATGGGAAAACTGTTACTCCAGAGCTGTCTCAACTTTGTGCCCCAGTTAAGTACAGCCGCACCAGGAGACATAGCTTGTTCGCTGTTGCGCGAGCGCAGTCTCCTGTACTCTTTCTGCGCTCAACACTCTTTTGGACATACCTGACTGTGACGTGTTTGCGGACGACTGGAAGATGATCATGTCAGTCTGTCTGGAGTTTTGTGAGATGAGTGTGTGAATTGTTATTATTATTATTTTTGTATATACTTAGTCTTTAACTAATTGGCGGATAGCCGTTTTTGTTAAAGTAAAACCATAAATAAATAAAGGTGATACTTACTTGTACAAAAAAAATTATCATCAGAACTTGATAATATTATTGGGTAGTATTTAAACAAGTAAATTATTATTTTGGGTACAAATAAAAGTGAGCGACTGACTGCGAGTGACGAGAAATCAACAGAACAGCGACTAACAAACTTTGAGTTACTTAAAATACAAAATGAGAAGCTTCATAGTATTTATTTTATTTTATTTATTTAAGCCTTATATTTGTTTGAGTGTCAACGTTACATCCTGCATTTTTTTCAATATTTGGCTAATTATTTATTTATACTGAGTGGTCATTTAATTTTAAATAGAATGTTACGAAAGTCCTATTTGTGTATTCTGTATGTCACAAGGTAATTTGATAATTCGGATATTACGAAAACCCAGATAATTAAAAAATGATGAAATAAAATCTGCGAGCAACTTGGTTGTAGCGCGGTAGGTCACAGTTCCAACCTAATCTAACCTATTTATTTCACCCAGTTCAAAATAATAAATCTACCTGCAACTAAATAATTAGACAATGGTAAAAACATTTGTTAAAGTTAAAATTTTAGTAGTTTGTTATGTAAAACCTCAATTTTATTTCTAGTCGCTCACTTATTAATTTAGTCATCTAACTAGGATTTTAATAACCCACTTTTAGTAAGCTTGTTCTGGATTTTATTGTTAATCAATATTTGTCGTTAGTTTAGCTAATGTGTCGCTTAATCAAATTCATACCTCTCAAGTTATTAAAATAGTATCTCATCATCAGTTGCTAAGTTTTTTTTAGTCGCTCTTTAATAATTCCCCATATTATTTTTGTCATAAGATTGAAGAGACAATGCACTGTGTTGTTTATTGATATACCTAATTCGGTATCAGACTAACAATACACTGTATTGTTGTGGTTTTGGTATTGATTTTATAGAATTTTACCAAACTGTATCCATTTTAACTAGTAACATGTGGAAATGTAGTGGATTGTGCATTTACTAATATTATACTGTGTATTTAGAATTTATATTATGATGTACGATTGTTTGTTTCCCAAATAAAATAAAATAAAATAAAATTACTAGACACCACACAAGAGTATCAATACTATTCATTAATGAATTTTACCATGTCTGTAGTCAGGAATTTATATTTAATTCTTTTTAGTATAATTTTATATGTAAAATTATAACTACTTTTATTATGATTTTGCTTGTCCTGAACCCCATGTCTACCGTGGCCCGTAATTGTCCTACCACTTTCAATATACTGTAGCGGTAGCTGCGACGTGAAGATTGCCACCACAGACTACCTCCACAAGGACATGGTGGTGCTCCACCCAAATAGGGTAGACTTCCACCATGTCCTCTGGGCAGTCCGCACAATGGTGACAACCTGATCATTTCTTCAGTTTGAACAGGGACCTATCGAACTGGCCATGTCTAGTAAGTACCTGCATCAGTTGGTAGCACCATGGCGCCTCTATAGACAAACCTCAAAGAAGGGATCTACTGCTGCAATTGTCAAATATCTAAGAAGTTATTTGATGACTTAGATGAAGTATGTCAGACTTTCACTGACTAGAACCCACGTATGTTCCATCAATTGCCTCTTGAATCCCAGAGCCTCTTTCAAACAATCCTACAGCTCTTATATAGACCCCAAGGGGGTCCAGTTGGAACTACTTTAGGGATCACTGGCTCTAAATTTATTAAATTGGAAGAAATGTTTACTTTGACTACAGTACATGGAATTATAAGACTACACCACTTTTAGGGTTTTCTTTCTTTCTGAAGGGAAACCAATAGAATACTATTACTAAACCTCTGCTATCTGCCTTTTTATTGGTATACAGTTAAGATTTCAGTGTGATTTCTATATAACAAATGTAAATTTATCTACTTATTGGTAAATCTGCTTCCTGTTGGATCAGTTATTATTTTTTAGAATTAATTGACAACAAAAACATTACATTATTCAACTTTTCAAAATTCAGCCCCGAACAATATGAAACGTTGGTCTAAAGTTTGAATGAAGAAACCTACATTCACGCGGGCAGAGCTGCTTGCAGAAGCTAGTTACAATTATAAATTATTTTGAAGATCAATAAAATACAAGAAATACCAATTAATATAAACAATGCTTACTGTAGATTTTTCAGAAAACTACTTACTAGCATTTCATTGGTAAAATAATAATAGATTATTTAGCTTTTCTCTAAATTAAAAAGATATTTTGTCCTTCAATATTAAAACAACAAAATAAAAACCTTTTTTACCAGTTATTCTTACTGGTAAAATTCTTGAATGTATTACGGTGTAATCAAAATAATGGTGACAGGTGTAATTAGAATTAGGTAAGCTTACCACTTTATACCAAAACAGCCATCATTATCAATTATTATGTATTACTGTTATCATTAATTCCTTAAAATTATTTGTTTTGTATACCTTACTAGAGGAAACTTTACGTGCATCCTACTAATCCTACTAATATTATAAATGCGATAGTTTGTATGTATGGATGGATGTATGGATGTTTGTTACTCGTTCATGAAAAAACTACTGAACGGATCTCGATGAAACTTGTTACACGAGTAGACCATATCCCAGAATAACACATAGGATACTTTTTATCCTGGGATTATGTATGCGGGTGAAGCCGCGGGCAATAGCTAGTTTGAAATAATGAAGGAATTAATAAATCCATTATTTAATTGATTATCATGAATGGTTTAAAGGTGCATATTGAATAATACAGCATAATAATGATACAAATTTTATAATTTGTATCTTAAAAGTTATTGCTGCTGTAATTTGTCAACGAACAACAGTTAAATTTCTGCCATTCAACAACAAATCATTTGAATGTATACCGGAACACATTTTTCCAATTATTATAACTTAATTTCATATTTACCTGAAAATCTGGTTTTAATTCACTAACTGTAATGAGTTTGTAATTATTTTGATAATTAAATGGCCTGCAAGGGGTGCATTTAGAGCAATTTATACGAATTTTTCATTTTAACATTGTTATACCTAGAAATAAAAATGAAATCATTAAACTTACCGTAGAATTTCTATATGGGCTTCCTTGAGGATTATAAGGCGGCATAGGCCTGTGCTGCGGCCAGCCGGGCCCAGGGCCATAGCCCGCCGGCGGCTGCTCATAACTATTAGGGTAGCGGTGCGGCGGCGCCCCGCTAGATTGCAATAACGAATTCAGCGTGGGCGTGGGGCCAGGTGCCTGCGACACCGCTTGTGCCGGGAAAAAGCGCGGCTGCTGTGGCGGAGGCCGCGGTTTGCCGGGAAAACCTGGCCGTGGCGCGTAATAAGGATCCGCGCCTTCTGCGTATCTATACTGGCCGTATTGGTCCGTCACTGGCCTCTCTAAGCTTCGGTCGTGGCCGGGCGCCTCGCCACCGTCGCGTGGCTGCCCCGTTTCGGCCGACATCGGCGACTTGCTCTTTGTGTTCACGACGCCATCGGGCGGAACGCGCCCGACGGACTTGTCAGTGCCGTTTTGCAACAAAGCGTTCCGAGATTCACTGAGCTGCTCCGATGGATTCTGCTCAACGTTCGCTTCGCTACGCTGAGACTCTGCCTGCGTCGCAGCCATGTTCGGCTGGCAACGGCCGTCCCTGCTTACACTCGCTCTGGCGATCGACCGGCTCGCTTACGTTACATCGGAATCGGGCGTCGGATTGCAAAACCGCGACGCGGACACTTCCATCACTAACAAGAAGATTAACTATACACAAATTGTAACGCGAAACGGACGAATTATCGTTCACCGACGCACACACATCGATCACATATCTACTCCATTGGCGTAAACGAGGTTAGGGAAAAGGTTACATATCTAGAAGACGATTTTGTCACGCTATAACTGAACATTTCATATCACTATCACGTTATTAACACTCCGTATACGTTCACTTGTGACAAAACTCATTCCCAAACCCACAACCAAGTAAAATACTTAAAAACAGAACAATAGAATCACGAAACTTCCAAAATTATTAGCGTCCGCCATTACGGACTTGAAATTCTGCGCTTGACGACGCTTTTGCCTATGTTCACTCCGGTTTCAAAAAAATATTTTTGTTCAAACTTTTACCATAGATTGCTTAAACTAGCTCTAAATAATTATATCAGTATTTTTTTAGTTTCGATTATACTAAACAATTAGCTAATTGTACACTAATTGGAAGAAAATAACCCAAAATTATCTGTGCATGTTTACATTTTTGTACTATTGCGACCAGACCACGTAGTTACTACGGTAGTACCAACATAAAACATGCTACAAAATGACAAGTTCCGCTGGCGCCAAGGCTTTCGTTGCTAAGTTCATTTCAAGTTAGTAGCTACTCTTAATTTCTTTACGAAGTAATCGCTGAAATTAAAATATGTGAAATATATCAACGAATTTTATGCTATTTTAATGATCTACGACCTTTAATAAATTAATAATCTCCTTTTGTTTAAAATAAAAGTGAGAACATTCGACTCATTTCCGATTTCATGCCAACATAACAGCTCTAAAGATTATTTGCATAGACTATAGAGTAGTTTTAAACATGGAACAATTTTTAACATTAAAAAAATACCTAATTTATAATATTTTCCATAAAAACTTCACAAACCTTTTATTTCATTTAAATTTTTAGCTCAGTCGGTAATAAAATCAGTCTTAATTTTTATATGCTTTACATTTGCGTCTTGTCTCTGGTTCGTAGTATGAGTATCGCATTAGTCGATTAACGGCATCTCTATTTTTTTTTAAGTGGGACTGGGAAGTCATCAAATGATTTCTCCCGCCGTAGAGTAGAGCAAAAGGGCGCAGCAAACTTTTACTGACCAAAGTTCACCTTTGATCTTCAGTTACCCTTTGCGTCCTTAAACGGCCAGTCTTTCAAACGTAAACGCAGCCCACAACACACGGAAGTTTACGAATACATTTATTCTGTGTTTGTTACTTCTTTACACTCGAACGGTTGAACGAATTTCAGTGTAACCTCTTTATCCTTATATCAAGGTATATGGGTACAAAGCATCCTACCTGTGCCAAAACGTTATCTACCCGTGTGATGTCCCTTTAATCTACATCCATTAAGCCATTTCGCTGCAAAAGGTGTATCAATACATATATTTTTAACCGACTTCTAAAAAAGGAGGAGGTTTTCAATTCTGTATTTTTTAAATGTTAGTTCGCGCCAAAGATTTTATATATCTTCTACTCTAGTAGGATATATAAAATCTTTGGTTCGAGCATAAATACGTCGCTTGCCAACTGATTTGAAAAATTCTTTTTTTGTTGGAAAAGCTATAGGTATATATTTTTTTATAAAACGGTTTTTATCGAAATAATACTGTGAGTTTTCATCGACTTTTTTCTGACTAACCAATAATAACACTAATATTATACAGCTAAAGTTTGAGAGTATTTTTATGCCTTTTTCAAACTCGAACGGTTGATCAGATTTAGATGAAATGTAACACTCGGGTAAACTATGTCCCGCAATAGCCCGGGTAAAACTTGTTCTGGAATAGCACCTAAGGCACTTTTTATCCTGCGAGTATGTTCTCTTGAGATTAATTCCTGTTATCATATCGCCGAAGCCGCTGGTAGGAGCTAGTGCAATATGATCGGCTATTTCTTTATTGTAACATTATAATAGGAATGTTTTATGTTATAGTGATCAACATTTTGATTATAATCCGTCCATAAAACATAAAACAATTGAGTGTTAGTCGGCTACAGCTACATGGTAGAGTAGCGAATCTAATTTAAAAAAATCATGTCTCAGCTCCGCTTTATAAAAAGGTGTCCACTTTTGACATCATAATAAAACATTCGCAGATTTTTAGTTTGAATCAACCTTTAGGACGTATTGCTATCATGCAAATATTTTAGCTCTAGCTAGCGTTTGATGTCGTAGACTCGTAGCAGACATTAATAGAATCAAAAATTGAATGCATGGTTCGTCTAAGGTCTCCCTTAGCCCTCGTTCATTTGGCGATTGCTTTTTTTTACAAAAGGGCGGCTTTCAAATGAGTATTTTTGTTTCGCAACAATCAAATCAAGTATCACTTGGTTTAGTTAAAAAAAAAAAATTTCGCAAAAAGGGAAAAGGGTTATTTGAGTCTCTTCTTCTTCCTGCCCTATGACTGGTTTTATTTTCTTTGTTCCTGTCCTTACCCAGATGAATATACACTTTTCACAAAAAAATTCAGTTTTGGTGGTGAAACTATATCTTTAGTTTTCGTGAACATTAGGAACCCAGGACCCTAATTCTCGCCAAAACCGAAGAGAAGAAACTGAAGAGTAGAAACTTTTTCCTCAGTCAAATTAGGGAACTAGGTCCCTAATTTTCACGAAAGCTGAAGTGAAGCACGGTTTTGCCACCAAAATTGAAAAAAAAATATATTTACCCACCCCATATTACTTGGGGTCGCGGTGGTCGGCGCAACACGTATTTGCTTCCATAAAAGTTTGTGTGTTTGTTACTCTTTCACTCTTAAATGTGGAATAGCACGAAGGATAGTTTTTGTTCAGGGATTATGTAAGATTGATATCATTTTCTACTTTCTGGCGCTCCACAGCCACTTGTGGCCAATGGCTGCTACTTTTTTAACCCATGCACGCAGTATCTTAATGGACGAAGGTTTAAATGTGCAAGTGGCAGCGTTTAGTGGCCACCGTGGTCGGGTCGGTGTGGGCTATGAGAAGGGAGCAGTGGCAGTTTGTAGCGTGTGGCGGCCACCGGCATCAACTATGAGCGGAAAGTCCATTTATAATGTTTGAAAACTTGGTACAGAATATATTCAGGTGGCGGCATTTTGTGGTTGGGGCTAGTGCCCCGTGAGCTGTGATTCTTGTACCTATTAGGGCTGAAACTGCGATAAGCGGAAGCCCGCGCGGGCGTTCCGTCGCGGGGAGCCGCATCCTTTTTGGGACACGACTACATGCACACCGCACCGTTAAAGTTTAACTAGCGACACTGCGTAGGTTTACGCGGCGAGAACTGTCGCATACGACACACGCGACAGGCGCCAGAGTGGTTCCATACAAAAGGACACCTGTCGCAGGAAGCCACGCCCCGCGCGCTCTTTGCTACGGTGACACGACTACATGCACACCGTTAATCTTTCGAATATCGTAATTATAGACGCAATAGAAAGGCAATGATCTCAGCGAACGCGTTCGCTTGGGGTTTAATGAATTAAAGTTGAAGTAGCGACACTGCACAGTTAATAATCAGGTTTCTGCTACGGCACACGGAATGTGCGCGACAACACGCGATGAGTACCCGTGCGTGCGCCAGCTTATCAGTGCTTACGCCCTTGGTAAGCAATAGGATATTATAGGATGTAAGGTGTGGTACATATGAAAGTGTTAGGAGAATCAAACATAAGTTGATGGATAAACTTTTGTTGCCAAAGTAAAATAAATATGAAGCAGATATTTTAAAATTTGATTTATTTTCATGTCTTCGTTACACAAGTTTTGTTAATTTGTTTGCAAAAATATTGTTATCTTCACCAATGTTATTACACCAAATATGTTTATTTCAATATTGTAGTACCGGTATGTCTGAACACAACATTATATTGCTACTTTACACTAGTTTCGTAGTAAAATGATAAAAAGGTTCACTCAAAGAGGTGTGATGTGGCTTCTTGAGAAAAATCGTAACAATTTCTATCTAAACACCTCGCAACATAAACACGGGAACATGCTAATTTTAATTGAGCGAAATTCTATAATATAAATGCCAAATATATATCTCATTTCATAAAATAACGTAATATAGCATTTTAATTAAAAAAATCTATAAAAGTACACATAAATTAGTTATGGCATAAATCTATTATCTAAGTATAAAACAAATCTCAAATTTAACCTAATTTAAGTACAAAGATCACGGGTCTCAATTTATAGGATAACATTTGAAATTATAATGTGATGACAGATCTCGCTAGTGTAAGCTCGATTGAATGGAGTTAGTTTTATAATATAAATTTAATATTTACAGGGAGCCATGTCTCTTATTGTGCTTTATACAATGTTCAAGTTAATAATGATCACGATTCATTTATATTCGTCTTGAAAGTTATCTATAAAATGCCAACAATTAGTAAGTAGTTAGTCCCAGTTTTAGAAAGGCATACGATAGAATACACATATCGCTGTCCCCAGCGAATAATATCGTAATCGAATATTGCGATAGAAGTGCTTTTATGATGAATATTATTGTTCTAGAGGTGCGATTACACCCTGTGAATTTTTTTCACGTTAATTTACCTGTACTATTCGCCACTAAATAAAAACTTTTTTGTATGACGAATATCATCACAATAGATTAATACTGACTCCCAACAAATTTTCTATTCCCAGTAAACTGTAATTACAAATTTATTCAACGATCTCGCTATGTAAACCTGTTAAGAAGTTATAATCAAAAAACGGTTTTTATTTTTCCTATAAAATTTGGTGTTTTTAGTTACGATATTATTCGCTTGGGACGGCGATATATAACCTACACAAAAGTATGCAAATAACTTGCTTAACATAGTGACACGCCAATCAGAACTTTCTAAGGTTCTTTGGCATACCAGCTACTTGCATGCTTCTATACAAGTTACAGGCACGTGTATAACAAAAAAAATAACAAAACCATCTCTCAGTTGGTTTTATTGGCTGTTAATATTTTTGTGAGCCAGTCACAGCAGCCTATTACATAAGTTTGACAGCATTTTAATTTTTTTTTGGTCGCCTTCTAAAAACCAGGTGTTAGAAGCGTATTTACATAACATTTGAAAACCGGAATGTCCACTCTACTGTATCAATAGATGTATTCTCTCTTCACTTACATAATTATCAATTTCGATATGCCACTATCAATTTTATACTTTCCGTATTAATACTGCAACAGTCTGATTGTTACTTCGTTAACATAAATAGTTTATTACATTGAGTTTTTTTTTATAAGGCAATTTTTCGTGTGTCTTAGATTCTATATCAAATATCTTTTATTTAGGAGTAGTTATTTGAGATAGAAACTTGTTGTGTTGTGTTGCGTTGAACACTGGACAGTTTTGTCGCGTCAGTGCGTTAATCAGGAGGAACCGAACTCGTCCATCCAGGCGAGGTATTTCTGAATGTCTCCTTTGGACACGGACTTGTTGCACTTGGAGAGGGCTTCCATGAAGTCCTGCTTGGTGACGGGAAGGTCGAGCTCTTCCTTGGCAAGTTGTTTGATCTGCTCTGGCTTTAGGCCAGCTATTTTGCGTCGCATCGACATCATTGATGCGTCCCTGAAAATTGGAAAGCAAGTCTTATTTATTGCTATTGTGAAGTTGTAGTTTCGGCCTAGGTTTGAAGAAAAAGAGAGCGACTGTTTTTTTGGTACAGTCTAGAACGTCTCTTTGCAGCTTTGCTTGTGAGAATTACCACACAACAAGGCAGGCGGTGACTGCAGTCAATAATAATATCATCAGCCTGAAGTAGTCAACACCTCATTACTAGTTACCATTAACCCTAGTGCCTTTTTGAAAGAAACAAATAAAACAATATTCTAGTGAAGTAGTTAGTATCTGAACGTAAATCCTATCCATCGATGATGCCTCTCATGATCACACACTCTCTTCCAGGAGCTATGAGCCACTATGAAAGCTAGCCCTTTTTAGATTTTCTCATTTGCAGTCTCCAGTCAAGAATACGTTTGTGTATTAATTATTTTTGATGCTGCGCAAATGTAGACACTTAGTTTTCAGCTAACGACACCAAACACTTTTGGATCGTCATAAGTACGTGTTATGTGGAAGCAACTGGACACAAAAAAAATGTTTACGTATGTGCAGGGAGTGTGTGATTTCATACTGGTTATATAGAAATCAATGGGAAATAATAATGGTTCCGAAAAACAAATTAATCTCCAGCGATCTGTGGCCGACTATTGTTCTAATTAACCAGCGTTATAATGAATTACCGACAAAAAACCCAAAACATAAACAAAAAAAATATCCAATTTAACAACAAATAAGAGCATGTTCAAATAACATTTTCTCCTAAAAAAAAAAAATGGATCTTCGAATAACAAAACTAAACTTCCGAATAGAATACTGAACCTCCGACAAAATTACTAAGTTACCGACAACAGAGGCTTTGTCAAAATAATCATATTTTTACAACTTGCATGAACTGTTTTAATTTGTATTGTTGGTTATCAAATTTATTTATTAACTCTCAATAATAATGAAAATACCTCAATATTAAGGCATTTTTTTGCATAATATTCTTTATCCTAATATACTTTGGCATAACGATTTTGGCATAATATGTTTTGCCATAATAATACTTTCCCATATATTTGTTTTGGCATAAATTTAATTCGCATAACGTTACTAGGCCTAATGACTATTAGCATAATAATGTTTAGGCATAGAATGAATATAACATAACATAACACCACATAGCTATAGTTAATATGTCGTGCTACAAATGCGACAGAACCGAATCGCTGCAAAACCGACTTCACGTAGTCTTGTCTGCCCTACCCCTAGAGTGTAATATAAAATCGCGTAGGCGCGTAGGGGCAAGGCGGCCCGTGGGCTGAGGAGCAGGCGGCTGCGAGCGAGCCGCCACCGCTGAGGCTGCGGTGGTGAGTGAAAGCCGTCTGCGACGATTAGCACACGTGGGGCTGCCGGAGGCCCGCAGCGCCGGAGCCGTGACAGAAACCATGCCTGCTGCATGCACTGCACTGCACTGCATGCTTGCTTGCATGCTACATGTCGCATGCTTACTTGTATGCTGCATGTTGCATGCTTGCTTGCATGCTGCAATTTATATTTGCGTGGTAAGTAAAATTCATGATATATGATGCATGTAAAAGTTATTATTACAAGTGGATTTTTATATTTTTTATAAGTTTCTGTATAACCACTAAGAATATTTTCAGTATAATGTTACAGTTAAAATAGCACCACAGTCTATGAAATATAAAAGGTAATTTATGAATTAATATTAGGCAAGTAAAAATAAAAATTACAAAGTATAGTTTCCAGTAGAACGTTATTTATGCTGGTAGAAAAGTATTACAGCAGTAAACAGTCATGTTTATTTTTCGAAGATTTCAGTATCTCATTCGGTCGTTTCGTCATTTTTATTCGGACAAAAGTAGTCGGAAAGTTAGTATTTTAGGCAGTAGATTTAATATTTTGAGTAAGGCCAATTCTTCTTTTTTTGTCGGAGCTTTTATTACTACCCGAAATCAATTATTCATTAGTTGCTTGTATCTGATATAAGATACACGTTTGCGCCCTGCCTTTACGAGTCCAAAAATAATTATTGAAGGCTGATTTTTAAATCATGAAACAGGACAAAATACGTCGAACTGACATATTGGTTCTTTAGAAGTTATCTATTTATTGAAATGTTAGCAATTATCAATGAAAACCCAACGAACCTGCAGACATTAGTAATATCAGCTCCGGAATACCCTTCCAGCTTCTTGGCGATAGCTCTGAGGTCTACTTCGGCGTCAAGCTTCACCTCCTTGAGGTTGATGGCGAGAAGCGCTTCGCGGCCATCTTGTGTCGGCAGCGGGATGTAGATGCGCTTCTCCAGCCGCCGCCGCAAGGCCTCGTCGATGTCCCACGGGAAGTTTGTTGCTGCTAATACCATTACTACCTAGAAAATAGAAAGATATATTGTGATGATTACATTCCCTGAGCATTGGGAGTAGCAGGACGACCCTCGGTCAACGTAAGCGCGGGTTTGTGGACGACGAGCAATCAGTGGTTCGCCGTCCAGCCGTCCGGTAAGGACTGAGCTCGAGTTGTCAACGGCGGCAAGATGTCAGCAAACCATAGGGGTCCAGCAAGGCCGGTGCCCGATAGAGCCACTAAGGCACAAAGGTGGAGATTTAGTTGGTAAAAGTCTGATACGGTCTCTCGTTCCTATGTCAAAAAAAAAAAATCACAGAGTGCAAATACGGAAATAGATTCATTGTAAGTCCAACTGTTATTGTTTATCGAAATACCAATTAGTGCACTATTGCGTCAAAATGTCCGCTTACCAACAGAATTATGTACGCTCACCTTTACTAGGGCGCGCAACGAGGTCTATAAATTACTTTTTCGAACTAATAGCGCTTCTCACTGACACGACTATTAGAAGATACAGCATGTGTTTTCTTTTACTCTGCGTGGAGCGAAAGGGAATGTAAGACTTTTACTGACTAAAACCGTGTTATTATTATACTGCTCCATGGATCACCATCATCTTTTCAACCAAAAGACATCCACTGCTGGACATCAGCCTCCTCCGAGCGTTGCTACAACGACCGGTCCTGTGCGTCTCACATCCAACGGATTCCCGCGACCCTGACCAGATCTTCGGTCCACCTTGTGGAAGGCCTTCTAACATTCCGTCTTCCAAAACGCGGTCGCCACTCCAGAACCTTAATCTTGCTACTCACTTTAGTAGGCTCGTCGTTGGCGGAGCCCAGGCCGTCCATCTGCACGAGCAGCTCGGACTTGACGCGGCGCGACGCCTCGTGCTCGCTGTCGGAGCCGCGGCGCGAGCACAGCGAGTCTATCTCGTCTATGAATATCGTGCTCGGCGCGTAGAACCGGGCCTGCAAGTTATAAGCGTAAAATTACTTCAGTTTTTAATTACAATTCAAAATATAGATATCGGAAACAAGAAGGATAATGGTCTTGTGAAAATTATGGATGAAATCAAAGAGATTAAATAGAAACAATAGAGCGGCCATCAGAAGAAAAGTGTAAGAAAAACTGTCATCCTATCCTTCAGTCAAGACGAAAAATATTTATGAAAATAAACTGGAGTTAGGTCCAGTCGTTTTGCCATAATACGATTTACAATGGTGCAACATGCAACTCGGCATATTTCTCCAAAAATTTTTTTCTTTTGGTGCGTATAGCGGCCCAAACGCGACTTGACAGGTACAGGTGACAGCGACTTGTTACTACTTTTGTAACTAGTCTCAGATTAGAATTTTGTTCGCTATATTCTGTCTATTGGTAGTATATGTTTAATGTCTTTGGATGAAATGCATATTACTAAAAGAGTTATGATTATATATTTGGACGCAAAGACAATTTATTAGTTTAGGGTAATAAATAAATTACTTATTAGTCTACATATAAGGCTAGATTGTAATAAAAACTGGTATTCATCTTTTGGACTCGAGGAATAGGAAAAAAAAATACATATATTTTGGATGGATGGAGAGGGAGGCCAAAGAAAAGATGGAAAGATTGAGTGACGAGTGATAATGATATGAAAGAAAAGGGAGTTAGTGTTAGCGTGACGGATGACAGAACAAATATGGGATAAGGCTGTCCTTGTCCCATATTACTTGGGAATATTCTTTGCCAAACATCATCATCTTCCTGTGGAGCAGATAATGTTTGACAAAGATTTCTTGCAATCTTACCATTTCAAAGAGCAATCTGACTAGTTTCTCGGACTCCCCTCTGTACTTGGAGGTGAGCGTGGACGAGGAGACGTTGAAGAAGGTGGTGCCGCACTCGGTGGCCACCGCCTTGGCCAGCATCGTCTTCCCCGTGCCCGGCGGACCCACCATCAGCACGCCCTTCCACGGCCGTCTGATGCCCTGGAACATGAAGTAGTTATTGTTAATGGTGCATAATGTATATAATTTAAAATAGCTGGTGAACTGTTTCCTCTGTCTTTACATTAAAGTTATGCCTCATTGTACAGTGCAGGTTTTTTTTTTTTCATAATGGCTATTTATTTTTGTGTTTCATCATCATCATTATTTCAGCTGAAAGACATATACTCTAACTCTACTGTTGGATATAGGCCTTTCCTATTCGCCACTATGACCAGTCTTATGCTTCTTGCATTCATCAGATTCCTGCGACCCTCGCCAAACCATCGGTCCACTTTGTAGAAGGCATTCTAACACTTATGTAACACTAATGTCTTTCAGTACGCAGCGACCACTCCAGAACCTTTCGGCCCCATCGACCATCTGTGAGGTCATCAGGCGTATATTTTAAAAAAAATTGTAATTTTTTTATTGGTAGGTATTATTTACTGGTTGAAACTAAGCGATGACTAGTACAGTGGCTATGTTGCACACCACTCAAACTTTGCTTACCACATTGTAATCTAGAATATCTTGTCTTTGTTTTGTTTATATCTATACTAGCGACCCGCCCCGGCTTTGCTCGGGTGCAATATTATACATATAAACCTTCCTCTTGAATCACTCTATCTATTAAAAAAAACCACATCAAAATCCGTTGCGTGGTTTTAACGATTTAAGCGTACATAGGGATATAGGGACAGAAAAAGCGACTTTGTTTTATACTATGTAGTGATTAAGTTTATACAGTAGTGTTAGGAGCGTTTGCTTCTTTTCTTAAAAAAGTACTTACTTTAAAGAAGTCGGGCATCCACATGGGCAAGACTACGGCCTCCTCCAGCAGTCGCTTGGCCTCTGCCAGGTCCGCGATGTCGTCCCACCGGATGTTGGGGTTCTTTTGTACTATGTCACGCTCTGGAACATCACATTAATGTTATGATAGCGAAAGTTGGTTGTGTGTATGTTTTCTAATCCTTTATGCTCAAACGGCTGAATAGATATAGATTAAATTTGGTATCAAGATAGCTGAGATACTGAATTAACAAAGGCTATATAATTTTTAACCCTTCAGATACCGTCAATTAGAAACACAATAGTAAGACAATAGATGCGCGGCCACCGGTGGTCGCTTGGGGATTCATGAATTAAAGAAGGGATGTGATAATTCATTGTAAGCATAATCTGTCTTGTTCCCACTGCTGGAACTCAGGCCTTCTCTCTATGAGAAAGAATGAGGCGTAATGCACCACGCGAGTCCATTGCGAGTTGATAAATGTGTCTTCGAATTTTTTGTTCTTGGATATTGCCGGTTTCTTTACGATGTTTTCGTTCACTGTTTTGAGAGCAGTGGTGATGATATAAACTACACAAAGTAATGCGCATGGCTGGGTTTAAACCCACGACTTACAACTCGGCTGAGCCGGTACCACTGGGTCGTCACGGCTAGACGTGCTAGTAAGAATATATTTACCGAGCATATCGACGAGGTCGCCATCAGCCGCGGACGGAGGCTCGAACCTTCTCTCTTCATCTTTGTGCTTCTCGTCATCTGTGTCGCCGTTATTGTTGTCTCTGTCCTGTTTGTCTTTGCCGTGATCTTTATTGCTTGTGTCTTTTGTTTTTGCTGTAAATAGAAAAAAAAATGAAAACCAAGTCAGTCTAGGTTAAATACAGGACTGTTCATTGTGACTAGGATAGATACTTGGGGGAGGCCTATGTCTAACAGTGGAGTGGACGTCTATCGGCTGAAATGATTATGATGAGGTTAAATATTTCGCTTATTGATTCACCAAAAAATAATAGTGGTAAGTTGAAATACAAGTTGGTTTATAGTAATTGAATGAGATGGGTAGCGTTTTAAAAAATTTCTTTGTCCGATAGAGGACTGTCATAGATGGCGAATGAAGTTGAGATACACATAAATGTATGATTGAAGACGATCTTTTATTCTAAACTAGCAACCTGCACCAGCTTCGCCAGTCACAAATCACGGCTATTACAAATTTAAATTCTCGATTTTTCTCAAATATAATACGCACGTTTTGTATATTTAAACCTATCCCATGATAAACAAAATGACATGATAATGATTTATCAGTAAAAAACCACATGAAAATCTGCTTAGTAATTTTAGGGTATATCGCGGACAGACAGACAGACACGGCGAGTGTCATATTGTTTTATAAAATGTAAAACTAATTTGTAATAAGGATAGGTTTTATTACCAATTTTGTACGAAAATTTTCTAAATAATTGATATCAATTATTTACCTATTAAAAATCGTTTCTCGTTTTGATTCATGGTAAGTAGAAGTATATCAAGAATTGACGAATTGTACGAAATAAATGCGTAACTATCAGGTGCAATCACTAGAACACGCTTTGCTTACAACTTATAAAGTAACTAGCTTTCCGCCCGCGGCTTCGCCCGCGTGGTCTACAGTTTATATCGCGCGGGCAGAGACCCGTGCTCAGCAGTGGAATTATAGGTAGCCTATGTGTTATTCCAGTGTCTCTTCTACCTACCTACCAAATTTGATCTAAATCCGTTCAGTAGTTTTTGCGTGAAAGCGTAACAGACAGACAGACAGAGTTACTTTCGCATTTATAATATTAGTAGGGATAGAAGTAGAGAATTTAAAAAGAATTTAAAGTAATTGCTACATACATTTATTGATTGCTATAAACTGATGTTGACGTTATGACGTAGGTACCTAACTCATAATCTATAGGTAGCAAATAAAAGATAAAAATAAACACCTGTTATGAAAACAATGTATACAACATTAGATTTAGTGTTTGTGAAACAGGTGTCTAGTATTATTATTTAAAGAATCTATGTACAAAATTTAATAACTGTATCATGGAAAATCACAAAATTATAAGCTTGTTATGTCAGCAAAAATCAGCGGTCAGCGGGTCATCTAGGCGACTGAGGGGCTGTTTTGCACTTGCACCCAGCTGTTTGCTAGCGCCTAGTGCCCGCTATGACCTGTGTTGTACTTAGAGGTGGTGGTGTCCAACTTGTGACCTTTTAAAATATTTTTGGGAAAAAATATAACACGGTGTAAAAACTATTGCCATCTATGCAGTTGCTGATTCTGAACAAACTAATCAGATTTCGCATAAACTAAAAATAATATTGTATATTTGACGGTAAGATCGGCACAATAGCTATCGATTGCTGTGCTGCGTGTCGCGGGTTCGATTCCCTCACGGAACAAATATTTGTATGATCCCCTGATAGTTGTTTCGGGTTTTTGCGATTGTGTAGATATTTGAGTTAACATCTTTGCTTATTCTATAGTAATATAATAAAGCGGATAAGATTTTTTTTGTTTGAACGCGCTTAACTCTGTAAATAACAGTCGGATTCGAATAAGTTTTACTGTATGTGATAGCCAGGTTCATGACGAATAGTATAAGCTATATAACATCTCGCTACGGCCCACAGAAACCTAACACGCGGGTCAAACCACGGGGGACCGCTAGTTCCCAACGCTTTAAAAAAAATCTAACTTTAAAATTATTTTACACCTATCTCTAAGCTTCTACTAACAGCATCTTTTCAAAATCACGTAACAATCACTAGCAAACGAGTTAACAACACGACCATTAAGTAAAGTCTCACAAATGCTAAACAATAAAATGTAACATTATTGCTTAACCCAGCTGCAATGTACGTGAGAGAACATTTAATATCTTCTCTTAAGTACTGCAATAAATGAAGTGTCAAGATCAGAAGGCGCACTGGAATAGGAGGCAATAGGAATTAAGAGCAGTGTTGGCCGAGTGGTAACGTCCCTGACCTAAGGCTGAATTTCCACTAGAGATGTGCGAGGGAAATGTGTCGTACGAGCATGTGTTGCGGAGCTGTGAAAATGCGCATTAGTGTGCGGTGCGCACTTCTATCTTTAACAAACTCCGTCTATAGATTTGCTGGTACAGTATGTCGCAACCCTCGCAACACATTCCTTGCAGACATCCCTCGTTTGTCTAATCTGTCAAAAATCTAGCTCCGCTGAGCCGTTTCCACCAGAGCTGAGCTGACCGAGGTAAATGACGCGATTCTATTGGTTCTTTACAAACACATTCCTCGCTACGCATCTTCGCACCTCTCTCTTGTAGGTAGCGGGTTCAAACCCAGCCAGACGCATTACTTTGTCTAATTTATTTCATCACCATTGCTCTCAAAACGGTGAAGGAGAACATCGTGAGGAAACCGGCATGTCCTAGAACCAAAATTCGAAGACATATGACATTCACCAACCCGCACTGGGCCCGCGTGGTGGATTACGGCCCATTTCCTCTCCTTGATAGAGGGCCTGAGTCCCAGTAGTGAGAACATTATAAGGCCGACTATGCTATGATAGGAATTCAGCAGAAAAACTTCTTTTACTCTGTGATAAAATCCTGCAAGTCTGCGACCACATGGGTGTTCTGTCTGTCCAGGCAACTAGGCTGCTACAGATGAAGTGTCAAGATCAGAAGGCGCACTGGAATAAGAAGCAGTATGACTTCAGCAGAAAACCTATTTTTTACTTTGCGGTAAAGTCCCGGAAGTCTGCGACCAAATGGGTGTTGTGTCTGTCCAGGTAACTAGGACGCTAAAGACGAAGTGTCAAGTTCAGAAGGTGCACTGGAATAAGAAGCAGCATGGGTTGGTAAAATTCCACAAAACTTTATTGAAAAGAGAAGGTCCTCCGAAGGACGGGTGTTATGTCTGGTCTGTATTTCTATCCACGTAGAGAACTGCGATACCGCAATGTAGGTTTTTTTTTTCTCGTCCTTAATTTTTAATACTCGTAGCGATGCGAGGAGTTTCTTGACGCCAAATTTTAGACTCTTCGCGTATGTAAATAAGTATAGTTTTAATTAGTTAAGTGTTTTTATCTATACTAATATTATAAAGAGTTAAAATTTGTATACTTGTATGTAGGGGGGTAATCTCTGGAAGTACAGGTCCGATTGCTAAAATTCTTTCACCGATAGAAAGCTATTTTATTCCTGAGTGACATAGGCTATATTTTACGTACGCGGGCGATGCTGCGGGAAAAAACTAATTTTTCATATTCCGGATCACTAGATCAGTTCGATACATCCCCTCCCCCTTTTTTTCAGTCAGTCACCGACTACACGTATAAACAAAGCAATTTTACTTGTTAAGACAGTTCAGCTTTGATCCTATGAAAGTTTATGATTAGATTCAATGAATTAACCTTCTGAACAATATGTATGATGCATATACTAAACAGTGTTTTTGCGGCTGTCCTATCGCCTTCTTGTATACATTTTTTATTAAACTCTGCGGAGCGGTGAGCACGTTTTACGTCCATACTGCAAACACCTATTATTTATGTAATATTGACACAAGTAATAAGACGTGGAGTTTGTTAGTCGATGTTAATGCCCGTTTTTAGCTAAAAAAACAAAATGGTTTTGTGAAGTTGTGACAAAAAGTACTAAGATTAGAGTTTTTATAAGTAAGTATATTTTTAGACAGTATCAATACCTATAATAACAGTAATTATAGTTTTATGTTATCAAGAGGAAAGTTTATTTATTTATTTAAACTTCATGTAGCTACAGTAGTGGTACAAAGGTGGATTTAATGCATCAAGGCATTCTCTACCATTCAACCTATAATAGGTTGAATGGCCCGAATCTACTGGCCGGTTTCTCAACAGTTTGGAGTTAGAACGAAAATTCTATTTTCATGCTAGAGTTTGATAGCTTTTAAGGCTAGATTCGGGGCTGCGGGATTCTTTGAAGTAGTTACCGCGGCCGTGGAACTGATGGAGTACAGGTGAATTTTAGTTAGCAAAAGACTAAAGGAACTACACTGCGCATGTGTGCCACATACGGCTATCTGGGCGCGTCGGTCTCCATACATTTTATATGGCTAGTAGACTTGTAGAGCTACACTTATCCACGCCACGCGACGTTTTTCTTTCAAATCAGGCGTAGTCCAAGAGTGCGTCGGTATAATGTAGATCTAGCTTAACACTCACTCTTGTTCCACCCAAACTAAGAAAGTCATTTGACGATGAACCACTCAAAAAATTTTATGGTCACTACAACTAACGCTTTGACGTACGAAATCGCATAGCAGCAATTCGCATCGCAGATTTCTGCGATGCGGCATTGTATCGCATCGCAGTTTTGTATAGCTGTCTCTTTCTAACAACTAGTAAAACGTAAAATGTCAAGCAGTATATAGGTTAATATCTAAGAGCACGAAGCATCGTGCTTGGCATACAAAATAGCGTATAATTAATTAGTAAACATTCAATCTAAGTCGTGTATATCTATATTTGTAACCAATAGCAACTCGCTTCCTATTCGACCTACCTTTACAATATAGTTTTTCTCCTTATATAAAAACACGCCGTCGTAAATACGTGTTACCTTTTAAAGGTAAGTCGTGTTATTTTTAAAACATTGTTGTTGTAAATCAATTGTATTCAATATAAAACATTATTTTTAGTTTAACCCTTCAGATACCGTCAATTAGAGACACAATAGTAAGACAATAGATGCGCGGCCACCGGTAGTCGCTTGGGGATTCATGAATTAAGCGATACCTGAATATAGTTTATTCAGAATCAGTAACTGAATGGATTCCAATAGTTTATACACCATGTATATTTTTTCCCAAAAGTTCACAAGTTGGATACCACCGACACTAAGTGCAATACTGTAAATAGTAGATCAGATTCAAGGTAGCTTTACTTCGGGGTGAGTCGGTGGTGGACATTTCGTTCGCCAGCCCCGCTCTGTCGCCGCGTGTCGTCGACTGGCGCGTGATGGAGGAGGTGGAGACGTACTCCGACCACCGGTACATCCGGTTTGACGTCTCCGCCGAAACCTCGGCCGCGCCGGTCCGACAGAGCCCTTGCGGTCCGCGGTGGGCGCTTAAGCAGATGGACCGGGAGCTCCTCCTGGAAGCCGCGACGGTACAGGCCTGGGTGCAAGCACCGGACAGGCCTGTCGACATCGACGTCGAGGCGGAGTGGTTCCAGGAGGCCATGTCGCAAATTTGCGATGCGGCAATGCCCCGTGTCCGTCCAGGACGAGCTAAGCGCCAGGTGTACTGGTGGTCGCCGGAGATCGGCGCACTGCGCAATGCGTGCAATCACGCGCGGCGCCGGTACGCCAGGCACTGCAGGCGCCGCATCCGCCCGCCGGATGCGGAGGCCAGAGAGGCGGAGCTATATGAGGAATACAGAGAGGCGAAACGCACCCTCCGAACGGAGATCAAGCGGGCCAAACTCGAGGCCCGCAACGTGTGGCTGGGGTCTCTGAACGCGGACCCGTGGGGGCGCCCGTACAAGTTGGTACGGGACAAGCTTCGCCCCTGGGCTCCGCCGTTGACTCAGAGTCTCCGGCCCCAACTCGTGGAGGGTGTGGTTAGCTCTCTGTTCCCTGCGCGGGGGGAACACTCCCCCCCGCTCATGGCTCCGCCTCCGCCAGCGGTGTCTGACGCGGATCGCAACAGCGACGACGACGACAATGCTCCAGAAGTGACCGAGGTAGAGTTGAGAGTGGCGGTGCGAAGGCTGAGTGCCAAAAACACCGCCCCAGGACCCGACGGCTTGCCAGGGAAAGCCTGGGTCCTGGCCATGGAGGCTCTCGGGCCTCGACTAAGAGGGCTCTTCAGCGCATGCCTGGAGAGGGGCCAGTTCCCACTTCGCTGGAAGACGGGGAAACTGGTCCTCGTAGCGAAGCCAGGGCGCCCTGCGGACTCTCCGTCCGCATACCGGCCCATTGTGCTGCTCGACGAGGTGGGCAAGCTCTTTGAAAGAGTTATTGCAAACCGCCTCGTCGTGCGGCTAACACGGGTGGGGCCGGACTTGTCGGACGGACAGTTCGGCTTTCGCAGGGCGCGCTCTACAATAGACGCCATCATGCGCGTGCGAGCCCTCACGACAGGGGAAGCGGTGTCCCAGGGTAGGTGTGTCGTGGCAGTGTCCTTGGACATTGCCAACGCCTTCAACTCCCTGCCCTGGAGTACGATCCGGAGGGCACTCCGGTACCACCGGGTGCCCGAATACCTCTGTCTAGTGGTCGAGGCGTACCTGTCAGACAGGTACATTGTCTACCCCGGTCACCAGGGAGACTGGAATCGTCGAGAGATGTCGTGCGGTGTTCCGCAGGGGTCGGTTCTAGGCCCACCTTTGTGGAACATCGGCTACGATTACGTGCTGCGCGGCGACTTCCCTGACGGGGTCAGCGTGGTTTGCTACGCAGACGACACGCTGATCCTAGCGCAGGGAGAGTCGCACCAGGCGGCGGTCGCTCTAGCGACACGCGGGGTTGCGATAGCCGTTGGTAGGATCCAGGAGTTGGGACTCGAGGTGGCGCTGCATAAATCCGAGGCAATGTGCTTCCACGGCCCTCGGAACGCGCCACCATCGGACTCCCAGCTTACGGTAGGAGGAGTTCGCATCGGCGTCGGGTCGACGATGAAATATCTGGGACTCGTCCTCGACAGCCGGTGGAATTTCGTAGAACATTTCCGACGTCTGGCTCCCAAGCTTCTCCGGGCTGGGGCTGCTCTCAAGCGGCTCCTGCCCAACCTTGGGGGTCCAGACGCCTCCTGCCGGAGGCTCTACGCGGGGATCGTTCGGTCCATGGCCCTCTACGGGGCGCCGGTGTGGGCGCCGTCGCTGGCAAAGCGACCGGCGTCCATACTGAACGCCTGCCAGAGGGTCATGGCAATACGGATGGTGCGGGGTTACCGTACGATCTCCCGCGAAGCGGCGAGCCTTCTGGCTGGCCTACCACCGTGGGATCTGGAGGCAACAGTCCTTGCACACATGCACGACATGCGCGTGGAGATGCAACGCCGGGGTGAAAGTCCACTGCCGCAACATGTCAAGGCATGGCGGACAGAGCTCCGGCGGGATCTCATGGTGAAATGGCGTCAACGGCTATCGCAACCCAGTGCTGGGCACGCCACGATTATGGCGGTAAGTCCCCTCTTTGAGGCGTGGCTGGAAAGACCTCACGGCGTCCTTACCTTCCGCATGACGCAGGTCCTCACCGGACATGGCAAGTTCGGGAGGTTCCTGCATCGGATTCAAGCGGAAGAGACGCCCGGGTGTCGCCACTGTGCGCAACGCCCGGAGGACACGGTGGAGCACACCGTCGAGGTGTGCCCTGCCTGGGCGGAGCATCGCCGTGCCCTCGTGGGGGCGATCGGCGGCGGAGACCTCTCGCGCCGGGCCCTGGTCGAGGCCATGGTCCGGAGCGAGGAGGAATGGCAGGCGGTCGCCTCCTTCTGCGAAGCAGTAATGCTTGCAAAGGAGGAGGCCGACCGCATCAGGCAACGGCGCCCTCGCCGCCGTCGCCGGGATTCCGATCCCGATTTCCGGCCACCGTAGACGCAGGCTCGAGGACGGCGAGCTATGGGTAGCTCGCTGTCCGATCGTCCGGTAATGGACCGAGTCTAAGACGTCGACGGCGCGCACTGTTCCCGCGCGCCTCAAGGAGTTGTCAGCAGCAGGAGGGGCCCAGCTGGGTCGAAGCCTACTGGGGACAGGGTTGTCCGAAAGGGAGCTCGTGCCCCGGTATGAAGGCTAGAAGGAACGGCGCGGGGTTTTTAGTCAGTAAGAGTCTGACACTGTCTCCCGCTCCACCCAAGAGCGGGTTTCGTCAAAGATGATTTTCCCCGTCGAGAAAAAAAAAAAAAAAAAAAAAAAAAAAAAAAGGTAGCTTTACTTGTATTAGGTTACGATGGGGCTGGGATGGTCTTACTGTGACCAAAAGTCCCTAAATTTAATCCTTACTAATATTATAAAAGCGATAGTGAGTTTGTTTGTTACGTCTTCACGCCTAAATAGCAAAACCGATTTTAATTCATGAATCCCCAAGCGACCACCGGTGGCCGCGCATCTATTGTCTTACTATTGTGTCTCTAATTGACGGTATCTGAAGGGTTAATGAAACTTGGTACACGGATAGACCATGTCCTGGAATAGGACATTGGATACTTTTTTATCCCTTGGGATAATTTTCTGCATTCACGCGGGCGAAGCCGCTGGGAGCAACTAGTAAAGAATTAAAAAAAGTACAATACAGGTCACGGAAAGTCATAGCGGGTATTAGGCCCCAATAAACAGGTGAGTGCAAGTGCAAAACAACCCCTCAGCCGCTTGAATGTTCCGGTGACTATGTATTTGTGCTGACATACCAAGCTTATAACTCTGTGACTTTTCATGTTACATTTATGAGATATTGAAAATACTTTCATTTAGTAAAACAAATGTTATTTTGATGTTACAAACAGACACTTTAATTTTATTTACATGTATGGAGTATAGATATATTGTATTGAGTGAATCAACCGCTAACCACAGATTGTATTATGAAACCATCTCACTGTTGCTTCCTGTGTCTATTTTCGTATAATATCATAACACCTTCCTACTAGTTGGTAATGTAATTAATGTAAATGTATGATGTATGTAATATAAATGTAATGATAACCCCTGCTCTTGGGCGGAGCGGAAGATAGTGTCAGACTTTTACTGACAAAAATCCCACTCCGTTCCTTCGTGCTTTCATACCGGGGCTGAACTATCTCTCGAAACTAATCCTAGCCTCAGTAGGCTTCGACCCAGCTGGGCCCCTGCTGTTGCTGACAACTCCTTGAGGCGCGCGGGAACAGTGCGCGCCGTCGACGACTTGGGCTCGGTCCGGACAGTTACCGGACAGATTTCGCCTTGTCGTACCATAACAATAAAACAGGTCACAGGACCTGTTTTTTCAAGTACCAAATTCCTTGTAACTTTGGGGATATCAATAGGGAAAACTAAATGAATGTTATTCAGAAGCCACTACTATAACAAATTAACAGCGCAAATTTAAACGGTTGCCTACAATTTTAATCTATCTAAATATAAAACTATAATTTTGCCAGCGACGTCGTTCTCAAGAAAGTTTTCATTAAAAAAATGAACACCCCTTAAACCCTCTCTATGGACTGTTGGACTTATAGTAGGCATTCGTAGGAAGGAAGAATAAACAAGCTTTTAATGTTAATCATTTTTTCATAGCAAGCTTTAATAGCTGGGTAATCTGGGTATACAGCTATATAATTAATGTGTCGTTTAACTACCAAGCTCCTATAGCCACCTTCCGGTTCCATCATCAGATCAGCTCCAAGTCCTAATCATTTTGTATTGTCATCTGATTTACACATGCATGCAAATTTTCAGCTCAATCGGTAACCGGGAAATGGATCTTTAATTTCCAAGATTTGATTACAGACAAACATCGGGACAGGTGAAACTACTCGTAAATAAAAGCTTGTAAAATGAACACCCGTCTCTATGGACTGGTAGACTTAATAGTAGATATTCGTAGAAAAGGAGAATAAAAAAGTAAGACATATCAATTAGGCTAGGATCTTCACACACAGGTGTCCACTGAGGGAGGTCGACCTTGGCAATGGTTGTGTGACGACATGATCATGTTTGCAGGACCAATGTGGTCAGAGATCGCCATTAACAGTAGGGTTTTAGAGAGGCCTTTCACAGCCGTTAGAAATAATACAAGCATAAAATCTATTGCTACATACCGCTATGTGCCTTATTTGCTGCATTCTTCGGGTTCCTAACATCTGAAGTCTTCCTTTGCGAGGAGGTAGCGTTGCGGGTGCCTGGGGTGGTCTTCTTATTGTCCGTGCGCGCCGTCCGTGGGTTAGCTCGTGCCGATTTCATAGCGGGGGGCCCTCTGCGGACAATGGCAGGAATTTAGTCGAATTTTCCTGTTAGGAAGGTGTCTGTAATTGGTTGGATTGGGGAGTGAAGATAGGTGCGGGTCGCTTCGGAAAGTTAGACTATCTAACATGTAAACTCACGGTTTTTTCCTATAGGAGTAGGCAGCGGGTCGTGTATTTTTCGAAGAAGATGCAAGCACATCACGCTATATTTCATTGCGTTATAAAATATTCTACATAGTACATAACTGTGATAAGTGCGTGAATCAAAGAGATGGATGGGTTAAGTGAGGAGTGATATAAAATAAAAGGAATTGACTGTTAAGTGGATAGAATGGAAGAAAAGAATGTGTGATGGCGATCCCAATTAACGTAGGACCAGGGCAGGAGGATAATGATGAAGTGTGATGAGTTTGTCATTTAAATTTTTAAAGCAGGAAGCATTTATTTCTATCGAGATACAGGAATAATAAAGAGTCATCATCATCCATTTCAACCGAAAGACGATTGCTGGACTTATGCCCTAAGTGTCGCCACAATGACAGATCTTGTGCATCCGTCGGATCCCTGCAAACGGCAGGTCGCCGGTGTCCAACGCTACGTCTCCCGGTACGTGGTCACCACTCCTGGTCTCCAGGTCCTATCAACTATCCATTCAGCGAGCATTGTGTTCTGCCAACAGCCACTAAGTTTGGCGATTCTTCTGGTTATGTCCATAACCTTGGAGTAACCGTAATCATGAGTAACAATGTTCTAATGGGATATTTTTGCCTCTGACTTCACCTTTGTAAAGGTGATGGGTGCACCTACCATATAAACGTAATATCTTATCTGTCAACCTTATCTTGATGACATAAACTTCGTTATTTATAGATCTGCATAGACTTGTGTTGTCACTGTGCTTCCTGATAAGATACAAACTAGGGGTCTTCAGGTCAAGAGTGAATAGGTTACTTCTCCATCGTCGGCCAGATCATCGCTTACCATTAGGTGAGATAGTCGTCAAACGCGAGTCTATCCATGATAAAAAAAGGCTAGTACATTACGTATCAGGTGACGTCATTTCTATTACGTACTTAGTAGAGTTTATGATGCGGGAAATCATCCAATGACTTTTCCCGTTCTAAGGCGGAGCGAGAGGGCGTGTGGGCGTGTGTGGTACTTTTACTGACTGCAACCCACTTTTGAGAGGGAGGCCAAAGAAAAGATGGATGGATTGTGTGAGAAGTGATATGAATGAAAAGGGAGTTAATGATAGTGTGACGAGCGACAGGACAGAATGGAAGAAAAAAACGTGTTGCGCCGACCCCAAATAAAACAGAAAGATGATGATGAACCCACTTTTGTCCTTCGGTTGCTGTTTGCGTCTAGGGTCAGTGCTTGGCCACACTAGCAGCACGGTGCGGGTGCGGGAACATGCGCAATTAGCTTAGCCAGACTTGTAGCGCGGTGCGGGGAGCGGTAAACACTTGGACCTGGCGGGCATCGACTAATTACGTACTTAGCTGCATCAAGAACATTACGCTCTGTTTAAAAACAAGAAACAGCTGTGCGTTATTATCTTACCGTCAATAAAAAACAGATCGAAAAACAAGTTAATGTCATAATTAAAGGCATCAAGATATGAACATAAAGATTTTATTGTTATGTCAGTCAGTCTCATTACCTCAATGGAGGAAGTCTTTGTTTATGTTGAGTAACGTATTTTTTTGTGGGTGGGAAATCGTCATCTCCTCTCGCTCGGGGCGAAAGGGAGTGTGACTTCTACTGACTAAAATTCACCCGTTTTTTCTGGTTGTCCTTTGCATTCCAGGCCTTTTTTTCCTTTAGGTGGGAAACCATCCATCTCCCGCCCTTGGGCGGAACGGGAGGGCGTGTCAGACTTTTACTGTCTAAAACCCACTCCTAGTTTCTTCATTCCAGGATCGGGTTTCCTTTAAGAAATGAACCCATGGCCCCAGTAGGCTCCGACCCTGCTGGCCCCTACGGTTTCCAAACAAATCTTTGAGGCGCGCGTGGTGCATTCCAGGGCCACGTTAAGCTTACACAATACCGCAGCCCTGGAACGCAAGGAACACAAGTGGGTTTTAGATAGTACACTCACTCGCGCTCCACCTAGAGCGGGAGTATTGCTTTTATGATTGCTTGCCTGCACTAACAAAAAATGGAGCCGCGGTACTCGTTCGAACAGTCCCACAGATGTTGAGTAACATGAGGTGCAGATTGAGAAAAATGTGAGATAGGAATGTTGCAAATAACATGTATTTTATAAAGTCTTCAAAATGTGTTAAAACATTTCGATTCTGTGCCTACATGTTGCTAAAAGAGTTATGAGTTTACATGTGGATGGATGGAGAGGGAGAGGGAGGCCAAAGAAAAGATGGATGGATTGTGTAAGAAGTGATATGAAAGAAAAGGGAGTTAATGGTAACGTGACGAGGGACAGGACAGAATGGAAGAAAAAAAACATGTTGCGCCGACACCAAATAAAACAGGAGAAGGGCAGGAAGATGATGATTTCGTTTCTGTGCCCGACAGGGTCCATGTGAACTTGTTAAACTTACAGAATGCATCAAGAATGCCATAAGAAAATACTTGAAGCGAAAGTCAGAGAACCAGCTATTGTGACGCAACTTGGAAACAGTTCCATAATTGTCTTATTAATCAATTTCAAAAAGAGTGACGATGCTCCTGTAATACACCTGTCTACCTTACGCAAGAGTACGGACTTAAATACGATAATAAAGCCACAGGCATCGGTGACAACGCAGGTGTTGTTTTTTAATTTATACAAACTAGTGCTTGACTGCGATCCCACCAGATGGTAAGTAGTAATGCAATCGTTGATGGTGAGGCGCATTAGTTTATAGCCCCAAGCGAACGCCGGCGTTCGCTCTCTCATTGTCTTTTTATTGTGTCTCTAATTACGGTATTCAAAAGAGCCTATTTTAAGAGTTAAGAGCCTACTCACTCTAACCTTGAAGACACCTAAATTATAACTCGACGGGAAGACCGCAGCAGGCAAGTTGTTCCAGTCCCTCGATGTATGCGGTATAAACGAGGCGAAATGTGGATGACTTTTCCGCAATACTATCATCATTTCAGCCGACAGACGTCCACTGTTGGACATAGGCCTTCCCCAAAATACTATCAAATAATATGTAAAAACTCAGCCTCACTAATGCGTCGAATTAGGGGTAATGGCAACAGGCTAGAGTGAATATTAATAGACTCTTAATAAACTAGTGCGATTCATCATCAACGATTGCATCACTGCTTACTATCAGGTGGGATCGCAGAATCCTAAAATGATCGCTGAAAGCCCACTCTCCAGTGTGTAATAGGTTTATAAAACTGATTAGGCTTAGGTATTTCATTAATTAACTAGCTTTGCCCGCGCGGCTTCGCTCCCGCTCTTCCCTACTCCACCCTACTATACCCAACTCTACCCTACTCTACCCTACCCTACCCTACTCTACCCTACACTACCCTAATTTTTTTTTTCATAAGAACCTTCTCCTCACAATAACAATCACAACAAAAAAAAAAAACAGCCAAATCGGTCAAGCCGTTTTCATGCCAAGTCGTGACAACGGAAAACGGGGGTCATTTTTATATATATAGAAGAAGAAGATATGGGCATTTTATTACTGTACTATGAATTTCAATTTATCGACTAACTTAGTTTAAAGTTCTTCGATCCTTGAAATGAAGCTTTAGTCACTAATATAATATGGGAATTCAATGTCTGTAATATATCCTAACTGATATTATAAAAGCGAAAGTGACTTTGTTTGCCATTTAGGCGTGAAAACGTAACAAATTACGTCTTCACGCCTAAATGGCAAAACCGATTTTGATGAATTGTGGTACAGAGATAGTTAGGACCCTGGAGACGGACATAGGCTACTTTTTTTTAAGTGAGAAAAGGGGAAGAAAGAGGAAAGTCAAGTAAAAATATTAATAAACGCCACGGGTAAAAGCTAGTTCTTAATAATTTTATCGTACTTAAATATTTAATTTGCTTTAATTATAGCACTCATGATTAATGTCAACCTTGTACCAAATCGAGTCAGCAATAATAAAATCGACAAAATGCAAAACCAATACAATTATGTAGGTCAATCGATTCATCAGAACTCTTAACATATAGCCAGGTTAATTTTAACACCTGTGCGTCAAAATGTCCTTTGTAAACGAACAGCTGTTTCTGCACGCTTGTACAAGTTTATGTTGCAAACATTATTGACCTTCGACACTTCGGCGCCTACGCAACTCATTTCCGAATGATTACGAAGTGAAACGAAGATGGAACGATACCATTTGGAGTTATACTACTGTTGAATTAGGTAATGTTGTGATTTTCGTCTGATTAATTTTGGACCTTACCCAATATGAGTAATAGAATATCGGAACAGGATCTTTGAAGTGAGGTTTTGTATATTTGGCCGCTATTTGTAACGATGGCGATGTCGTAAGTTAGACTTAATATCTAGATCTACTTAGTAAAGAGGTAGAAACGAAAGTATCAGTTGAAGTTTATACCCAGTTGTTGGTCGACACGGACTGGATGGTAAAAATCATCCAAATGACATCCCCGTCGACGACTTGGGCTCGGTCCGGACAGTTACCGGACGGTCGGACAGCGAGCTACCCATTGCTCGCAATCCGCAAGCCCGCGCGCCTGTGGAGGCCGGAAATCGAGATCGGATTCCCGGCAGTGGCTGGGGCGCTGTTAGCGCAGTTGCCTAATGCGATCGGTCTTCTCCTTTGTTGGCATTACTGCTTCGCAGAAGGAGGCGACCGCCTGGCACTCCTTCTCCCTCCAGACCATGGCTGTACCATGGCCATACGGTTTGATATTGTTAACGATCATCATACTTTAGTAGAGGTATGTGGAATAGGGTGTGAAGTCCCGCAAACCTTCTTTGAAAAAGGCCTTCCTCCGAAGGGCGTTGCATCTGGCATAGGCAACTGCCCGATACTTAGTTTCCGGCTGTTGTAATGTTCTAATCGTGCAAAGAACTCTAATACTGCGGATTTAAAACATTTGAATGTTATTTTCAAAAAGAACTTTTCCTATGTCTTCAGTTTCCTATTTTGAAAATTAACGCATCATCATCATTCCAGCCGACAAACGTCCACTGTTGGACATAGGCCCAAAGTGTCGCCACAATGATCGATCCTGTGCGTCCCACATCCATCGGATTCCGGCAACCTACACCAGGTCATCGGTCCACCTTGTAAGAGGCCTTCCGACGTATAACCCTAAAAAAATTAACGCATATATTATAAAAATAAATTTGTTAATTTAACATTTTATTCAGTTCCGCGTTAAACAAACAGCACATACATTTCAGTGTCAATGTTTCAGTTTCACAACATAAGTGCAGCTTTCCGCACCACGTGCACATGGCGGCAGTTATTAAACTGGTTAGCACATGCATTGAGACCACGTGCTAACTTCAACTGTTACTTTTAGATGCATCGTGCTAACTACAGCTAAATGGATAGCTTCATTATCTCGTCAGGTAGAAACAAATGCGAAAACATAGAAGAAAAGGATGTCATAAAGTTTGCTGCACTGTTTGCATACATATTATAAAAAAAATCTACTATCGCGTCTCTCTGTAAGTTCGCGATAAACTCAAAAACTACTGAACGTATTTTCATGGGGCTAACAGCAATAGGCAGAGTGATTAATGAGGAAGGTTTGGGTGTCTTATACATGAACACTATAGTAGGAAAAACTGTCTAAGTTCCTTTAGATACATGGTGGAGTAAATGGTGGAGGTCGGTCTCGGATAAACGAAGCACCGCCGAGTCACTGTGGGAGCGGGCTTGCGAATAGCGAGCAATGGGTACTTCACAGACCAAGGACTAGCGCTGGGTGGATAGGGCTTTGTCTTCCACGCACACCTTAAAGAGATGTCAGCACAATTGATGGATCCCGCTAGGGCTTATGCCTGCCAGGGCTGCGGGATTGTTGGAATTAGTCACTGCAACCCTGGGTCGTAAATGCCAGCTGAAGCCGGTAGTCTGACATTTCCTCTCGCTCTAGAGCGGGAGAAGTTATTTGATGATTTTCAACACTAAAAATAATTGTTCCTTTTGACGCTGATTCATAATATGCTAATACAGTAATCGTCATATTTCGACAAAATATTCTGCGGGTATAAAAATCACGCTACAAGAATCCTAACTTTTAAATAATACTGCCGATTTGCTGGGTAACGCTGAAGAGATAAACAAGCTTCCATTGGGAAAACTCATCAAAGGCAAGAGCATCTTGTTCGACTTTCATAGACAATCTTACTAATACAGTTTTCATGACCATCAAGATTGCGTAAAGTTATGTATATGTTCAACAGTCAAAGTCTTTCGACAGATCTGATGTGAAACTTGGCCTGTGGTCCATTGCCCAACCACCCTTTGACCTACAGGACAGTAACCGGTGCAGGTCGTTACTTTTATGGTGGTATTGGTTCTAGATCGCGCCCTTTTAAACGGGGATCATAGACGTAGAAAAAAAAGACTCCCAGGTTAAAATGGCTGCATGCCAACGTGTCCAAAAAGTCTTCCCAAGTCGGTGGACCTGAAAAGATGACCAGATGACTTACGACGCCTACTGCAAGAGCAGTTTCAAGGTGGCTCAAGAAAAGAATAAGTGCCTGGAAGAAGTTGGTGGAAGCCTTTGCCCAGCTGTTTGAAAGTCTGTTTTCTGATAGCTATAACTTTTAGGCAAGTGTGGTCCATCGTTGATCACATCATCGTTTACCATCAGGTGAGATGGTGGTAAATCGCGAACCAATCAATAATATAAAAGAAGTATAGGCTAAATAAGAAAATAATTGGTTCATGATTGGTTGATATTCAAGTAAATTTATTAACTTTCCCAATCCATGCAGCTATAAGCATATTGCGATAAGAATACCGTTTCTTAAAAGGTTTACGTCCGGTAGAGTTGAGTGTGGGTTGGGATGTGTACGTAAAGTATATGTTTACTAATTTGTGTTCAAAGCTGGTGGGTGGGGGCCACGTATTAGGGTCTCTGGTATGCGGAGCGGGGCGATGTGTAAAGTTCGCTCAAGAGCGCCACTGGGACCACATCTGTTGCTATGTTTTATCTTACTAATGATAGTGGACTGTGGGGGTCACGTACTGGGGTCTATATCGAGCGGCAGGGTCCAAATTTCGGGGTTTGCTCGTGGGGTAGGTACTTGACCCCACATCTGTTGCTATATCTTGTCTTACTAATAGACGACTAACTTGTGTTCAATCCTGGTGGGTGGGAGCCACGCATTGGGGTCTATGTCGAGTGGCGGAGTCCAAATTACAGGATCGAGCTCGTGCGGCACTGGACCCCACATCTATTGCTGTCTTGTCTTACTAATATAGCGGACGTTTATTAAAAAATTGGGTTCAACACTGGTGGGTGGGAGCCACGCATTGGGGTCTCTAGCACGCGGTGCGGGGCAATAGGTTGGGATCGAGTACGTGTGGCGCTAGATCCACATCTGTTGCTATATCTTGTGTCTTACTAATAATAGTGGAAGTATACTAACTTGTGTTCAACGCTGGTGGGTGGGGGCCACGCATTAGGGTCTCTGTCGGGCGGCGGGGGCCATATGTCGGGGTCAAGTTCGTGCGGCGCTGGGGCCCACATTTGGTCGCGAGTTGGCAGGTCCTCGTAGTCTGCAAAAAAAGAAAATAATAATATAATAATAATAATATTCATCTTTATTCAGGTAAGTTACACCCATATCATTAAATTGACACAACACACCATATAACACAATTATTACTTAATATGATTAATGAAATAAAATTGCCTCTAAAATTGAATTAATTAATAAACACAATAATTACACTAATTTGGAAAAATGGAAATTTAAAAAATATTACCAAACTTATGCTAGTTTAGATGAAAATGCTGGTGAAACTGGAGAGCTTCTTCGAAAATTCTAATCAGTCCCTCAAATGTCGCTTGAATAACTAAGATTTATAAGAGACAATGCTCAAAACGTTAGCTGAGCACCATGGATTCATAAGCAGTTTCGCGTGTAGCGACCTTCCCCCGACGATTTTTCCTCTCGAAAAACTTTTTTAAGAGCTTCCTATGAGAGATCCAATTTGGTTCAGTCATTCTTGAGTTTTGAGCTTGAGGTTTAATGAGTTGCTACTCATTAAGCCATTCATTTTCATTTATACGAACCTGTCAAGAAAATTGTGAAAGTGGAAATTCACATTGAGTGTACGCTTAATTGTTCCACTTTTTTACAACTATTTCTCAACTTCCAGTAGTCTGTAGTAATTGCCGACTTATTTCTTGGAAGCTAAATTAAACGCCATTCAGCAATCGCGTACTTAAAAAGTGCAGCTGCTTCAATTCCCTTGAAAGCGATTCAACTTAATAACGTATGTAAGTCCGAATTATTATACAGGGTTATGGGGATTCTTTAAACCAGGACCGCGGTCCTAAGTTCCATATGTATATATATTTTTTGTCGCGGTCCTAAGTTCCATATAATGTATATGTGTTTTTTTTTTTGTAGTATTTGTGGAAAAACATAAAATAAAAACAGTTTTTTTGGTAACTGTACTTTAATGCCCTGTTCTTTGTGGTCCAACTAGTAAACTTTTTTTAAAATATATTTGGGAAAAATATAAGTAACTAGCTTTTGCCCGCGCGGCTTCGCTCCCGCTCGTCTCTACTCCACACTACTATACCCAACTCTATCCTACTCTACCCTACCTTACTCTACCCAACTCTACCCTACTCTACCCAATTCTACCCAACTCTACCCTACCTTACTACTCTACCCTACCCTACTTTACCCTACACTACCCTAATTTTTACTTTTTTTTCCATAATAACCTTTTCCTCACAATAACAATCACAACAAAAAAAAAAATCAGCCAAATCGGTCAAGCCGTTTTCATGCTATGTCGTGACAACGGAAAACGGGTTTAATTTTTTTATATATATAGATATTGGAATCGATTCAGTTACTGATCCTGAACAAACTATATTCAGTTTTCGCATAAAGTACAAATAATGCTGTATATGAAACATACGCTAATTGGAAATAAACCATATCGGAGCAGGTTAAAAGCTAAGAGCACTTACCGTTAACTATCAGATAAAGATAAACTTCAACCCAAATAACTCACAGATAACCTTTTCGAAGAGCGGTTCAATAATCATAATGTTTTTAATAATCTATACTTTAATAAACGTAACACTATACAACAGCTGTATTGCTAGCTTGCGACTGAAAGTGGTCAAGCAACTTTCAGCCAATATCTCGCACTATAGTCGTGTTTTTAAAGCCTTTAAATTAATTAAAAGTCGCATAAGTTACCACCTGTATAGATAAGAAAGCGAGCCGGAAATTGGCAGAATGTGAGAAGAAGCAGGTTTTATTGAAAAAAAAAAATCTTACTTCGGTCAGGGTTATCGCCTGTGTGTACGTAGAAAATTGTCTCAAGGGAATATATGTACTTCTGGCATAAAAAATGTGCATCGTATTCTTAAAGCAAAAACAACAAAATGCACCAACATTTTTGTATTATTATATTCGATCAAATCTGTTGGTTATTTACTTTTTGCCAAAGCTATCTTTTTAAATAAGTGTCGTAGCTATTAACTGGTTTTACCTGTAGATTCGTCTTGATGAGACCAACCGATTGCTATATTTATTTTAATTTGGGTAAAAAATGCAGATAGATGATTTTCGCTATAAGGGTACGCTATGTCCATGTATTCCAGGACATGGTCTACCCTTGAAGGAGTAACAAACAATTGATAAAGACTAGTGCTTAACTGCGATCCCACCTGACGGTAAGCAGAGATGCGCGTTGATGACGATACGTACTAGTTTCTTAAGAGCCTATTCATTCTAGCTTTGAAGACACCTACGTTATAGTCTGACGGGAAGACCGCAGCAGGCAAATTGTTCCAGTTCCTCGATGAAACGACGAGGCGAATCGGTTGAGAAGCAATGCGATTGTGCACGCATGTTGGGTTTTCAATCAATATAAATCATGTTCTGTAATTCTACTAGAAGGTCATATTGTGGGGTCGTTTATTCATACCAGGAACAATGGTATTCCTTTGTCGCAGTTATGCATAAACGGCTTTAGTAGTTTATTAACTGCATGCAAGCTAGCTCCTAGCAGTAGAATGATATGGAGTTAAAAGTCCATAAAGCGATATTCGAATGGTATTCCACAAGTTTTTTTGGACCGAAAATTCATAGCAGTCGCGTGAGATGAGAACGCCTTGCTTTGAAGAAAGTGTACCTTAGTGCGTGCTTACCTACCATCAGGTGGGATCGCAGTCATGCAATGGTTTAAAAAAAAAATGTGCTCTTTATTTTTAATTCCTCGATACAGTAAACGTAAGATTTGTCTTTATTTCTATTTATTCTAAGACTTATTGGCGTTTATAGTTGCTTAATAGCATAATCAGCATTAAAATATTCCACTTCCACTGCTGGGACTCAGGCCGCCTCTCTAGGAGAGAGAATGGACCGTAATCAACCACGCGGATCCAGTTCGGACGATGGATGTCACATATCTTTGAATTTTAGGTTATAGGACATGCCTCAAGATTTTTACCTTCACCATTTTGAGAGCAGTAGTATTGACATAAATTACACAAAGTAATGCGCCTGTCAGGGTTTGAACCCGCCACCTACAACTCGTAAGTTGAGTCGTGTTTCCACTGCTCTGTACCCTACTAAAAATTGCAAAAGTTAATTATTTAAAAGTAACCAAAACAAAAAAAAAACCAACGACCTCCGCACAATACAAAGTTAAGGCCACTAGACGCATATAATTAATTCATTATCTACAAAAATCGATAGTCATCCAACAGGTTATAATAGTCACCGTATCTAAACGTAAGCGTAATTGAGTTTATTCAGATTTAATGACTCCCAGGGAAAGCCGTTACTTAGTTTTATCTCTTACACGCTAGATTACGCGCCAATTTACGCGTTAAAGTGATACCTGCGTAAAAAGCGCATGGCATTGAGAGGCTCACTAAATTAATCACATTATGATAGCAAACATAGCAATAACAAGTCTTGAAAAAAAAAACAAAACATATCGAATATTTCCCACGCGAATAAACAGGTGTATAAAAAATATATTTTTTTAATCAAAAACTTCGCCCTCATCATCAGCTTGTACCGTAGGCGCGGGCTTACGGACGGTGAGCAATCGAAAGCTCACCGTCCGTAAGCCCGCGCCTACAAGCAACTGAAATGACACGAGCGGGTTTTAGCGACTCCTAGCACCACCCGAAGTGGAAGATTTTATTTGATTTTCCACACCAAAAAAGAGTAATACTTCTAACCGAAAAGTTGGGACTTTCTAGACTACCTAAGTAGGATCCTATTATTAGAACGAGGAAGTCTAAAACTAAATAAGCTTAGTCATCGATCAGGGAGTGGAGTGGAATTAGTAAGTGGTTACTATCAGTTCGCCATCATCCCGCATGTGTCAAGAGTTAATGGAGGGTATCGGTTATCAGGGGCCCCACTAATGCGAACCTTGACTACTAATTACTTTTAGTTTGAATTAATTGGTTATTATGTTTTGGCGATAGAGGTCTTTTGTGAGGACTTCCTGTTCTTATTGTGTTTATTGACCTATATATGGACGATGTTTTAGCACATTCTCCTCTTTATTGAATTCATTAAAAGTTTTTCTATTTCTTAGACCTATTTTCGTACAGCTAGATTAGCTTCTGCCAGCGGCTTCGCTTGCACGAAAGTAGGTTTCGTCATATAAACTTTAGACCCCCTGTTTCATCCCTTAACGGGACGAATTTTGGAAAATCCTCTTAGTGCTCGCCTACGTCATAAAAAGTAACCTTGTGCAAAATTTCACGCTCGCAATCCCAAGAGTTTCGGCTGTGAGTTGATATATCATTCAAATCGGATAAAACAATTTGGATTCGATTCGTAGTTACGGGCACAAGCACAAGTGTGAAAGAATATTGTCTTTCTATGAGACCAATTACATCAAGATTGGCATAGTGCCCGATAAAACGTGTTTGGGTGTCCTTACATCACAAGGATCCAAATTGGGTCCTTATGCCGTCACCGATGTCCTTGGAATGTCCGTTACGTATTATAACGACTTTTCGAAGAGACACAAACACGATATTTATGTTAATGCGTCTTACTAAATCAAGTTTAGGTTAATGTGTTTGTTCGCTCACTTCGTCCATGCCAAACTGCGATAAAAGAACAGCTAACAAATTATTTATCAACGAAAGCCATTTGCATGCCTTAATATTGAATACAGAACAAAGTCTAGACATCTAGAAATTAATAAAAACAGATAAGAATTGAAATATTTGGTCAAACAGACTGAAAGTATAACGATAAAGCAGCGAGGGTTCCGTGTTTCAATTCATCATACTTTCTACAACAATGCTTCAAGATACGAATCATCATCATGGTTACGCAAGTGAAGCGATATAAAACGCATCAAAGACAAAAATAAGCTGATCCACAAAGATACCGACCTCCTTTTTTACGGAACTCTTTAAGACGTTTTGGGGTATATTAGTAGCCATTAATTCTAAATTCGTATATGTAATCGTTTTTAGCCAGTTTCGTCACAATACAAGCAAAAGTTTGTCTGTTGTGTGCTCTTAAGATGTTGTAGCAGATAATATAAGAATTGTAAACACAAAGAAGACAGGATGAGAGCCAGACTGACTCAATTTTATGAGCAGTCTTTGTCAATATTAAAGTGCAAGAGTACCTTTTACCGTGCATTGTAATATAAACAACTTTTTGCGTCATTGCAATGATTGATTAGGTACGATAAAATAATCAAAAATATACAAAATCAATGTTATTAAAATATTTCCTGATGATGATAATCTGAGATATCTGATAACACTACCGAGTTTTTTTATCGGACACTAGGTTCCATTAGCAAAATATCGATCGATCATGGAATTGAATCTAATTAATTGTCAGTTTCACCTGTCAAGGATTAGATAATACTAAATAAATTGAATTTGCTAAATCCCAAAGAGCCGATAAAAAAAATCCGCACATATTTCCGTTCAAGTCAATCTATTTAAACAGCGATATCGAAATATCCGATCTAGCTCTAGGACAATAAAGAGTTGAATTTCGAAAATAAATTGACCAGATAATTGAACTAGATCAATAGAATTAAACTCGCATCATTTACCAGCACCCCAAACTCAAAGTCAATAAACCTTCTATTCAACCAGACCCACAATTTAAAAACACAAAGCATATTATAAATCTGAACCAAAACAAAATAGACAATAGGAACAGGCGAATACTGAATATAAGCTCCGGTATCGTCTCCTATTGTACCACCATGAATGGTAGCAAGAATGGTGACATAAGTGACTGACGTTAGGGTGGCCTTTATCGGTCTTTCAATGGTTCCAACGAAGGTCACAGTCCATCACCGTCATCGTCTTTGGCCTTATGACGTGGGTTAACGAACTCTTATTGCTAATTGCTCGCTCATCCAACTGTCTGACGTTGTCGTTTCACTTTTTAGTTAGAAATCGGGTGATTGAAATTGAACGTTTTGATTATCGTCCGTTTTATGTTGTTTATTGAATGACTGTGCAGATACCTGAACAATGGCTTTAGATCTGCGTGTTTTGATTACTATTTTGTTCTTCTCTTTTATCTAGTCTTCGTGTTTATTAGCGTTCGGTTTCGTAAAAGAAATTGGTTATCGAGTTAATTGCTTTTCCAAGCGCTGAAGCAGTTCTTTAACTGATCATATCGATCGTTTGGAGTTTTTCAAAGTTTTTTTGGAAGGCCGATAAAATCTTTAATCAATAAAATTACTGATAAATCCTACATTCTGTTGCTTTGTTAATCGCAGTTGGTAAAAGATTGAACACCAGATTACTTTGAAAAGCCTTTAGACATCGGGATAATTATAAAAGTTAGATATCCCACGGTCACTTTTCACATTCAAGTTTTTTTGAACTTGAATCTCATCAAGAACCACTATTGTACCATTCACGTCATAAATAAAGAAACGAGTTCTTGTTCACCATAAACGTTCCTAACCTGTCAATCTAGACCTTCAATAAAGGAATTTTTATTCAAGGGTGGGAACTGAAAGTACTGTAGCCAGATGTTGTACCGAGCTACCTTGGCCTATAGTAAAAGTTGACTGACCTGCGTAGGTTTACAAATTGTATTAGTTTTGAACAGTCATTATCAACTGGTAATTTCAATATAATGAAAGGCTTTCCATGAATCTTGCATTATTTATCATTTAGGTTTTCTAGACCGACTAAATTAATTCTTAGAATGACAATGACGCCATCGGAAAAGATAGTGACATCACCTTATCGTCATGGGAACTGTATTTTTGGACAATTCAGTTAAACATAATGTAATGGTCGTAATTCTCATAGGAATAACCATGAGGGGTCAGAGAGGTCAAAACGGTGTTACAGCAATTGTAATATTCTTTCCCTTCTCGAGTTATAAGTATACATGTGGAATTACAATATCATAGCATGTGGTTAAATGGAGAGGGAGAGGGAGGCCAAAGAAGAGATAGGTAAATTGTTTGAGGAGTGATATTAAAGAAAAGGAAGTTAATGATAGCTTACTAGGTTATTTTCTCAGGTGATAGGACATAATGGAAGAAAACAACATGCTGCGTCGCCCCCAAATAACACAGGACTGTGGTAGGAAGATGTATCTTTCTCTTCTTAGTACAGCCCATTATAATCTACTAATAAAGTTTTCACTAGAACACTGGCATTCCTCTTTAAGAGGCATGGGCCGTAATTCACCACGTGAAGCCATTGCGGAATGGCGAATGTCACATACTTAGAACAACCTAGCTATAACCTAGGGGTCTTTAAGTCAAGAGTCAAGAATTAGGTTACTTCTAGGCAAGCGTGCTCCATCGTCGGCCACATCATCACTTATCATCAGGTGAGAAAGTGGTCAAACGCGAGCCTATCAATAATTTAAAAAAAATCGGTTTCCATATAGTGTTTTACTTCATCGTTTTGACAGAAGTCATTATCAGTATCATTTCCTTCGAAAGAGGTCCACTGTCGATACAATCATTGTCTGTGTGTCAGAAGTAAATACGAAATAATATCTTAATTGCCTTTTAGGGTTAAAACCCGGAAAAAGGTGTAGGTCAAGCCGAAAGTACTCATAAGTCGCGGCCGTTACCTCGATTCCAGTAAAGAGGTCAAAACGGTATTACAGAAACTTCTTGTCCAGTTCATCTTAGTACAGCATAATGACCAGGAAACGAATTGCGGAAATTATCAAATCTAAATATCTATTATGCAGATATAAATACTGCAATTATGTTTCGGTCATGACTAGGCTAAGTTCATTGTGTTAAGGATGTTGAACCTACTCTAGATTTTTTTATTAATATTTGCATTAAAAACATGAGTCAACGAGTCTACGACCTGTTAGAGGTCTGAATATAAACATTGATACAAATTAACTTTGGTGTATGTTGATTAGGTTTATTGCTGCAGTAGATGGACTAATTTATATCCTAGTGTTACAGCTACATCTAAATTGAAGTAGACTTCATTTGATACACAGAATTAATGGAATTTCGGCTACGTTGCCGCTCTAAACTTGCCTTTCCAAGAGTCCAAAGCAGAGGGGGAGAGGAAGGCCGAACTACCTGCATGAGGAAGGTCCAGAAAAACATAAATAAGATCCATCAGATGACGAAGTATACCAGCGGAATGATTAGCGCCTGGAAAAGGAGAGGACATGGAAAACAGAGAGGACCATTATGGAAAACAGTACAGGTTTCGTTCAAGAATTTAGGTACCAGAGTTCACAAATCAGTCAAAAGTCCGAAATGAAAATAAAAGGACAATTAACACATAATTGGGAACGGAAACACCAATGTAGCTAATGTGCGTTGAAAACAAAAATAATTATTTTTATCCTGCATCCAGTATCCCAGAGGATGTCGAGATCAACATCCTGAGTCCATTTCCACTTTGAGACGGATTCTTTCCTAATTTCGTTCTTCCAAATTCATAAGGCGGTGGTGTCACTGAGAGCGAGTTAACGAGATTCATTTCCCCGTTGAAGTACTCCCGCTAATCGCTGACAGTGGGACCATAAACCTAACCTTAAAGCAACATTAATAGCGCGAAATTAAATATAATTTCCAGCTGTATAATGGTCGTCTGTTTCCATCGGAAGTGTTGACCAACATACTGTGATAGCTTATTTCCAGATGAACTACTTGGAAAACATAAATACAGTTATGTTATCAGGCCGTGGCATTGACCGCTACTTGCGTTTTTTGTGACGTTTTTATGAGATCTCATTTGTGACGTAATTACAGCCATTAAAATGATTGTAATATAAAACGGGGCATGAAGGGAAGCTTGAGGACAGGGCTTCGGGATTTCTTTTTAATTGATATTAACTAGTGCTTGACTGCGATCCCACCTGATGGTAAGCAGTGCTGCAATCGTTGATGGTGAGGCGCACTGGTTTGTTAAGAGCCTATTCACTCTAGCCTTGAAGACATCTAAATTATAATCAGCCGAGAAGATTGCAGCAGGAAAATTGTTCCAGTCATTTGATGTACGCGGCCGCGGTATTACGAAGAGACGAAACGCTTAATCTGGACCGTAGAAGTTTTAACAACAGTTTGAAAGTTTAGAGATTTATGCGGAATAGAAAGAAATTTCCACATACCTTTTCCATCGAAAAGGGAGGATCCTCCGACCAGACGGGTGTTTTGTATGATCTGGGCAACTGCCCAATGATTTCTGGCTGTTGTATAATGTTCAAATCGCGTGGAGAACTAATTGCGCGATGCAGGATTTCGTAGTTTAGTTTCTATGTGGTGCCATAGATGTCGCTACAAAGGAGTAAAGTGCAATTGAAGGAAAACAGGTAGGTTTCAGCCAGTAGAAGTCTGAGACACAGTAAAGGAAAACACCCTCGTACAATACCATTCATACTTTGTAACTTTTGAGTAATTGCCCGACGCGGCGTGGCTCATTTCAAATGACTGCCCTGTATAATTAAGTTCGTTTAATTATTTATTTTAATGACTGAGCAAACGTGCATAAAGCGGTCTTGCGCAAATGTCAAAAGGCAAAAGCAAAAGTTTTGAAATATCTATTCCAACTATCTCACACTAATAATTCCAGGTGGTAAAAGAAACACACGGTAGAATTTTACGCCCGAACCCAAGTACGAATCAATCAGTACATTTATTTTTTACTAGCTTTTACCCGCGGCTTCGCCCGCGTTTATTAATGTACTTTACTCTTTCTCCCACTTTTATCACTTAAAAAAAAATTCCAACTATCTATTTAGGCGTAAAGACGTAGCAAAGAAACAAACTCACTTTCGCTTTTATAATATTAGTAAGGAATGATAGGACTTTGACATTAGGGGGCGTCCATTTTGAACCATCTTACATGAGATTAGGGAGGGTAGAGTGTGTCGAACCATATGTTATGACATCTCATCACGGACCCAGCCCATTGAATTATAAAAACACCCACCCACATAATTTGTCTCGCTCGTCCTAGAGATTTCTTACCAAAAAAGGCAAATCTAAGGACTTCTCGAGCTCGGCCCGGACGACGGACAGCGGTGCACCGCCCAAGTGAGTCACAGTACAACCATGTACTCCACCGTTTCCTCCGGGGCGGGCCGCACAATGGTAACACCCGAGCTTTTTTTTCTGCCTGAATCAGTTGCAGGAACCTCCCGAACTTACCAAGTCCGGTGAGGACCTGCGTCATGCGGAAGATAAAGACGCCTGTTTAGCCACTCCTTAGAAGGGACTTCCCGCAATGACTATGGCGAGCCCATGCTCACTGATATTGTGTTCGGTTCGTTAGTTAGTCGGTAAGAAATCGACATAAGATTGTGTTCACTGTAAGTTGAGGGTATGTCAAATGGGGCTTGAGTCACTCTCACTCTGCGTAAAGAGTAGTTTCCTGCTTACTTTTACAATAATGAAGATACTTACTGAACGTAAGTGGTGTGATGGCTTTCTCCCCTTCGTGCTGGAACATCTGCAGGGTCGCCACCGTCGCCTTCAGCTGCTCGTACTCGCGTGCCATCTGCTTCTGAACCTGCGCAACCAAGAGGATAGCCCATCAGTCCACTATCAACCCTCTAGGATATATTTGCAACTAGCTGGTGCTCGCGACTTTATCTGCGTCAGACTCGTAAAATTGCTCAATAATCGAAGGGTGTTTTAATACTCTTCGGATTTCATCACGCATGCAGGTTTGCTGCGCACGCGTAACCCCCGAAAATGTTCATTTCATACAAGTATTTATTGTAATGTGTTTGTTTTTGCATTTTGAAATTTTCTGTATGCGGAGCAAACATGCGTGATGAAATCCGCACGATATTAAAAATACCCCAAATAATTTTCCTAATCGGTCCAGGTGTACAAGTAACGGGGAAAAACATAAAAACAATAATTATTCCTCCTTTTTCAAGTCGGTTAAAAACCACTTTAGAAAATGCTTATCAAAGATGACACGTTAAAGTTTTGTTGATACCGCGAAAGTCAACAAGGTGAACCTAGATTATGACACACATAGGTGAAGGCAAAGTAAATAAAGATAAGCTGTGTTGCTATTCTGTAAATATTATGAGAACAAGGCAGTAGATAGATATTAAACTACTTAGGGCAGTGTCACGATAGACCACGAGGGAGATAGCGGGACGAAATAGACCGATTTTGCCAGAACGGATAAAGGAATCGCGGGCCCGCGAACAATAGAAAAAGGGCCAAGGGAGGCCTTTGCCCAGAAGTGAGACAGAATAGGCTAACAAAAAAACAAAAAAGGAACACTTGAGTACTCGCGCTATGAGCATTTTGCCGCACTTCGAAAACATATACCTACCTGTATTGAAAGTTTGATTATAATCAGTTCACAGATTACCGCTAAAAGAAACGATTTCAACTTCCAAGCTTTGCGGCAAATCGCTCACTGCGCGAGCACTCTAGGGATCAAAAACATCTTTTGCCTTGCCTTTTCCCAATTATGGTCGGTTTATAATTTAAATGTACTTTTTTTGAAATTTTTAATTGTACTTCTCCAGCTCTAAGGGTGGGTGTGTCAGACTTATACTGACTAAAACCATATCCGTGTCCTTTAGTTCCTTTTTGCGTTCTAGGATCACGGCAATTGACAACATTTCATATTTTTAACCTACATGTATTATTACATTATATAAAAGTAAATCAAAAACTAGGACACCCATATTTTTTTATTTTTTGAAATGATGTACTTTTCATTCATAATTTCAACTTTGAAATTCGGTGTATTCTAAATAGACGTAAGCGCCAAATGACGTCATACATACGGTGGAATGGAGATAACACCTTTGCTTCGCCGTAACTACTAAAAAAAAAAAAAAAAATTGGTAGAGATGTCAAATGCCAGTGTGGCCAACGTAGGCGATTTGTTGCCATTTAGGCTACTCAAAACAAAATATGTGAAAGGCGACTAGGCGCCTTTCAGACTATTTCAGAGACTAGCTATTTAAAATTCTCAAAACACAAAAAAAAAAATTCTTTAATAAAAATCATTTAAGAATGATGGTAGCTATTTTAACTAGTTCCGGGGAAATCCTTAAATTTGTCTTAGCTATTGTACCTTTGAGACAAGAACTACTGTTCTAGAAAAAAATTCAATTACATAAAATTAAGTATTCTACCATTATAAAGAATGTCCTCGAACCTGCCATGCTCGCGGAACTTTTAAAAGAAGTTGGTTATCAAAGTTTTTTTATAATACTAGATGAATCCCCGATGTGTCAAATGACAAGAGAGAGCTGCGTTTTATTTTATTTATAGAGTTTTTTTTTGTTTAAGAGTACTTTAGGCAGTAAGTAGCCGAATATTAATTTCTGTAGTTAAAATTCGGCTAATTTAGGCTACTCATGCCGTGAAAAATGGCGGTAACATGCTCTGTGTTGTTGGCAACACTGTCAAATGCGTTGTGTGTCAACTTGTCAAACAAGTTGGCGCCTAAACTTGTGTTTGTGTTTGTTACCAAATTAAGTTCGTGACTTTTATTATTTACAAGTGTATCCTTATTCTGTTATTATTAAGTCACCATGAAAGTTTCGGAAGGATTTCTAGTTGCCGATAGCAGAAACTTGCCGAAAGTAGACTATTTAATGCTATTGCAATATATGCACGAAAATGAATGCTACAATATTGCAGAAACACGTAGTGCCAAGGCACTACTAGCATCACGTGAAGCATATGTTGACACAGCTGTAGGATATGTAGAAGTGAAGCGAGAAGGAAACTTATGCACCGTTAAATGCAGGGTAACACCTGAACATAAAGTTAAATCAAAGTTATATCAGGTTACAGCTGTAATCGATGAATCTGTTGAGAACATTATCACAGTAGAATGCAACGACTGTGCAGCTTCTGCAGGAGGCTGCAAACACGCGATATGCTTTGCCATTTGGCTCATAAAACGGTCAGACGAACCTTCAACGACGTCTACTCTGTGTTATTGGACTAAACCAAAACTTGCTGGAGCTGTAGGTGACCAGAAGTTCATCTTGGCAAAAAACATTGGTAAAATTAAAAGAGCTCCTGATAATGTGGACATGAGTGTCAATCTTGCCATGTTTTCCGAAGAATGCAAGAGACGTAAAGTCACAACAGGAATGATTCTAAATTACTGTGGAAATCGACAGCCTCACTTAAATGACTTTAGTGTGTTTAATTTAGTGCTGCAGTTTGTACAACAAATAAATGATCACTGCTATGACAATTTTAAATCATTTTCCGCAACAACTATTACTGTAGATGTAGTTGAAACTATTGCTAAAGCTACAAAAGCTCAAGCAGACTCTAAACTGTGGCATTCTATGCGCCAAGGGAGAGTCACAGGGTCCAGGATCTATGAAGCTATTCACTGTAAAACAGAGAATGGTGCCTTAGTACAAAGCATTCTTGGAGGTTACAAGGTGCCAGAAACTAAAGCTATCAAAAGGGGCAAGGCACTAGAAAAAGAAGTACTCAAGGAGTTAGAAAAAGAATTTGGAACAATTCAACACACAGGGTTGATTTTAATATCCCCTATCATTGGAGTTTCACCTGATGGGATTTGTAGGGATTTTGTAATTGAAATAAAGTGCCCTATAAGTGATAAGACAATGAAAAGTTATGTAAAAGACGGTGAACTATACGAAAAACATAAAGCTCAGATTATGATACAAATGCATGCTGCAAAAAAATTAAAAGGACTGTTTTGTATTGCTGATCCTAGTTTTGAACAGACAAAACTCCTACATAAGTACTGGGTAAATTATGATAAAAAATATGTGACAGGTTTATTAGATTCAGCTGAAGAATTTTGGAAAAAATTTATTTTCAATACGGTTTTACAAAGTGCAAAATAATAAAAATCTATATAAATAGTATTTATTTATTTATATATTAGCTAAGACCAGCAAGTCATTCCTAGTAAACAGCATACGCCTATAGGCGGGTAGGTATATAGCTTGTTATATATAACAAGCTGCCAACGGTGGTTACTGAACTTAGTGAGGGAAAATTCAAAACTCATAAGCGTGTACTAACCAAATAAGCATATTACATGTCGAAGACACTTGTTTGGCAATCTGAGACTACCTTTGCACATGTGGCTCCCTGGCATATCATCAATATTGTGTCTATTAACTGCTCCATCTTTGTTTATATAAACATTTTTCTTTCCTCTAACAAATTGCTTTTGCAATATTTTTTTTTATTATTTACAACTCAACTGCCTTAAATTTATTAGTTAAATTAATTTTTTTTGTCATAATTTTATAGATACATAGTTGTAATCCTTACTGATGTTATAAAAGCGAAAGTAAGTATGTTTGTTACGTCTTCACGCCTAAATGGCAAAACGATTTTGATGAAACTCGGTACATGGATAGACCATGTCCTGGAATAGGACATAGAATTTTTATCCTGGAAGTATGTTCCCTTGAGATAATTTTCTGCTATCACGCAGGCGAAGCCGCTGGGAGCAGCTAGAGTCTGTCTAATGAAAGCGTAACCTGGAGTTTTTTTTTTTAAATTAAAGTTGCAACATAATTTTGCCGCCAAAATCACGTCTAAGTCTATGATTGCAATTGTCAGTTTTTTGAAACAGATATTTATTTATCAACAATAACTGCTTTATCATGGGTAAAACAATATAAAGTTATGTGCGAAACCTGCTACACACTATCATCAGTGAGTTTAAACAATAACAAGAAGAGAAAGAAGTTGTTTTCTAAGAAAAACAACAATGTTTATACACGATCTTGGATTTTTAAGTTAGTGTGACACTATAATCTTGATCATTGTTGACTGACCACTAGATATTTTTACGGTATGAATGATGATGACTATTTTATTTGACTATCGCAGTTTTGTGCTCTTGGTATTCATGTCGGAAGGCCAAAATGCAAAATTGTAAATAAAGAATATTATATACGGCATTTTAGAGAACAAATAAAATAAATTTGGAATAATAACTAACATTTTGTGTATTATTAACCTTTACCATACATCTACCAATAAATAAATCTACACAATTTTAAGTTCTTATACAACTATTGTACAATCGTCATATATAAAAAAATACTCAAGTACCAAAACTTTTTTCTCCTACTATTTCAATAATACCATATTCAAATTTTTGGGTTTCAACCTCCTTTTCTCAGGTCACGCTTTCAGTAGACGGACTCTAGTTATTTATATTTTTCCTGCTTTTTTTTTTATATAGCCTCTTTTTTGTAATGTAAATGTGAGAACACTGTATACTCCACCAACTCTTAGATTAATTTCTATTACAACTTACTTTTTTTTCTTATGATTATTTTTATTGTACTTTTGTGTACAATATTGACTAGTCTACACTGTTCTTACATAATATCTATCATTATTATTTTAATAACAGCCATATTTTTAAAAGAGTAACCATGGAGTTTCTTGCCGGTTCTTCTCCATAGGAAACAACCAATTTGGAACCGTGCACTAGCTTCTGACGTTTTATAAGTCCCCATGTAGGCCTATGAGAAATAAAATATTTTAACTTTTGACTTTTTATGTCTTTTATTTTTTATTTAGGACTGTCTGAAACAATTAAATCAATAAAAATAAAACTTACAAACAAATAATCATTAAACTAACTATACTATATACACTAATGTATCTAATTTTAGTCAAAAAAAAAAAAAAATTAATCTAACTAAAATACAACATTTAAAAAAATGATTTATTCATTCTTAATAATAGAACTATGTAGATTTATCAACCCGCATGCCACAATAACTGCATCATCTGCATGTTGAATTAATTTATTATTTATTACTGAGTGTGGTTTCAACAGTTTATAAAGCCTTACTCTTCTTATTACCCTTTCAACATGGATACGCAGACTGGCAATGACCTTGCTTTTGATAGCATCCTGCTTTGTCAATTTTTGATCTTTTGCAACACTGGGTGGCCGAAGTAGATTATTCTGATTTCTACTTAGTAAAGCATCAACATTTTTAAACCCTCTGTCAGCCAATACAGTACACTTTGGTGGCAGCACATCCAGAAAACCACTGTTTTCTACAATATTGGTATCAGAGATACGACCCCCAAAACCAACAGATACAAAGTTGACAAAACCACTAGGTGTTGTAGCTATCAAGTATTTTAATGTATTAGCATTTTTGTACTGTGACCATGTTAGAGACTGGATAATAGGATTTGATGGTTTTTCAATTTCTATCTCAAAACAGTCAATAATGCAAAAAACATTTGAATATTCTTTGTTGGTCCTGAAGGAGGCTGGCAAGTTTCTTTTGACATCATATACATGAGGAGAATAAATCAATTGTTTGAAGAACTTAGACAGAACACATAAAGTTCTGAAAAATATTCTCCATAATGTGGTTAATGATACTTCAAAGAAATCTGAGATTTGGTAGAAGGGGGTATTATTTTTTATTTTATACAAAGTTACTATTATATCAAAAGACTTTACATTCAGATTACTTTCTAAATATTGAATTAACCAATAATAATTCTTTGGTAAGCCAATATAATTTTGTGGTTTTTTTTTAATAAGGTCAAGCATAAAGCTTCTCCGGGTCTGTATTACAGTTTTAGTGTAGATTTCTGATGAGACTTCTGACATTTCAACAGAGGTAGAACTTCCTTGTGTTGAAGGCAACAAAACTTCTTCCATCTCATCATCTTGTTCAAATAAAGGTTTCTTCGTCTTCTTATTGTATATGGCACAATAAGTTGCTCTATCTGATGTTCTTGGCTTCACTTGTACTCCTTTGCTGGCTTTTGTAATTAATGGATTTTCACAAACTGAATGAAATGATGAGGAAGCTGTAGATGTGCTGGTGCTGGGTCTAGGTTCAATAATTTCTTGATGAACAGTTGAAATTGGTATCTTCACAAAAGAATGTGGTAACCGAGACTTCAACTTTGGCCGCACTTTCATTGTTGTCCAGTACCGGTAGTTCTCCACATCTTCCTCCAACTAAAAGATTAATTATTATTTAAATTTATATTTTATTAGTCCATCTTGTCCATGTATAATTAATCTGATCAGTTATCAGAATATATAATACAAAATAGTACCTAGTGAAATATTACTGTAAAGTGAGCACTTTGTTATTAAGTCATTTATTAGGTGTGGTAACAGTTATTACAATATTGCTCAATATACAAACAGGTCATCAAATAATATTTAGAACAAGATAAACACCACATGCACAATGCATTGTTATCAGGTTTTTCATTTAGGCAGGTAATTACATTGAGATGATCTTCGCATATATATATAACACGTTTAGGACATGATATACCCACAGCATTGCACCACTCTTGTTTAGCTGAGGTAGGCACCGCAAAAAATGCTTTTTGAGTATCTCTAGAACTGTTTTTGCAGGCTGGTACAAAACAATATTTCGGTTCCTTCATTGGCGTATATGTTTCATTGGGATCCATTTTATTGATGAAATAATATCAATCAATAGGCAACAGTTGATAATAATATCAGTAAGTTGTGTCGAGTTTAAAGGAAAATATTATGCAAAACAATTTCGATAGAATTGTAAATATTTTTTTCTTAGTTGACAGTGACATAACATTGACGTTTGACGCTTGATGTTTTCGTCTAAAACGATGAAATGCTTAGGCGAAGGTAACTACTTCATTCAACCGTATATGTGACGTCATCACATGTTTTATGATTTTAATTTTTTTCCTCAGAAATGAAGAAATAAAAAAATATGAAAAAAATATATTTGAACTCAGGAGACGAAAATAAAGAAATGGTATTTTTGTTTTAAGGTCATGTCAGTTTTGAAATGTTGTCAATTCTTGGCCCTGGTTGGACCCCTAGGACTTTGCTGTCATCTCTTTGAGGCGCGCGTGGTACACTACCGGACGATGAGCAACCGATTGTTCATCGTGCGCAAGCCCGCGCCATTTAATTGGGCTTTGGTTCATGTTTTGTATTACATTTATCTAACAGTTTCAGCTGCGAAACAGTATTTGATCGTAACCTAACTACTTGACATACAATAGCTCTTAAAATTACAAAACACAATTCGCAATTAGTTCAAAAGTTGCTAAAGTTAAGCCTAACTAACCAATTACATTGTTATTACACGATTACTAAACAACACACGTATGTATTTCCCATAGGATTATTTAAAACAATCCGTTATTATTTTAATGGTACCAGGAGTGCAGACTTTGTAGGAGTTTAACGCTCGTAGCAAGAGGTGTAGCTCGGTACTTCTAAGTAGTAAGTGTGGGCGAAAATGCGATATTAATCACCATTCACCAGTCGACATTATGCTACTAGTTACTTATGCAGAAATGCAGGTCGGACGGTATAATGACCTGTATTTCTGCCCAACTTTATGTCTAGACTCAAAGTACATAGAACTGCCATTGTCTGGAGAAGAGCTGTTGTTTGAATTTCTAAATCTTATCAATGACGGTGATGAATAATAAAATCAGTAAACAACTACGATGGTAAAGAGATGAATATGTAAGATGTCGCGCCTTCACGGAAAGAAAAATGTCTCGAATATTAATGCTGGTTGATCACTGGCCGTTTTGAATACAAAATAATTTACAAGTCGTCAACGGATTTCAATTATCACAAATGAATACGAAGCAGCAAATTGTAAAGACAAACTGAATGAAACCTGATAACTTCTTAATTCATGAATCCCCAAGCGACCACCGGTGGCCGCGTATCTATTGTCTTACTATTGTGTCTCTAATTGACGGTATCTGAAGGGTTAATGGTTAAGAGAACTTCAGCTTCAATAGAAACTCATTATACAAAATGGCATATTGTGTTAAGTTTAGACCAAGTTCACACATGTGAAATCTTGATATTAGCATCGAATTACAATCTAATCCAGCAAGCAATCGCTCAGCAGGCTGCACAAAAACTCTAATATACATTAACTCAATAATGGATAGATGCATCAATGATACGCACATGATTTTCTTGATGTGGGCACAAAAGTGAAAATGACGATCTCTCACCACGATTATCACACAATGTTCGCGCACAATAAAAAAATATCTTATGCACTTCCCACACAAAAAGTCCAATTCGTTGAGTAACATCCGGCGATCACACGCCACATAACGTGCTTATTTTCACCTAATTTAAGCTTAAATACCTTGACCGACTTCTGTAAGGAGCCACTAATATGACGAACTTCAGTTTAAGTAGGACGGTAATTAAAACTACCCACAATATTCACAAACTGAACGAGTATTTGGGACACCGCGATACCCACAAGTCACAACGCAGTAATAAAACTGTCCGTCACAATAAGTTGCTCTATCTGATGTTCTTGGCTTCACTTGTACTCCTTTGCTGGCTTTTGTAATTAATGGATTTTCACAAACTGAATGAAATGATGAGGAAGCTGTAGATGTGCTGGTGCTGGGTCTAGGTTCAATAATTTCTTGATGAACAGTTGAAATTGGTATCTTCACAAAAGAATGTGGTAACCGAGACTTCAACTTTGGCCGCACTTTCATTGTTGTCCAGTACCGGTAGTTCTCCACATCTTCCTCCAACTAAAAGATTAATTATTATTTAAATTTATATTTTATTAGTCCATCTTGTCCATGTATAATTAATCTGATCAGTTATCAGAATATATAATACAAAATAGTACCTAGTGAAATATTACTGTAAAGTGAGCACTTTGTTATTAAGTCATTTATTAGGTGTGGTAACAGTTATTACAATATTGCTCAATATACAAACAGGTCATCAAATAATATTTAGAACAAGATAAACACCACATGCACAATGCATTGTTATCAGGTTTTTCATTTAGGCAGGTACTTACATTGAGATGATCTTCGCATATATATATAACACGTTTAGGACATGATATACCCACAGCATTGCACCACTCTTGTTTAGCTGAGGTAGGCACCGCAAAAAATGCTTTTTGAGTATCTCTAGAACTGTTTTTGCAGGCTGGTACAAAACAATATTTCGGTTCCTTCATTGGCGTATATGTTTCATTGGGATCCATTTTATTGATGAAATAATATCAATCAATAGGCAACAGTTGATAATAATATCAGTAAGTTGTGTCGAGTTTAAAGGAAAATATTATGCAAAACAATTTCGATAGAATTGTAAATATTTTTTTCTTAGTTGACAGTGACATAACATTGACGTTTGACGCTTGATGTTTTCGTCTAAAACGATGAAATGCTTAGGCGAAGGTAACTACTTCATTCAACCGTATATGTGACGTCATCACATGTTTTATGATTTTAATTTTTTTCCTCAGAAATGAAGAAATAAAAAAATATGAAAAAAATATATTTGAACTCAGGAGACGAAAATAAAGAAATGGTATTTTTGTTTTAAGGTCATGTCAGTTTTGAAATGTTGTCAATTCTTGGCCCTGGTTGGACCCCTAGGACTTTGCTGTCATCTCTTTGAGGCGCGCGTGGTACACTACCGGACGATGAGCAACCGATTGTTCATCGTGCGCAAGCCCGCGCCATTTAATTGGGCTTTGGTTCATGTTTTGTATTACATTTATCTAACAGTTTCAGCTGCGAAACAGTATTTGATCGTAACCTAACTACTTGACATACAATAGCTCTTAAAATTACAAAACACAATTCGCAATTAGTTCAAAAGTTGCTAAAGTTAAGCCTAACTAACCAATTACATTGTTATTACACGATTACTAAACAACACACGTATGTATTTCCCATAGGATTATTTAAAACAATCCGTTTTTATTTTAATGGTACCAGGAGTGCAGACTTTGTAGGAGTTTAACGCTCGTAGCAAGAGGTGTAGCTCGGTACTTCTAAGTAGTAAGTGTGGGCGAAAATGCGATATTAATCACCATTCACCAGTCGACATTATGCTACTAGTTACTTATGCAGAAATGCAGGTCGGACGGTATAATGACCTGTATTTCTGCCCAACTTTATGTCTAGACTCAAAGTACATAGAACTGCCATTGTCTGGAGAAGAGCTGTTGTTTGAATTTCTAAATCTTATCAATGACGGTGATGAATAATAAAATCAGTAAACAACTACGATGGTAAAGAGATGAATATGTAAGATGTCGCGCCTTCACGGAAAGAAAAATGTCTCGAATATTAATGCTGGTTGATCACTGGCCGTTTTGAATACAAAATAATTTACAAGTCGTCAACGGATTTCAATTATCACAAATGAATACGAAGCAGCAAATTGTAAAGACAAACTGAATGAAACCTGATAACTTCTTAATGGTTAAGAGAACTTCAGCTTCAATAGAAACTCATTATACAAAATGGCATATTGTGTTAAGTTTAGACCAAGTTCACACATGTGAAATCTTGATATTAGCATCGAATTACAATCTAATCCAGCAAGCAATCGCTCAGCAGGCTGCACAAAAACTCTAATATACATTAACTCAATAATGGATAGATGCATCAATGATACGCACATGATTTTCTTGATGTGGGCACAAAAGTGAAAATGACGATCTCTCACCACGATTATCACACAATGTTCGCGCACAATAAAAAAATATCTTATGCACTTCCCACACAAAAAGTCCAATTCGTTGAGTAACATCCGGCGATCACACGCCACATAACGTGCTTATTTTCACCTAATTTAAGCTTAAATACCTTGACCGACTTCTGTAAGGAGCCACTAATATGACGAACTTCAGTTTAAGTAGGACGGTAATTAAAACTACCCACAATATTCACAAACTGAACGAGTATTTGGGACACCGCGATACCCACAAGTCACAACGCAGTAATAAAACTGTCCGTCAGAATAATATATGCCGTAACATTGTTCAGGTAAAGGCGGAAGTGGCGTGCATAATTTTGACAGATCGGCACAGTTACAGTGTTGTACAAAATTGGGCAGTCGTACGCGTCACCGAGCGACCGATATACTGCGCTGCGTGGAGAAGGTTCGTCGACCCGCGGCGTCAACACTTCGCGGCCGGAGCGCCTGACGCAGGCAACAACACGCATGACAATATAAAACAAGCACGACGACAGGCCGGTACGTCGACAATAGAACAAACGCTTGGCGTCCTTCCAGTCACTAATTTAGACAAGGTGACCTAAACTCAAGTAAAAAGCCTGCAGCTCTTAGCACCATAAAGTCCTGCTATTAATCAAGACAGTTATTGCGAACGAAGGCTAATATATGAGATGAGTGGACGGCTGGACGCGCTCGTATTATGTTTTATTGGTACAGGCAGAACCAGTTCATGTTGGACGGTATAGTGCTCGGGCAATACTTGTCTCTCGCCGGTAAAATATGTTGTCTTTAGCCGAACAAACATGAGACTGTCTGATGTTGCATCCAACTACAAATAGTCTTTGATCAAGAATTTTCAGTTTTAAATATCTACGAAGATAGAAATGTTGATGAAAAGAAGACAATACCGCCAAAAACTACCGAATTAAACCATTATTTTCACAAACGTAATATTTACGTAACTTTGAGAACAATAGAAATGCAGCTATTACTTTTTTACCATCTCTTGTACAGCCATGAGACAAAGGCTACAGATTCACTGGATCGGTCACTCGCCTTTCAAAATAAGATAGTTTTATTTATAACAAACTAGCTTTCCGCCCGCGGCTTCGCCCGCGTGGACTACAGTTTATATCGCGCGGGCAGAGACCCGTGCTCAGCAGTGGAATTATAGGTAGCCTATGTGTTATTCCAGTGTCTCTTCTACCTACCTACCAAATTTGATCTAAATCCGTTCAGTAGTTTTTGCGTAAAAGCGTAACAGACAGACAGAGTTACTTTCGCATTTATAATATTAAGTAGGGATTAGTAGGGATTACTTGACAGCACGGAATCGCCTGACTAAAATAATTTACTAAGCAGTTACGTGTTCATATGCAAATGCATGGCGGTGCAAAAACCGACGCATGACGGCAAAGTAGTAAAAGTGTAACAATTTAATTACAAATGATTGGTAATCATTTAATCGATCGATTTACGTTCCAGTGAGTTAGCGTGGAATTTGTTGTGGTGTTATATGAAAGAAATAAAAAAATCTTAGACAGGTTGATTTTTCTCGCTGTAATTTATTTGTCGATCTCTGATCGATACAATATGGCGAGAAGCAATAAGATTTATTTATCTTAGTCGATCGAGTAGTTTTGATTCTGTTAAGCAAGAAATCGTGGGTAGACGAAACATTCACACTGATTGAAGAGTCGAAGCTAATACCTCTTTAATTCATGAATCCCCAAGCGACCACCGGTGGCCGCGCATCTATTGTCTTACTATTGTGTCTCTAATTGACGGTATCTGAAGGGTTAAAAAGCGTGATTATATTTTACTGTTACTAATATGTGAATGCTGAGATTAGAGCCGTATCAATTTAATTACTTTCAACCAACGTTGCTCGTAAAACAGAAACGTATGGACACGATTGATTAGCCGACTGTGTAACACAGAAAGGATGGTTATTGAATAAGATATAAATTAATCTGAACTAGAGATTCCTTTTTTGCAAGATTTAATTCATCACCTTCCTTCCCTTGTCCCCTTTTATTTGGGATCGTCGCAACACTTTTTTATTCCATTCTATCCTGTCACTCGTCACGCATCACTTTTCTTTCATATCACTAACAAAATCTTGTTGCTGGAATATTTTACAGCCTCCTTGCAAATTAGTAGAACATGTCTACCAGAAGTGTAAGTCGGTAGTGCACTTGAGATGTGCACTCATAAGATATCAATCAAGGTGAAATGACAGTCCACTTCCAATTCGCAGTTCGCACCATCTAAGTTTTCACGGTGAAATGTGACCAAAATAGACCGGCAGATTCTGTACATTATAGCGAACAACACCAACACTCGACCAATATAAAGGTGTTTCTGGGTTACCCCTGTTTCAATGTTTATCGGCCCTTTCAAATGCCGCCTGTAAGAAACTGGTTCACAGTCATATTGCTTGAAAATTCCTTTCCCTTTATTGCGTCATAAAGAACTAATAGAATTTAAAGTATTTTAAACCAGACTACAGTCCTTTATATGAACATGTGGAATGTATGTATGAGGGATCGTGTGGATCTTTTCTTTCTTTCTTTCTTTCTATCTCACCTGATGAAAAGCGACGATGCGGTCGACGATGGATGGATGGATGGATGACTTAAAGATTCCAGGGATATAGCGATTAGTAAACACAGACTCTAGCAGGGCATTCACAGGGCATTCCACTCCTTAGATGAACGCACAATTAATGTAAAATTGTAAGAACAGCTTTAGCAATTATGATATGCTTAAAAAAACTTTATTTGAGATGATCTTAGGCTTGAATAATCTTTTAAATCCGTTTAAATTGTGATTAAAATATCGCGTTCTTCAAGGTTTCTGTCACCGGTATTGCCAAAACTTCATTGTTACGGTGAAGGTCGATTTCTGGATTAACTTTATTACATCAACACTGAATAAAGTGACTTACAAAAGAATTTGTCGGGTTTCACTTGTATAGCAAAAAAACTTCGCTGTATATCGATCGCAAGGACATGATAATGTAACAACAACCGATTGTCTATTTTGTATTTTACTAACTAGATTACCGTGGGTGTCGTAAGCGGCTGAAATTGGATTATTATGAGATCGATAGACTTTAGATTAGCGTCTTATATCCTGATCTGTCGATCCATTACCATAAGCAACACATATATTACCCATTAGCTTTTGCCCACAGTTTCGCCCGCGAACATAAAATATAGCCTATGCCACTCAGGAAAAAGCAGCTTTTTATCGGTGAAAAAATTTTAGCAATCGGACCAGTACTTTCAGAGATTACCATCTACAAACAAAAAACAAACTACATCTTTATTATAGTGTAGATAAGCATTTGGCTCCTCCAAATATCGCCACATTAATCGATCCCCTAGGCAACCTTCATGTCAATCCTATACGCAACTTTTACCATGTCGCCGATCCACCTATACGATAATTTTTCAATGAATGCCCAACAGCATCAATTGTTACTGACAAATCGTGCAAAAGGGCATCGCGAAGGTTATACTCATACAATATTACAGTCCATAAAATTCCACTTGACTCGCAGTAATCGCTGCCGTGAAAGGTTGAGGGCCGACGTCCAGAAGCCATATTTCACAATGGTTTGTAGACTGATTGGCGAACAGATGTTGTAAGGAGATAGGTGGACTCTTTAGACGATGTTCTTGACTATAGTCGTATCCTGGCCTTTTAGCCTGTTAATGGCAAATATAGTTAAGACAGAGAGAGAGTTTATATTACAAATATTCAATTATTTTAACATAATTTGTTGAAGTAGTCATTAGGTCCTTACGTGCTCAAGTGACAGGTCATGTGCGTGCAACGCAAAATGAATGGTGGACCCTGATCTGCGAAGAGACGACAGTCTTGGCCAGGAGGACTTTGAGGTAAAGAACAGGATAATTCTATGCTGGGTGGCCAGCATTTTTACCATAATGTGACTGTTTCATGAGCTACTTTCATAAGATGTATTCCTTCTGTTAAATTTAATAAAAAAGAAAAACTTAATAGGTAATTTACAAACTGATTAAACGCGTACAAAAGAACCTATTGGGCATGAAAGACTTTACACAAATCATAGGCAATGAGAAAAGTGAGCATAAGCAATAAGTGAAAATGCTGAATCATTGGCCAAAGAAAACTCTAGGTCTCTGGTCATGTGAAGTGTTGACTAGCTGTTTGCTAATATCCTGAAAAACTCGACTAGCCCGCGAACCCCAGGCTATGTGTTTCAACTCCAAATGACACCATATCGACCGTTTTGAGGAAGACCATCATCTCAACAGTGACAATTTGCGATTTTTTTTTTGTAGGAATTAATCTTTCTCCCCTAATTAAAAAGTCCATCTGATCATGTTCGCAGGGCACTTTTGGCTAGAGATTGTCTTAGATAAAAAGTTTTGGATGCCGATGTAAGCCTTTCCCCAGCAGTGGGACTCAATATAGGCTATATAAAAAAAGTAACTAAAACTTTCTAAAAAAGTATGATTTGTTATTCATACAACTACTGATCTATCAGAATAGTTCCTGTTAACATATTACCATAAATACTATGTAATTACGAAAGGAAAAACCCCTTCAAGCAAAAAACGCCAGCTGTCGCTTACGAAGTTCTTCCTGGAAAGGCTCGGATTTATTTATTCATGTACACACAAAAACATAAAAGAAAAAATACATAAAGAAGAGCACAAAGGTGCTGCTTATTTCGAAAGAAATTTCTTCAAACAGACTTGCAACGCGAATTGGTGCCATTTGAGGTTTACTAAACTAACAGCAGCCACCCCAGCACAGACAACAAGAGGTCATGGCGCAAGCATGTCGTCAGATGTTGCAAAAGATAGTTCAAGACGATCTGAGATAAGTTTTCTTACACTTTACGTCAAAACCAGAGTGTATGCCCGTTGTCCCCATTAAATGAGGACCCAGTTACAAAGAACAAATACATTTTTTATTGGGTAGATGGCTCATTGGAGTCAGGCTAATCTTGCCACAAATCTAAACTCCAACAAACCTGCTTAAAGTAAAACTGATTACAGATTAAGGGATGAAAAAAAAAAGTTGACAGCCATACGTGAAATTTTAACTGTCTCCTTTGTCCGTGTCTTCCATTGCCTGTATGAGCGGAAAGGGAAAAACTGTAAAGAAATATTTGACATACCGTTGTCCGCATGATGGGGACACAGATAATGGGGATAACGGGCATACACGAAAACCAAAATGGCGGCAAGTCCAAACCTTGCTGGAAATTGCACTTTTAATCGTGTAAGTTGGTAATTTCAAGACCATTATTCAGTACGTGATTTCATCAAGCGTAAAGTTATTCTTTTCAATCCTACAGACCCTGGCGAGATCACAGCGTGAAGATTGAACAATAATAAAGTACGTGTATGACTTAGCAAAACCATTTGTATGTAAATTAAACGTGTATTGAGTGTGTAAAATCGTTGTTTAATTGTATTTGCAGCACGCCTTATTGGTTGGTCCTTGAAGGCGTGACATCAATTTATCACACTGGCCATAAGGAAAAGATCTTTATACCTATAGATTTAGTCTGGTCAATACTGAGATAACCTGAATAGTACGGTCTAAAGGCAGAGCAATGAATGCAGATTTTTGCGAAACAAAGCTAGAACTAAGTTAGACCGACGCACACGTGTAACACGCCTGAATCGTACGTAGAACGACGTCGCGTGGCGTGGCTCAAGTGTAGATTTACAAGTCTAGTTGCCATATAAAATGTATGAAGACCGACGCGCACAGATCGGCGTGTTTATCACACGTGTGCGCAGTGTAGTTCTAGCTTGAATCTGTTTCGTTCGATAACACTAATGATGAAGACATAAAAAGTAAAACTTCTGATTCGCAGGAAGACAAACCGATAGTCAGAATCAGAATGACAGGAGCATACAGCATTGTAGTACAGGTAATGATAAGACTTACTAAGGCTTAATATAAAAATTAATAATGGGTCACTATTTTGAACGCGCCGAGGACTACAAAATATAAGAAAAGATAAAGCAGGTTTTTGCTTCTGAAGAGGAAGCTTAGACAAAACAAGGCAATGATTCTAGTCATTTCTATATTGCACGTTCTGCAATAAAAATCAGTCATCATTTCAGTGTATATGAATATTACTTTTAGCACGTACTAATTGATTTGTAAACCGCGCATGCCATTTCATAAACTATTAGAAAATTGCTTACTACTAGTATATTGTTATGTATACAAATAATGTTTTCATACGCTTTCAGTCTACGAATCTTTGTAAACACGAAGATGACCTATTCAATAATATTTGAAGCCGTATCTTGTGTTAAAACTAATAGCAAGCTGTACTATATTAGCTCAGTACTTTATGCAATGTCTTCATTTAAATACGAGATGTCTATCACACGTTTCCTACGAGTTTTCCTGCAAAGATAAACCACCTTATTTTCTTCCGTGCGTACGCTAAAAGAAGGCTACTACTACAACAACCCATTACGTCCCACTGCTGGGCTCAGGTCTCTACTTAATAAGGAGATCTCCCCCCTCTCCTCATGTGACCTATGGCCGAACTCGGCTAGGTGGCATCATCATCATCATCATCATCAATAAGAAGATATAGCCTACAGATACCAAGTTGGCTAAACGGGTTGGTACACGGGATTTTATTTCCAGTTTTCCTTCTCTTTCACTGGTTGTAAAGTGAACGTTCCCCTGTTCGCCTCTTACAAAATCCTGTGTTGAAAAGGAGTGGTATTCTTGAAGAAGATAAAAAAAGAAAAGTACCCCAAGACCTCATACGTATGACTTTTGATACAAGCTGATGAACTAGCCACTGGGCTAAGTTCTTTCAAGATAAAGTGAAAGTTCGTGACCTTTAGATATATGCCCTGAAGCAGGTAGATTGATAGAATAAACCATACTTAAAAAAAATATATGTATAGCTCCGAGCTGTACATATATGGTGAATGAAAAGCCCTATATCCTTATTTCTCATTCGCATGCCTTACAAGACGTCATGGTAAGACCGCAGATCCGCGTCCATTCTCACATATTATCTCGATATATTCCAAGGCGTTCTATCAACTACGATAATGATGGCGTGCATAATTTGATCATGCGATGTTTTCTACCTCAATTGTTCATAATTAACCATTGCGGTTAACTTTATTGCTCGCTGCATTATTACTTTTTGTTTAATTTCATTTTATTGCTTGAGTGGTTTTATTGCTTTTGTGGCGAAGTAAACTAGATACTCATTTGGGTGAAATTGTTTCCTATATCTTTTGTTTTGGTTTTCATTTGTTTATTGTTATTGTTATTCAAAATCAACGTCCCAAAGAAGGAAGGATTTGAAGGACCAGCAGTGCTATCACGAGCTCTTAATGCGATCCATTTTACGATCTAAACTGAATTGATAAAGGGATAAAGCTGTACAGAGTGTACCTAAATGGCCATCCCTATTTTTCGTTCGAATGACTGACATTATGACACGTCATGCTAAGACCCAGGCTAGCTTCATCATCATTATTTCAGCCGAAAGATCTCCACTCTTGGACGTAGGCCTCCTCAAGTGTCGCCATAATGACCGGTTCAACTAACCTGGCTAACTTTCCTGTTTGCTAACAGAATCAAGGAGTTCTGTGGCCCACCCATCAATTTTGTTTCCAAAACTGGATTTTCTAGTAATCTTTTGCTTCATCAGGGTTTGATAAATTACCAAACCAGCGGATGTGGAACTAAGCTGGGATTAGGCCTAACGGCTGTTGTAAGTCTTCTATCAATACCCACACAATAGCCACTTACGCGCGTGTTTAATCGTTAAATCCATACGTTATGGTTATGCGTGGCTTCTGCTGAATTATGACGTGTGATATGATCGCCCCTTGTGTTCCTAGTATGCAGGTTCATAAACATGGACTAAGAAAGCGAAAAGTGCGAGAAATATATGGCTTTGTTCTTAGAAAGTTCAGACAGAGCTGTTATCCACCCACAGTTTGGTCAGTAATGAGGGTATAAATTAAGGTCCATTTTATAATAATGCCACACTGCTGTTGTTACGTCTCACACTGTAGGGCAAAGACCTCTAATCCTCTTTAATAAGGAACAGGAAAACCGCAACGAATACGACCATGGTTAAAAGAAACTGTCGCTAAGAGAAGAACTTGCTTGCTCACTACCAGAGAATCAAGGAATTGATTACTCACGTAAATAATATCCATAGTAACTGGGATTAAAGCAGGTCGAAGCCTCCAGTCGCTATACGGCGGGTGGACGGGACACTTTAAAAAAAGAAAGGAAAAAATGGAAGTAACCTTTTCGAATCTCAAGCGTTTCGTCTACCTGAGTGGTTGTACGTACCTTGACTTTAGTAGCAGGTGATTCGGATTTTAAGACCAAAATTCTATATGCCATAACATTATGCACCTTTAATCTCTGAAGGAGTAAGGGGAGGTCTATCATGTACCCACAATCTATCTAAATTCAATTTCATCTAGAAGGTTACTGGATAATAACGGAAAAGGGTGCTACCAAGTTGGTACTAAGTATTTTCTGATAGAACAATCTGAGTAATACTGTCTTGGTGGAATGTGACTAGGACTTTCAAGAGTCGCAGTTACAACCACTAGGTAGCCCAGTTGGTTTTTAAAGCTGCTTTTAAGTATTTTCTAATATAACTATCTGAATAACACCTTGATTCTTCGCCTAGGAATGGACCTTCAAGAGTCGCACTTACCGAAAGGCAGCCCAGTCAGTTTCTACCACCATAATTGCTAAATAATCCCATAGTATGATTCTCATACGTCAAGTACTAAGACATACTCTTGCATGCATCATTATACTCGTCAGATTACCGTGTAGGCGTATGATGAAGTGAGTCAGAATACCATTGACCTCATCAAAAAACGTTATATGAAGCTTTCTATTGAGATAAACGACTCCACCATTACACATTGACAACGCAAATTAGATACAGAAGAGATTGATACTTTTTAGATGCAAAACTGCAAAATTGCGAATATTTACATGAATGGAAATAAGATACTTAGTTGTGAAATAATAGATGCAAATCTATGCAAATGTATTAAATGTTTAGGCAATCAAGTATTCATGGAGATTTTGAAATAGGTAGCTGTCTGAAACACAGGTTTCGGACTTGCCTATGCACCAGTCTAGGCAGTAAAATATATGTTATCTATATACAAAAGGAGAAACTGACTGACTGACTGACATATCAACGCACAGCCGAAACTATAGGACCTAGGTGCGTGAAAATTTGCACAATTTTCCTTCTAAGACGTAGGCGAGCACTAAGAAAGGATTCTCCAAAATTCACGCCCTAAGAAGAAGACACGGGAGTCAAAAGTTGGTATGGAAAAACCGAGTTTCAGTATTAAAGAGGAAAGATTTGTATCCGATAAATAAAATTGTATTTTAAATATTCTTTTACCAGTAAAATACTACTTTATGACTGAGTGAAATAGGCAAATGTTTCTTACTTTCACGCGAGCGAAGCCGTTGACAGAAGCTAGTTTATTACTAAAGAGAAGGAGAGTTGGATGGATAGTATAAGGAGTGATATGAAAGAAAATAATCAGAAATAGTGTGACGGGTGATAGGACAGAACGAGAGAAAAAATTGTGTTTCGACGATTCCAATTAACATGGGATGGGTGGATTTATTAAACGTATAAGGGATGTAGTTAGGGACGTATAATCTCTCTTTAATACAAGACGAGGCTCACGGGCACTGGGCCAACTCTCGTCCGAGGGAGCAGCAGTCACACTGCAGCAACGCACAGAAAAACAACAGGGTGGTTTGAGTCAGCAGGAGACTGATCGAGACCCTTCTACCCAATCCAGGGTAGAGGACATCCAGGACGATTTTCACCCCGAAAAACTCATCAACTCATTAGTTCTCATCAACATCTTCATACCCCTTATGAAGATGACGATGAGAACTAACGAAGGATAGTTGAATGGATCGACAGGTGGAATGTGAAACACGGGTGGATTTTGTGACTGGCTAAGAAGAAAGTAAAGACTAAGATGACGGATTACAGGGGGGATATTAGCGAGAACTACATTAGACTGAAACACGGGGGCAACGCCTGATTTGTACGTAGAGTCGCGTCGCGTGGCGTGAATGTAATGTAGCTCTACCAGTCTAGTTGGCATATAAAATGTATGGAGACCGACGCGCCCAGATCGGTGTACGTGGCCCACGTGTGCCCAATGTAGTTCTACCTTATGGAAGAAAAAAAAAACTCTTCCACTCCACCACTCTTCTAGAGAGTAGGCCTGAGTTCCAGCAGTGGAAACATTTATGTAGTTGTGCTATGCTATATTTTTTTTTATTGTTGATAGGTTCGCGCTTGACCGCTATCTCACCTGATGGAAAGCGAGGATGCGGTCGACGATGGACCGCGCTTACCTAGAAGATACCTATTCACTCTCGACTTAAAGATTCCCGGGTTGTAGCTATCAGGAAACACAGACTCCAGCAAGGAATTCCACTCCTTAGCTGCACGCTAAATGTGTTCCCAAAACGTTTTGTGCGTGTAGGTGGGACGTCCACAATGTACCGGTGGCAAATCGCCGTACGTTTGGTAATCCGATGATGGAAGGGGCTAGGCGGAATTAGGATATGCAATTCCGACGCACACTCCCCGAAAAGCAACCAGTAGATAACCGATAGGCTTGATGAACTTGACTCTTACCGGAGGGATTGTTCCGCAATGGCAGAAGACAATGACGTGTGTGGAAATTGGAGTAGGACATAATGGGTTAAGAAGATTAATCATAGTAAAACCTTTATATGTAAGTACAAGGCTAGTAACATAGTAAATGCCTTCGATACAAATATGGTCACCAAAAACAAGATAAGAATTTAAAAGACCCAAGTGTTTCCAGGTCAAGTTTAAGTCAAGAAACATGTATTTCGAAACATTTGTACCAAAACCATAAAGCACTCATTTTCCTTATTCAGTTTTACAAAAAGAAGTTTTGCAAAGTAATAATGTTTAGTTTTGAAGGCTGTAATGGCTACAGCATATTTGTTATTATTAAAATGATAAAAAAACGTTAAGATGGTCAATAGATGAACAATATTTATTATAAGTAATGACCTTGAGTGTAAAAGAAATATAATAAACACGCTCAATGCCAATTTAGTCTGTAGTCATGGAGCAAAACCTGTATTAGGAGTTACGAGCACAATGCATGTAATGGATTATATAAAAAAAAAGTTGGACTGGTGTTAAAAAAAGGTTAAATCATGTTTGTTTGTTGGAAGTGCTCTGTAGGAGCGATAATTTAATTGCAAAAAAAATCTGCCACATTATCTAAAGTGCTAGTAGTTACTTTTTATCCAAGAATTAGTGACCTAACACATTTTTAAATGGGTGTTATAAATTTTTGAAATATTCAGCTTTACTGTACTATATATATATTATTATTATTTATTTAATCTTCATGCAACCCAAAGTACATAGGCGAACTTAATGCCTTAGGCATTCTCTGCCAGGCAACCTAAACTTTCCTCATGAATTACTTTGTCTATTGGTGAAAACTACATGAAAACTTATTCAGTAATTTTTGAGTTTATTGAGAACAAACAGACTGATGCGATGAAGGACTTTGTTTTAATGTAAGGAAATGCATGAGCCCCGTGGGATACGAAAGAAAAGCTACAGAGAAAAAAAGTTATTTTATAACACAGTAGCTAGTTTTTTATTGAGGCTGCCTCTAGTTTACACAAATGTGCTATCAGTAGTGTCTTATGTATATGAGTTTACAGGTTTTCACTCATGATACAGTCATTTTAATTGAGGGGCAAGAGTTTATTTTAAAGTTATCCTGTTAATACATTACAGTGCTGCAAAAGATGATGAGATAACATCATATCATAACTTTCCTATTGGAATATCATTGAGTGGTATTCATTTTCATGCTAGAGCTCAATGAAAACTACAGTATTAATAAAAACAATAGCAGGTAATAAAATCACAATAGCGGTTGTTGCCAAGCCCACTGTAAAACAGCAGATTTACTCAAACCTTCCTAGAATCAAGTAAAAAAAGTTTATCAATAAAAGAGGATGTGAACACATTTTTCCACAGACAAACAGGACTGTATGTTAGTAAACAGAACATTGACAGCTGTATCAGGTAGTCAGTACCTGATCTGTTTTGTCTCTCTGTGCTCATTCAATTGAGTGAGTCGATAGTTTGTGAGTCAACTGCACTTTTGTCGTCATAAAATGCATGATATATGATAAGGGTTTATCTTTATGTTCAAGATATGAGATGTATAATTATGATAATGAATGTTAATGCTTGGATGTTCAAAATAGATTGCTACTTTATGGTTGATCAGATGCAAATTAGCGAGAGAGATGCACCTAAAGATAGTTTATTTGGTCCATGTTGTTGTTTGTGGCAAAGCTTAGCGGAGGCCAGTGTTTAATTCATGAATCCCCAAGCGACACCCGGTGGCCGCGCATCTATTGTCTTACTATTGTGTCTCTAATTGACGGTATCTGAAGGGTTAATGATGCAAGCTTTTTGTGACTTCTTGAATGAAGTTTTACGAATTAGACTGTCATAAAAATACTCCTTGCATATTAATTTGTAATATTTTTTTTTATTAACAAACATATTAAGAGAAGGAATGAAATTCATGTTACTAAAAGAGTTATGAGTAAACATTTGAGTGGATGGTGAGGTAGAGGGAGACCAGGGAAAAGATCACGGAGCTAAAGATAGTGTGATGGACCAAAGGACAGAATAAAAGAGAGAAATATCATGTGCCAACTCCTAGTAACACAGGATGAGGGCAGGAAGATGAAAAAACTATAAACAGATGCAAAAGTCACGCTAAAAATAAATCAATGAGTAATATTTAGGTAAATAAAGAACAGTACTTTTTATTTGACCAGTGCAAAAGTATGTATATGTGATGATGTGAAACTTAGCAGAAATTGATTGTTTAAGACCAATAGTGAACAGTTATCTTTTGTAAAAGTTTAAAGTCAATAATTTATTGAGTACTTTAGTTACATATGCATGAATATTGTGGATTATTTTTCCTTTTCTGTAATTTTAACATAATGTCTGCCAGGTTTGAGTACTTTATGCAACCTATCCAAATGTCCTTTACGTTTGATGAGCTCCCGAGTTGTGCTACAAGAATACTGATAAATGCTTGCACTGACTGGACAGGTCCACTTAGATATGCATTCATTAGACTATCTGGGACACTAATCTGCATAGTTCTCATATGTTTTGACCATAATATGTTAACTGTAAGCACTTAACAAGAGATTTTGACCTCTTAAGTTTGTTGTTTGGTGTTTCTTCTCAGGGCTCATCTAATTTAAATTGCCAATAAAGAAACTGATGTGAAAAAGTGTTTTTCAAAAACCGATTTACAAAATAAATATCATTTAATTCATGAATCCCCAAGCGACCACCGGTGGCCGCGCATCTATTGTCTTACTATTGTGTCTCTAATTGACGGTATCTGAAGGGTTAATATATAGTTGAGAGTTAAGAAAACGGCAAGACACAATTGCAGATATTTTCTTTGAATGATTTTTAGAGTTAATAATAATTGAGTTTTGATAAAACAAATTTCTTAAACACTCTAGAGACAAGGGCCTGATAGGGCTTAGCTATTAAAATGTCATAAAAGATAATAGAAATGTAAACAATGATAAAAGATTCTCATAAGATATTTATCAGTTTGTTTTATTACTCTTAACACATTGATAAGAATAATTTGGCATCAGTGACTTCAAGAAATTAAATATTACACTATTGCTTATCATGCAGGTTGCTTCCAAGTTAATGAAATGCAAATTATTACTATGTTAATTAATGTATGTGCTAATGAAATTGTTATAAATTCTGACAATGTGCTAATATTGTCAGTTGGAATGTTGACAGACTAATTTGGATATGTTCGCATTGCATAGTTATTCCCTTTCGTAACTGCATAACTTTGTCCATTATTGACTGGCCTGTTGGTCTAGTGGTTAGTGACCCTGACTGCTATGCAGGAGGGTTGTGGGTTTGATTCCCACCCAGGACAAATGTTTATGTGATGAGCATGATCATTTGTTCTGTGTCTGGGTGTAGTTTATCTATGATATATATTATTTAGAAATATATAAGTATGTTTATCAGTTGTCTAGTACCCATAACACAAGCTCTGTTTAGATTGGGGCTAGAGGCGTTGTTTGATTGTTGTGGAATATTATATTATTCAGTAACTTGTTTTGTCTTGTTCAACAGTTTAGTTTTGTAGTTGTTTTCTTTGTTTAAAGAGCATGGGTACTTTAGCTTAACCCTTCAGATACCGTCAATTAGAGACACAATAGTAAGACAATAGATGCGCGGCCACCGGTGGTCGCTTGGGGATTCATGAATTAAACAAATGAGGACACTTTGTTAATAGGATGATTCACACCCTCTCTTTATAAAGGTGTATTATTAATTCATGAATCCCCAAGCGACCACCGGTGGTCTATTGTCTTACTATTGTGTCTCTAATTGACGGTATCTGAAGGGTTAAAACAATAAAACTATGGAGTGGTATTGTCAATTACTTTTTGTAAATAGAAGGGTAACTTAACTTTTTTTTTATAATATCACTGTAAGATTTAATTCATGAATCCCCAAGCGACACCCGGTGGCCGCGCATCTATTGTCTTACTATTGTGTCTCTAATTGACGGTATCTGAAGGGTTAATTTATCCACATACCTGTTTGGAAAATAAAAATAAAATCAAATTGAAAAGTTATTGTTAGTGCCACATGTCAGTGTACACAAAGGCTTTTCAGAGATGTTGGGAAAATTGTTGTTGAAAGACAATTCTCACCAAAAAATCTGCTACTTTTTACCAGAAATGTGGTTTCCAAGCATGGACCACAACAGGCTCAGATAACCTAGATTCAAAAACAAAAAAAGGACATAAACAAACCTACATGGAGAATTATGTGAACGCCGCGGGTGGCCTTCCGCCTTCCTACCGTTCGCGCAACTAATTAGCACCACAGCTTATCATAAAAGGAAACGTTAATATTCAAGGTAAGCAGCCATCGAAGTACTTGGGAATTATGCAGAAAACTTGGAAGGTACTCACCAGTTGCCACTTGGACTTGCGTGTGGGGTCTGCGATTGTGATAAGCAGTCTGTGGATCATCTGCACCGTGCCCTCGTAGTAAACCAGCGCCGACTCATAGTTCCCCATCAGAGCCATCTCCCTCGCCAACTTCGTGTTCTCGCAAATTTCGCCAACAGAAACTGCCATTATTGTCATTCCCGCTGCGTACATGTAACTTATCCACAGTGAAAACTTTATGGTTCTTCGAGGAGACCACTTCGAAGATTACAATCGCGTGTGACATCCAATAATCCAAATGTAACACTTCGCATTTTCACAACATAACCCACACGACTTGCATTGTAATTATACTTTAATCACTTGACACATTGAAAATGTATGCTTACATGTGATACAACTTATCTCATGGTTACGCTGAATTTATAAAACTATTACCATATTTTTGTGACAAAACAAACTTATCAATTTCGTTCGACAGTTCACAATCACAATCGCAAGTCAACTGCCAACCTAAAATCAATCAACCAATAGCAAATTAGAATAGTTAGTATCTGAGAGTTGGTGTCTCTGAATAATGATCTCGTTTTCTTTTGCAAACGTAAACTAGCACTAGTGATGAGTTATAATAATCGACTAAAAGACTGAAATAATAAAGTTCTTAACGGTTTTTTAACAGACTTTAAAACTTTTTAATTCGTGTTTTTGTGATGATTTTGACACAGATAACTTGGGGATACACAATGAAACTTCTAAACTGGGAATAAACTATATTTACTAAATTCATTGATTATTGTAGTGGGTCATCGTTGAGAAATAATGAGACTTGTACTGACAATTTTTTTATATTTAAGATCAAATCCATTTTTATACATTAAACACGAATACTAACCAGCAATTAAACCAAATTAAAGACTTCCAAAAGTAGAAGGCATTTTTATACGATTTTGTTTGAAAAACGGCATGGTGATATCTTTTTGACAAAGAACTACACACACATTTAGGGCCGACAGTCTTATGCGGCCACCCGCGTGGTGCCATACAAAAGTGCACCGTCGCGGCTAGCCACGAGGGCAGTTTCATTGCTACATAATAATAGATTAAAGCTCTCCACGACTACATGCACACCGTTAATGGTGAACTAAAGACACTACGCAGATAATGTAATAATCCAGTTTTCCGTTATGGGGACCACGCCGCACAAAATTCATAGTCGCGCGACGTGCGCCCGCATAACGCAGCGTTGACCCTTGTACTTCTTCCAAACTGTATTTTGTTGGTAGATGTAACTCCCAAGGTAAGGCATTGCGAAGTAAAATAATTTTGAAACTTATGAGCCCAGTACTACTGCATGAATCATAAAAACCGGCCGAGTACGAGTCGGACTCGAGCTCGAAGGGTTCCTTACCGTCCGTAGCAAAAGAAAAACGTTTGTTGCATGGGAGTCCCCACATAAATATTTATTTAATTCTGTTTTGCAAGCAACAGAAATACATTTTTGAAAACTTCGTCTCGGTTCATGAGATACAGCCTAGTGACAGACGGACGGGCATCGAAGTGATAGCACTAGGAATCTCGTTCGAATCTTAAAAAAGCAGGGTTGTCAAAATAAAACAGAGACGCTAACAATAAACATTATATTCGTAGTTCTAGATATAATACATAGTATGAAACATAAATACAATCTGCAGTTATACAGTATTACGTCTATTTACATTAACACCTTGCTTTACGCCTTTAGCTATACGCCTTCAGAAGTATAGTCAAATGTAGAAGTTAACCAACGAAATCACAAAAAATGTCAGACATTGTCAGTTAGTCGAATTCACTGGTGTCAAGTTATTTTTGAAGATTTTTCTCATTTCCTTCTATATGTTAACTACAATACAAGTCAAAATATCCATAAACACAATGATTATAATAAGATCCATCATAGACGATTTAGTATTTAACATTTGACTTCAACTATTAAACTATTTTTCTAAATTTTTCTCCTCATAAATCGTCTACAAACGATCATCATTTACTTACGAAATCGAAATAAATACACTTTATGGAAATCTCAATAACTCCATTAATTTACTCTAACCATGCTACAAGATAAAAAAAAAACTAACATTTCAATAAATTGCAACACTGAAATATGTAGCTAACATATAATCATTTTGCAGTTTATTGTAATGCAGTCATTAACAAATATCTAAGCTTCTTAAAAATAATAAAAAATATGTCACACCTACTGAGTATACTCATTTTTTTCTTTGTTAAATTATACAAAGTTATAATATTTTTTTTTGCGTGTTTCCCTTTTGCATTGTTATTTTCAGTTATATAATTACTATGATGGCTAGCATTAGTAACTTAAGTAACAGAATATGTACATAAAATTATTCTTTGGATGACTTACACTAAGGAAAGCTCATAAATATTAGTGTAGACGCAATATTATAAAATTTATGGGTAACAAAAAGGGTGTACATTTGAGCATGGTAGTCATGTTTTTTAAATGAGTTCAAAAATCACAATCACTGAAAAATTATGCTAAAATTCAAATTTTTACGTATTTCCGAAATATTTCAAGCCAGTTTCGTTTTACATACACTGAAAATACACCCCTTTGTAATACAATGCCCATTTCCAAGTAAACAAACATAGCTATAATATCCTAAGTCAAAAAATAAACCAGAACAGCTCTTAACATACATGCACCAGTATAACTTAAATGAGATTATTTTAACAAAATATACAAAGATAACTTAAAAACTTGAACATTATGAAGAATTTGGTGTTAACTCTATATAAATCTAGCACCAAATCTTATTTACAACTTATAAGAGAAAAGAAAAGACAAGAAAGAGACTAGGTAGACTTAATCGTTGTGGCGAAATAAGTATGGCGATGATGAATAAGGTATTTTGAGACTTATAAAAGTAGTTTTAAGTAAAGTTTTCGTTTGTAGAATAACCCTTGGTTTCTGAAAACTTATTGATGATTTTTAATCTTAACCATTTGCACCATAAATCAGAATAAGCAATCAATTGTTTTATGATTTCAGAGACATTATTTTTCATATGTCTAACATTAAATGCATTTATACTGATTTGTGGTGCAAGTTCATTTAGCTTCACTTTTTTGACAGATCAAAGTGCCTGTAAATGAAATAAACGTTTCTGAGATTTGAGTAGTTCTCAGTTATCAGTTTTAAAATCAATTTAATTCGTTGTAAAGTAATTTGAATAGCTGATGGTAAATATTTTTTCCTACCAAACAAAACAGCAGATTTGTTGCTTAGAGACATGCCCCTTACTATGAAATGTCATTGTGATTTCGTATTAGAAAAGAGATAATACTATCCATTTTGTATAACTGCTGAAATAGTAAGGGAGTTGATCAGGCTTTCTTAGTGTCGTGGCCATGAAAACATAACTCAGTACAATAACACTACGGTACACATATAAACTTCTAACACATAGCTAGCTATTTAACTATAGACCTAAACGTTAGTGAAATAAGATCTAATGTTGGATGTCAGAGAATGAGGCTTAAGCATTGACTTCCCTGTAAAGTGGCAGCGATAAACTTTGCTGTGCCATTTGAAAGTAATCAAGTCCTTTCGACTTCCATCGTTCAATAATCGAGTACATAGACTTCGATTTTAAGTACTGACGATTGAAGTATTGAAGTTTAAAAAAAAATTGAAAATACACATTTGAATTTCGTTTTTAAAGTGACGCCAATATTTAACCTTTAAAAAGATATGGCACTAGGTAATAGGAAAAAAAACTATTTAAAAAATAGAAGAAACAAATTCATGTAAAAATCCAGCGTGTTACCATCGTTTTATCATGTTTGTTGTTGTGTTTAGAAAACAGCAAGTTTTGTGAATTACGTTTTTCAGTAATTACGCCAAAGCAATAACAGATATAGCTGCAAGATATGAACGTATCATACATATATATTTAATATTATATTATTACATATACATATACAACCTTACGAAGCATATGAGTTATCACATGTGGTGGTCCGATTCTTAGTCATAGAATAGAATTTCGTAAGCAGAAACTATCAGATATCCTATACAAGACAAAATTGAAATCATTGGAAGGTCAAAAAATGATTTTAATTCCATCTTGCATGAGAATATTTTTAAACCCATTTGCATCACATAAAAGACTAAATATATCGATATCAGAAGTATGAATTAACGTAAGGGACATTTTTATGTTTTGCGTAAAATATCCTTACATCAATCATCATAAGGAACATTTTTACATGTTAGGTAAATGTCCCTTACGTTAATTCATACTTCTGGTATCGATATTTAGCAGTAAACATATTTAAAAACATCACTTTGTATCAGACGGCTTCAGACGGCTGACAGAAATATGAAGTTATTTTAAATTTGTTTATGTCTAAATGGTGTTTGGTGACTTATGGTGCAAATAGGCCTCAAAATAATAGAAAGCATTATTTATTCTCTTCGAGTATAATATCATAAGCAGTGTTTTGTTTCTAACATTACAACAGTTATAAAATATGTGTTGTTTTAATAAAATTATATATATTTGTGCGTTCAATAAGAGCACAAATTATTAAGTTATTTATTTATCATTTAAAATAACACACATTCTTATAACGCCCATCAAGTATAGTCTTTTATACCATAGATTAGTATAGGTACTTTAAAAATACATTTAAGCATACAAATAATTCGTTTGTCCCTAACACGAAACATCAATGTATAATATCAATTTATATTTTCATCATTTTATCATCAATATTAATGAATACATTGAACATAACTTATTGAGCCTGGTGATGTAATAACATTTCAAAAAACGCAATGGACGTATTTATTTTCACAAACTGTGTATTTTTGACAGTGACAGCTAGTGTTGTGTTTCTTACTTTAGTCGATTAATTATTGGTGTATGTCATGAATAGTCAGTTTTATATTTAAATAATATTTTGGGACGTCAAACTCGCAGGTTTATTTTTAGTAATTTTAATGCTTGCAGAAGTTTTATATAGGCGATAAACTCAGCTTTTGCAAACATCTAAATTCAATGCCACCGGGCCGAATTCAGCCAAAGCGATGCATGCGCGTACTTTACATTCATATGCCTCCTTATATCTTATCAAGCATTGTGGGTGAGCGCTGTCAGTCAGTCCGTCACGAAACGGCTTTTTTTTACAAATGTAGAAAAAAAGAATTCATAAGAATTTCCGACGTCACCCACACACTCGCCTATGCATATGAAACCCCTTTACACACAAAACCTGCGAGTTCCACATTCCTTCAACATAATTAATAAGCTCATAGACTAGTCTCCACCAAGCCAACTATTCGCGACAAAGTCTTCTCAAAAACATCTCACACCAAAATGAATCATAAACACAGTTACATCTCCATTCGCCGCGAGATAATTTGACGACAAACTTATGTCACACTGTGATTGTCAGCCTATACAGACTTACATTTAGTTGGCCATCACGTCGAGGTGTTCCTTGGGCATTGGTGGTAGAACATGGACCTGCTTCGCTTTACCTGCGTGGTAGACTTGACCGGGACTGAACGGTTCTAGGCGGGGGTGGGCTGAGATGTCTTTCTTTGGATCTGTAAATGAGATTATTGTGATATTCTTTAGGACTTTGATATAATCGTGTAGTAAAATTATTCTCTTTGGATTAATTGCAGTTAAATAGTTTTTTTTTTAAGGTTGTTTTAGTCGAATTTGACGACTCGACTTGTGTTTGTTGTCGACTAAAAGCTTCGCTCCATTCCCTAGTTGCGCAGTTAAGAAAATAATTCCGCAACTTCAGACTGATTGTGGCTCAGATAAATGACTTTCTGTTGACTTTCCCGCCAAATGCTAAGTACAAAAAGTATGGCAATGACATTGCCTGTGGAGAAGTCACGTGACAAGTGACGTAACAGATAACGTCATTAATTATACACATTATGTATAACGTTTGGAGAGAACGCCTTTTTTAGAGAGACTTTTCTCTTAAATTACTTTTAATTTGTCTGGAAAGATGGACTGTATACGAAAGAATCGATGAAAACAAATCAAATAGTGAACCATCTTTCTTTTAATTCATATTATACCTTTGGTATTAGCAGCGATGTATTTAGACAGTCGGACGGTCGGCAGCGGCAGGTACCCAGCGACTAACGGCATCACGTCTAGCGTCACGTTCTGAGGCTCCGTGCTCGTACATTCCATTGTTATTACACCTAGAAAATATAAGGCATTATTTACGACTATACAGCAATATCACAACCAAAATCTTGAACACTTTATATTAATAATCATATGTTTTATTTTTTTTAACTGGGTGGTATAGTGGTTGCATTCACAATAATTTAAACTCGTATAGCAGTGGTGCTCCAGTGGTAACGGCCCCGATATTGGTCACATACATCGCGAGTTCAAAACCAGACAGATGCTTTATTTTCAGTAAACTATTCCATCACCACTGCAGTTAAAAAGTGAAGGAAGTCGGTATGTTCTTGACCAAAAATTCGAAAACGTGACACATACCCGCACTGGGTCCACGAGGTGGATTATGGTCCATTTTTTCCCATAGGGAGGAAGCCTGAGTCTCAATAGTGGGAACATTACAAGGCTGACCATGCTAGAGAGTATGGTAGGAAGATCTGATAGGCCATGGCCATGAACCTGCTAAGATATCTTTCCATCACCCTTGGTTGAATGGTAGAGAATGCCTAAGGCACATAGTCCGCCTTTTCATGAAGTTTTAAATAAATAAATGGGATTTTTACCTGCAGTACGTCCAAGAACCGCCCACATAGTCTGATCAGCGAGAACTTCGTACATGAGCGAGGTATATTCCGTTTCATTTACCTGCAATGACAACAAAGAAATATGAGACCATGGAAACGAATATTTTTAATGCGAAAAACTATAGTTAAAACTAGCTGACCTGGCGAACATTGTTCTGCCACATAAAATCAAACGGATCGAATATAAGTATAGATCGATACCAAAATTATTAAAGTTGCGATTAAACAAGTTTTTAATGAAAAAATTTTTTTCATAGCAAGCTTTTATAGCTATATTATTAATACACGTCAAGACGAATCATACGAGCTCGAACTCGATGGCGTTGTGTCGTTTAACTGCCAAGTTCCTATAGCCACCTTCCGGTTCCATCATCAGATCAGCGCCATGTCATAATAATTTTGCATTGTCATCTGATTTACACATGCATGCAAAATTTCAGCTCAAATGGTAACCGGGAAGTGGGTAAAATTTAATTTATAAGATTTGATGACAGACAAAGATCGGGACAGGTGAAACTTAATAAAAGCTGATGAGGAGCCCTCCTGTCAGTCAAATTCTGCAATGCTATTAAAATATATTAAAAAAAAAGCGATATTCACATACCCTCTGTACGCTCAGCTGCAAACAACACATCTGCGACGCCCTACAGAAGTCCGATCCCTTACTAGGTTCCAGCTTTGTCTTTATAACAAACAGTGTCGTATAGTCTTGTATATCGAACGGACAGCTGAAAGGCCTGCCGGGCCCCTCGGCGTCTGAGGGGCGATAGTGCACGGAGAACGTAGCCTTCATGGGACCTGCCTTCACGAGGGGGTCCTTGAGGAGTTCCCACATGAACGAGGCTGTTGTTCCGTCGGAGGCTACCATCTGAAACCAAGGTATAATAAGATGTAGAAATCGAAGTTTTAAACAGGGGCCTTAAACTTTTGAATACCGTAATTAGATGAAAGAAAATGAGCAACGTCGGCGTTCGGTTGGAATTTGATGAATTAACATGAGGTTTTAAAATGTCAGGCGTACGAGCAAGAAAGAGACAGCAATACGCCCTATATACGAGGATGGATTGAAAAGTTCGCGGCCTCGGCCAGAAAAAAAAATAAAATGTAAATAAAAGTAAATTTATTTTTCCACGTAATCTCCACTTAACATAATGCACTTCTTCCATCTGGTTTCCAACGCCTGTATTCCAGTCATAAAAAAAGTTTCTTCAAGGCCTTCAAAAAAGTCACCCACCGCAGCTTCGACCTTCTCATTTGATGAAAATTTTTGACCTCCAAGGTGTTTTTTTAGGTTTGGGAATAAATGAAAATCTGAAGGTGCCAAATCAGGGGAATAGGCGGGATGGGGCAGTAATTCAAAGCCACAATAACGAATTTGAGCCATAGATTCAACAGACGTGTGAACGCGTGCATTATCCTGATGGAACAACACTTTCTTGCTGAGGAATCCTGGCCTTTTCTCTTTGATTGTTTCACGCAAACGACGTAAAAAGGTGCAGTAATAAGCCGAGTTTATAGTTTCACCTTTTGCAAGGTAGTCCACCATGATGACAGCCTTAGCATCCCAAAAAACTGACGCCATCACCTTGCCAGCGGACAAAATTGCTTTAGCTTTTTTTGGAATCGGTTCATCAGGTTTTTTCCACTGCTTGGATTGCTGTTTTGACTCTGGGGTGTAGTGGTGTACCCAGGTTTCATCCATTGTCACAAATCTGGCCAAAAAATCTTGTCGATCAGCCTCAAACATTTCCAAACAGTCGCGAGAAATCGTGAGCCGTATTCGTTTTTGTTCAACTGAAAGCAATCTGGGTACCCACCGCGCAGAAACCTTAGAAAATCCAAGTTCATTGACTATGATGTTTTGTGTTCGTTCATACGAGATGCCAATAGTGTCTGCAATCTCCTTGATGGTCAATCTCCGATCTGCCAATATCAGATCACAGATTTTCCCGATGTTTTCTTCAGTCGTAGACGTCGTAGGCCGGCCGGAGCGAGGGTCATCTTCAATACTCTCTCGTCCGCGTTTAAATTCTGCAACCTACTTTTTCACGGTCGTATACGACGGAGCAGATTCCCTCAATGTTGTTGACATATCTTCGTGAATCTCTTTTGGAGTTAGTTTTTTTTTAAACAGGTATTTGATGACCGCAAGTTGCACAATTTTCTCCATTCTTTAAAAACGCTGCACTTAGGCTCACAAAATATGGTCTAACTTAAAAACAGATAATGCTATTGCGATAGAATTTTACAATGTGACAACAAGAGAGTAAGCAGATCGAATGAGGTCAGTTACATTAAAATAGTTCAAGTATTTATGTGTTAGGCCGCGAACTTTTCAATCCACCCTCGTAGCATAGCAGTATAGTATATTATTTGGTATTGCATGTATGTATTTTGTGTTATTAGTATTACTTCTGATATTTATACACTGGACAGCCCTAAATCTGTCTCATTTCTTTCAGTCCATCTAAAGGTAGTCTGTAAGAAGAAATACTAGTAATAATACAAACCTAACTCTTTCGAATTTTGCCGCAGCCCTTGAAGGCCGCGATAGTTGTTTTTCTCAAATTACAATAAAAAATAATGTGTAAGTTTTCTTCTTCCTGCCCTTATCCCATATACTTGGGGTCGGCGCAACACGTTTTTTTTCTTCCATTCTGTCCTGTCACCCGTCAAACTATCACTAACTCCCTTTTCTTTCATATCACTCCTCACACAATCTATCCATCTTTTTTTCAAAAAATAATGTGTAAGTACCTAAGCATAAATGATGAAATGTTATAAAACTCATCATCATCACCATCATTTCAGCCGAAAGACATCTACTGTTGGACATAGGCCTCCCACATGCGTCAAATAAAACTCAATTTTAAATTATTTACCCCATATTCACCATTTCCAATAACAAATGGAAGGCTTACCATATGATCAGAATTCTTCGGATTCAAATCCGCCACTGAGTTATCGGTCCCTTCACACTCTAACTTCGGGTCAGTTAGCGCGAACTGCACCATATGTATGACGTTGGATTTGAGGGTCACGTGGACGAACTTCCTCGCGTTGGAGGTGAGGAGTCTCCAGGATGCTACCATGGGAGGGGTGAAATGGAGAGGCACTTCTGTTACGGCTTCCCACCATGGACAAGTTAACCAAACCTGGAAAAAAAAACATGACGATCATTATTTTAAACTAGCGACCCACCCCGGCTTCGCTCGGGTGTTTCTCCACTATTTAATGGATGTTATCTATATATATAAAAATGACCCCCGTTTTCCGTTGTCACGACTTGGCATGAAAACGGCTTGACCGATTTGGCTGATTTTTTTTTTGTTGTGATTGTTATTGTGAGGAGAAGGTTCTTATGGAAAAAAAAATTAGGGTAGTGTAGGGTAGAGTAGGGTAGAGTAGGGTAGAGTAGGGTAGAGTAGTGTAGAGTAGGGTAGAGTTGGGTATAGTAGGGTGGAGTAGGGAAGAGCGGGAGCGAAGCCGCGCGGGCAAAAGCTTGTTATATATATAAACTTTCCTCTTGAATCACTCTATCTATTAAAAATAACCGCATCAAAATCCGTTGCGTAGTTTTAAAGATTTAAGCGTACATAGGGATATAGGGACAGAAAAAGTGACTTTGTTTTATACTATGTAGTGATATCCTATTTTGGAACGGTTAGTATGCTTTTGAATGAAGGCAAAATAACGTGTGTGCTTGGAACAAAACACGCCCTCGTCGACTCGGGTTCGGTCTTTACCGGACGGGTACTTATTGCTCGACGACAGTAGGTCTACGGAAGCAGGGTAATTCTTGCGACACTCAACGCCCGAGGCATCTCTTGCGGCGGCAGCTTAGGCGTGAGATGAGAATGTCCTCTCCCTCGCGCTTTCAGTATGCGGGATCTCGACCCGGGCCCGACCATAACCTGAACCAACTCCGCCCAAGCGGAGCACGCCTCCACCGTATGCTCCACAGTGTCCTCCAGGTGATCTGTGCAATAGTGACATCCGGGCGTTTCGTCAATCAGAATTTGAAACAGGAACCTCCAGAACTGGCCTTGTCCAGTGAGGACCTGCGTCAGGCGGAAAGTAGCGCCTCTTTCAAAAAGAGGACTTACTGCCGAGATTTTGGTGTGCCCCAATAAAGCTTCAGGGTCTTCAGAGTACTTTAGAATCTGTTCACACTCACTGTATGTTCAATGCTCTTCTCCTTCCTAGGCTGCAGGGTGGCGAACAGTCGTAGCGGCACGCGAGTGGTCTGGAACGGCTCCATGGCTGACACCTTGATGGACAGCTCCCGACACATCGCCGTATCGTTGTCGGCGAAGCGGATGAGCAGCCCGGATGATGTCTTGAGGAGGATTGTTGTGTTCTGAGGGAAAAATAATATGTTTTATTTTTTTGTTAGCTTACATTGCTCCGTGAATGACCAGGTCATAGAAAGAAGAAGAACTATATTTATTCTGCCAGAACAGAACTCTAAATTACAAAAGATAAAACAGACAAAATCCAGATTCACTATCGCGACATGTGTGGACCGGGCATTAAATGTGTTACGCCATAGACAAAACCGATCACCTTGTCAGGGTCGCGGGAATCCGATGGATGCGTGACGCACAAGACCGGTCGTTGTGGCGACGCTTGGGGGAGGCCTATGCCCAGCAGTGGACATCTTTCGGCTGATATGATGATAATGATAGACAAAACAGAACACAGTCTACACATTGTCTAGGTTGTTTTAAGGCTAAATCGGAATGTCCTATTTAGCTTAGCTCATAAAAAAAGTAATACAAACAAACCTCCTCAATATAAGAGCTTCCACTCGTCACCACTAACTCCATCGCTTGCTCCAGCCCAGCCACTAAATCCTTCTTCGGCTCAACCTTATTTAAGAACACATTGACTCCCTGGGTCACCACCTCGCACCCCATCTTATTTCCAATGAGGACATTCGATAAAAATTCTAGTTTTCCTTCTACTACTAAAGAAATCTGAAATGAAATAAGACAGAATTATTACACATTACGCCAAATTGAATTGAAAATTCAAAAAAAATTGTGTAATAACTGAAATAGTTTTTACATCACCTATTTATATATTCGTGTTTGAATTGACTATTTGCACTTTTGTAATTCTTTAGACAAATAAAATAAAATTAGCTAGCGAAATTTTGCTGACATAGGTATCAACAGTAGTATCATAATTGTTCCCACTGCTGGCACTCAGACCTCTTTTTTAACGATATTAACTAGTGCTTGACTGCGATCCCACCTGATGGTAAGCAGTGATGCAATTGTAGATGGTGAATCACCAAATTTATGGTGGAAAGATCATCTAATGACAACACCCGCTCTATAATCGGATGGTAAGACCCTCAAATTTCTAAGAGAGAGAATGGGACATTATCCACTACGCGGACCCAGTGCGATTAGGTGGCAGGCCTGTTGGTCTAGTGGGTAGTGGCCCTGACTGCTATGTCGGTCGTGGGTTCGATTCCCACCCAGGACAAATGTTTATGTGATGAGCATGATAATTTTTTTGTGTCTGGGTGTAATTTATCTATAATATGTGTACGGGACAGATTAGTTGCTGAACTGTACACTATAATTGTTTGTGTGTGTGGTTGTGTGTTAGGTAGCGAGTGTGATTAACATGTAAAACACTTCACATAGTAAAAATCAAAGTTTATTTATAAGTAGTATAGTACACCGTAAAGATTGATGATTCTCACATGCACGTATGTTCCGCGTGTTGGTAAGTTGCACACTAAGTTTAAGTACCTAATATTTGTGGTGACAAGCGAACGTATTGATTCGCGTTGTCATGCAAAAATAAGGTCAATGTACGTGGACCGTACAATATGTATGTATTTAGAAATATATAAGTATGTTTATTAGTTGTCTAGTACCCATAACACAAGCTCTGCTTAGCTTGGGACTGGACGGCGTTGTGTGATAGTTGTGGAATATTATTATTATTATTATTTTGTTTATTAACTTAACATACGTATCAATTATATGTTTAAATATTTAAATAAAAAATACATTTAAAAATATATATTATTATTAATATCACATTCATTTACAAAACAAAAATATTCGTCTAAAAGTTATTTAAATAAATCAGTTTTAAAACGATTAAACACATACCTGACCAAGTTTGAACGTCCCACATTTCGTCGTCACAAAATCGAGTAACAGATCGTTCGAGCCCGGTTTTAAGATAACCGATTCAACAGAGAAACAGTTCTCATAACTATTCCTCATAGTTGCGGAGGGTTTGCGGTATTTGCAACTGTCTGACCTTTTCAGGGTTACTTTCGGGTTTTGACACTCCACGGTGACCTTCTGAAGGGACCTGTCTTCTTTGTAGTGAAGTTGTGAGGTAATGTGTAAAGGGTTTAGTAAAGGATTCTTGGGTTTTAAATCGTCCAGTCTTATGCTGAAATGAGAAATATTTAGTTAGTATAGATACCTATTAGTCGAAGGTGGGTTGGTCTTAAGTTGTGTCTGCAATTTATACAGGGTGTAAGGGACAGCCCTTCACCAACTTAAGGGCTTGCTCAGTAGACAAAACTGAACAATCTTCCACAAGATTTTTTTTCAGGAAACGAAAAAAAAACTGTCCAATCTAGTTTTTAATTTTGTACGGTAAAGCAGATTTTGGTTTTCGTTTCCCGAAAAAGTCTTGTGTAAGGTTGTTCAGTTTCGTCTACTGAGCAAGCTCTTAAAGTTAGTGGAGGGCTGTCCCTTACACCCTGTATATATGCATAGATACACATGTTTATTATTACTGTGTATGTTTTGGGGCTTATTGGTATATGTTTATGTGAGTTTACATGTTTGTGAACGCACCCACAATACGTAGTGTAGTAGTGTTTAAAAAAAAAAAAAAATAAGATTCGATTCTGAAGAAACTATTCCTGAAATACTTGACCAGATTTTTTTTTTTTCATATTCTGATGGACATTCAGGTTCAACGAAATATGCATGTTACTAAGAGAGTAACTTCCCTCTCCATGCATTCACACGTATATTTGGATGGATGGAGAGGGAGACTTAACAAAAGATGGCAAATGTGACAAGCTATATGACAGAATAGAAGAAAAAAACGTGTAGCATTAGACCCCATAAAACTACTGACGAGAGCACGAAGATGATGGCACAAAAATCATATATTTACCTTGTAATTAAGTTAGTAGTTTCATTCTCCGGTTCAACCGGCCCCCGTCTCGGCGACCCCACACCGCCGCTAACACTTAAATCAGTCTTATAACTTTTAACAGGCGTCCGTTTCTCCGCCTTATCTTCATTACACCTCTCTATACTTATTGCTGCCCTGGTACACGTCACATCTTTGGGCAAGTAACTCACCACCGTCATGCGACATTGAACCTTATTGTCAGTGATATAAACACCACGCTCCGATGGTACTAATGCTGCTGATACGATCTTGAAGCATTCGTTCAGCTCTGTGAGGACGGTTTCTGTCTTCTTGGCTAGATCTTCGCGTATTGCCTTCATCATTTCCTCGAAATAGAAGTTTCTGACTAGGATTTCTAATTCGGCTGTGCTTGCTATTGTTGCTGAGAGTTTTGTGTATCTGAAAATTTAATATGATTTTATATGATTAGAAACATTCTAGTTATAAATGACTTAATAGTACATGGTTACACTAGGGGTGAAAGTTAGTTATTTCGTCCCGAGAAGGAGTTGACGGCCGTGCGCAGCGAGGTCGCTAATTCGAGGGACTAAATAAGTAACTTTAACCCCGAGGTAAGCATTGTGCTTTTCATTACGAATACAAGATGGACCTATTTTTTTTTTAAATAATTTGACAGCTGTTAGTTGAAAGTAAAACTCCCTAGGGATGAAAAGGGTGATACTTTTCAGCCCGCTCAGACAACTCGGCAACTTCAGACCTACTTTCAGAGTATGAGTAATGAAAAATTATTATTTTTTCAAGAATGCTTTTTAAAGTAAATCAGAACGGAAAGAGCGCCCCAGGGTCCTGGAACGAATGCAAAGAAGGTACATAGGAGTGGGTTTTAGTCAGAAAAAGTCTTATATGCCCTCGCGCACCACCCAAGAGCGAGAGGTTATTGAATGATTTCTCTCCTAGAAAAAAGGGAACTCAATGAACACGGTTTTTTGTCTCTTAGGTCTTTCTAGTCTTTAATTATGTGTTTAGTCTGTAAAAGTCTGTTTTACAGTCAAAAATAATGTTTAATGTAAATAAAAAAATATGAAACAAGATCAATATATTAAGTAATTTGTGATTCGTAATTCCTTTTCAAAAAAATTTATATAGTTTATATTTTTATAGCTTTTCGAAAAAAGAATTTATGCCAGTAGAGAAATAAAGATAGATCCTACCTATCCATATCATTCATCTTCTTAGCAGCTGCCACAAGCTCCAGCCTGGTCTGCGCAGCCAGATCCTTCCAGCCCTGCTCCTCATAAGACCTGAGAGCATCCATGAGGAATACCACAGCTTTACCAGTCTCGCCTAGCTCGGAGTAGAAGGCGGCTAGATCTCGGCCTATTAGACGAGCGAACCTGGAAATTGTTTTGAAAAGTTATGTCATCACCATCATCATTTCTCTAACCTTTTCTCAACTATCCTGGGGTCGGCTTCCAGTCTGATGGGAATGCGGCTGAATACCTATGTTTTAAATGGAGGGACTGCCTATCAGATCTCCACAACTCAGTAACTGGGCAACACGATAACTCCTTGGATATCCAAGGAGTACGAGTACAGACGAAAGAAGTCTGACCATTGGTCATTTGGCCAAGACTGATGGTCTGACTTTTTTGGCGTCTGAATAACTGTTTCGACTGTCAAAGATCGACGAATGGAAGAGATGGGGTGACAGTGATGTCATAGAATCTTTGGAGGTTTGCGGAACAGAAAGGTGTTATAGTCTGGTGGGCTACTGCCCGTTACTTGATTTCGGGCTGTCGTATATGTTCTAAAAGCGCGGAGAACTTTGATTGTGCGAAGCAGGATTTGTTATTTCTTTAACACTTGTTTTTTTTTTTCAAAGTTTTGCTAGGTCCTAGATAAACTAGAAAAAAATATTTTGGAAACTTATGTGATCTTCACATTTAATTACGTAATTTACCCTGGTAGTAGTTTATACTATTTTTTTGTCACCAATGTTGGCTGTCTTAGTCGGTCGACCCAATATTTGGTAATGTTTAATTTTTACAGATACAGTCGAACAATGACTAGGCTAGCCAAACTAAGCAGCTTTTTTCACATGAATACTGGTCCAAAAAATTGTGGTAAACCTCTACTTACTTGGATATCTATAATTAGCAATGATCTAGATCGAGCTGACCCTAATTGAAACAGGATAAGGCTAGGCAAAGAGTCTCAAACTTACCTTAACCTCCCAATATGTTTATAAGTCCCCATAGCCAACTCCGCCAGTTCCAAGTAATACTGTTGAAAGCAGGTCTTGCTACATAACGCTTCCTTCAACCGGTCTGTTGGCGTTGGATGTTGGTTGTTCGTCTCATTGTCCCCCATCCCCGCGGATAACATTACCACGAGGTGTAGTTGTTCTGATGATGGGTCTGGAGAGCCTGGCAGTAAGCCGCAGAGTTTGCCTAGTTCATGAAGCTGGAAAAAATGGACAGAGTTAGTTGGAAATATTATAATGTGTTGTTCAGTTCATAAAAATATTTCTTTTCTTTGAAAGGATTAATAACTTGGCTTTATAAGTTAAATTTTGATAACGACAAACTCAAATAACAGGAGTTTAGCTCCTCCTCATCCAAGCGTCACCATTATCATTTCAGCCGATATGCGTGCACTGTTGGACATAGGCTTCCCCCAAGCGTTGCCACAACGAACGTTCCTGTGCGTCTCGCATCCATAGGTTTCACGCAACCTTCACCAGGTCATCGGTCCACCTTGTAGGAGACCTACCAACGCTGCGTCTACCAGTACGCAGTCGCCACTCCAGAACCCTAGCTCCTAATAAAATTAAATATTACTAACTGGCAACTGGCAACAGAATATTTAACCTAAGAACTCTGTTTCCAATTACTTATACAATTTGTTTTAGAAAGACACTGGTCCTGCATTGGAGTGCTATAAGTTGACGACAACGTTTATTTTTTTAAGAATATTGTGGGCCAAAATAGTACAGAATAGGTGCCAAAAGATAGCGAGACGGGTCGCAGTAGGCCACAAAGAAAGGAAGAAAAAAAAACAATCTCAATATACAGGGTACATAACAGAGAAGTACAATAGATACGGTCAAAGGATAATTACAGAATTCATCATCATCAGCCTTTTTGATGTTCGCACTGCTGGGACTCAGGCCCCCTCTCTAGAAGAGGGAATGGGCCGTAATCCAGTCCGGGTCCAGTGCGGGTGCGGGTGCGATTGTCACATGTTTTCGAATTTTTGGTTCTTGGACAGGCCAGTTTCCTCACGATGTTTTCCTTCACCGTTTTGAGAGCAGTGGTAATGAAATAAATTACACAAAGTAATGCGCCTGGCAGGGCTTGAACCCGCGACCCACAACTCGTAAGTCGGAAATGACGCAATCGAAAGAGATGGGAAGACGAACTGGACAGGACTGTTTAAGCGAAAGATGGAAAAAGAGGGATAGAACTGGCTAGCAAAAAAAGCATTGATAGTAGTTAAAGGAATTGCTCCGTTACGTCAGTTTACCCCTCTGTTACGTAAATAAGGATACATCATTCATCAAAGCAACGTTGTCACTTGTTTTCAACTGTCCTGGCTCAACGCCAACTTTTGAAACAACTGTCGTAGCCAGGGGCGTGTTTAAGGGGCTCGACTGGTCGTTGATTGAGTGGATTGTGTAACAGAAATGAAATGTCACCAGAAGCCAAAAATAGTTTTTTAAGTATTGATTGGTTGCCTAGACTTGTGAACTTCTGATGTGGTTCAAAAAGTTATATTGTATTATAGCTTTGTGCATTCTTGAGCATTATGCAATAAAAGAGATTGAGTAGCAGTACATACATGAGTACCTACGACCTATATCTGATTTTCAAAGGGGACAATAAATAGTAATTGTAAACTAAACATTTTTTTGTTATTTCAAAATAATCATATGTCTACCGAACAGCTTCAATGAAGCTATGGTTTTCTTTTACAGCCACTTAGCAATTTATGATAAATCAGTATCAAAAATGGCAGGATTTCCATTTTTGATACTGATTTCTCGATCATAAATTTTGGTCATTCAAATTATTTTTTTTTATTAATCCGAGTCAAAATAAGTAAAGTATTTTAGTACTATATTGCATTCTTAGATTATAAAGTACTCCTTCGAAAAATAGAGTACAGTACTCTAAATTACAGTAAGGTTTGCATCCCTGCATGTGCGCAACGTCTCCGCGCATGCCAGTTAAACCTTCCGTTACAGAGGTGCCGATTAGGAATAGCTCGTAACAGAATATTGTTGATACATATGTGCCTTCTTACCTTATCCTTAGCATTATGTAGTAGAGGAGCTTGCGTCGCAGTACACATATCTAGCGCGTTGTTATTGGCTGTCAGTCTTTCACATGCGCGCAACGTCTCCGCGCATGCCAGTTGCGCCTAACAAGCTGCTGAGCTTTCCACCGTGGTGGTACCGAGGAGGGATAGTTCTAATAGCTGTTAATAAAAATGTGAGGCCTTACCTTATCCTTTGCATTGTGTAGTAGAGGAGCTTGCGTCGCAGTACACATATCTAGCGCGTTGTTATTGGCTGCCAGTCTCTCACATGCGCGCAACGTCTCCGCGCATGCCAGTTGCGCCTAACAAGCGGCTGAGCTTTCCACCGTGGTGGTACCGAGGAGGGATAGTTCTAATAGCTGTTAATAAAAATGTGAGGCCTTACCTTATCCTTTGCATTGTGTAGTAGAGGAGCTTGCGTCGCAGTACACATAATCTAGTGCGTTGTTATTGGCTGCCAGTCTCTCACATGCGCGCAAAGTATCCGCGCATGCCAGTTGCGCCTAACAAGCGGCTGAGCTTTCCACCGCGGTGGTAAAGAGGAGGGATAGTTCTAATAGCTGTTAATAAAAATGTGAGGCCTTACCTTATCCTTTGCATTGTGTAGTAGAGGAGCTTGCGTCGCAGTACACATATCTAGCGCGTTGTTATTGGCTGCCAGTCTCTCACATGCGCGCAACGTCTCCGCGCATGCCAGTTGCGCCTAACAAGCGGCTGAGCTTTCCACCGTGGTGGTACCGAGGAGGGATAGTTCTAATAGCTGTTAATAAAAATGTGAGGCCTTACCTTATCCTTTGCATTGTGTAGTAGAGGAGCTTGCGTCGCAGTACACATAATCTAGTGCGTTGTTATTGGCTGCCAGTCTCTCACATGCGCGCAAAGTATCCGCGCATGCCAGTTGCGCCTAACAAGCGGCTGAGCTTTCCACCGCGGTGGTAAAGAGGAGGGATAGTTCTAATAGCTGTTAATAAAAATGTGAGGCCTTACCTTATCCTTTGCATTGTGTAGTAGAGGAGCTTGCGTCGCAGTACACATAATCTAGTGCGTTGTTATTGGCTGCCAGTCTCTCACATGCGCGCAAAGTATCCGCGCATGCCAGTTGCGCCTAACAAGCGGCTGAGCTTTCCACCGCGGTGGTAAAGAGGAGGGATAGTTCTAATAGCTGTTAATAAAAATGTGAGGCCTTACCTTATCCTTTGCATTGTGTAGTAGAGGAGCTTGCGTCGCAGTACACATATCTAGCGCGTTGTTATTGGCTGCCAGTCTCTCGCATGCGCGCAACGTCTCCGCGCATGCCAGTTGCGCCCAACAAGCAGCTGCGCCTTCCACCGCTGTGGCGCCAAGTAGGGATAGCTCTACGAGAGTGTTGTGAACGGTGGATAGGCAGCGGGAGGCTATCTGGAAGTTAAAAACAATTGGGTATTAAAACATAATGGGGTCCAAAGTTGAGTGTACCAGGTCAGTACCAGTGTAGTTTGAAAGGCAGAGGCTATTAATACGAAATTAAAAATAGTATGGGCTATCCAACATTATAAGAAATTTAGAATTCGAACCAGTACCCCTAGCCAAGTTGCTAATCTGCAATCTTTAAAGCTAGTAGAAAGCATCAAATGTACGGAAATGACGTCATCTTAACGTTCAGTCACGTGGTCAGAACAAAAGAATAGGGCGCGTGGCCAACTCGAAGCGTTCGACGCAAGCGAAACGGTTGTAAGTTGGCTAGGGAGGCTGAAGTTCCTGAGATTAGCGTGTTCAAAGAAACAAACTAATCTTTCAGCTTTCTAATATTAGTATAGATTTATTATATACTAGCTTTTGCCCGCGCGGCTTCGCTCCCGCTCTTCCCTACTCCACCCTACCATACCCAACTCTACCCTACTCTACCCTACCCTACCCTACACTACCCTAATTTTTTTTTTCCATAAAAACCTTATCCTCACAATAACAATCACAACAAAAAAAAAAACAGCCAAATCGGTCAAGCCATTTTCATGCTATGTCGTGACAACGGAAAACGGGTTTCATTTTTATAATATAGACTAGCTTTTGCCCGCGCGGCTTCGCTCCCGCTCTTCCCTACTCCACCCTACTCTATCCTACTACTCTACCCTACCCTACCCTACTCTACCCTACACTACCCTAATTTTTTTTTCCATAAGAACCTTCTCCTCACAATAACAATCACAACAAAAAAAAATAACAGCCAAATCGGTCAAGCCGTTTTCATGCCAAGTCGTGACAACGGAAAACGGGGGTCATTTTTATATATATAGATAGATATAGAAGATTTGGGACAAAAAATTTAAACAGCTGCAGCGTATAAGTTTATCAAGTAAAATACATAACTATTATATAAAAAGTTTTTGATACTAAATAATATTTATTTTCAAATTATATATTAATGAGCGTAACAGAGAGGACGACATACACCTCCGTCACACCTTTTTGTAGTTATCGACATTGTCGATAGAAAGGAAGAAAGTCTTATTATAGTTCTAAATATAACATACAAATGACAAACAACAACAGTTAACAGATTAACCGCTCTTACCAATTATTATGACATCATTCCGTTATGTAGTAACAGCTTATTTCCTGATGACATAATGCTACCTTTTTTACCTACACTTGACCTACCACAACAGTTAATCGACATACACATACCTACAAATAAATAAAATAGAAGTGTCTGTTTGTAATATCAAAACATGTTTTTATTAATTAAATTTCTTTAATGTTACATTTTCGTTACGAAAATGTAATTTAAAATATTTGTCTGTTATTTTTTTCCGTCTAATCTCCGAAACGGCTGCACCAATTTTGACAGGACTCTCACTAGTAGATGATATTATAGGACTAATTTAGATAAAAATAAGATTTCTGAGCAAAAAGTAACTTACTAAAATTATGACCAAAATAATAAATAGCATTGTGCTGAACCAAGGTTACCGACATAGCTGAGTCGTCAAGAGTCGCCAAACTTAAGTGGCAATGGGCAGGGCACATTGCACGCAGAACAGATGGTCGATGGGGACGAAAGGTTCTGGAGTGGCGGCCACGTACCGGAAGACGCAGCGTTGGAGCGACCGACGACCTGGTCAGGGTCGCGGGAATCCGATGGATGCGTGACGCACAAGACCGTTCGTTGTGGCGACACTTGGGGAAGGCCTATGTCCAGCAGTGGACGTCTTTCGGCTGATATGATGATGATGATGTTGATTGTGCTGTTTTACGAATCTGTCGCAGACGAAGTCGCGGGTAGCAGCTATTTCACGACTAAATACGGAGCATTGGTTGGTAATGATAAGTCACAAGCGTTATACATGGCTGGTCATGGAGAAAATATTGGTTTGTAACACAGGTGGACATGGTAATGTCAGAGAAATACTGTTGGGGACAAGTTAATCAAAATGCAATAGTAATTGAATAGAAATGTATCTTGGACGTAAGTTGTCCATGATGAAGTATAACCGTTGGCGTGGGCTTGTGGATGACGAGCGATGGATAGCTCGCAGTCCGGCCTTCCGGTAACCGTCCGGACCGAGTCAGAATCGATGACGCGCGCCTTAAAGAATTGTCAGCCTACTGAGGTAGACTTTTATCATAGTCCCAAAAATGCAAGGGGAATGAAGGAACATACGTATGATTTTAGTCCGTAAAAGTCTGACACGCAATCTCGCTCCGCATTAGATGATTAAAAAGTCCATACTGAACATACCAATAGGATCGCCGCAAACATATTTGACGAACAGAGTGTCCGATGTTATGGGGCCAGGGTTAGTTTCGAAAGAGTAGCTCGAGCCCTGGTATGAAGGCTAGAAGGAACGCGGTCGGTTTTTAGTCACTATCTCTCGCTACGCCCAAGAGGGGTTGTGATTGGATGACTTTTCCCCACCATAAAAAAAAGAGTGACCGATATTCGTTAGCGGTACAAACGTGCGAACCAAGTTGTTACGTATCGGGAGGGGCCCAGCTGGGTCGAAGCCTACTGGGGCCAGGGTTATCCGAAAGGGAGCTCGTGCCCCGGTATGAAGGCTAGAAGGAACGGGATGGGGTTTTTAGTCAGTAAGAGTCTGACGCTATCTCCCGCTCCACCCAAGAGCGGGTTTTGTCATAAGATGATTTTCCCCATCGAAAAAAAAAAGTTGTTACGTATCATGCAAGTCTCCGCAATCTTGGCATGCAAAAAGCAACTGAAGGGACACGAAACAGTAAAAGGCTAACACTCACCCTTTCCGAAAAAAAAGATGATGAGCGTAAAGAAACTAGTTAGCTATGAAATCTTTTTCAGCAATCCACGGACAGTTCGGAAAATAATTCGACGTCATAAATAATTCACGATTGCAACACTTACTAGATAGTAATTGGTCCGTAATTATCTTCAGTGCTCGCGTTTGATTGTTTGCACAATGCACATACATCATGCTATACTGTTTATCATTACTGAAATAGGCTAGTTATTTGCTTTTATGAGCATTTTCTTTTTTAGTCTTTTAAATAACCACTTATACAAGTTTGTAATGTACCACCAGGTTGCAAGTGGAACACCTACAGAAGTCGTTAGATGAGACCTACAAGATGGTCAACAAGCTGCAGAGTATGCTGGCGTCTAGATCGGAACTTAATCTGTGTACAAAGTTGGTTATTGAACAACACAAGACCAAACTCAAGATTTGTGAACAGGCCATGGAGCGCAGCATAGTAGGGCTTAAGCGAATAGATCCCGTTATCTTTGCTCTATAACTTAAGTAGCAGATGTCAAGGAAAAATAGCCAGGCTGAAGAGGGAGAGGGCTGGCCACGTCGCTTGTATTCATCTGGAGAGGTGGGCGAAGATCGCTCGAGATACAGAGGTTGTAAAAGAGAAGAGGAACCAGAAATGGGCCACAATATCCTTACTAATATTTAAAAGTGAAAGTAAGTTTGTTTGTTTGTTTGTTCACGCCTAAATGGCAAAACCGATTTTAATGAACCTTGGTACACGGACAGACCATGCCCTGGAATAGGACATAGGGTACTTTTTATCCCAAAAGTATATTCCCTTGGGATAATTTTCTGCTATAAAGCGAGCGAAGCCGCTGGGAGCAGCTAGTAGGCTAATAAAAATAATTGAATCGTGAGGGCACGAGAAAACCAGAACTACGATCTGTAAGCCAAAAAAATATTTGTTCATGACACGCAATGCAGTAGCCAAACGCCCAACCACTGCGTCAAACGTCAAAAGTACTTAGTATACTTGCCACTAAAAATATGTTCAGCCAAACATAGATCCTCCTTCCTTTTGAAGTCGGTAAAGAATGGCCTATAAACTTGACTGCGATCCCACCTGATGGTAAGCAGTGGTGCAATCTTTGACTAGTTTTTCAAAGGCCTATTCACTCTAGCCTTGAAGATCCCTAAATTATAATCTGACGGGAAGACCCCAGCATGCAATTGATTCATACTTAAACGCGCTGTTTTTTATCATCCATGCAAGCAACATCAATATCGACTAATTGCTCAAAGGTATCATATCATTAAACAATGTAAAACTAGCAGAGATTAATCTAATAAAGCAGAGTATGCGGCCGTGTGTAAATAATTGCAACGTGCGGCCTGCGTGGGTAACGATACGCCACTGAGGGTAATATTTCATGTCTCGCATGAAGTATTTCATCTAAGACGTATGGAACTGTGGTAGTATCATGGATAATGTGATAGATTTATAACAGATTATATTTATGTACAGTATGTCCAAGAATAACTCTACTTGAGCCAAGTAATTTCTTTCTAGGTTCGTAGTCGCTCACAATGAGCGTCATCAGAAGGCTTAAAGTCACCCAAAGGGCTTTGGAAAGAGTTATGCTCGGAGTTTCCAGTTATGCGTGATCGAATCATGAATGAAGATACCCCAGAAGAACCAAGTTTAGCACGGAGAATCGCCAACAAACTTAAGTGGCAAGGGCACATTGCTCGCAGAACAGATGGTCGATGGGCGGCTTCAAAAGCCTAAGGTTCTGGAAGCTAGAACTACATTAGACCGACGGACGTGTAACACACCTGATTTGTAGGTAGAATGCCGTCGCGTGGCGTGGATCAAGTGTTGCTCTATAAGTCTAGTTTCCACATAAAATGCAGGTATGGAGACCGACGCCCCTAGATCGGCGTGTGTGGCATACGTGCGCGCAGTGTAGTTCTACCTTTAGGCTGATGATAATGATGGAATTTGCATAGACATAGACTATGTCTTTTAATATATAATGGGTTAAAGATATTATGGTAATAACGCACGACATTTGTAATGAGAACTGTTTGCATTTCCGTAATCTGGAGTCACGCAAAACTATTTGTAATGTTACTTTATCGTGTTTGAAATGTCTAAAGACATATTTGGAAGTGAAAGGCCAAACCGCCAGTAAAACTAGAAACTACTACCATTACATATTATAAAACGAAATCCATCACCGCGGTTGTCTGTCTGTTCGCGGTAAACTTAAAAACGTATTTTCATGCGGGTTTTATCAATAGACAGAGTAATTTGTGAGTAAGGTTTTTTTTAAAGTTGGAATCATATTAAAAAAAAAAACAAGTATTTTTATTCCACACTGGCCTACATGAACACTTATAAAACGTCAGAAGCTAGTGCACGGTTCCAAATTGGTCGTTTCCTATGAAGAAGAACCGGCAAGAAACTCCATGGTCACTCTTTAAAAAAAACTAATGACTTCTTCAGCTCTAGGGTAGAGCAAGAGGGCGTGTCAGAGTTTTTACTGACTAAAACCATCCCTTTGTTCTTTCTTTGTGTTCCAGAACCACGAGTTTCCCTTTCGGATGTAAATCCATGGTCCCAGTAGGCTACGGCCCTGCTGGCCAACTACGGTTTTGCTGACAACTTTTTGAGGAGCGCATGGAGAACTACACGTCGTTAACGACTCCGGTCCGGACGGCAGGACGGCGAGCTACCCATTGCTCATCGTGCGCAAGCCCACGCATACGTAAGGGTTATGTTTATAGCGTAATCAGCCTTATAATGTTCCCTCTGTTGGGACTCAGGCCTCTCTAGGAGAAGGAATGGTTCGTAATCCACCACGCAGGGACATTACGGGTTGGTGGATGTCCCATGTTTTCGATTTTTTTTTGTGTTAGAACTGATATAAACTAAACAATGTAAATAGTCTATGTTACCTATATAACTCACTGGCTGGCGCTACTGTCTATGCGTGATATAGACTTTCTTATTCTGTCAGATAACATTTTTTTTTCTCTCTTATGTCAACTGTTGTACTGTGAACTTAGAACTAATTAAATCTAACGTTATCCAATCAATCTTCTATATTATTTGCCAATTCCCATCATTTTGGTTCTTCACCGTTTTGAGAGCAGTGGTGATAAAATATATTACGCAAAGTAATGCGCCTGGTTGGGTTTGAACTCACGACCTGCAACTCGTAAGTCGAGGCTATTACCACTCGGCCACCACTGCTCAATGCATATTAATATTATCTTAGAAAAAGGCGAGATTTTTTTTTATATCAATGAGAAGCCGGCGCAGGTCATTATCACATTACCTAGTTACCTACTTATCATAAAGTTTAGGTACATAACAATACAATCAAGTATTATTTGGACCAAATCAAAGTGCATTGTTCATTGATAAAATAAAAATGCAATACTCGTATGTAGGTAATATGACTAATAATTTTAATAAAGTCAGTATCACTCTCCCGCGGTGGTAGAGGAAGATACGCTAAATAAAATACCTACTCATAAACAACTCTATTAAATGTTTTTTCCTAACTCTAGTGCAGTGCCGTAATTAGCCTTATTCAATACACTTGCTCATAAAGTGACTCCTATTGCACGGCACTTAGGTATATAATGGCACTTGTTACCGAACTGTGACATTTTGATACCCATTACGCACTAGTGCTATAATGTCGTTAAAACCTTATTGTTAAGTTTATAATATTTACCGTATCAGGATGGGCGCAGGTCGCCCCCACGAGGAAGAGAAAAAAATATGAAAACAGATTTTTACCGCCACAAAAGTTTACTAGTTTTACAGTTATTTTGTTCACAAGTGTATTGAAAAACGTCTTATGATACACGTGAGTAATTAATGATTACCGTTCTCGGCTCTCTTAACACCCTCGCCATGGCTCGGGTCTAAATACCGCCTCAAGAGTAATCACTAACATTAGACACTAATATCATAATGTACTATTACACGCCTGATACGAGTTTCTATAACTGAGCTACTAGAAAAAAGTAGAATACAAACAAAAAGGACTATACTCTATTCGCGCTAAGATTAGATATTTAAAGAAACCTTTTTTACTTTCTGTTCAACTGATTTTAACTTCTATTTCGTAGGCATAAGGATGGCATTAAAAGCAAAACAGTGGTTACAGTACCAACTGTTTACTGCAGCAGCCATTTGCCATGCCACCAACGTAATAAAAGTCAAAATCGGTTGAACGGACAGTAATAAAAGATTTTCATGAATGTCTAATGTTATTTTGAACAAAGTGTAGATATAACAGTTTTTGCGCCCCAACCACTCCCCTCCCCCACACAGCAGGACAGCGTTGGTCTAGTTACGAACTGCTCTCGTGGAAAAATATCCAGATAAAACGGTAATAAGGAAAATTATATTATGTTTATGTTTCCTGATAGCTACAACCACAGAACAGATAAAAGAGGTTAGAATGGCCTTACGGGCGGGGCAAGCGTGCCACAAAGCAGGGAAATGCTCATAGTTCAACTACCAATAGCAAACTTGCGATCTGAGTGTGTGTGGTCTGTTAGTTGTGTAATGCGCGTTCGTATTGGTTTATTGCCTGTAGTGGAGTTAAAGGGTGGGAGACAAGCAGCGACACTCGTTGTTTCGTCTTTTCTGTGATTACAACTTAGGGCAATCTACATACAACGCGCTCGAGCAACGCACACATAGACACCGCTCACGGACACAATATCTCAGAGCGCTTGGACCAGTGCGAGCGCGAATACAGCCGCTGCTTGAGGCACGCTTTTGAAAAACTTTTTTTGTGTAACTTTTGATCCAAAATAAGTGAAGATAGGAACTATTCGGCAAACCGGCCGCACGCGCAGCCGCCAAACCGCCGTCGCACTGGCACCCGGGCGCGCGTAAACACCCTGTTGCGACAGGACAGCAACCCTAGCGCGACCACCGAGCGTAAGTATGAAAAGTGAAGTATATACCTGATTGACTTCTGTAGCAATCATTTTGTGCTAGGGATCTTTAAGACAAGAGTGAATTATTTCTTTTCATCCGTAATAAAAAAGTGTTTAAAAAAGAACATACCTCCCAAGGTTTCGATGAAGGTAGTAACATGGCACTCTGACGTTGGAACAAATAACTTCTAAAATCCAACAGCGAAGCTTTCTTCTTTATAATCAGTTCTCTCAAATGCTGAGGAACTAAAGCAGTTAATCTCACTGCCTGCCAAGACGTCACAGGTTGCTTGAATGTTTCAAGCCATTTTGGACTCTCCGTCACGTTAGAATTGAGCACAAATTGAGAGAACAGAGCATCTAATTCGTCATACTGGACTAACGCCTCGTCATACAAACCTAGCATTTCTAGGACAAATGCTAGTTGTTCCTGAAAAAAATTAAATAGTGTATAGTATACAATATTTGAAAATACAAATGGCATCTATAATAAGGAATATGCACAAAAAAAAAATGTTATCTAACCAGTTTATCAATAAATATGCGAAATTAGAATGCTAATTTTATTGTAAACACAAGCTTTTAATGAAAATCATTTTTTCATAGCAAGCTTTTATAGCTTGGTATACCTATATAATTAATACTCGTCAAGACGAATCATACGAGCTCAAACTCGAGGGGGTTGTATTATTTAATTACGAAGTTCCTATAGCCACCTTCCGGTTCCATCATCAGATCAGCTCCATGTCGTAATAATTTTGCATTGTCATCTGATTTACACGTGCATGCAAATTTTCAGCTCAATCAGTAACTGGGAAGTGGGTCCAATTTAATTTGCATAATTTAATGACAGACAAACATCGGGACAGGTGAAATTAAATAAAAGCTTGTAACAAAATCAAAATTGATAAAAAAGCAAACATCAATTTTTTAACAAATATATCTGTCTGTCTCGCACAAATTATGTTTTACAAGGCGCGTTGAATTTCGTAACCGATATAGAAATTTGAAAAAAAAAAAACGTATTATTCACTTCCTTGAGGTAATAAGTATTTTCTTCGCACATAAAAAAACATGGTTATTCTCTATGACTATGAAAAACTGGACATGAATTCATTGTGTGAGGAATTATAGCATGATGGTTGACAAGACAGCTTAGAAGATATCTTGCAGCAATCCCAAGTAACATGAGAAAGATGCAAGATGAATGCAAGATGATGAATACCACTTGATATCACACTGTTTATAAATGCACAAAGTATAAAATTGCTTACCTGCAGAATAAAATATTTACAAAAATCCCAATCCGGATCATTTCGTTTCTCTCTCTGTTCTCTCATATACTCTTCAAATTTAATAAGAGCCTTATTGTAAGCCACGAGGACAAAATGCCTAATCTTTGCTACTAATGCCCTCCATGACTCGGCACTCCTCGCTTCAGATTTGATAGGATTTATAACAGATATAAATCTATCTTCTGTTTGTTTTACGCCAAAGTCACCTTTTATTTTGTCCAAGACTGTGGTCCTCGGTAATAATTTGTTTGTTTTTCGTATGTCATAAGTTTCTACTAATACTATCATCCAATCTGTTATGCCGTTTTTTTCGAGTTGTTTCAACCATGCTTCTATATCTTCTCTGAGAGTTGTCTTGTAATATTCTATGTCCTGTTAAAAAGGTTTTAATTTAATGATACATAATATAAAGTTATAAAAAGTTAAAGTTAAAAAATTATATAAAGTTATTGAATTTTTGTCTATTTATTGTTTACTAGCTTTTGCCCGTGTGGCTTCTAAAACTAGGTGTACAATGGGTGGTCTTATCGTGTAGGGTAATCTCTTAAAATACATTTAAACAATACCAATTAATATACTTCAATTTCATATTTCAAGATTATTTGTTGGATCTATAAAATGAATGAAGGAGTAACAAACATACACCTCCCACATACCTACAAACTTTCACCTTTTATAATTCTAGTATAACTAATGTAATGCTAAGTTTGCAGTCTACCAATGGCATCCTAACTGTAAGCTTTCTGTTCCTCACTAAGCTTGAAAGGTTGCCAAGAATTCCAATTGAACAACCCACATAGACGCAAATTAAGTATCAATTTTGTTAGTGTATGCACATTCCTACCAATAATATAAAGGGGAAAGGTTTCTAGCTCTGTTTGAAAGGAATATACTCAAAAACTACAGAACCAATTTAAAAATTCTTTTACTATGTTGTCAAAAAATTATAGGCTTGTTTTAACATTTGATGTTTTTATTACTTATGTTATGTAACTGTCTATAATATGTTATGTAACTGTTATCTAATTACATTAATTAATTATTATTTTAGTGTTTCTTTCAGTTTCGTTGCAAGCTACTTTCTAGGATCTTTCTCAAATGTAAAAGGGCCATTTATTTTTTAAAGAGTTTGGTTATATGCTATTTTATCACTGAGTGACATAGGCATATATTTTCTAGGTTAACGAAGGTGAAGATGTTGGCAGAAGATAGTTATCAATTAACGCTAAATGCATTGTGCATGTTACAAAATATACACCACACTTTTTGTTATTAAATTATTATTATCAATATTTTTTCCAAATAAAGAATGCTATTAAATATGAACTATATTAAAAACCAACAAGTAAATCATATCAGCATAACACAACAGAGCCTTATCAAGAATCAATTTTTTACTGTTATTTGACCATTGAGGAATAGTTTTTAAATCAACAATAATGCTATTGTTTCTGTTTGCTTAGTATTAAAAAAAAAACAATTTAAATACAGAATAGATTTGTTTCTGCCTAAATTGAAATTTGTTTAAGAAAATAATAGTCGGTGTGTTTTACCCCACAAAATAAATAATTCACAAAAGATAGGCAAAAGACAAGATAATAAATATTAATAAGATTACATTTTAATGGATTATTTAATGGATTATCTCCTATTATAGGATAATTACGCCATCAAAACATTAACAAAAAGTTATACAAACCACACAATCTGTCCAGTAAATATGGAATATCGGCTTCTTCAATAAGTTCAGCTCAGGCTGCACCCTGTCTTTATTGTACTTGGTGAACGAAGCCTCCAAGTACACAGACTTAGTGGCCCGTCCATATGACCGTCTCCACTCACATGAGTCCTGCGGGATGGCGGCCACTAGGGGCGCCTCTAGCGTGCAAAACAGGTTCCAGTCTCCCGCACCTATAATTAATTAAAAATACTTGTTTATTCAAATAATAATGTTTCAGATTTGCATAAACATAAGGCCTAAGAACTTACATGTAACAATCGGTTTGTGTGTCATGCCTTCACGGTCGCCTGTTAAACTATCGACACCCTTCATTTTTCATCTGCTTTTCATCATCAGCACAATTCGTCGATTTTGCGGGCATGACACAAATAACACTACGATTATTAGTCCAAACGGAATCCACCCACTTTACACACGAATATTAATTAACAACCAACATATGGATATAGCAACTCTGTCGCAACTGCTAATTAAGTACAGCGAATATTTTCATTAATTCTCATTATTTTTAACTCGTTTTGACTTTTTTTTAAGAAATTAAAAACGAGAATTTGTCAAAACTCGCTGTCATCACCCAACTCGACAGATAATAGCGTTTCGTTTCATGTTGTTGTTTTGCTGTCATGTTATAAAACAAATTAGATTTTTTCTAAGATTTTTTGATGTTTTGATTTTATAAGAAAGTATTCTTTTTAGCAATACACGGAAAGAAAAAGAAACCTATTTTCATTTTTTAGATAGAATCACAATACCGTGGATGCAATTCAATGCTATCCTCACAGACATAGATGAGAGCTAATCTAAAATGTTTTATTTTTAAGGACAATTTAACACATTGAAAGATGAGATATTAGGAAAATGAAGGTTTTAACTTTTCCCTGCAAGGGAGTAATAGGCCCACAACATTTTACAAATATGTATTCAATGAAGCAAAAAGCCTCCGTTTTACAAAAATGAATATTTATGAAATTTCTGGCAACATTCTTAACTCTATCTGTCTATGGACCGCCAAAATGTCGCATTCTGTTTTGGTATCGTCTCACAATAAAAGAAATTAATTTCGATAATTTACTCATTACTTTAGTGAATAAAAGCAAAGTGATTAAATGCTTTCATTTGTAAATATTTAAAGCAAGTCTGGTGCAACAATCAGGTAATTTCCTAGCTCCTAGATATCCTAGAACAGGTCATTTCATTATGTGAATAATTCTTTTTAGTTACAGTTTTATTATGACTTATTTTTGTGATTTTCTGATTTAAACTTTGTTCTTAGCGGTACCTCGAACGGCCTATATAACGGTTAACAAATACATTGCACAATATTGAAGTTCACTATTGTTTTGCTGTTGTACTTCACTATTCTTATTTGAAATTAATTAAGTGCTGATTACTTTGTCTAATTATTTCATTTATGAAGCTGCATCATTCTTCTATTTCTTAGTAAGGTACCAAATAAACTATAACTCCATTTATTTTCGTTACTAAGTGTTTTTTAAACCATTATTTCTTTGAGTTGTTTTATTTGTAACCTATAATTCTTCATATTTTTTTTAGTCATGAATACCACGGCGCCAACGTCAGCGGATGCATGCTTGAGCATCGTGCACTCGCTGATGTGCCATAGACAGGGAGGAGAGAGTGAGGGTTTCTCCAAGCGTGCCATTGAGTCTCTGGTGAAGAAACTGAAAGAGAAGCGAGATGAGTTAGACTCTCTGATAACGGCAATAACTACAAATGGAGCACATCCAAGTAAATGTGTTACGATACAGAGGACCCTTGATGGAAGATTACAGGTATTTTCATTACCACTTAATTAGTTTTTATTTAACATATTTGAGTATTTTTTAAGTCACTCGCAGTATTTTTGTCAATGTTATACTTTTGTCATCCTAAATAAACTTTGTGGGTGAATTAGTCAGTTGAGAGAGAGAGAGACTTTGAAAATAATATGTGGGTGTCTCAAGTCGAGATGAGGTAGGATATTATCACATAAGTCCTCCTGCTCTGGGAGGAGCAGGAGAGAGAGTCATACTTTTACTGAATAACTGCTGTTACGCAGCTACTATGTACGTGCTACTGTGTACCTTCAGTTGCCATTGCATTACAGCGCTAGGGGAATGCCCGACCCAAAACAAAGTTCCTGGTTTGTTATGTTACTGCAATATTATTTACAATTTTACCAAGGGTTTTGAATAGATCTTAAAATGTCTAAATTAATTTTCAAGTTATATTAAAACTACACCACAATGTTGCTTATTTATTCACCGGATGATTGTTGTGCCGATTCAGATATGTAAGACCAATCGGGTTACCGGTTACAAACCAATATTGTTAATTTGTCACCATAAAATATTATTGGTTTCAAAATAGCTGTATGACAGCCTGCAGCTTTGACTTTTGCTTCTTATTAATATTCTATTATTCTATAATGATTTATCTATCTATCTATATATATAAAAATGACCCCCGTTTTCCATTGTCACGACTTGGCATGAAAACGGCTTGACCGATTTGGCTGATTTTTTTTTTGTTGTGTGTTTGTTATTGTGAGGAGAAGGTTCTTATGGAAAAAAAAATAAGGGTAGTGTAGGGTAGAGTAGGGTAGGGTAGGTTAGAGTAGGGTAGAGTAGTAGGGTAGATTAGGGTAGAGTAGGGTGGAGTAGGGTAAAGTAGGGTAGAGTAGGGTATAGTAGGGTGGAGTAGGGAAGAGCGGGAGCGAAGCTGCGGGCAAAGCTAGTTTACTATAAACGCAAACAAATATTCACCAGCCTCCCTGGGCCTGTGAGGCGGGTCATGACCCTTTCCGTCTCATTGAGTTCCAGCAGGGGGAATATTATAAAGCTGATTATGCTATTATATATTTCAATAAAAAATTAAAAGTAATCATTTAAGTATTTATCTGTATTACGTTTATAGAAATATTTTCTTGTTCAGTCCATAACATAAAAACAACCAATATCATTTAACTTTTTTTTTAGGTTTTCAAAATTTACTTTTTAGAAGGGTAGGAAAGAAAAATCAAGAAAACTAGGGAGTCTTAAAAAATGTTAGAAAACTTATTTGACTATTTAAGCTTTGTACATTTGACAGAATATTCATAGTTAGGACAAGATAATTTCGGTTGGGTCAGCTAGTGTTTTTTTTGTTAAATAAAAGAATAATATGTGTTCTGTGTTTTTTATCCTTGTATAAAAAAAAACTGTTTATTTTTTGCACATAACTTGAGTATGGCAATACCAATTTGATTAATTTTTTTAAAATTGCTACAGTTCGAGTACTGTTCTTAGGAAAAAATACAAGAAAAGGCAAGAGGGAAATAAAAAGAAATGTCAGTAAACCATAACAGGTTCTTTTTTCGGATATGCGCTTGGGCGGAGCACCGCCGTGTCTTTGGGGAGGCGATCGGCGGCGGTGACTCTCGTGCCGGGCTCTGCTTCAGGCCATGGTCCAGAGTGAGAAGGAATTACAGGCGGTCAGCATTTTTTGCGGACAGGCGCACGTGTGAAGGAATGGTTATCCTCACGCCCCAGCCACCGTGACCCTGACCTCCGACTTTCAACCATGGTAGACGCGGGCAATAGGTAGCTCGCTGGCCGGCCGTCGGGTAATCGTCCGGACCAAACTCAAGTCGTCGACAGCGCCTAGTCTTCCACGCGCGCTCCTTAAAGAGATGTCGGTAAACTGTTAGGGGTCCAGCAAAAGCGACGCTGCGGGGGGTTTTTTTGAAAAGGATACCCGTGTTCTTAGAACGCAAAGCGCAATTTAAGGATACAGGTGCGACATTAGTTTGTAAAAGTCCGACACGCCTCCCGCTGAACTCAGAGCGGGAGAGTCATTGGATAATTTACCAACTTAAAAAAAAAAAACAGACCTATCCTTATTTCCTGGTCGCTATGGCCCCTGTTTTACTAATAAACTATTGTTTCAGGTGGCAGGTCGAAAAGGTTTCCCACACGTAATCTACGCACGCATATGGCGGTGGCCAGACTTACATAAAAATGAATTAAAGCACGTCAAGTTCTGCCAGTTCGCTTTCGACCTAAAATGTGACTCGGTCTGTGTCAACCCCTACCACTATGAGAGGGTCGTCTCCCCAGGAATTGGTCAGTATTAGTAATAATGCTTCTATTAGTTCTTTTGTATATAGAACCGGTTTTGTACTAGGCTAGACAATTGCCTGTCTAGACAGGCTCTTACCACAGTAATAGTTGCTATTATTATTTTAAAACCCAGTTTCACTCAAACTTTTACTTCAGTTGCTTCCAGACTTCTGGCTGATAACCTTCACGCTGCTCGCCCACTTCAGACTTTTTGTATAACGAATAATCGGACAGATTTTGTATATTTGTAACATTGTTCTGTATTTCTAACCGACTTTTTGTAGGACGTGTGCGTTGCACTATTGCTATCAGTGTGTTCTATTTTTCTCCTACAAAAAATCGGTCACCGATTATCGGACGTGGACGAGCAGTCTTATAGAAACCGTATTCCCTTAGTAGTAATACAGTGTGCGTGTGTTTATGTGTCCCAATGAAGAAAACGTTTGCAGATTTATCAGGTCTCACCCTACAGTCAGGACCCAGTAGGTTAGTCAAAGACGAATACACGGCTGGATTAAGTGGAAACGGTATGGACATGGACACTGGCGAGATGGTGACCATCCAGCACCATGCGACTAGTCCTCGACATCATCATACGCCGATGCCGCATCACCATCAGCAGTTTCAGACCACGAATATTATTATTAATCAGGGACAAAGTAAGTGGTCTTGAGAAGTTTTGTTTGTTGTGAAGTTGAAGGAAGATAACACATTAGTATGGTTAGGTCTGCAAGGATTAATGACTTCTGGAAGATTAATCAGTCTCCTTGAAATCATTTGTGATCTAAATTATCAGAAAAATTAAATTACTAAGCAATCATAGGCAGCTAAGAGAGTCTATTATCATTTCATATTGTCTAAAATAATAAAAGGAGGAGGGTTGATAAGAGGCATTTTTCGCGCATCACACACTCGAAAAATAGAAGGTTCTTTTTCCGAAAAATTTTAAAAACAATTGTGTAATTGCTTTGACTAGCAATTTCCAGAGTATTTTTTTTACTTTTTCTTTTGTACGTTTTTTGTGAATTTTCAATGTAAGTTATTATTTCTGAAACAAGTACTCCATGAACCATATTCATTTTGAGATACTACTAAACTTCTATGTGAGTTCTAATTTATTTTGGTTCACTGTGTGCGTCTATGCTATACAGAAAAATCAACTATGGCGTATCGCCGCGTGCAACGCGAACGTGATCGGATACAGAAACTTTTTTTGAGAGCGTGATGAGCGAAAAATGCCTCCTTTTCATGTAACAATCGTCATCGAACACTTTATTGACAGTGGTCAAGCGCGAGTTTACCAATAGCAATAATTAAAAGAAGCCTTCTGGCCTATTTCATGCTCTGTGTTGAATCCATTAGTATCTGTGTCAATTTTATTTTCGCTGCATGCTAAATATTATTTTGCGTTATGTGGTTACTAGCGCCTGAAGGCGTTCCGAACATGTTTTCGCCGACGCACGCGCCGCGCACGCCTCTGCGCGCGCCCGCGCCGCACGCCCCGCTGGCCCCACCCATGGGGCACGCGGCCCCGGCCCCTCAGATGTGTGGGCCTCACCAGGGGCCCATGGCCGGGCCGCAAATGGTCGGAGCCCAGTCACCGCTAGGCGGAGGAATGGGCCAAGGACAGATGTCTTCACCCCGGCTCGCAGCAGCTCCTACGATGTCACCAGCAACTCCTCAAATGCCGTCAATGAACAGGCCGATGTCTCTGCCAAGCCCTCAACAGATGGCCATGGCCCAGCAGCGCGCGGTGGCTCCCAAACTCGAGCCGCCCGATACCATGGATGCTCGCGCTATGTGGCTGCCTAAACGAATGAACCATTGTAAGCTTTATTCTTTTGATTTGCACTGTATTTTTTTAATTTGATTCACATTTTTTTTTTCTGGATTCAGTGGGTTTTTTATTGATTTTAGATGTTTTTTAAGTCTCTTTGATAGTTAATATTTATCACTATGAATGTTTTAATTTATAAAACCAAGGCTCTAATTAACTTGTGTGTATAAAATGTCGGCTGCGTGTATTCTAGCTGCCATGCCAGTGACTATGTCCCCCGGCGCCACCACTCCGCTCATCGATGGCTCGACAACAACCTTCTTCACATCGGATCAAACTTCCAATGATTCTCCTCAGCTTACGCAAACGTTGTCCAGTAAGTTTTCGAATTTTTCTTGTACCCTATCTTGATCATAAGTAAGGTCGACAGTTTATTTTTTTTAGTCTTAACCCTTCAGATACCGTCAATTAGAGACACAATAGTAAGACAATAGATGCGCGGCCACCGGTGGTCGCTTGGGGATTCATGAATTAATTTATATCTATACGTCTTCAATAGATGCTACATATTTATAAAATTTAAGAATCTGTTTATCATATAATATTTTTTACTAAATACAAATAAAAGGATAGTCAATACCCATAACAAAGATTCAATTTCAATTTTGCAATATTTTGTTTGTCCGTCGGCCTGTCTGTTTGTTCTGGAAAATCTTCGAAACGGCTTGATCGGTTTTGATGGGACTTTTACTGACGGATATTATAATGAGTAACTTTTCATTTAATTAAATTATGGAATACGTCTTTGAAACGGTATATCTAGCGCTTTTTGACCAAATTGACATCATAGTTCTGATCGTTAGGTACTCACGCAGCTGGCACAGTCTCACCCGGTTCCGGAGAAGGTTCTCAGCAGAATGGGTTCACGTCTGACGGTAGCCCCGCACCTCAACCCAGCCCCTTGCCGCACCGCACGCAGCATCAGCAGCAACAAGGTATTTGTTTGAGCTCTGGGCGTCAGTAATGCGGACGACGAGCAATTGGTATCTCGGTAATAGGGATTGTTAAGAAGACTTCGAAAAACAAAACTACATCATAAAATATCTAATATGGCGGAAAACTTTAAAAGCTTGTGTTTATAATTTATTTTTCTATTTTGTCTTGTGTAACGTCTGTACAGTAGTTACATATCGCATCAGAAACTAAAATCGTCATAGGAAGCAATTTTTTTTGTCAAATCCAAACCATTCACTATCCTAAAATATCAATTTACTCTCCAGTGTTTACTGAAACTTTACAACAGATTTAGAATTATGCAGTGTTGCAATTGTTAATTCCTAACAATCCATTCTTGTTATATAGGAAATGCATCTTCAGTTTCTCTTTTTTTTTCTCCAGGTACTTGGACGGGCAACAACACACTAACATACACACAGAGCCTAGCGCCTCCGCCCGCCGCTCCGCCAGTGCCTCTAGACGCTCCACCTCATCATCATTACTGTAAGTTGAACATACATAATACTGTCTATTATACAATACACCATATAAGTTACAGAAAAGAAAAATTTAGGTAGGTAGAAAAGCTATGTACGCAAACGAACATAACGAACACAAACATCAAACTTGAACATTTGGATTGTTCGTATGGACAGCATATTCGAACACGAACACGAACATAGTTCGAATCGAGTTCGGGCAAAACAGTCGTGAACTCTCTTAATAGCCATGGTGATTTTTTGGTGTTCGCATTGATTCATGAAGAACATCTTCCATACAGAACATACTAACAGGATCACTGTAAACATGTTTGACAAACAAGAGTGTTTGATGTTCGTTAGTGGTACACACGTGCGAACCAAGTTGTTGCGTATCATGCAACACAACACGTATGTGCATGCACGGTTTAATTTTTGACTTGTTCTGTTCTTGTTTCTCCAGTAATCATGTAGCATTATAAAAGGTTTTGTTTTATAAGTACTTTTTCAGTGTCGTTTTTTTTTTCGTAGTCGGGTTTTAATTTTTTTACTTTTTTATACTTGTATATAGGTCCTATGATACTCAGGAAGTGGAAAAAAGGAAACATACTATTAGTGACAAAAAAAGCTTATTTGATTCAGAACTTTCAGATTATCTACAAAATAGATTTACTTTTGCCGCATATCGTGTCGGTCCGTCAGCAAATACTTGCCAATTATTTCTATTTAAACATAATAATTATGTAACTACAATAGTTGTGTATAACAAAACATAACCTACATAATTGTTATGTAGGTTGATATCCACATCGCGTCTTTTGTATCATCTGGAGTCAATTCGTGCTATCCCCGTTCCACGGCGCGCACTGTTCCCGCGCGCCTCAAGGAGTTGTCAGTAGCAGGAGGGGCCCAGCTGGGTCGAAGCCTACTGGGGCCAGGGTTATCCGAAATGGAGCTCGTGCCCCGGTATGAAGGCTAGTAGGAACGGGGTGGGTTTTTAGTCAGTAAGAGTCTGACACTATCTCTCGCTCCACCCAAGAGCGGGGGTTGTCATAAGATGATTTTTGCCCAATGAAAAAAAAAATCCCCGTTCCGCTCCACTCCACTCGGTTCCGTTCCGCTCCTGTTCGCTCCGCTCTGCTTCTATTCCGCTCCGCTCCATTCTTTAGAGCACCGTTAACCACAGCAGATGAGAATGAAAACGAAAACAATGATTTAAATGAATGTTTGTATTAATATCATTCGTTTAAATTGGAGTATTGTTATTCGCAAGTTTATTGTGCCGACTAGACTTTGTTATCATAACACAGCGATTGGGAGGACCAAAGCCATTGTAAGCTTCTAGACGTATCCACAAAGTAGACTGGAAATTGTAGGAGAAAAATCTAGATGAGAAGTATTGATACAAAATAGACTGTATAGAAGGTGAACGTTATACTTCAAACGAAAACGTAAGCACACAGGCACGCATCACCATTCATCTGTAGCGGACGTAAGCGCACTTGCGACTAGCATTCGACAGAGACTTAGAACTCGTTCGCCAGTTTTCGCTCGTTGAATGGGTCTGATATTCTATACATCATATATATTTGGTGTATAAACTTTTTAGTAGTTACACTGACAACTACTTTTCTCAGAATCTACATCAACTCTAGCGGTATTTTTTTTTCTGGAATTTTTATGACTTGGCTACTAAGGCTTTTTATTCAAGCTTTTCATTAGGTAACTTAAAATATTTGTGTTGTCCACTCATTTAATTACGATAGCAAGTGTTAAATGCTTGTTTTTTTACTTATAATTTATTTGATAGTCAATTTAAACAATGAGCGCATTTTGAATGCGGATGTAACACACACTATGGAATTTTGGAATATTAGGCAGAAAATACTTGTCTCCGTCTAGGCAGGGTTCTCAACTCTACTTTACCGAGATCGCTCCAGTTCCAATGATTTTACATAATCTTGTCCAAGAAAGGAAAACTTGGGGTCTTGGAACTTAAGGCAAAGAAGGATCATAGGAGTGGGTTTTAGTCAGTAAAAGTATGATACGCCCTCCCGCTCCGCACTAGAGCGGTATAAGTTATTGGTTAATTTCCCATCTAAAAAATAGTCTTCACTCGCAGAAGCGCGAAGTTTTAGGTAGTAAAAACATTGAAATAAAGTTTAAAATATTTGTTTCAGATAACGGCAATCCAGGAGGTTTGCTGTCCAGCCAGCCGGCGCCCGAGTACTGGTGCTCGGTGGCATACTTCGAGCTGGACACGCAGGTCGGGGAGACCTTCAAGGTGCCCTCCAGTCGACCCAACGTTACCGTGAGTATGATATCCACTAGTAGAATTCCTTTCTTTCTTCTCTTTTAAACTAGTTATTACAATCTTTTATTTACCTTGTAATCTTTTTTTTATGTCATCTAGTCCCAAAGCAGTGCTTGTGCTGTGAGCTAAATACACCCAGGCACAGTACAAACGATCGTGCTCATCACACAAACATTTGTCTTTGGTGATAAATGATCTCACGACCTCCGGCATAGCAGTCAGGGCCACTAACCACTAGACCAACAGGCCAGTCAACAATACAATAGCCAAAATTTTGTTTTTTTACTTATGATTTTACGAAGATAGGTATCCTGTATTTAAATAGCAAACCTCATTTTCAATTTGTATTCAAAACATAATTCATTTGTTTTTTCAGGTTGATGGTTACGTCGACCCATCAGGCGGTAATAGATTTTGTTTAGGAGCTCTCAGTAACGTTCATAGAACAGAACAGAGTGAGCGCGCGAGGTAAGCTATTGTCACGCCATTTTACTTCCTAATCTCAGGTCAGGAGGATCCGTTTTTCCATGAAGGATTTTACACATAGTTAATGTTTGGTAATTTTTTGTTCTTTTTAGGGTTTCGTATCTTAAAAGAAAAAAGGAACCCTTATAGAATCATTTTGTTGTCCGTCTGTCTGTCTGTCTATCAAGACCCATTATCTCGGGAACGCGTGAAGGTATCGAATTGAAATTTGTTCGGGTCAATCACCGAACAATATGAACCTGTCAGCGTAATTGCGACACCGCGCTCTCGCTTTTATTATTTTATGTATTACCTAAGTAATTACAGTCAGTACGCATTCGGATAGCATATCGGGCGCGACTCAATCTCATATCATTCATCCCGTTAGTTTTAATAGTTTTTCCTTTGTATTAGTTTAATCGGTATTGTTGAAATATAACTATCTTTATAATCTTAAATCGTGGTTTATCTTAACCTCACCCCAAACATTGGTCCTTCGAGCCATCGGAGCGGGACTATTACGCGTGTGCCTACTAACAGTGCTGTGTAAGTGTGTATAATGTATAAGTGTCTCGCTTAGAACCAGACCCTGGCAAACAGAACCCAGTGGATTTACACTCCACAAATCTCATCATCCTGCTGATCCTAACTGACCTCGGAGCTCCGAACGGAAACGAACCATCATCCTGCTGATCCCGTCGACCCTGGTTTTACGAAAGCATCGCGGCATCTCTTCACGCTGTTATTCCAGGTTTGTTCTTGCAGCCATCGCAAGGACATTTGATCTCCAAAGAAGCCTTTATCCCAAGTAAGGTCTCTTTTTTATCTTTGTAAGATGGAAGACATTTTAGCCACCCAACAACAACTAATCGAAGCCGTAGATAAGCTCTTCACCAATTTCAAGAAGGATGGTGCGGAGCGCAAGACCTCTGACTACTTACGGCGTCGATTAGCTACCTTGGAACAATACTTTACAGAGTTCCATAATAATCATATGACTTTGTTGTCTTTTGGTGACCAATCTCATGCATATTTCAGTACTAAGCAATACGATCAAATGAAGGAAAAATATAACAATATTAAAACTACTATTCAAAACTATGACCCACTAGCAAACGTACCACTAATCTCTGAACTGAAACCTCCTACGTTCAAACCTACTGCGGAATCTCAAACCTCGAATCTCGCATCTCACTCTGCTTCTAAAACCCCTACTCTTGAAGGAAGTAATGCCGAAACTCTCTTCAAAAAGCAAGCTACCAACTTTAAGGCTTTCTTGAGAACAACTTCCAACATCGACCTTGACTGCGTCACGGAAAAATGGGAGTTTGAAGATATCTTGAAGACAATACAATCTCGTTGGGCGGCCATTGACTCACTTCATTGGGAGCTGGACAACGAGTATGGCGGATTAAACTCCGAGTACGAAGAGCAATTTACCCATTATGAGAAGTATTATAACAAAATCAAGAAAGACATCAATAAGAAAATGTGGTCCGTTGCGCATATTGAAAAATCTACCCCTAAAATGGAGATAGCCACCTTTGACGGAAACTACAACAAGTGGATTTCATTTAAGGATCTTTTCACCGAAGCTGTACATAATAACCCGTCTTTGTCGAATGCACAAAAGATGCAATTTCTTAAGAGTAAGATCAAAGGTGAGCCCGAAAAACTGATCCAACATCTTCAAATAAGCTCAGACAATTATGCTATATGCTGGAATATCCTCAATCATCGTTATAATAATAAGCGACTGATCTTCACCTCTTATCTTAATAATCTCTTAAATATCCCTACAAACCAGCAACAATCATCAAATCATATAAAACGTATTCACGATACGACCTACGAGAGTGTGAATGCTATCAAGAACCTGGGAGTCGATGTGTCTTCCTGGGATCCTTTTCTAGTATGTATACTGTCTCAAAAATTGGACGCAGACACATACGAGGATTATCTACAAGCTTTAAAATCGCCGCGAGAGTTGCCTGTCTTGGAAGATTTTCTCAATTTCTTGGAAACGAAGTTCATGACGCTGGAAACTTCTCGTAAAAAGTTTGAAAATTTAACGCAAAAATCATCCCAATCTCAATCCAACAACGATAGCAAACCATCATTTTCAAAAGGTTCCAGTTTTAAACGAAATTATAATAATCCTAAAACGAATTATTCAACAAACCAAGTTTCGCAATCACGTGGCGAGAATGTTTCGCAATCATCAAAGTCCAAACGCAAAACTAACTATCGCAAGCATTGCCCTATTTGCAACACCGATGATCATCGAATTCATGCATGTCATAAATTATTGGAATTGCAACCCAATGAACGGAAAAACACTGTTGCTAACTTGAACCTTTGCTTTAATTGTTTACACTTTCATGAAGGGAAAAAATGCCTTTCTGAAATAAGATGCAAGGAATGTAACAAAGATCACAACACCATTTTGCATGAATCTTTTACTTCGCATCGATCTGGGTCAAATGCAGCTACGATTACGAAATTGCCATCTCAGCAGCAAGAAAGTAACGCAGTTGCATCGCTTCTTAAAGAACCCTCAGAAATATTGCTAGCCACAGCAATAATTAAAGTACAAGCAGCAGATGGATCTTATCACAAAATGAGAGTTCTTTTAGATCAAGGGTCACAGACATCCATTATTAGGGAAAGTGCAGCTCAGTTGTTAAGGCTACCGCGGCGGAAATGTAACGGTTATATCTCAGGAATAGGAAATAAGGAAAACAACTGTAAGGGCATGCTTACCATCAAATGTTCGTCGCTGGTTAGCGATTACACCTTCAAAACTGACGTATATATAATGAATAGACTCATAAATAACTTGCCTAGCTGTACCTTACCTAAGCCGGACTGGCCTACTCTTAATCAAATAACTCTAGCAGATCCCGAATTTTATAAAAGTAGGCCTATTGATATCCTATTCGGAGCAGATATCTATTCCACCATCCTTATGGACGGTATCTGTCGATCCGAAAGTATGTTGCCCATCGCCCAACAAACCCAGTTGGGATGGATCCTAAGCGGCAACTACAAAACGTATCATTGCAATGTGATCCTGAATAATATAGAAGAAATCCAGCAATTTTGGGAAGTAGAGGACATTCATGATTCTGAATCTCCGACGATATCAAAAGAAGATCAAAAATGTATCGAGTTCTATAAATCTTCGACCTCTAGACGGGAAGACGGAAGCTATGTAGTTAAAATACCATTTAAGGACAATTTTGAGAAAAACTTAGGCGAGTCGAAAGCAAAATCGATTGCTCAATTTCTCCAAATAGAACGGAAATTAAATAAACAACCAACATTGGCACGTGACTACAAAACGTTTATTTCTGAATACCTAGAGCTCGGACATATGACACCCCTTGCACAACATGTAAAGCCGGACTGCTACCTATCGCACCATTGCGTACAACGATCTGAGTCATCAACCACTAAATTGCGAGTTGTCTTTAATGCCTCGGCAAAAACCTCGAGCGGGCACAGCCTAAATGATCTCATGTGCCGAGGACCCAATTTACAACAGGACCTCCAGAGCCTTATCTTAAAATGGAGGCAATACAGATTCGCTTTTACGGCAGATATAGAGAAAATGTTTCGCAAAATCTGGCTACATCCTGATGACCAGAAATACCAGAAGATTATCTGGCGGAATCATCAATATGAACCTTTAAAAGAATATCAATTAGCGACAGTTACTTATGGCACAAAAGCCGCACCGTTTTTGGCCATGATGACACTGAAGCAACTAGCCATCGATGAAAGGCCAAACTATCCACAAAGTTGCGCTCCTGATATCTTAGAGCACTCGTTCTACATGGATGATCTTATGCATGGTGAACATTCAGCGAGAGCAGCTCAACAGCTCAAAGCGGAGATGATCAGCCTTTTAAAATCTGGCGGGTTTAACCTGCGAAAATGGCGATCAAACTTACCGGAAATCATAGATAGTTTAGATGCACCTCAAACGGAAAATTTTGACTTCAAACAACCGGAGTCAACCAAAACATTAGGTCTTCGATGGGAACCACAAACTGATCAATTTATCTTCCATCCTATAGAATTTATCTCACAAGACATCCTCACAAAAAGACAATTATTATCTCAAATATCTAAGATTTTTGACCCCTTAGGCTGGTTAGCACCGGTCACAATAAAACTTAAGATCTTGTTCCAAGAATTGTGGAAATCAGACCTGAGTTGGGACCACCCTGTCCCTCAGGAAATCGCGTTAGAGTGGAACACCATTAAAGCCGATCTATCTCATATATCTCGATTCAAAATACCCCGTTGGATTCAAACCGTGAGAAAGGACATCATCGAACTCCATGGCTTTTGCGACGCCAGCACAAAAGCATATGCTTGCGTCGTGTACTGCAAAATACAGAGAGCAAATGAAACTCACGTAACACTTATTGAAGGAAAATCTAAAGTAATACCGCTGAAAAAACCACAATCCATCCCGCGCTTGGAACTTTGCGGCGCTCTCTTGTTGTCAAAACTTATGCGTAAAATCATATTATCCCTATCAAGCTACAAGGTGTATGTGTATGGTTGGATTGATTCAACAGCTGTTCTCGGTTGGTTAAATGGCGAACCGGAGAAATGGAAACCCTTTGTTGCAAATCGCGTGAGGATTATAACAGAAACAATCCCAAAAAATAACTGGAGTTACGTAAAATCAAAAGAAAATCCCGCAGACTGCGCAAGCCGCGGTTTACTTGCTGCTCAATTAACTGATCATTCGCTGTGGTGGCAAGGTCCTGACTGGTTACCACAACATAAGCCTAACGAATCGCATAAGATGCCGATTCGAGATTCGAGCATCATCAACAAAGAATTGAGAAAAAAGGAGCAAGTGAATACGGTCATTGTTAATCCCGAAAATTTAATCATTAACCGATTGTTAACAAAATATAGCACTTTAAGGAAAGTTACTCGCGTATTGGCCTACATCAACAAGTTCATTGACATTGTTGTTTACAAGACAAAACCAATATGTTTTCTTACTCTGCAAAATATAAAGACAGCAAGAGAAATGTTAATTAAGCACGTGCAAAATGAATATTTCAATGAAGAAATATCACGATTGCGAAATAATGAACCACTAAATAAGAGTAGTCAGATTCTCAATCTTAATCCCGTACTAGACAGTAATCAATTACTTCGTGTCGGAGGCAGGCTAACACATTCAAATCTTGATCCCGAAATGAAGCATCCCATCATAATCCCGAATCAATCGAAATTGGCAGATCTCATCATAGACGAATCCCATGAGCTTGTTTTCCACGGCGGAGTAAAAATGACTACTGGATTCATAAGACGCAAATACTGGATTCTTGGCGGCAATAGAGTCACAAAGAAACGATTAAGAATGTGTGTCAAATGTAGAAGAAATAACCCAATATCACAACATCAAATTATGGGGGACCTACCTCCAGCACGATTGATTCCTAACCGACCTTTTTACCACACCGGAATAGATTATACTGGACACATATTTATTAAAGCAAACAAGGGCCGTGGCATTAAAACCAATAAAGGATATGTCGCAGTGTTTGTTTGTATGGTAACAAAAGCCATACATTTAGAAATTGTCTCAGATCTCACAGCATCAGCATTTATTGCCGCGCTTCGGCGAATGTCAGCCAGAAGAGGAGTTCCTGGCCACCTCTACAGTGATCAGGGAACCAACTTCATAGGAGCCAACAAAATCTTAAAACAAGAGTTTGCAGAAATCTCCAACATCTTGTCTGACCAGGAAGTAAGCTCAACAATCTCTGAAATGAACATTGAGTGGCACTTTAACGCCCCTTCATGGCCATCTGCTGGCGGGCTCTGGGAAGCGGCAGTGAAGAGTCTAAAACACCATCTCAAGCGTGTCGTTGGAGAACAAAAACTAACCTACGAGGAATACATTACTCTTTTATCTCAACTCGAGGCGTGTTTGAACTCCAGGCCACTGTGTCCTTTGACAGAAGACCCTGAGGATCTGGACTTTTTGACCCCAGCTCACTTTTTAGCTAGTGGCCCCAACTTAACGATTTTTGAAACAGAGCGTGATCTTCGAACACGGTGGCATCTGACACAAAAAATCTATCAAGATATATGGAACAAGTGGAAGACTGACTACCTCTCGCAGCTTTCTACGAGGTCCAAATGGCGACAGCATCAAAAAGATCTCAACCTCGACGACATCGTTATCATAAAGGACGACAACCTTCCACCAGGAAAATGGAGTCTAGGCCGAGTGATAGCGCTGCATCCTGGAAGTGACGGACACGTAAGGGTCGTCACACTTAAAACCAAGAACGGGGTCTTAAAACGCCCTGTGGTAAAACTGTCCTTACTTCCAACAAATCCAAATAAAGATAATCAAGATCCAGACACCACAAAAGTTGATAAAAAATTGCAAGCGACGAAGAAAAAACGTCCTATAACATTCTCGGCTATAGTCTTATCTTTGACTTTATTTTTGCTGTCACTAATAAACATCACTCAAGCATCTTACAACTTTACCCAGCTGACAAACAATAGTGTCTATTTCGACAAGGTGTCTAATATGTATTTAGTCAGAGATGACTGGCATTTAATAGTCTATTACGATACAAATCCTTATCAAGACGGAACGGCGGCACTAGTAAAGTATATCAAGTATCTTGAAACCTTATGCGCTACCATTAGAACTCAAACACCTTGCGACGGCGTCATGTTACAGCTCGAGCACGAGTTCGAAGAAATCAAACATTACGATAATATTATCCTAATGAATGACTCATTTATGACTAATAAGAGACGCCGGCGACGCGGCTTGATAGACGGAGTTGGCTACGTTGCAAATAGTCTATTCGGAGTATTAGACCAACGATTTGCAGAGAAATACGAGCAGGATATTAATCTCTTAAAACAAAATGGAAACCATTTATACAACCTCTGGAAAAACCAGACGTCGGTCGTAGAAGCTGAATTTAACCTTATGAAAAGGATGGAAAGTACAATAAACAAACATCACAAGCTAATCAATCAAAAGCTTAACACCCTCCAAGACTCTTTCAAAAATCTCGCTCTGCAAGTGCAAAATCTAACCATTGTTACCGACTTCATAACGTCAGCTTTTACTGCCAATAACTTGCTGTATACCCTTAGACGAATCCAGGACTCAATTTTGGATACAGTCACTGATATTTATAGAGGAAAATTGGATTTTCATTTGATATCTCCGAAGCAACTCAGATCAGAACTAAACATTATATCAGCACAAATATCTGGAGACTTGGTAGTACCTGTCGACAACTTCAACCTCAAAGATCTTTACAGCTTGCTCAAAGTAAGAGCCAAATACTCTGGCAAACACTTAATTATAGAAATAAGAATACCCCTGATTGAAAGAGTATTTTACGAGGTATTCAATCTTATCCCGGTCCCGCGCATTGTGAAAAATAACATGATGATGAAAGTCGAAACAATCTCTGAATTAGCAGCCATCAACATGAAAAAGGATTCATATTTACCTATCGCAAGCACGGATCTGCAGTCATGCATATGGAAAAATCCTGAGACTATCCTGTGCCATATCAGAAGGCCTGTTCACCACATGAGAGATGATCATAGCCTTTGTGAGACGATCCCAGGCACAAGAACTTGTAAAACTAAAACTACCTCTTGCAAGAATGACTGGAAAGAATTAACGTCAGAAAACGAATATTATTATTTATGCTGCGATGTATGTAACATCAAACTTCTGTGTGAAAATCAAGTTCAGGCAGTCAAGCTATCAGGCGCTGGTTTGCTGCGTGTTGGGGAAGGCTGTTTAGTAAAAACAGAAGATTTTACGGTATACTCAAACAGAAGATTGTCGAGTAAAATTAGCACGACGACAAAGGTTATCTCGCCAGAAATATCCCCTATTAATCACATGATTAATATCACAATGCCGGAAATGTCATATGAGAATGCCAGAAATGAGTTTAATCTCAATAACTCAGACAACCTCAAGCAATTTGAAGCCATCAAGAGAAGTCTTGAGATCATGAAACAGAGTGAACCTTTGAGCACCGATATCTCTTACCACGATATCCATCTTTATACTGCTACTTATCTCATCATAGCAGTTATCTTGGTTTTGGTGGCCATTTACTGTTTTAAACGTTGGCGGAAAAGGCAAGGTAAAGGAAATCGTCTCACGTCTTCCGAGGAGCCGTCGGCAGCCTCTGCAGCGACTGCGGCAGCTACGTTGACGTCTCCACACACCGTCAAAGAAAGTGTTGTGATTGAGTGCAGTGAAATTAGGGAACATGGGCAATCTAGTAGTAAATTAGTGAAAAGTGGTCCTAAGAGACTAGCGGTATCTAGCGAGTGCTTACAAAAAACGGAAGATAGAGGTTCTTCACCGATCTTTCGCGTGTTTTCTCTTCCTGATTTGAATTGCAGCGATTCCGTTTAATTTGTAACGTATTTGTAATGTTACTGTAATCTCATCCCTTAACAAACTAACCCTACATATTATTTTAATATTATTTGAACATTGTTTCCACCTTGTTAATATTAAGTTCATACCCATTTAACTATACCTACTTACTAACCTCATCTTTTTCTCCCTCGGGAGTATGTTCGGGTCAATCACCGAACAATATGAACCTGTCAGCGTAATTGCGACACCGCGCTCTCGCTTTTATTATTTTATGTATTACCTAAGTAATTACAGTCAGTACGCATTCGGATAGCATATCGGGCGCGACTCAATCTCATATCATTCATCCCGTTAGTTTTAATAGTTTTTCCTTTGTATTAGTTTAATCGGTATTGTTGAAATATAACTATCTTTATAATCTTAAATCGTGGTTTATCTTAACCTCACCCCAAACAAAATTAAAACCACAAACTTAGGTCTGCGGTCCCTTGAAACTGTGATAAAAAAACTTCTGAGTTAACGAAAAAAAAAAGATACGAATTTCGACACTCTCTAGGGAATACAAATTTATAGGGCACTTCCCGTTGACCTAAAATCTTGAAAATTGGTGTGAAGCAAGGTCTCATAATACAAGTACAGGAAAAAATCTAAAAACTGTTAGTCACAAAAAAAAAAAAAAAACTTAAAACTTGCGATTTGGAAAAATAATCGTAATTCAATTTGGGAATTGAAATGTATTTATAGGCGAGTTTGCATGGAATCCTCAGTATGCGAGTACGACTTGCCCGTTTTTTTTTCTTATGTAATTTCAAACTAACCATTACAATTTTAGACTACACATCGGCAAAGGCGTGCAACTGGACCTGCGCGGCGAGGGAGACGTCTGGCTCCGTTGTCTATCAGACCACTCCGTGTTCGTGCAGTCCTACTACTTAGACCGAGAGGCTGGCCGAGCTCCCGGAGACGCTGTGCATAAGATATACCCTTCTGCTTGTATTAAGGTAATAGTTTCATTGTAGTATGGGAAATTTAAATGTAATAGGAGAACCACTGTTATCGAAATAGCCTAAAGAATCGCCAACCTTTCACATGGTGGACAGATAACTTGGTGAGGGTCGCGGAAATACGATGGATGCGACACGCACAGATCGGTCATAATGGCGACACTTGGCTTATGTTCAAGTGTCACGCCACGAGACGCGCCACTCATAGCGCTGCGCGCCCGCTTAACGATACCGCACCGCTCGCTGCGCCGCGCTAAGATCAAAGTCGTGAACAGGCCGTAAATATTGATAATTCAATCCAATGTCTGCTTAGTGTGGAAAATGATTATATGTGTGGTACGGTTCCGCAGGTGTTCGACCTCCGGCAGTGCCACCGCCAGATGCAGGCGCAGGCCGCCACGGCGCAGGCCGCGGCCGCCGCGCAGGCCGCCGCCGTGGCCGGACACATACAGCCGCAGCACCCCACCATGAACAAGTGTACGTAGAGGACAGTGCGCCATGAAGCCGCTCTCCATGCTAGCCGGGGAATAGAGGCCTGGGACTACTCTTGACTGGGCTGTACCATCATCATATAACCGTTTAAAACCATATCTTCGGCAATTGAGGAGGCCAAGCAAAAGGGAATATGCATGCATTTTTTTCTAAATATCTTCATGAACAACGTAATTGTAAGATTAAAATCTGCAAATAAGAAAGAGATGTCGGACGTGAACTTTGACGTCAAAGTTCATCACGCTTATAGAGCCACCATAGAATTTCCAGTGATCCGCCAATCTACACAAAATCTACATAATCAGATAACTTATTTCATAACAATTTCTAGAAAGTAAGGTTCGTAGAGTAGGACGCGTATTTTCTAAGATATCGTCATTCTAGTGAACGCGGAGTCAGTCGCGGATTACGCGCGGAATCCGCGTTTTTAGACGCGTGTTCGTTTGATGTATTATCGGTTATAATGTTTTGTCAGCATTGTTTGAGAGACAAATTTATTTGTTTTAAAATTGTTACATCTCGTTTGCTTTTTCTACCAATTTTGATATTGCTTTCTCTGGCAATGTGTATATTTATTGATAAACTGGTTTGATATATTTTTTTAAGCTTTAAATTCAGACAATAAGGAATATTTGTCTGAATTTGGCCAACATAGACGCCGACAGAACTGTTTTTAGCAAATTATCTCTTCAGAATCCCGCCTCTATTCCCTTTTCTAACATCAGAGCGGTCATAGTTTTAGCGCCCTGTCAGTAGTATCATCTGTAGGATGTAGTGTACTAGTTAGTACATTCTAGTTGATATTTTTTTGCAGACATTTTTCGCTTAATTCTAAACCTCTTTCTAAACCATTAAACCATGAGAGAAGTTCAAGATATTTTACTTTTGATAATTCAAGAAAAGCCAATTATACTTCTAATTTAGCCTTAGTTTAACCGTTAGTAGTTACAATACTATCGTTTGGCTTTGATTGTTGCTTTGTTTTTGTATAATATTATTTTATATGATCTTTTTCTGAAAACAATCTTACAATTAGTTATTAACTCTTCAATAGTGATAATTATAGACGCGCGAACGCCGGCGTTCGCTTGGAGTTTAATGAAATAAATAAAACAGCAATTAGTGTTTTGAATTTGATAAGAATGAAAAAGGGGGTGTCATCATATCATCATGATGACACCCCCTTTTTCGGTTACGTGTGTAACCTAATGGTAGTAGGCTTGAGCGTCTGTCTGTTTTTTAATGGTGTCCCCTTCTACCAGATTTGTAAGTTTTCTAACTTACTAAAGCGCTTATTACACTACGCGTTATTCAGCACACGATATTCAAACTCGTCTTATTTTTCAATCCGAGTTAGACAGTCTGACCCTTATTACACTACGCTACATTTGACTGGCCTGTTATTCTAGTGGTTAGTGGCCCTGACTGCTATGCCGGAGGTCGTTGGTTCGATTCCCACCCAGGACAAATGTTTGTGTGATGAGCATGATCATTTGTTCTGTGTCTGGGTGTAATTTATCTATAATATGTATGTATTTAGAAACATATAAGTATGTTTATCAGTTGTCTAGTACTCATAACACAAGCTCTGCTTAGCTTGGGATTAGACGGCGTTGTGTGACAGTAGTGGATTAATATTATTTTAGACTAAAACAGTCTGAATATCGAGTGATGTAGTAATAGGCGCTTTAATATTGAACGATTTAAAAAAATAACAAATTGTGAATTTAGTTAGTTTTTGGTAGAAACAATAAGATGAGAAAAAAATTAAATTAATGAATGCACAAGGTGCAATAAAGTAAAAAATAAATAAACAACTGAAAGGGATCATATAGAAAATGCCCCATTCATAATAAGCGTGTCCAGTCCATGTGTGTCTGAAGTATCGCGAATGTGGCAGGTCTGTCGGCAGCCGCGGGCATCGGGGTCGACGACCTGCGGCGCCTGTGCATCGTGCGCCTCTCCTTCGTCAAGGGCTGGGGGCCCGACTACCCCAGGACGTCTATCAAGGAGACGCCCTGCTGGGTTGAGGTGCATTTGCATAGGTAAGATAATTTTTTTCTTGTATTTTCGGACAACCCGACGTACGGCGAGTATGTAGCCTTACGTTGTTAAAACCTCTATGGATTGGATTAAGCGTCTCCGGACATCGAAGTATTGGAACAATTTACCTGCGATCTTCCCGTCCGATTATTGTTTAGGTGTCTACAAGGGTTGAGTGAATGGGCTCTTAATAAACTAGTGCGCCTCACCATCAACGATTGCATCACCGCTTACCCTACCATCAGGGGGATCAAGCAAGCACTGGTTTACATCAATAAAATAAAAAAATATAATTGAACAGTTTGCCGACTGTTTTGAGTTGTTTTGAAGGAAAATCAATTTGATTATTAACATCATCAGCTTGGGCCGCCGATACGTTTGATATAGTAACCGTTGTCCTGGAACGCAAAAGGGGGCAACTGAAGGACACAGGTGTGTTTTAGTCAGTAGAAGTCTTACATGCCTTCTTGTTCAACCCGGAGCGGGCGAAATCATTCGATGATTACCCACTTCAAAAAAAAAAGCTTGTTACTCCTCTGTTATAGTTCAAATATAATACATACAGATTCCTTATATCATAGAAAAAATGTGATTGCGTGACAAATTAAAAGCCGAATTTGGTCTACTGACCATATTTACTATGACAATACTGTGCTATATTTTATTCAATTTCGTCTTCCCACATTCTCAGAGCTCTCCAACTCCTAGACGAGGTTCTACACACAATGCCGATCGACGGTCCTCGGAGCACCATCGAGTAGGAGTTGATCGGCTTCTTTTGAGGCCTCCGAGCGACGCGCGTCGCATCCCTAGCGACCCCCACACTAGTGCGAGACAAGGACGACAGTGTCGATAAAGTGTCAATGAATAGTGATGTGATTGTATCGAATGAAATGTGCGGGAGTGAGCGTGTGTCATACTACTTGTGTGTCACTCTACAAGGAAGAAGATGGATATCATTGATGGGACTCTACCTTAAAAGTGTCGTAGATTTATGTTTTTCTAGCATAAATAGTATGCCATACATTTCATTCAGAGTAAGATGCCATATGAATAGCATTTATTTAAGTCATTATTCTTAAACAAAATTGTGATCACGTAAATTCGTATTTTTGGCCTATGTCTTCCAAATTTATTTGTTTTTTGTCTTCCGGCACTGAAATTGTTTAGTTCATTTGGTTTTGATAATGAAATGGTTGGTTTTAGAAACTGCTGCACAAGTCGTGGATGTGCATCGCTCGTTAAATAGAGGTGAACTTATAATTTATGTCTTGTATCTATTTATACTAACATGTAAGTAATTGCAGTAAATAAGTTAAATATTATAGATATGTATGTAACAGTATTGAGATGGAACAAACTAAAGAACACTTATAGGATCTCAGTAAAATATTTTTCACAAATCCTAAATGAAGTTATGATAATGTAAGATATTAGTATTTATAAAATAAAATAAAAATATGAACGACGAATACAGAGTTGCCATCCTCAAGCTATAGTGCCTTTATCTGACATAATTACATTTTGAGTTGCACACAAAAAAGCAGTGTAGGATTGCATTGATTTTATTTATCTGTGTAGACCAGTGGTGGCCGAGTGGTAATGGCGCCGATTTACACCCTGCCAGGCGCATAACTTTGTGTAATTTATTTCATTACTACTGCTCGCAAAACGGTGAAGGAAAACATCGTGAGGAAACCGGCATGTCCTAGAACCAAAAATTCGAAGACATGAGACATTCACCAACCCGCATTGGGCCCGCATGTTGGATTACGGTCCTTTCCCTCTCCTAGAGAGGAGGCCTGAGTCCCAGCAGTGGGAACATTAAAATGGCTGATGATGCTGATGATGATGATCTGTGTAGCTATCTCGGAGTCTATTGATTGTAGAAAAAAACTGCTTAGACAGATCCTTATACAGTTTCTGACTGATTACTGTGTATGTCATAAAACAAACGCTCGCCAAATGTCAGATAATGACACTTTAGGATGGCTCAGACAACGTCTTTGCTCAACCAAGATAAAAACGAGTTCGTGATTATTTGTTTAAAAACTAACGAATTTTAGTAACAGCTATACCAAATTAAGGCATTTTTTATAATAAATTCTAGTGTAGATGATATAAAACAAGACATAAATATGGTTCAACTTGAAAGAAGCCAAATGGGAATTAGCTTTCGATAGGAATAAGCTATCGTGTTGTTATAAGGTAGATTTAGAGTAATTTATGATATTCGTAATGAACAGGCGCGAGGGCGGCTGCGTGTGTTGGGTAAGGCTGTCTTTTTGTTAGCGTGATGTGTGCCTCATTAGAGAAATTACATGGACAATTTTATTATGACACAAACACACTATAAACACATACACTTATCTGTGGGTATAGTGTGTGTGGAGTCCCCGTTTCGTTATTTATTTAGTTCTAAAATTACATATGTTCATGAAATTTCGCTAAGTCTTTAGATGATCTGTGATGTGCTAACAAATTGTGTATAGTATGCGTGCGCGCACGAAGTCGGCTTATGTCAAGTACTCACTGAGAAAAGTGTGACTTTATTATTTTGGGTGAATGTCTACACTTAGTTGTAAGTTCAGAATAAAATGACATATTTTGTGTACGAAAAACGTAAGTGGTTATAGTAATTAAGGTAAATGATAGTGTTTTAAAAAAAATATATGAGATTTTTTGTCGTTTGCTTAAGATTTGCTTTAATTATTATTACTTGGCAGATTAATAATTATCTTGTGTTGAATGATTTTAAACAGTTACTGTTAGTGAATGTTAGTGTTTTCAATTATTTTTTTTTATCATATTTTTTTTTTAATAAGATCGAACTTCTCGATGATAAACTAATATAGTGTTTATTATTTTAACTCTAACAGAGGGAATATTATGCTTGCAGTTTTCTTTTTTTTTATTACATAAATTAATCAGTTTTTATAAATGTTCAATTTTATGTTGATAACGAGTGATCATCACAAAATATTATATTATTTTTGTTATTGCTTCTAACGGTTTATTTTATGCGTCGGAATTTTACAATTTACAATTATTAATATTGTTACCAATGTCTTTGTAAAGATTCGGATTACGCAAGTTTTGTAAATAGTACAATTTATTGAAAATATTTTTACTATAATATGAAGCGTGGATGCGCTCCCAAATTACAAAGCAGAAAAAAATCGCGAGACGGTACTTATTATAAACTATATTCATTAAAAATTTCTCTTTAAAGCTTCTCACAAAAAAAAAAAAATCGTGTATCAAAAATACCTCTTTAAAGTGATGAAAAGGATTCTAAGGGTTTTAGATGATATTAAAATACGTGGTAAGTTTTTTAAATGATGTTCAAGTTTTGAAATACTAAAGAATATTTGTCAAATTCTACATACGACAGTTATCGGGGGCCGTGAATCCGACCTCTCGCGTACAATTATTATGAACCATTGACTACACAGTTATTGGAGATTTACCGAAGTTATCCAAAGTTTGAAGACTAAAGTTTGTTGTATGTATAAACATTAATAAAATAAACTATGGCTTTTGTATATAATTGCGTCGCATTCTTGTTTAAAACAAGATGAACGTTGCGACATCGTTGTGGTCCTATATCCCGTTGGAATGATTTTGAATTACAAGTGATTTTAGACGTTATTGTGATTAGCATAAGGTCTGCCAAGTTAGAACATGATCGGTGGCGTCTTAGGTAATATTAAGCGTTAGTATTGATTGAAAAGCGAATTTTCTGCTTGCCTGAAAACTTACTTATGCAAAGTGGTATTTTTTTAATCACTTAAATCACAATTCTGCAATATTTTGATGGTAGCTATGACGTTTGAAGAGAGTTTTCGTATGAGTTATAAAACTGAATACAATTGGGTACTTTTCTGTATTTATTTTTTGTACATTATTTTATACTAAAAACACATAACACTAAAAAGATTTTTTTTTATAAAATGGGTTGAAAGCAATAAAATGAAGTAGCAATTAGCCTTTCAAATATTGGTTTGGTATGAGAAAGAGTGGGCGTCTGAGCCCTTTGGTGGTGACATCTCGTATCTCTTTTGTACACACGTAACCAAATGGCGGTGACGTCATATTTCAGTGTCTGCATCCTTATTCTGTTACTTGACCATTTCCCCTTCCACGATATTTGTGAGGTTTCGTAACTTAATATTGAACGGATTTGAAAAATTCTTTCTATTTGCGATTTTAGATAAAGTTACTTTTTAACACAAATAAAAAATTAGTCTAGTACCCAATTTGGTTTTTATGAAAAGGCAAGCTGAAACACCGTATGCACTAATAATGACAGTTAATATTAAAACAGATAATAGCAATTAATTCAGTTCGACTAAATAGGGTAAAAATCTTGTCATAATTGTTTGTAAAAAACAATGTCCTCGCAATTTTACATTAGAATTTTGTGAATTCTAGTAATATTAAGAAACTGCCATGTATTTTTGACAACACTGTTGTTTTCACTGAAGCTGTGTTTATTGAGCAAAGAGGGATGTAGAATGCACTGTGTAACATAGTCTTAAGCGCATAGTTAAGAGTGGACTATGAAAGAAATGAATATAAAGGTTATTCCTCTAATTAAATCTTTTTATTTTCCCTGTACTACTATACGAGCTGTGGGCGCGTAAAACGCTGAATTGGTGCCCGGACCACGAAGGAGATGGCGGGACGACCTGGATAGCTTCCTTGAGAATTGGAATGAGAAGGCGAGGAACCGTGATCGTTGGAAGGAGTGGAGGGAGGCCTTTGCCCAGCAGTGGGACAGTATGGGCTAATTATAATAATAATAACTATTGGAGCAGTGTTGGCCCAGTGGTAACGGTCTTGATCGGTAGATCTGCGGTCCGGCGAAAAAATACAACGGGTCAAAGGAATAGAGCTATACAGGGTGTAAGGGACAGCCCTCCACAAACTTTAAGGCCTTGTTCAGTAGACGAAACTAAACAACCATCCTCAAGACTTTTTTTCAGAAAACTAAATAAAAACAGTGTTACCATACACAAAATTAAAAAACTTGATTGGACAGTTTGTATGGAGAGACCAATTTTTTTTCGTTTCCTGAAAAAAAAATCTTGTTCAGTTTTGGCTACTGAGCAAGCTCTTAAAGTATGTGGAAGGCTGTCCCTTACACCCTGTATAAACCTATACACCGAGCGAAAAAGAGGGATGGGCCATGGTAAGTCTCCTGGACGGCAAGCTAAGTACACTTCAGCCTAATCCTTGGGGAATACACGCGTGTTGTTATGTAATAGCATTCTGCTGATCGATCTTTTGAAACATAGCAAGCCAAGGAATATTTTACTCTACTGTGACGAAGCAAAACAAAGTCGCTTTTTCTGTCCCTATATCCCTATGTACGCTTAAATCTTTAAAACTACGCAACGATTTTGATGCGGTTTTTTTAATATAGATAAGAGTGATTCAAGAGAAAGGTTTATATAATATTGCACCCGAGCGAAGCCGGGGCGGGTCGCTAGTAATATTATAAAATAAAGTCCGTTACCGCGTCTGTCTGTCTGTTGGCAATAAACTTAAAAACTACTGAATGGATTCATGTCGTTTTGAACAATAGACACAGACAGTGACTCATGAGGGAGATTTAGTAAAAAAAAAAACGGAGAATTCCAAAGATTTGTAATACTTGAACGAAGTTGGGTCTGCTATTCAGAAATATTACCTACATTATTTCGGACATCCAGGTAGTACGAGGGCTTACTCTCAAAAAGGAATTCCCCGCGGGACATAAACCTTATGTCCCATTGGCTAGGCTCTACGAATACGTTCTAAAACAACCCTTGTTTTCTTTCTATGAACGCAACTAATCTTTTACAACTAAACAAGTAATATGAAGATATTCGCAAGAGAACCAAGGTTGTCGACACAGCCCGAAGAACCGCCAAACGTATGATGTACGATGGGGACGAAAGGTTCTAGAGAGGCGACCGCGCAATGGAAAACGCAGCGTTGGAAGGCCTCTCACAAGGTGGACCTAAAACCTGGTGAGAATCACTGGAATGCGGTGGATGCGAGACGCACAGGACCGTTCGTTGTTGCGACACTTGGGGGAGGCCTATGTCCAACAGTGGGCGGGTCGGCTGAAATGATGATGAAGGAACTTCCGTTGTGCCGCAAATTTTGTGTTGTTTAAACTAACAGATCGCGCTCAAAACACTATTCCGACTGCACTCAAAAACACAGATCTTTGGCGTGACTCAAAAGGCTGCCCAGCTTAAGAAAACAAGTCTGCTGTATGCCGATGAGCGATGGAAGCCCGTAAAACACAAAATTGGTGCCTTGAAATTGCACGACGGGTTTACGGCAGACCACGAAGGAGATGGCAGGAACCTCAGATGTCTTCCTAAGGATCTGCCAAGAAGTGGTGAAGAAAGCAGTGCATTAGTACCTAATGGCGAACGCGGCAAGCGGGGCATCGGTAAGCGGGCGCGCGGCGCAATGAGCGGCGCGTCTCTTGGCGTGTTTCAAACATTTTCATACTTATATTCCTACCGCTGGGACCACGACCTATGTTCAAAGTGGACGTCTTTTCGGCTGATATGATGATGATGATGATGATCCTACCGCTCGCCGCCCCACGCTTAGCTACCGCTCACGTGCAAGGTCGTGAACGTGTCGTGATAGTCATTTCTGTATTGTAATTTTTCACACGTCCAGCTGCCATTAATATGAAGCTAATTTTAACAGTGATTATTCATAGCGAAATCTGTATCTCAAACTTTATTGTCCTTCTAAATGCATAGCCTAAGTCATAAAAGGTAGCGTTGATTGTTTGAACGTCTGTTGTTTGAGCGGCGGCACTCCGACTGCACCCATCAGGGCTTCCCAAGAACACAGAATTAATAATAATACAAATCCCAGAAGCAATTTTGAGAATGTTTAAAAAGTACAGGTGGGTTTATCCATTAAAAAAAAAACCTGAACCATTTCTAAAGTTTTGCTTTGAACAGTAAGCGCCAAGGTTTTTACAATGTACGATCAGCTTTTGGCAAGAGCGATTAAAAAAACTTTTTACAAAAAAAATATAACCGACTTCAATGATAAAAAACACTGAAAAGTATCAAATAACTTTAATTTTGGAAGTCGGTGTTTCTATAATAGTTTAGTCTCTTCGTTATTTAACACCGACTTCCAAAATTAAAGTTATTTGATACTTTTCAGTGTTTTTTATCATTGAAGTCGGTTATATTTTTTTATAAAAAGTTTTTTTTTATTTTACACTTTTTAGTTATGGTACCACCACTAAAAAGTACCCCTCAGTCAAACTTAAATACCTTATAGTCAGAGCGCATCTCATAACGGTTCTAATAATCCCAAACACGGTTAGATTACATTACTTTACCATTCGGCTTCATCATCAGATCAGTTCGATATATCCTCTCCCCCTCTTCTTTCAAACAGTCATTAGACTAGATGCTGGAGAGGGAAAGGATATATCGAACTGATCTGATGATGAAGCCGAAAAGTAAATCTTTTAATCAGTCATTAGACTAGATGCTGATAATCCCGGCTGTAGCATCAGGCCAGATTTATGTCAACATTGCAATGAACTTAAAATTTAGTCCTGTTTAAAATGAGCCCAAACACGACTACGGTGCTGTAATTTCAAGGTTTGTACTTTTTCTGATGCTCCTGGCTTCAGCATCAGGTCTCTATGTACTTCGGTGTTCTTTATTAGCAGTACGTTTATCCACTCATCGAGCCGTTTTCAATGAGCCTAAACTCGATATATCTGCTGTTTGTTGTCGAGGACTTAGGTACTCTGCAGACTATCCTGACTGCAGCATCAGGTCATGACTTGATGATCATGAGACCAAATGTGGCAAATGCCCTATCAAACATCAAAACAATTTACTAAAACAGTCCTTGCCTGTTCGAGTAACTTCTTACTGTTAAGGAGTTGTACCTTCCATCATCAGCCCAGCTACCTGAGATGGTGACGACCATACGCAAACACACAAGATACTTCATAAAATATGCGAAAATCAATAAGTGAGCCTATAAAATTTGAAGGTTGCCCTCGATTTCTCCAAGATCCCATCATCAGATCCTAATTTGGTGATAATGGGACCACCTCAGAACTATCTACTTTCGAACAAAAAAAGAATTTTGAAAATCCGTCCACATTTGGCGGAGTATTCGACGAACAAACATACAAAAAAAAAAAAAAAAAACATACAAACAGCCGAACGTAGTACCTCCTCCTTTTTGTGAAGTCGGTAAAAAATAAGTGTAATCATAAAAAGAAGTAGTTTTATTAAACTGGCCGTAGATACTGTTGGCGCAGTGGTTGAGCGATTGGCTGCAGCGCAGTGTGTCGCAGGTTCGAATGAAAATTTCTCGAACGGGACAAATATTAGCACGGCCTACAGATTGTTGTAGACCAAGTCGACGGTGCGTTGTCTCACGCGCACTTCAAAGAGATATAATCAAAACAGAAGGAGCCCAGTAAAGTCGATTCCTGCTAAGGCTGCGGAAATATTAGAAAGGGTTTACTGTGGCCCTGGAACGCAAAGGGCAACTGAAGACACAGGAAGGTTTTAGTCAGTAAAAGTCTGACACGAAGAGAATCATAAAAAAAATTATCTACGGAATGAAGAGGAAGAAACTCTATACGTATATTTTTGTCTGCCTAGGTAGGTTCTTTGGTTTGATCGATGCGATGTAGATAGTTTTATCAGCTCAATGACAGTAGAGCAATGGTGCGAGAGCAGTGGTGGTCAAGTGCTAACGGCCTCGACTTATGAGTTGGAGGTCGCCGGTTCAAACCCAACTAGCATTACTTTGTGTAATTAATATTACCACCGTTGCTCCCAAAACGCTGAAGAAAAACATCAGAACCAAAAATTCAAAGATATGTGACATCTGCACTGGTCCCGAGTGGTGGATTACGGCTCATTCCCTCTTATAGAATCCTCTCTAGAATGGGCCTGAGTCCCAGCAGTGGGAACATTATAAGGTTGGTTATGCTACACCTAAAAGGAGGAATATTTCCTGTACCCGCTGGTCTTTCCTCACTTACCCCACACCTCATCGTTGGTCACTCCACTATAAATACTGAGCGACTCACTCCCGCTGATCGGCACCATTCCAATCGACCACACACTCGCTTTCCAACAGTGTACACACAACGACACCGTGTAATTTCGCTATAGATATTAGCATTGATGGTGTATATTGTAGGAGACACAGTTTTTGTGTAGCTTGGTAGAATAGTTGCACAGCGCTATTTTTGTATGTGACCTGTGGCACTGGCCCTCAGATTTTTGAACGTTTTCATTGCTATTCCTCACAGTTGTGAGAGCAACAGTTGTGTTTTTCTCAAATTTTAGCTTGACCTACGTTTTAGTTGTCTTCAACACCGCAGTTTTAATGATACCTACTTACTCTATTTGTTTCTTCTGTTGCCCTTTGCGTTCCAGGGCCACGGTAACTCGTTTCGTACAATCCCACAGCCCTAGCAATAATATTCCATGTGCTCGTCGTTCAGCCGTCCGGTAACTGTCTGGACCGAGCTCGAGTTGTCGACAGAGCATAGTGTTCTAAGCGTGCCTGAAGGAGTTGTCAGCTAAACCGTAGGAGCCTAGCAATGTTGAGGCCTACGGGGCCATGGGTTGTGCGAAAGAGAACCCTGGGGCCCTAGAACGAAGGCAAAGAAGGAACATAGGAGTAGGTTTTAGTCAGTAATAGTCTGACACGCCCTCGAATCAGCCAAGTTATTGGATGATTTCGTACCAAAAAAAAAAATTCATTTTATTTTGAGGTGGGAAATTTGTTACCTTTGCAAAAGCAGAGAAGATATTCGATCTCTGGATTATTTTCTACTTTCAGCTACAGAAGCTGTATAAATTCCCTTCTTTGATCTAGTTGTTGAAAACTAGGTTCACATCAACAGGCTTACACAAATGACATTTCTGTTAGCTGTCATGGACTTCTCCGCAGGTATTGCCATACATTTTATACTTAGCGTTTGGCGGGAACATTAAAAGAACAAGGTGGACCGATGATCTGGACGCACAGGACTGTTCGTTATGGCGACACTGGGGAGAGGCTGTGTCCAACAGTAGACGACGGCTAAAATGATGATGATGAACAGAATATTTTAGCTCAGTAAGACAAGAATTAAGAAATATTTACAAGTGTAGTCTGCGGAATGGCGCGAGGCGGGAATATTCCGAAATATTAGTTTTATTTTTAGCGCGAGGTCGTCCCTGTTTACATGTTTTTCTCTTTACGATCCGGTTATTTCACAGCTTCCCAAACGATTTCCATCGAGTTTTATTTTTTTGTGGATTTAAAATTATATAAATTGCGTCTCCGGTCGACAATTGTTCCGAAAATAGGGGGTTTAATGGCACTTTATTGTGGAAGATTTACTTATTTGAGACTGTAGTTAAGGCGTTGTTGTCAAAGCATTGGATGAAAAGCTTTATGATGAGTTTAAGAAATCAAGTAGTGTTGTTTTTCTTGATCTGTTTATTTTTCTCATCCGCCGCCGTTGTTCTGCGACAAATATAAGACTAACTAAAATTAGTAACGCAACGAGAAATTGGGTGTTCAACATCCAATTTCTCGTTGCGTTACTAATTCGATGAGACGGTCTTGTAAAAAGTAAATTAAACAATTCAATCACTTCTAATATTTGAGGGTTTGTCATTCCAATATACAAATGAATTGTTTCAAGCGGGTCTGTACGGTGAAATGCGAAACGAGGATTAGCAAAAAAGACATGGAAGACATTTTTCTAATAACAACTGGTTCTAAACAACAAATATTGATTTTTCAAAAAACGATGCATTTTTCGGTTCTTTTTCGAAGGCTTGCTCGAGAATGATTCCTATGTCTTTCGTATTTGACCATCCACGTCCATTTTAATAATACACCAACCAAACAGACAATTAGATACTAGCCCAGATATCTACACTGATATAACATATATCAAAAGAAAATTGGCAGAAACTATCTCTAGTTCTTTACATTCTATAAGTTCAGCTATCTATATATCTGTCTAGCTATCTATACCTACTTACTTCAGTGTATCTCTATCAACAAAAACGAAAAGCCTGTCTGTTCGATCACTATAGGGAGAGGGCACGGCACTCCCTATAGTGATCGAACAGACAGGCTTTTAGCGTGTAGTCGCTCATTTTTAAGATTTTTCCAAGCCCAAGAGTCCAAGTCGTCGACGGGATGTCAAGTAGATGTCAGCAAACCTCAAGGAGATGTCAGCAAACCTCAAGGAGATGTCATCAAACCGAAGGGGCCCCGCAGGGTCGAAGCCTACAGGGGCTATGGGTTGTGCGAAAGAGAACTCCGCTCCGCCCAAGACCGGGTGATGTCATTAGATTATTTCCCGCCTAAAAGAAAAGCATTGGCTGGAGACTTTAATTTATTAAGTTTAGCAGGCAGGGCCGATTAAGCAGATGACAATCTCATAGGTTGACACAAGAAGCTACTCATAGAAAAATAGAAATAAAGATCAGTTCGTGTAAAAACAGAACCAGAGCCACAGACTAGGATTTCTGCTGTGTGCTAATGAGCATACAAACAAATCATTTAAGAAAAAATACACTTGGCATTAGGCCGGGAACCGGTGAGATAATGAAGACGTTTTTTTTTAAAACCCGGTAGTATTTATTTTTTGTCTCTGAAGTTTTTTGTCATCCATCATCGTTGTCAAAGAATTTCATTTTCTACCTTCATTCCAATGCCTTTGTTTTCAATGTTACGTCAGGCTGATTATAATTATCTTTCTCAAAGAATTCAATTATTTATACCGGAGTCTGTTTCCTGATAGCTAGGTCAAGCTATACCAAATGCCCTATTCTCCCCGTACTGACCTATGGTGACTTGGGACTTGGACTAACATCCAAAAGTCCAAACTCAAGGTTTGCTAGCGTGCTATGGAGCGCAGCATATTATGTGTTAAATTAACAGATCATGTTCGAAACAACACTGCGCTCCAAAACACAAATCGTTGATGTGGCTCAAAAGGCTGCCCACCTTAATTCATGAATCCCCAAGCGACCACCGGTGGCCGCGCATCTATTGTCTTACTATTGTGTTTCTAATTGACGGTATCTGAAGGGTTAAATGGGACTGGGTAGGACATGTCTGCCGCAGGATTGGTGCCCGGACACAGCAACGCGGGGCCGAGGCAGACCACGAAGGAGATGGCGGGACGATCTGGATGGCTTCCTTAAGATTTGGAACGAGAAAGCGAGGAACCGTGATCGTTGGAAGTAGTGGAGGGAGGCCTTTGCCCAGCTGTGGGAAAATATGGGCTAACTATAATAATAGTAAGGCATAATCAGCCTAATATCTAATGTTCACACTGCTGGTTATCAATCAGGTCTCCTCTCTGTGAAAGGAAATGGGCCGTCTCTACTACGCGGGCCAAGTGTGAGTCGGTAGAATATGTCATATCATCGAATTTTCAGATCTCGGACAGGTTCCGTACCCCAACGATGCTAACAAACCGAAAGAAGTTTTCACTTCAAAAATTTGAGTAACTGTGTAAGGGTATAATAGTGATAATTGCTGTGCTATGCATATAACACATGAACAAAGTGTTTTTATTAATATCAGACTCTCAGAAAATGCCATGGACTTCTATATAAGTCTTAAAGGACTCCACTCTTAGTTTTAGTAATAAATTAGAGTTGACTTTTTTTTTTAGTAATATAGAAAAACAACTTCAAAAATTGAATTGAGATTTAATTTTTGTAGAGATACATAGATGCAATAGAAAGGTGACAGGACAGAATGGAAGAAAAAAACGTGTTGCGCCGACCCTAAGTAATATGGGATAAGGGTAGGAAGAAGAAGAAGACATAGAAGCAATAGAAAAATAATAGAGCGTTACAATAAGCGGTATTATCGCTAAAAACATTAAAAAAAACAACCAAGTGTCACAGAAACTTGACAAATTACGTCATTCAAAAACATTTTTCGGTTCGGATTCTGGAAGGATTACAAAAAAAACAATATTTGATCTTGAAATTTTTAGAGTTCAACCTTCAAATTCGTCTTGTTATTTTCGTTTATGTCAGGCCTTGTCCTTGCCAGATTAAGGCTGCCTGTCCACCGGAGTGGAGTGAGGCAGCGGAGCAGAGCAAAGGACTATGCGAAGCGGAGTGTCTGTCCACCAGAGCGGAGCGTAGCTGCGGAACGGAGTGAGAAAATAATGCGGAGCGGAGTTTCTGACTGTTTCTGACTTGCTAACAACAGAGCAGATGAAAGAGTTAGAATGGCCTTGTGGGCGGGGCAGGCGCGCCAGAAGTATGGCAATGCTCATAGTTCAACTACCAATAGCAAACTTGCGATCTAAGTGTGCGTGGTCTGTTAGTTGCGCAATGCGCATTCGTATTGATTTATTTCCTGTAGTGGAGTTAAAGGGTGTTTAGCTAAAGTTTATGTAAATTTTTTTTTCGATGGGGAATATCATCTTATGACCAAACCCGCTCTTGGGTGGAGCGGGAGATAGTGTCAGACTCTTACTGACTAAAAACCCCATCCCGTTCCTTCTAGCCTTCATACCGGGGCACAAGCTCCTTTTCGGACAACCCTGTCGCCAGTAGGCTTCGACCCAGCTGGGCCCCTCCTGCTGCTGGCAAATCCTTGAGGCGCGCGGGAACAGTGCGCGCCGTCGACGTCTTGGAAAGTTTATGTAGATGGATGTAGTTAGTGCGGGTGAGCGAAAATAATAGTCACTGCTAGTACTCACGGTTTCTCGACGGGTCCATCACAATACACATAACACAGCAACACAGAAGGAGTACACAGAGTAGACATAAGAAACACACAATAGTACAGCACAAAACAATAGTCCACATCAACAATAATAGTTCGCGTAACAGTTAATACCTATTCGCGAGTAATAAAAAGTACAAACGATGCGCGGGCGCAGGCGGTAGGCGGCGAGGTCTATGATCGACTGACCCACACATCTCAAAATGTTAATTCATGAATCCCCAAACGAACGCCGGCGTTCACGCATCTATTGTCTTACTATTGTGTCTCTAATTGACGGTATCGGTAGAGTTATGGCGCTAAGCTGGGGTGCTCAACCGTCTCACTCGCTGGCCCGCGCGCTAGTTTGACCGACACCATCCGACAGTATAATGTAAAACATTATGAATGCCGTGATTGTTGAGTAGTGTTATTGATAAAGGTACACGATAATATTACTGTGGCTGTGTTAATGTTGTGTTTTAATTGTGGTGTCTTGTGTGAGTTTATTATAAACGTAAATAAACTATGTGGTAGTGGTGAACCTTATAGGTGTGAGATAAGCGGCGACACTCGTTTTAGTACAATGCGGAAAGTATTTCCTTTCTAACCTCTTTCATCTTTTCTGTGGTTTTAGCTATAGTTTAGTTATAAGCACCCGCACTCATTTCTCCTCTTTGCTTTCCCTCTTTGCTTCCCCGCTCCGCTGGCCTCACTCCTTTGCCCCGCTCCACTACCCGTTTTTTTTTTGACTAGGTAGTTCGTACTCCCACTGAAGAGGAGCGGAGATTTGGTGCAATTCTATTGGTTAATATTTCTCCGTTTCTCCGCTCCGCAGCCTTGCTCCGCTCCGGTGGACAGGCAGCCTAAACCTTGCGGACCACGAATAGATCGATACAGGTTTGTGCGTGAATCACCAGGTCACTCAGATATTGGCACACGGCATTTCCGATTCGTTTATACCGCAAATGAGTTTGTATTTATTAATTGAAGGTTTTAGGAGGTTTTTATGCAAGCTTGAGTCATATTGTTTGAGGAAAAAATTATATAAGTTTTGAGTTTATTTGTGATGCAACGTCTAGGTATAACATAATCCCATCAAAAACATACATGTGAAAAGAGGGCCAAGTTCGATATATGCCTTGGTTGCTGACTTCAATTACAAAAGAAGTGAGATGTAAATGGGTGCCAAGTTCAATGGTCAGTCCTGAAATTTATTTATAACTACATAAAATATCATTTCTTCTTATAACTTTGGGTAACATATTGTAGCTTAAGGTCTGACTTGGCAAGTTCTCATGACTTACGAGGTCACACCGTGCCGCGCGCATTACTTTGTGTAATTTGTTTCATCACCACTGCTCTCAAAACGGTGAACGAAAACATCGTGAGGCAACCAGCATGTCCTAGAACCAAAAATTCGAAGACAAGTGACATCTATCAACCCGCACTGGACCCGCGTGATGGCTTACGGCCCATTCCCTCTCTTAGAGAAAAGGCCTGTGTCCCTATAATGGGAACATTATAAGGCCGACTATGCTATGCTATGCACCGTGCCTTATTGAATGCTTACTATTAACTGCACGGTTGATGCAGTGGTTGAGCGATTGGCTGTAGCGCTGCGGGTTCGATTCCCGATTCCACAGCACAAATATTTTAATGGCCTACATATAGTTGCTCCTGGTTTAGATGTGTGTGTTTATATGTTTGTGAACGCACCCACGAAACAGAAGAAATTTCTAGTGTTAGGCAGCATTATAAAAAAATTTAGGATCGACTGGTGAGTTCCAGGATTGTTCGAAAGAGTTTTTAGGGGTATGCGGAACAGAGAGTAAAGTCCCGCAAACCTCCGTTGTAAAGGGAGGATCGATTGATGTCGGGCTGTCGTATATGTTCAAATCGCGCGGAGAACTTTGATTGCGCGATGCAGGATTTCGAATTTTCTTCGTAGCTTTTATGTGGCGTCATAGATGTCGCTACAAGTTACCAGATGGAGGATGGAACACAGGTGCGTTTTAGTTAGTAAAACTCTTTGTCTGACACTCCTCCATCTCGCTCCAAGGATGACCAGAAGAAATTATTCCATGAAATCTGACCTCAAAAAAAGTAATGGCTGTTGAAATTGTCTAACCATTGCGCCGTTGAGTCTTATGTATGTACTTGCACGCAGGATTTCAGACAATTGATACATATTACACAGAGTGCATTTCAGTCAATTACATTACACAAATGTCCGAGCAACTAGCCTTGTGTGGGCGTTGCATAGTTTGCACGCTATTAACAATTGAGATGTATCTTCCACTCCAGAGTTACTGAGAACTGATCATACTAATAAAATATGTAAAGGCAAAAGTTTGCGAGTCTGTGTGTACCTATGGTACTCTTTCATCCTCAAACGGCTGAACTGATTTGGATGTTTGGCACACGAGTAGACCTTATCGTAAAATATCGAATCGATGCGTGTTTTTTATCCCGGGAGTATGTACCAAAGTCAAAGTCAAAATATTTTAATTCACATAGATCTACATGGGCACTTATAAAACGCCATAGTTGTCATTGGATGATTTTTGCCCACCGAAAGATAAAAATGGTTAATCTTTTAAAAAAATTGGTTGTTGCTCATATTTTAACCCTTCAGATACCGTCAATTAGAAACACAATAGCAAGACAATAGATGCGCGGCCACCGGTGTCGCTTGGGGATTCATGAATTAAACAGGAGCACGGCACTCATATTGTGTATCTGACGGGTCTATTTCGCCACGTTGTGTTTGTAGCGGCCTCCCTGGGTCCGCAACCGATATAATACTTTCCATACCGACCACTGACAGCAGTGGTGGCCGAGTGGTAATGGCTCCGAATTACGAGTTGTAGGTCGCGGGTTCAAACCCTGCCAGGCGCATTACTTTGTGTAATTTATTTCATGACCACTGCTCTCAAAACAGTGAAAGAAAACATCGTGAGGGAACCGGCATGTCCTGGAATCAAAAATTCGAAGACATGTGCCATTCACCAACCCGCACTACCCTCGCGTGGTGGATTACGGCCCATTCCCTCTCCTAGAGAGGAGGCCTGAGTCCTAGCAGTGAGAACAATAAAAAGGCTGATGATGATGATACAGACCACTGTAAATCACACCCAGGTGACATGTTCAAGAAGTCGGATGTTGTAGGTGATGTTCTTCCCAAAGTTCTATTCTTTATTTAGGTGGTGGGTTAGGGATGGCCAGCGTGCTACGAAGACACTTTTAAGTCCTGCCCTGGGTAAATTTTCTACTATGACGCGGGCGAAGTCGCTGGCAGCGTCTAGTTGATAGTATATCTTAGAATTTAGATTTATAGATACGTGGCTATCGAACATGATATAATAAAATATACGTGTATTTCTTGAAGTCACCCGCATATAGGAGCATTTATTTTCATAACACGGTTTAATTCTGAATACACATAAATATGAAATACGTTTTGCTATCGACACGAAGAGAAAAAGAATGGGACACACAGACAGATCGGGTACCATTTAGGATACAAGAACGCATTTAAGTACTTCCATAACCATGCTATATTTTTTTCTAAAAACTGCACTATTTTTGCATTTTTTAAGGCCTGATACTAAAATAAACGATTTTCCAATCAGTGCAACCGATTTTACAATTTACTATAAAAAAAAACATTTTTACTTTTAATGTATTGGGAAGCCCTTTGCTCAGCCCGTAATATTATAAAAAGGTATTGGTAAGTTTGTATGTAGCGGGTAACTACTGAATGGATTCGGAATATTCTTTCACTAGTATAAAGCTGAACGATCTGTAAGTGTTAAAATATGGTCTACTATCACGCAGGCGAAATAAATATTGTATTAGACAACAGAACCATAGATCAATGAAGGACTACCTTTCATAACAGAATCCTTATAAAAAAAACTAATGATACTTTTAGCAATATGATTAATAAAAAGACATGAGTAACTAACCTAATTATAGTCAGTGATTTGCAAAACATTGCTAAGTGCGCGGGACGAGGACTGAAGCTAGTCTATAGGCGGGAAAGAGTGAAACTTTTCATGACTTTAGTGTTGGGCAAAAGTTTTAAATATAATGTCGATGAAATTTGAATTAGGAAGACTGTGTGAGAGAAGATAATCCTTACTAATATTATAAAAGCGAAAGTGAGTTTGTTTGTTTGTTTCTTCACGCCTAAATAGCAAAATCGATTTTGATAAATCTTGGTACACGGCTAGAACATGTCCTGGAATAAGACATAGGATACTTTTTATCCCGGAAGTATGTTCCCTTGGGATAATTTTCTGCTATCACGCGGGCGAAGCTGCTGGGAGCAGCTAGTTTACTATAATAATAATAATAATAACCCCATCGTCGTATCTCTACGTTGACGTCGTGGTGGGGCTTGTGTGCTCCAACATGCCCTAGGTATGTATCGGTAGAATTTTCTTTACCGTAACATACCTAGGGTAAGGGGCCAGACTAAGAGAGATACAATCCGCAGGGCAGTTTTGTGGCGAACTGTTGGGTATTAGCGACCCCACGGACCCGATCTCCCGGGAGAACTCCTGCTCTTCATCTCCGGCTTGCCTTTATTGGCCGGTCGTAGTGAACACTGACGAGGAACAGAGCTCCTACCTCTCTCTTGCCTTTATTGGCTGGCTTGAGTGGAGAGTCGAAAGAGCAAACTTGCTCGGGAGATGGATGCATAATCCAGTAAGGTGCTGGTAGGGATCTTGACCGTACTTCCGCGATTGTCCTGATAGCCGTGGTATGCCTCTCCACTCCTCAAGCGCCTCAAGATATGTTGCCCTCTTGTTGCTACGTCACTTCGTGCTAGCGGCCGTTTAAGGGGGCCCATTTGCTGAGTGTGCAAGTCACCCCCTGCCTTTTATCGATGGATATTAATGACATTGTTCAGGCAGGGGCCATAGTCTTAACATAGCTCCATATTACCAGTCCACTTAAGACTCCAAAAATCATAGCCCTATTATTTTGTTTTTCATATTATGTCGCAATAGTTTTTCAAACCGGGGGTTGTCCTTGGGTGCACTAGTATAGCGCGCACAGGGATAATCGTCGGTTGGTATCACGTTCCATTATAGTAACCAAAAAGGCCTCTGCGAGTTGGCTTCGGCCCCTTGTACGCCTCTCAAAGGCCCAGGACCTCAGGGTCCTGAGATTAATAAACAGATGAAAATAATAATAATAATAATAAAGGCAGGGGCCATAGTCTTAACGTAGTTCCTGGTAACCAGTCCACTTAGTATTTTAAAAACCATAGCCTTATTGTCATTGTTTTCCATATGTCGCAATAGTTTATCATTCACCAACCGACGGTGGTCTTTGCATACACTAGCATGGCGCGTATAAGGATAATCACCGATTGGTAGAGGCTCTTTATTCCATCAAAATTGATTAAAGGGCCTCTGTGAGTTACTTTCAGATTCTCTTATGCTTTCAGACCTCAGGGTTCCGAGATATACGGATACACAAAATAATAATAGTTCGCCTTTGTACCTTATTGCATGAAGTTTTAATAAATAAATAAATAATAAGATGCGTTAAATAGCTATTTTTTTATTGCTTACATGTTGTCAATGGATGGTACAGAATTGTAGAACCTCATATGGTACAGCAACATTTTTATTACTGCATGCATTATACTGTACTATTTGAATGCAATGAGTTAAAATTCTTTACAGCGTTATGTAACCATCTTTATTATCATTTCAGAGACGAGGCGTCTACTGCTATACATAAGCTTTCCCAAACTTATGTCTAGTAGTAGATTTGTGGCAACAATACCAACCACATCGACTACAGTATTCATATCACAACCGCAGGTTCAGTTGAAAACCAGCGTCAGGCACTAGTTGTCTGGCAATAATGCTGAACTGGACCTATTTTGGTGCAGCCGTGAGGCACACAACAACTTTAATTTTATTTCTTTTTTTGGTTCTTGTAGTTGTGTGGGCCTTGTGCTGTACCCAATAAATTATTTTTCTTTCTTTCTCTTTCTTTCTAATAACAAATTACCAGGCTATGTTTCAGTTATTCTTTATCATTTGTTTTCTTTTGTTATTATTTTGGTGTACAATAATAACTCGGCGTTAAAGTTACTTATTTATTCCCTCGAATTAGCGACCTCACTACGCTCGGCCGCCAACTCCTTCTCGGGACGAAATAAGTAACTTTAACGCCGAGGTAAGCATTGTGCTTTTCGTTACGAATACAAGGAAAGTAAAAAAAAAATAATAAAAAGTTTGTTAAACCTGAGTTATCGTACCTATGATTTTAGGTAGGTATCTTTCTTCTGATTTAGGCGGTAAAAGGTTCCACTACTGTTTTAGCCTCTTCTCTTATAAAATTATTATTATCACTATTTTAATCTGATGAACTTATCATGATAATACAAATCTCTGCAGTACGGAAATGTAAACAAAACTCAAAAAAACCAACATCTGATTTGCCACTTTCCCGCCATTTTGTTTTTTTTTTCTGTAGCCGGCCAGCTATTCAGCCTCATTAATGAAAAATTAGAAATTAATTGCAATCTTTTACAAATAAAGTATTTTAACCCTTCAGATACCGTCAATTAGAGACACAATAGTAAGACAATAGATGCGCGGCCACAGGTGGTCGCTTGGGGATTCATGAATTAAAGTAATACTCGAACAAATAAGTCACTTAAAAATATAATATTATTTAATTAATACTTATCTTTAAGTTATTTGAATTTTATATCGCGTTGTGATTGACATGCTGTATGGAAAATTAGAACATGGTTCAATAGAAATGTGAAGATAGAACTAGTTTTTTTTTAATAATTTGACAGCTGTCAGTTGAAAGTAAAACTCCCTAGGGATGAAAAGTATCATCATTTCAACCCGCTCCACCGGCAACTTCAGACCTACTTTCAGAGTATGAGTAATGAAAAGTTTATTTTATTCTATTCTATCTTTACTTATTTTCTAAATATACAAGTTAAAACATGAAACTGTTAAGCTCATTAACATTTCTTGTTAAACATCACCTTTGTATTCACAACAATAGGGTAAGAAATGTGGGATGGGTAAAACCCGCCACCCACCCGGTGATTTTAAGCACTTTAGATCGTCATTACTTTACCGTCCTTTCTCATGTCAACTACATTTGCTCACACATAAAATAAAATTTAAATTTCGCCTTTGTTCAGTGAACTTTACTTGTGTTTAAAGTTTTAATAAACTCTACAACTCATCAACGTCCTTTCATGTTTGCAACAGCAACTCTCGATATCGATACTCACTCAATCCCATCACTAATTCTGTCGCGAGCGGTTCGCGCGGGCGGCGTTCTATACTGGCCAAGCGGCCAGCTTCACATCCGAACGAACGAACTCTGTCCCACTCGTGTGCCGTGTTTGCGAACCCTGCACTATCCTGTTACATTACAACCCTAATCTGAAAAAAAATACAACTTATTTTGTTTTTGTTTTTTTTTGTGCTGTGCTGACGGAGTTTGGATTTTTTTTTAAAAGAGAAATTCAGGTGAGTCCAAAAGTTCTTTGTTTAATTTGAAAATGGAAGCAGATTAGTTTTAAAAATCGAACATTTTTCTGCAAGAGCTTTCATTATTTATCAATAAATGACGAGTGATTTTTTATTCATAATCAGTAAAGACCGATAAGACGATTTATTAAAAGATAGGTTGTCTAGATTGTTTCAGGAATTTATTTCAGTTTCAAACTAACACATTATTGTGTTTTTGTGCTGTGATAGAATTTATACACAACCAAAAAAAAAATCCTTAGCTACTTTAAATGCTTGTTGAAAACTTAATCGTGTGTTACCTTATACAAACCGCGAAATAATTCGGAGTCAGTACAAATTAAAACCAAGAAGTATTTCCTTGAATTCAATAATAGCTTATCTATTTATATTAGCTCAATAAAATGTATAAATAATTCTCGTAGACATGTGATTTAGATATCTACGTCACGATTGGCGTTAACGTTTCAGCTGAAGTGTAATAACGATGAGTGGCACGTCTAAAATGGATTGGCTATTAGAATTTAAAATTACAATGTTGCTTTGACGGTTCATCATCATTTCAGCCGAAAGCTGTCCACTGCCGAAAGTGTCGCCACAATAAAATCGGAACTATGTTTCAAATAGACCATTTATCAGGCACTTTTGAACTGTCAAAATGTCGGTTGGTCAAAAAAAGGGAAACTTTTTTTTATATTGTGTAGGCTCCCGTTTGACCACTATCTCACCTGATGGTAAGCGATGATGTGGCCGACTATGGAACACGCTTGCCTAGAAGCAATCTATTCACTCTTGACTTAAAGACCCCTAGGTTACAGCTATCAGGAAACACAGACTCCGGCAGGGAATTCCACTCCTTAGCTGTACGCATAATGAATGTATTCCCAAAACACTTTGTACGTATGGGTGGGATGTCCACCATGTACCGGTGGCGCAACGCCGCGCCGTACGTCTTGTGGTCCGATGATGGAACGGACTTGGTGGAATTAAATTGTGTAGCTCCAGTACTCACTTCCCGAAATGTAAACGATAGAAAACGCACGACTTTGCACTTTTTTTTAAGCTAAGTTGCACGTTTCAAAGCTTAGACCTCTATGGAGAAAACCGTGCAAGAAACTCCACGGAGTGTCCGTGGAGTTTCTGGCACGGTTTTCTCCATCACGGTTTTCTCATCTTTTGAATCATTTTAATGACCGGTCTTATGCGTCTCGCATCCATCAGATTCCCGTGACCATTATCAGGTCGTCGGTTGACCTTGTGGGTGGCCTTCCATCTGGCTCTTCCGGTACGTGATCGCTACTCCTGAACCTTTCGGCCCATTGACGATCTGTTCTGCGAGCAATATCACTACCACTTAAGTTTATCGATTCTTTGGGCTATGCCCGTAACCTTGGTTCTCCTGTGGATATTTTAATTTGTGATTGGATCACGCAAGGAAAACATGAGAGCGTGATCAAAATGTAAACGTTTCTTAATAATACATGAATTCTGGTTCTAATATATATTCTTTATAAATAGAATATTATATTATAGTTAGGAATAGTTCTTAGGACCCTTTTGTATTTTGAAAAAAAATATTTTTATAAAAAAAAAAATAACCGACTTCACTAAAAAATTGCATTGAATTTGAGGAGTTCCCTCGATTTCGCCAAGATTCTATCATCAGATCCCAACTTTGTGACTATGGGACCATTTATATACCCTTTCCAACAAAAAATAATTTTTCAAATCGGTTGGCAAGCGACGAAGTTATGCGCGAACAAACATAAAAAAAAACCATACAAACATCCGAATTGAGAACCTCCTCCTTTTTTAGAAGTCGGTTAAAAATTATCAAGTAACTCTTATCACTCTGAGAGTAGTACAAGGCTCCTGCCCCACTGGGACGCCATGAATGATGGTTTTATTTATTTTTTTCGGTGAATAAAAATCATCTAATGACAACCGCTCTTGGGTGGAGCGAGAGATAGTGTCAGACTCTTACTAACTAAAAACCCACCCCGTTCTTTCTAGCCTTCATACCAGGGCACGAGCTCCCTTTCGGATAACCCTGGCCCCAGTATGCTTCGACCCAGCTGGGCCCCTCCTGCTGCTGACAACTCCTTGAGGCGCGCGGGAACAGTGATGAATGATGGTGCTTTTTTACCTAATAGTTGTAAAGTTTACAGCTACTATTTAACCAACAAAAGTTCACTTCTAATCAATGGCTGTCGTAACGGATGGACATAGAAAACATCGTCATAAATCACCCAACTTTGCACACGGGCTACCACAGTTTGTTTATTCACTAAGGTGAGTAAAGAAAGAAAGAAAGAAAACTATTTTATTTGGCATACACACTCGTAGATACACACAATGTAGTAACAACATGTAGACACTAATATTTTATAAAAGAAAGAGACAACTAACTATATGTGTTTCTCGGTGGCGCCAAATAGGTCCAGTAATAATCAAGTGTAAAGAGTAAGAATCACCTTAGGACGCTTTCAATGTAGACGTTTCATGTCTGACCTTTGACGCACGTTAACCGTGCCGCAGTCGGCCGATTGCAGTACGTTTTCAATACACTTATTCGGAAACTCGCTTCTATCCCTAACGTTTTTGTATAAAATTAACTGTTTTCCGCACTAGTGCGGAAAAATGCCGAACTCGCCCTCGCCACAAATATATTATCCTATATTTATCGTAGCAGGCTTTTCGTTTAGCAGCCCCCATGAGTCGTCGGTCATCCATCGTTTATTTATTTCTTTGTGTGTTAAAAAACGTCGTTAACGTCGTAAAACGTTAAAGTTTGTTAATTCCGCACTCGGGTCCTTAACACCCTCGCTTACGTCTCGGGCGAATTTTGCCGCGGTCGCAATGACAGATTTTCTCCACTTGTATCAAAATATGCTATTTGTTGCTTCTGAGTGCGCCCCCTCTAGATATTTATGAATTAATTCGGCACTCGTTATGAATAAAAGTGTTTTTGCTTTTCAGTAGTATCGTGCCTCATCTTGTTTCCATTTTTCACTTTAGTTTCATTAAAATCTAACGAGAACTTATATTTCGTACCTTCATAGTGTAACTATGAGTGCCCGTGACAACGAGATGACCTTCCACCATTGTATAATAATATTATATGCGCGTGCGCAACTACGTAAGCTCTGCGGTGAGTAATGTACAGGTTGAAGCATCGTCAGAACGCAGCTCTGACATCACGGTAAATACTGACAGGTATCAAGGCGTTGCCGACATAGCACGAAGAAACGCCAAACTTAAGTGGCAATGGGCAGGGCACATTGCTCACAGAACAGATGGCCGTTGGGGCCGAAAGGTTCTGGAGTGACGATCGCGTACTGGATGGCCTCCTACAAGGTGGGCCGATGACCGTTGCGGGAATCCGATGGATGCGGGACGCACAGGATCGATCAATGTGGCGACACTTGGGGGAGGCCTATGTCCAACAGTGGACGTCTGTCGGCTGAAATGATGATGATGATCAAGGCGTAAACACATAGAAAAGTCATGTCCTTCAATATGACTCTACCTCGAACTATCACCTTGAGCGGAGCACGGCCTTGTACTCGTGGGGGCGATCGGGCGCCGGACCTTCATACAGGGTAAGGTCCGGAGCGAGGAGGAATGGCAGGCGGTCGCTTTCTTCTGCGAAGCAATAATGCTAGCAAAGGAAGCGGTCGCACGCGGGAATGAACTTCCTCACGCACCTAAGGCGTGGGCTTACGGACGGCGAGCTATTTGGTCGTCGTCGGACCAAGCCCAAGTCGTTGACAGCGCATAGTGTTCCAAGCGCACCTCAAAAAGATATTAGCAAACCGTTGGCGCCCAGCAGGTCAAAGCCTACTTGGGACCAAGGGTTGTCCGTAAGAGAATCCCAGGGTTCTTGAACAATAGGCAAAGAACGAATATGAGTGTGATTTTAGTCAGTACAAGTCTGACACTCCTACTCCTTGAGCGGAAAAAGTCATTGGATAATTTCCCACTTTAAAATAAAACCCAAACCGTCAAAGTGTAAGTTATAGCGTGTGGTTTTTATGGAGATCCTTCAAAGTGATCTAGAATATAATTGAAACAATCAAAGATATATCTCCTTTGATACACATTGCAACAAATAGTAATTCTTCGTAATTCCCTTGATATCAATTGCGTCTCATGGCTAGAAACACATTTCAATCTAATATTATAAAATTGAAAGATTGTATGCGATTATATGAGTATTTATTTATTTTATTTTATATTTTATGTACACATAACATAGGTACAGAAGTGGATAACATAATTATAAAACTTTGTACAAAGGGTACTGCTTATTTCACAAAGAAATTTCTATTCCAGCAGACCTGCAAAAGGAAAGATTAGAAGAGATGTAGACAATTGTGTACAGAAATAAGTAAAGAAAAGTTAGTGAAATCTTAAATTAAACTAATAAATACTTATATAACCATATATACCCTATACTAAAAATAAATACATAATATAAATATATATGTCTGTTATTTAGTATGTGTATATGTTTGTTATTTTGTTCGCGCTCAAATTACTGAACAAATTTAAATAAAACTTGCTAGACAGGTAGACAGGGTTTTCAAATAATTTATCCTCATTTCTCGGCCACATACCCATAATAAAAAAACTGTTTTCTGCATTAACGCGAGCGACGCCACTGTCTTTCTTTATTCGCGTTGCCTCTTTATCAAACCTTAGCTTTTTGCCGCAGCTTCGCCCGCGTAGTTTTATAAAATATAGCCTATGTTACTCAGGAATGAACCAGCTTTCTATCAGTGAAAAATTTTAGCAATCGGACCAGTACCTACTTTCAGAGATTACGTCATAGAAACAAAAAAAAAACTTTATCTCTTTATAATATTAGCGTAGAATGAGTTGGATGAATCTACCAGCTTTTAAACCATGCTTAGGTAGATGATAGATAGGTCGGGAAGAGCCTTCTTAAGGTGATGCATCTCAACACACATTGTCACTGTTTTTCATACAACCGCTCATTACCGATTATGACGTTATTACACATTTTTCATTCGATATTTTGGAAACACAGTATCTTGTGGATATTATCTAGGCTTCTATGGAAATCAATTTCTAAGTTTGTGTAAAACTAATCCAGTAAAGACCTGAAAATCCCCTATTTTGTATGAACTTTGACACTTCATAATTTGCCTAAAAATTAAAAAAGTAAAAAAAGTAAAACTATAAAAGCCTTGCAAATTTTATTAAGATTCTAAATGACGACAACTTTTTTCAAAAACTTTTAAGGGTTTTAAAAAAAAACAGCTATTTCGAGCAAATTTTGTGAAATATTTGAGTAAATCTCGGATTTACTGAATACTAACAGAGCTCTTTTTTTGCGTTGCCTTTTCGTCAAACATTGCGTTGGATTGCGTTAGATGAAGTAACAAGCTTTTAAACCATTTTCAATGTTTACGATAGGTGAGTGGAAAAGGACCCTCTTAATAATATTAGTGTTATTCTGTCTTCACTGGGCAGTGGGCGTTTTACCACATTTTATTACCGAAATTAAATGCAATAACATTGTAATCACAATTCAAAGACAAGATGTTCACTTTAAAATATCGCTTCCAATGACAGATACATTATAAATACTCGTTGTATAATGTCTTAATGACACATTAAGGCGTCATCTAAGCTCGGTAGAAGTCGCGTCATTCGGAGACCGACTCAGATTTAGATACGCGCAAACAGAGATAAACAACAGCTTCCCAGAAAGTATACTGTTCATTGTTTAGGTATTTACCTGGATGGAATGGCTTTTGATACCGTTTTAGAAAAACTGTTTGGGTAAACACTGAGGTTCCTTTAGATGTCTTGACAAAAAAAACCTCGTAGTTTCGTCTGAGTGGTTCAAGAAACTGCTGTAGAGTTGTGTTATAATTTGTATGAAAGATTATCTTTTTTTCTGGGGTAGGAAACGTGTTCTTTCAGTTGTCCCATTATGAGACTAGGCTTGAACGTTAACATGGGACTCCCATGTTAATTTTCGATCAATCCAGTAGCATCTATCCGGGTTGAAAGAAAGTACTGTGTCCAGAAAAAGACATTTTAGTCAAACCAACTTTGTAACAGAAAAATAAAATGCACGTTTCGTATATAGTAGATATTTTTTGGAGGGAAGCAGATACTTTTTTCGTTCTGGATGAATCGGTTATTTACTCATATCCTTAAATATTGAGTACTTGTGCTCCTTTAGTTGCCTTCTCGGTTCTAGGACCGCGATGAAGATTCTTAGAACAATCGCATACGTATACAATGTGTATCCACCACTCTAAGAGTCGTTGTGTGAAATAATATGCAATGGGTATAACCATTCAATAATAATAATAATACATTTTGAATTGACAATATTTCGAATTGGTGTACATATTTTTTGCGGCCTACATAAAGACCTACATTTTTGTCATGATTGATAATCCACTTAACAATTATCTAATGACTTAATGACTTTTCCGGCTCTAGGTTTGAGCGAGAGTGCGTGTAAGACCTTTACTGACTAGACCTACTATAGGGCAAAAAACAACGTCAGAAGCTAATACACGGTTCTAATTGGTTTTCCTATAGAGAAGAACCAGCAAGAAGCTACACTGTTACTGTTTAAAAATGGTTTGATTTTATGTTTCTGTATTATTATATTACTAGCTTTTGCCCGTGGTTTCGCCCGCTTACGTAAAATATACCTATGCCTATGTTTTTTTTTTCTTTTTTTGTCGACGGGGAAAATCATCTTTGACAAAACCCGCTCGTCGTTCCTTCTAGCCTTCATACCGGGGCACGAGCTCCCTTTCGGACAATCCTGTCCCCAGTAGGCTTCGACCCAGCTGGGTCCCTCCTGCTGCTGACAACTCCTTGAGGCGCGCGGGAACAGTGCGCGCCGTCGACGTCTTGGACTCGGTCCATTCGGATCGGAATCCCGGCGACGGCGGCGAGGATGCTGTTGCCTGATGCTGTCGGCCTCCTCCTTTGCAAGCATTACTGCTTTGCAGAAGGAGGCGACCGCCTGCCATTCCTCCTCGCTCCGGCCTATGCCTATGTCACTCAGGAAAAAAGCAGCTATCTAACGCTCAAAAAATTTTAGCAGTTAGCCCACCACTTTCACAGATTACCTACTACGAACAAAAAACCAAAAAAACTAACTTTACCTCTTTACAATATTAGTGTAGATGGCATTGCCATCAACTAACAGGATTAGATATAACTAGCTTTTGCCCGCGGCTTCACCCGCGTACATAATCCCGGGATAAAAAGTATCCTATGTGTTATTCTGGGATATGGTCTACTCGTGTACCAAGTTTCATCGAGATCCGTTCTGTAGTTTTTGCATGGAAGAGTAACAAACATCCATACATCCATCCATAAATACAAACTTTCGCATTTATGATATTAGTACGAAGTAGTATTAATTCATTCAACTCCAAACGTTTGCTCTCTTAATGTCTTTCTATTGTGTCTCCAATCACTATATTTGAAAGGTTAAAATATAATTATGAAACCCGTTATTAATTTTAGCATCATGTTGGTTACAAAACTTTCTTCCTTCCATTAAATCTGTCGTGTAAAGAGGTCTTGGCACAGGTGCATGTAATTAATATGTCGGCCATTTTGTTTGTGAATAACCGTGCGCACCTGAAGTTTCAGCTGTACCGGTATATTCGTGGCCAGTCCGCTCATAATATGACGAAATTTCCTGTCGTAATGTGTATAAAGGTGAATATAGACTACAACATTTTCAGGAGCATTTCTGTGTAATGTAACGTTCTTACAAAGGGCACAATACAGGCAAAAGCTCAGTTTCCAAAGCACCCATGTAATGTAACGTTCCTGTGAATGCTCGGCGTTATGTTACGGGTAAATGCTCACAGCGAGTGTGCATTTACCAACAACATTTCGTTGTACCTTGGGTTCATTTTTTTTTTAAATGTCACCCCGCAACCGCGCATCGCCCGCACTCGTGGCTCGACGAAATGTTACACCAATACGCTCGAGGAAATGTTACACCAATATGCTCGTTGGTTTGTAACAAAGAGGCGAGCGTGCTCGACGTTTCGTTCATAAAAGGATAATACACTAGAACATATCATAGAGCGGCTCGTTGTTCTGTTACAAGTAAATGTTGTAGTCTATACTCACCTTAAAATGTGTATGAGTTTCGTTTTGCGAAGAGTGTTATTTGTGGAATCAATTTTATCACGTAAATATTAAGTCGTGGTAGTTATTGTTATATTTATGAAAGATAAATCCGAAAATGATCGGATTTCGATAAAACGTCAAGAACTATTTGGTACCGTAAAAATACAATCGTAAAATGCTAAGTCATAAAGACAAGACATTTTTATGAATTGCGGGCCTGAAATTTTACTACCAATGACCGCGCAACGGGTTAGTCCTTGAAAAATTGCAGGTTATAATATCACTACAATATTATAATACTAGCTTTTGCCCGCGGCTTCACCCGCGTACATAATCCCAGGATAAAAAGTATCCTATGTGTTATTCTGGGATATGGTCTACTCCTGTACCAAGTTTCATCGAGATCCGTTCAGTAGTTTTTGCATGAAAGAGTAACAAACATCCTTCCATACATCCATCCATACATCCATCCATATATACAAACGTTCGCATTTATAACATTAGTAGGATTATGAAGGCGTAAGTTTATGTGTATACAACGTGTAACGTTAAATGCGCAAAACCTGAAATTAGTTTGATCAGAATAACGAGCAGAATCAATTAAACCACTTTTTAATATAGGTTTAATTTTTCAAAAAAAATCTTCATTAAAAACTTCGACCTGTCTATTTATGAATAGGTCGAGCCATCACGTGCGCAAACCCGCTGAAATAGGTAAACAAACACAAATAGTTGTAATCCAATCAAATTTTCTCATACACGGGATAATAAAAGTTCTTATTTCAATACAGATATGAATTTTAAACAAACTAAAACTGCCCATAAAACCTTTAACTTTTTTTAAATGGTTTTTTTTCTCACACAATTTGGTCAATCGAATTAAAATTCATTTGGGGTGTCTGAGGTTTTGCGCATTTAACGTTACACGTTGTATGTATTACTATTTCTTCAAGCTCGGACGGCAGATTTGGATCGAAATCAGTACTTGGGGTAGACCATATCCTGGAATAACACATAGGATATTAGGGGGCATGGCAGTTTTGGGGCACTGCCAACCAAGGCAAGCAAAAATGTGGCACGGCCGTAACATTCTTTACTCGAAACAGTTCAGGCCATTTTCGATCCTCTATAACTGTATAAAACTAGAAGCCTGAATTTTATCTACTATAGCGGGCGAGGCCGGTGGTAGCAACGAGTACTCTATCATTTCAAGTATCACAAAGCCGTTACAAACAAATTATAAGTGGCACAAAGCCGTTACAAACAAATTTTAAGTGGCACAAAGCCGTTACAAACAAATTTCAAGTGGCACAAAACCTACCGACTTTTGGTTGGTAGTTGACAGGGTAGTTGACTAATAAATAATCTCACTCTTTTCCCATCTACTTTTACCGTCAGTAGTAGCAAGTTCTCCAGGTTACCACCTCTCTTTCTGGCAATGTGGCCAAAGAAATCAAAGATGCTTCTTTGGCATACGGTGGTGAGTCTCATGGGCGACTTGAGTTTGGCTAATATGGAGTCGTTTGTCCGACTGTATCCAGTAGATTCCAAGCGTGTTCCTCCCACAACACATCAAAAGCGTCAATTCGATATACAATACAATAATAAAGCTAGATTGTAATAAAAACTACGTCATCCTTTGGATGTACTCCAGTCATCATCATCTTCCTGCCCTTGTCCCGTTTTATTTGGGGTCGGCGCAACACGTTTTTTTCTTCCATTCTGTCCTGTCACTCGTCACGCTATCACTAACTCCCTTTTCTTTCAAATCACTTCTCACACAATTGGATGTACTAGAGGAAAAAAAAATAGTCTGGTAGCTGCATATTTAAATTCGTCACACAACTCCGTACCTCCAATGTCATCCAATCTTACCTGTCCAGTACGAAAGCTCGTACTTCTCACCTGCGCGAGCGCATGCCCTAGTTCACTCGCACGCCGCGTCCTCGGCTAACAATAGTAACGAAACGCGCCGCCAGCCGCGATATCATAACGTTTCATAACAGTGCATAGTGCGAAATGCTCGCGTGAAACGGATTTGATTATACTCTTGATTTCAGTTTTGTAGGAATGGGAACTTATCTCATTGTTTGATTAAATTTAAAGTCATCTGTGGAAACGTCTAGTTGACACTTTGTGTGACCCAAGGGTTTTTTTTATGATCGGCAAAACATCCAATAATAACCCTCGCTCTTGGGCGGAGCGCGAGATATCGTCAGACTCTTACTGACTAAAACCAGGGTTCGAGCTCCCTTTCTGATAACCCTGGCCCCAGTAGGCTTCGACCCGGCTGGCCCCCTGCTGTTGCTGAAAACTTCTTGAGGGGCGCGGGAACAGTGCTCGCCGTCGACGACTTGGGCTCGGTCTGGACAGTTACCGAACGGTGAGACAGCGACCTACCCATAGCTCGTCGTCCGCAAGCCCGCGTCTACGGTGGCCGGAAATCGGGATCGGAATCCCGGTGGCGGCGAAAGCGCCGTTGCCTGATGCGGTCGGCCTCCTCCTTTGCTAGCATTACGGCTTCGCAGAAGGAGTCGACCGCTTCCCATTCCTCCTCGCTCCGGACCATGGCTTGAACCAAGGCCCGGCGCGAGAGGTCTCCGCCGCCGATGGCCCCACGAGGGTGACCCAAAGGCTTACTTTTACCTCAGACTGAGGATAAGCATTGCCATACAGCGTGGCAATGCAGCTCGTCTTTTGGGCACATTACGAGTCGACAGCGATGTGGAAACGTTTTTGACGCCATATTTTAGTTTGATTTTAGTTAGTTGTAATTATAGTGTAGGGTTTTATTTTTTATCTTACTGTATTTATAGTTATTTAGTTGTTTATAAGTAGTAATATTATATAATTTGAAAGAAAATCTTGGTACACGGGTATGTCCTGTTATAGCACATAGGATACTTTTTATCAAGGGATTATGTTCCCTTGGTGTGGTAATTTTCTACTAACACGTGGGAAAAGTCGCTGGTAGCAGCTAGTTTAGAATAAAACCATTCAATGAAGTGTGGTGAAGAGATAAAAGTGGTAGGTGCAACGCGTTACTTACACAAAGTTTTTCATATATGAAATTGGCAATAGACACTTTTGTCTGGATAACAGGTACTATAGTAACAAATATAGAGTATGTTTGTTCTGTTTACAACAGTGTCACATGGCCCTGGAATATAATAATAACTTCAATATATTTTATTGCTGTAGCACGCGCCATCTTTTCTTGCTCTACTCCCACTTTCAGTCACGCTGTGTTTAAACTAAAATGATGCCAACAACATTTGTTATAGTTGCATTCTCTTGCCCTGAATATTATTGTTATGACTGTGATGTTTCTCCCTTTCTTTCTTCTATATTAATTTTGATCAAAGAGATTAAATAGATACAATAGAGCGGCCATCAATAGAAATGTCTTAGTTTTTCAGAAGACGAAAAATATTTGCGAAAATAAACTGGAGTTAGCTCCAGTCGTTTTGCCATAATACGATTTACAACGATGCAATGTGAAACTCGGCATATTTCTCCAAAAAATATTTATTTTTGGTGCGTATAGCGGACACAAACGCGACTTGACAGGCACAGGTGACAGTGACTTTGTTACTACTTTAGTAACAAGTCTCGGATTAGAATTTTGTTCGCTATATCCTGTCTATTGGTAGTATATGTTCAATGTCTTTGATTTTGATAGCGACACATCTTCGAAAGGATGCCACAATGAAAAATCAAACGACAGTCTCGCAAATTAAAAAGTAACATGCTCGCAAAGAGTTCCATTTTCGAATTATAGATTTCTTTTTTCATTTTTTTGTTGTACGTGGCCAGATCCAGAGACTTTCAGCACAAAATTATATAGGTACATAATTCAATCTACATACAAAGCGCGTTCGAGCAACGCACACATAGACATCGCTCACGGACACGATTTCTCGGAGCGCCTCGGCCTGCTCGTTGAACAGTTCCGGCTCAAACGTTCATTAGTGTGCATACACGTATAAATCACCACGAAAAATTATACAGTAATTATATACGTTTCTAATTAGTCGCGAAAAATTAGAGTGCTAAGAAATATAAATGTGCGCCATTCGCCGAAATAACCATATTTCCAAGACACTTGTTCATAAAGTGACTCTTATATACACTGCACTTAGGTATATAATTGCACTTGTTACCAAATTGTGCTATACTGACGTGCGTCACTGCGGGGTGCCAACTGAAAATCAGCGCTGGGTGTCTAACGCCCAGCAAATGCTGAGGTGGTCACCCGCCCGGTGCGGGCACGCGACGCGCACACAGTACTTTTTTGTTTACTTTGTGTATATAACCGTTGTGCTGTGCTGTTTCTGTTCTGTACCGAATAAAAGTATTTCTATTCTATTCTATTCTATTCTATTCTATTCTATTCTATTCTATTCTATTCTATTCTATTCTATTCTATTCTATTCTATTCTATTCTATTCTATTCTATTCTATTCTATTCTATTCTATTCTATTCTATTCTATTCTATTCTATTCTATTCTATTCTATTCTATTCTATTCTATTCTATTCTATTCTATTCTATTCTATTCTATTCTATTCTATTCTATTCTATTCTATTCTATTCTATTCTATTCTATTCTATTCTATTCTATTCTATTCTATTCTATTCTATTCTATTCTATTCTATTCTATTCTATTCTATTCTATTCTATTCTATTCTATTCTATTCTATTCTATTCTATTCTATTCTATTCTATTCTATTCTATTCTATTCTATTCTATACTTAATGTGGTTAAAACCTTATTGTTCAATCTCTCCACCGCCATAATTTTATTACATTTATCGTATCAGGAAGGGCGCTAGTCGTCACCCACGAGGAAAAAAAAGGCGCGCTTATTATTATATAATCACAAATATTAAACACTTATATCATAATGTACTATTTGATAACAGAGCCGTGGCCCCGACTTACAAATTGTAGGTCGCAGGTTCGAACCCAGCCAGGTGCATTACTTTGTGTAATTTATTTCATCACCACTGCTTTCAAAACGGTAAAGGAAAACATCGTGAGGAAACCGGCATGTCCTAGAACCAAAAATTCGAAAACATGTGACATTCACCAACACGCATTGGGCCCGCGTGGTGGATTACGGCCCATTCCCTCTCCTAGAGAGGAGGCCTGAGTCCCAGCAGTGGGAACATTAAAATGGCTGATGATGACTATTTGATATGAGTAGGTACCATAAACAACCTAAAAAGTAAACATACCAAAAAACACCAATCAACATTCTAAACACCTACTTAAAAGAACTATGCAGATTATTATACCACACGCAGGAATGGGAAGGCGTAGTTAGGACCTAAATATAATGTTGGCGCCAGGCCATGCTCTATAATTATAGAAAGAGTGCCAAAATTCTATGAGCATTACTTGCCATGTCTGGCATCAATGCGTTATGGACATACGTTCGTCCTGGACGGTGACTAATGGCTGTGCCGTGGACGCAAATATTTTGTGACAATCATACTGAATATTTGGCCGGTGAGAGCCGTGTGTATTTTCACTAACAACCTTGCAGAACTGTATTACTAACATCATAAACAACAACTTTTGTTCTATGACTTTTTACAAAACATAATTCATTTACCAAAAATAAATCTTCAAGATTTCGTTTTGTACCTAACACATTTCAACTCTGTATTTTGCTATACCTACCTACGTCTGTATGACGCGACGCAAGCGCATCGAGCACCCCCGCCGCCCCTCCGCTAACGCTTGCTTCGCACTCAACTTCATAATATTTACAAATTTTTGTATGTAAATCTGATGAACTAAAATATAATACATTTTTAGAAGTCATAGAACAAAAGTTGTTGTTTATGATGTTATTAAGATACTCGTAGTCCTGAGAGGTTGCCAGTGTTTTAGAAATAACCCTGTATATTACGCAGTACCTACCTACAGTTTTGAAAGAGAAATAAATACAGTTTTCTTTGAAAACCTCGGCTTAGTTGGGGAAAGGCTAAACAAATCTAAACAACGAACAGGATATCTGTACTACATTTACGAATACATACAAATAAAATAAAATTTTCGTCTGTCTGTCACTTCGTTCCGGCTAATTTTCGAAATGGCTGGTCTGATCTTGACGGGACATTCTCTTGCTGATGTTATAAGAAGTAATTTAGGATATTTTTATTTTAGAAAAAGAATTAAAGTTCCGTACAGAACAGAAATTGTGACCAAATGGTATCTATTATTGTGTTGATTTTGAGTCTGATGTAGACAAGGTCGAGGGTACCAGCTAGTTCAAAATAAACTAGAGACAAGGAAGACTAAACCAATCATAACTAACTTTAAAACAGCAACGAACGCATATTTAATTTTAAAACTGGGTTTTAAAATACTTTGTGACGATCACAAACTATTTCAAAACTCAATAAATCTCTCAGCATAACATACAAAATATCGCAGATGCAAAAGGCTTAACAAAACTGCACAACATAAATGTTCCAGTTTCCACAAATAGACTTTTCACCTAGCTTCCGACCTTGGCCAAACGAACCACATGGCATAGATCATGAGGTGTTTCCTAAAAACATGTGTTTACACGATTACAAGGCGTGATCTCATTTTACAGAAACGAGAGCTCGGTGCGGACTGTTGACTGCATCTGAAATCGAAAAAAAATGGCTGAAAACGGGTAAGAAACATTTCTAGTTTAACACATAAGCATAGCCTTTTTTATATTATGCAAACCTGAAACACCTGTCTAGTAATTTTATGTAAAGAATCTATGCACAAAATTTCAAAACTGTATTATAAAATATCATAAAGTTATAAGCCCGTTATGGTACTTGGTTGGCGACATAAATACATGGTCACCGGACCACTCGGGCGACTGATGGGTGGTTTTAGTTCCACAACCAGCTGTGAACTGGCGCCTAATGCCTACCATGACCTACCGGGACCTGTTTTGTACTTAGTTTCGGTGGTGTCCAACTTGTGACCAAACTTTGTATGGAGAAACTTACTTCACGCGGGCGAAGCCGCTGGCCGAATCTAGTCTTTTCATAACAGTGAAACTTTTTAGATCTTTCATTGTATTCTTTGCTTATACAAAATATTATTAGCTATAGAAATTCAGAAGGTTTAAATAGAAGTTATGATTGACATAAACAAGCAAAGAAATTTCAGACTTAAATAACTATCGTATTATTGTTTCAAATTCCGAAATGAAACGTTTACGATTCCAGACATGAAACCAGTAAGCTCGACCGCATAAATCTTCGACAAAACCATTCCAAATCGAAATGAGGAATGGGCACAGCGATACCACGATTAATAAAAGTATTCTATTTTCACGATTGTACCACGGTTTCCGGATAACGGGCTTAAAAGTGGAATAGGTCACGCTGGTCGCCCTCGCGAGCAGTCCGGGCAGTGCGGACAGTGAGCAAGTGTCCACGAAGTCAGTCCATGTAAAAATAACGCGAATCTTGGCTGGTTTCCAGGTACGGCCCAACCGCTGGACACATCGGCAGAATTCCCAACTACGGAAAAACTCATGTTAACGTAAGTTTTTATACTTTGCTTGTGGTGATGGATGATAAAGTATGTGACGAGGTTCTATTTTTGCGCATCATATTAGACTTTTTTCATAGAAACTACTTCGTTTTCCTAGAGTTCATTTTCTGTATAAATAAATTTATAGCTCAATGGCGTTAAGATATTAAGAAACATGTGGTTACAATGTTGTTTTTCAACCTTGTATTAACGACATATTTAATGTGGTTTCCAGCCAATGGGTGCCGTCGAGCCGCCAGCATGCATTCAAAACGCCATGATGACAAAGGACAAGAAGCCTTTCACATACACACCAGGTGGCCTCGATCTATCCCAGATTAAAACTCCTAGCATGGCGAGAAGACTAGCAAGGCAGAGGTCTTACGAAGATCATGAACAACAACAACAGCAATATGCTCCACAACCTACAAATGGGGGCTACCATCCCCAAGGAGGACCAGCTCCTCCGCCACCCCCTCCACCAAAAATGCCCGTTCCTCCCCCACCACCACCACCAATAGTCATTCAAGCTCCAAACTCCAAATCCCCTAAACCCATCGCACCAGGCGAACGCCCCGAAATTGTTATCCCCGAAAATCCTATTGGAATGTTACGAAAAACGAACAGCCCTTACCACTGGGAGGTTGAGAAGGCAGAACAACAGAAGCTTGGAAATACTCCTAAGTATATAGAAAAAGTCCCTAGTCCTCTGACGGTGAAAATGCCACCTTCTTCGTTCACGCAGCAGCAGCCACAGACTTACACACCACCTTCGCAGAACAATTTCCAACGTTCTCCGTACAACAATCAACGCAACCCTGAAAGCCCTATTCATAGGCCAGAAGCTCAGTATGCTAACCAGCATTCGGCCTCCCCACAAGGGTCTCCACCAACGAGAGAAATTTTACAACGACAAGACTCTCAATTCAACAAAAGTCCCCAGCCATATGCTGGACTGCCTTCCTCAAACAGCTCACCCTATTCTCCTAGCCCGAATAATAACTGGAGACAGCCGGAAAAGAGGGACTCTCCTGCGAACAATGTTCATAGCAGCCCACAATCCGTAAACTCGAATCGTAGTCCATTTTCACCCAACGTACAACAGTACTCGCCAAATAATCAGCAATATTCACCAAATAATCAGAAATATTCGCCAAATAACCAGCAGTCTATCCCTAACCGCCAGAACCAAAGTCCACCAACCAACTCCGGTCCTGTTTTCCATACATTACCCAGAGCTGGTCAAAGAAACGCAGAACCACAGAACAATAATGTGGTGTACAATAATACGAAGCCAAGTCCTCCAACTGAGACTAATGCTGCACCTTGGAGGTCAGCTACTCTAAACAGACATCCTAGGGAGCAAGAAAACCAACAACCTATTTATAATAATACCAACTCGAATCAAGAGTATATCCCTCCGTGGAAAGTTAACCAGAACAATAACTCAGCAAATAACGAAAACTCATATGTTCCTGCTAGGAAGCAAGAAAATAAACCCCAACAGCAGTATATCCCACCATGGGTCAATTCACAGGATTCTAACAACAATCGGGTCCAGGAGAACAACACTGCACCTTGGAGAAGTCATGAGGCTCCCCCATCACCACCAAAACCGACCCAGCAAGAACAGCCTCGTTATCAATCGTCGATGTCCATTCCTGTGACACCTAGGAAGCAGAACCAACCACAACCAGAATACAACAATGCACCACATAAGGAGGTAGTTTACGTAAATGAGGAGCCAGTTTACTTCTGTCCTGAAAGTCCAAAGTCTATTCCTCCCTGGGTGAAAACACAGAAGGAGAAGACGAAGACTCCTCCTCCAACCTGGGTACAAAAGCCATTGGATGGCAGGAAGAGTCTTACTAGGGAGTTAAACACACCACCACGAGACACGAACCAAGAACCAGAATGGGTAAGAAAGAGTAATGAAATGCAAAGAGGTGCCCGCGAAGTGGTCAGCCCTCCAAAATACCAGCAGCCTGTACAGCCATCCTGGTCGACACGGCCTTCAGAAAACCGTAAGAGTTTGCCAAGAGATAATGCACCAGGTTCTCCAGGAACAAGGGTAATTCCTATTCAGATGGAAGTTTCGACAACGGAGACGAGAGATTCTAGGCACGGTGGTCATCCACAGCCTGGACTGAGGATTACAATTGGTATGAATCAGAACCCAGAAGCTCGCGCACCATTCTCGCCATCAACCCAGCGCATCATGAGGGTGTTGTCACCGCAACTGGTGAGATTAGAAGACTCAAACCACCAGCCTGATCTGCCGACCCTGAACAGAAGTTTCCAAGACAGTCAGCCAAAGACCAGGATAATTCCAATTCAGATTGAGGGTGGAAATGGCGGGGCACACAAGAGGTAAATATTTGCTCTCTTATATTTAGGACGTTTAAATGGTAAACTTTTATTTATTTACACTTCTAGCCTACTGCCACATTAAAGGCACAAAGCACAAGTCATAACCTAAAAAATAAAAGAAAAAATATTAGAAACATTCAAAATAAAATCCAAGAATACGAAGTTACGTCACTGCCATTTAAACAACGTCTTATAATTCCGGATTACTCGAATTTCTTTTAAAGTAAATATTACATTACAAGTGTATATCCTCGTTTCAGCTTCGGTGGCCGGTTTTAAGGGAGCTACTGGTCCAAAGTAAACAGTTTTTACTGCACCGCTTCTAAATGACTCAGTGTTTCGCTTGCTTTATATTTAGCGCGCTCTTCAACACGTTCTAATTTTATTTTTCCTCTAATCGAATCATTCTCTAACTCTGTTGGTATAATTAATTACCTACTCAGGTTCATCACGATTTTTAATACCTTTTTCACCGATATCAGGTCATGGCTATTCTCTCATTACTGATGGGTTAAGCTATTGCTCATTTTGGTGTACTGTTTTCGCTTTTAACTACGTTGTATTTTGTCTAAAACTGTTTTGTAATTTGTATTTTCTTTTTCAAAAGTTTTTATCACAATAAAAATGTTTTGTAACCAAAATTTTAAAGCAAATCATCATTTACATCAAATAAAAACTAATCAATCTAACTCGACGAAAATTAATAAAATATTTTGTTGATACTGCGTGTCAGTATTAAAAAAAACTATAATAATATTTCGTACCAAACTGATCTATAATAAAAAAAAAAACTGTAAAAATAAACATCAAACTCACACAAAGAATCATGCTATAACTAAAACGGACATATTTTGTATATTAATTTAATAATATGAATTTAAAAATATATATTTTCAGTGTATACTACCACAAGTTCACGCAAGAGGGGCCCCCACGGCAATCCAAGGCATTCAGGGTTCTACAAATCATCACAGGCACAGAGGATCTGGACGACATCCAAGTGATCGAAAAACATCAGGGATTCGCCGATTTATAAAATTATATGTAAATATATATTTATATTTTATTAATAAGTTTATATATTTTGATGTTAGTTATAATAATGAATATAATAAGGCAATCCACGTGAGTTTTCAGTACTCTTAAAAATACTTTTTGTTATGAAAACGTACTTGTGAATAACCATTGTTTTTTTAACTTTCAACTTTGTAGTGTTATTTACTAATAGTATTAAAAGTAATTGATTAAGTCGCAAATATATTAAGTAACTTATACTTGTTGTCTAAATTATTGGACTTGGAACTAAGTTCCTCTAATTTTAACTCTCTTGAGCTTAATAGAATTTCGTCAGCGTCGGATTGATGTTAAATTATTTTTATTATTATTTTAGACACAAATTTAGCGATGTAAACTATATTTTCTTAAATAAATTTTATATATATAAATACTCACGTATTATTAATTTAATTAACGATATAATTATATTATTTATTGTATAAATATTTCGAATAATTATATTTTGTATATAAATCGAATAATAATGGCGAACCGAAATATTACGACATATTTTCGGTATTATACTAATGCTCATGAACACAGCTAGCTTACCAAAGAAAACTTAGATGTAATTAATAAATTATTCTTAAATATATCGGAAACATGTTTAAATAATAGTCTTGAAATATATTAAATAGGCATAATATGTTTAAGTATTTTAATAATTTTTAGAAATAATATTAGTTTTAAAAGTTACCCAATCTTATATCATAATAATTATTTACTTCTCTACTCTTAGATTGAGTAAATAACGAATTTATATTTCCTGTTACTAATGTGCCCCTTTATATATTGACATTATATTTATTGCCTGTATTTATATATATATATTTATTTATTTATCTCTATAAATTAATAAGTAGTCCTTACTAACGTTTATTAATTTCTATATCTATATATATTTATTATATATGTATATTTATTAGCTTTGGACCGGATTAACGAAGTGTTGGGTACTAACGAATTAATTATGGAAGATTCGTGTTATTATAACGACGTTGGCATTTCCGAAGTTCCCATTAAAAAAAAGTTTTGTGTATTGTGATTAACTAAAAAATTTTTGCTTAGCACTATAGTGATGTAACTGGTTGACAACATTTATATTTTTACAATTATGATATTATATGTTATATATTTTATGATTATTAAATACGTGTAAATTATGGATTTCTATGTTTTAGAAATCGACTATATTATTTAAATGTATTTAGTTTATTTTTATTAGATTTTTTTAAACAGATAATGAATATTCCGAATGCTGTCCCGTTGTAGTATAATCTGTTATATTTATTTATATATTTGTATATTTACTTGTATAATATAATGAGACCCAGTTATCATCACTATATTTTCTAAACATATTGAAAACAGACGAGGGGTGTGGCAATCTAGTCAGTGTGATCTTTCTTAAGTATATTGCGTATATTATTATACATATACGTCTAGGTATTATAAAATTTATTTTATATTAAAATTATTATAGATTTTATATTTTGCTTAATTTTATTACGTATTATTTAATTTAAGTATAATTTAATTTTATAATAAAAGTTATAAAATGGTGTTTGTATTTATTTTTTATGAATTATTTAATATTGAAGTCTTTTCAATATTATTTGTAAAAAAAATCTAAACAGATTCAATATTTTAATAATAAGGATATAAAAAAAAAATTGTAATGCAAATATGGTCCCTAGCAAAATCAGAAAACACAGGAACTTTGAATTAAGGTGGTGCATCATGACTCACATTTTCACTGTTTTTCATACAACCGCTCATAACTGATTATGACGTTATTACTCATTTTTCATTAGATATTTTAGAAACACAGTATCTTGTGGATATTATCTAGGTTTCTAAAGAAAACAATTTCTAAATTTGTGTAAAGCTAATCCAGTAAAAACTTCTGAAAATGTCCTATTTTGTATGAACTTTGACACTTCATAAATTGCCTAAAAATTAAAAAACTCAAAAAAGTAATCCTCTATAGACCTTGCAAATTTTATTAAGATTCTAAATGACGACAACTTTTTCCAAAAACTTTAAAGGGTTTAAAAAAACAGCTATTTCCTGGAGCAAGTTTTGTGAAATTTTCGAGTAAATCTCGAAATTACCGAATACTAACAGAGTTTCCAGGCGTTATCTATCTTTTTTTGCGTTGGCTTTTCGTCAAACATCGCGTTGGAATGCATTAAATGTAGTAACAAGCTTTTAAACCATTTTCGATGTTTACGATAAGCGAGTGGAGAAGGACCCTCTTAAGTCGGTTCTGTACACTTTTGTTATTAGAGGCACACAGCAAACTTTATTCGGCATTTAACTCAAGTTTTAACTGAAGTCAGTGAATAATTAGCGCCACCTGTAGTTTTCAGCTGAAATTTTTAACTAAATTATCCGTGCCATACTTTCCTAGTGTGGCCAACGGGATTCTGACTAGTGGCGCCATCTTTGTAAAGTTCTAAGAAACATGGTAAAAATATTGTTAACCACGCCATACACGAAGCGAAAAGAGTATGTGAATATTGCAGCAGATGGCGTTTTATAGTTTCTGCCTCAAACTAACTTATGAACCTTTTTAAAAATATACAAATCAAAATTCATTAAACTTTATTCTTGTAATGCTGTGGCTTTATTATCGGTATTCGGCGAATATTCGCATTATCGTTATTGGTCGAGTAGTTCGTCGAATCGCAATTCGTTCGTCGCGTTCGTTGAATTCGGGGAACACGAATGTGAATAGGTGTGATTTTCATCAGTAAAAGTCTGATACGTCCTCCCGCTCGACTCTAGAGCGGGAGAAGTTATTTGGTGATTTCTTACCTCACAAAAAAGCATTAATTAAATATTCCACAGCTACCATACAATGCCGTCTAGTCCCAAGCTAAGCAGAGCTTGTGTTATGGGTATTAGACAACTGATAAACGTACTTATACATTTCTAAATACATACATATTATAGATAAATTACACCCAGACACAGAACAAATGATCATGCTCATCACATAAACATTTGTCCTGAGTGGGAATCGAACCCACGACCTCCGGCATAGCAGTCAGGGCCACTAACCACTAGACCAACAGGCCAGTCATTAGGTACACTTAAAATATTCTTCTTCAATATTAATAATGATGATGGGATGCTGGCTACGAGCTACAGCAGCTCCAGCGGCTACGACTGCTACGACTGCACGTTTGCTACGGGCTACGATGTTTCGTAGAGGGACTCGCTCAGTTTTGAAAAATCATTCTTATCGCGATAACCCTAAAGAAATCGTGCTTTCAACAGATATCTTTTTATAGGCCCACCAGTCGATAGGCACGGCTGACATGTCCAGCCTAGTCTTATTTAAAAGTTGGTCAACTCATGTCAACGATCTGTGATTTAGAACGCAGTGAGTGCGAGTTGTTTTTAAGTTAAGCTCGTTCAGCTCTCTGATTGGTTAAGAACTTAGAGCGAGCCAATAGGAGCAGTATACGCGAAAAACGTGTCTATTGCATTAACGGAAAACATTCACATTACCCATTCTGTTTAGTGTTTGAAACGCAGTCTGTTATTTAACATACTTTTTATCGTTCTTGTGAAATAAACCATGTAAGCAAAGACGCAGGGAAATCCTTATAGGTACTTCATATTCAAAGACGAAGACAAACTTTTTATCAGCTATCTAAAGCAACCCCCCACCAACTTGCAGCCGCGCTGGGTCATAAGGACACAACTAATCAGTTTTATCAGTCCGTGACATCCCTGATTTATCCTAATGGATATTTACGATTCCGGCGAGGCAGTAAAAAGCACATATAAACTTCTTTTATTTAACATATGTATGTAGTAGAGATGTGACGAGGATTCGATTCTGATTCCGAAAGTTCGGAACCTCCGATTGACTCCGATAGGCGCGGGCTTGCAGAGGGCGAGCAATGGTTCGCTCGCCATCTGGCCTTGGAATGAAAGGCAGCTAAGGAAGGTGAGTTTTAGCCCGTAAATGTCTGACACTGAGCTGGGCAGGAGGGCTCCTACCCAGATCAAAGGTTGGAGATGTTATTTAATGATTTCTTGCCTAAAAAAGAACACCTTCTGATTTTGAATCAGAAGTTATATTGGAGTTTATAGATGGTCATTGGGGCCGAAAGGTTTCAGTTCACAATTCCAAAACTTTTCGGCCCCAACCGACCGGTGAAGATGCAGCATTCGAAGGCCTCCCACAAGGTGGACCAATGACCTGGTGGCGAGACGCACAGGACCTTTCCTTGTGCCGACACTGGGAGAGGCTTATGTCCTACAGTGGACCTCTTTCGGCTGACATGATGATGATGATGATAGAGATCGGAGGTTGATGCCCAGAGGCTGCAACGGCAGTGAGTAATGCAGTGGTGCAAACAAGTTTATATTTGTCGCGCGGGGAAACTCCCTCCTCCCGTGCCTTCTGTCAATTACTATTTCACTTGTTGTTTTGTTTCGTATTTGGCGTGTTGTGAATTCGTGCTTCATTTCTTTATACTCGTATTTATTTATCCGAGTTTTTGTAGAGTTTCATTTGACGAGGTATTCCACTCTGATTCCGGTTCCGATTCTGAAAAACTTTTTGAGCTTCAATCTAACTTACTTTTGAGTGCCGAACGCGATGTGTCCTCCAAGGTCAAGCTATAAATATGTATAAGATATAACATTATTCTTTGCTGTTTTTTAAATAAACAAAGGTCTATTTTAGGAATAAAAATGTCAAATTTGGGTTTCGGGCAATAGTAAAAGTGCACACAAAACAAAAAAGTTTTTATGTACTTTCATTAATATGTTAATTAGATATTGTCTTCTAATAAAGACGGCGGCGTGGAGGGCACGAAAACGGTTGTCCCAAAAGATTAAAAATTGCGCTTTCGAATTCGGTTCCGATAAAACCAGTTTCGTAACACCCCTAGTATATACGAACTGTGGTCTCCATAACAAACAGTTTTTATGGCTTGATGTACACACGTATCAGATTATGTGATTCTTCTTCTTTTGTTGTTTTTACCCAGTCAGCATGTTTGGGCACAATAGGTGAACTCCGTTAGTTGCAGCATCGTTGGCATTCTTAAGTCCTACAATGTGCATGTCTAAGGGTACTTGGATGACTCCAACTACAGATTAAGTGGTTAACTTGTCGTTTGAATATGTTCATGGTTAACTTATTTTTTCTTGGTACTCTGTGAAGTGAAACAAAAAGAAAAAAAAATGGACAGAAAAATCATAGAAAAATGAATTTCATAAAACTTAACGGCTATTAAGGCTATAAGAGCAGTAGTAGCCGAGTGGTAACGGCCCCGACTTATGAGTTACAGGTCGCGGGTTCAAATCCAACTAGGCGCATTACTTTGTGTAATTTATTGCATCACCACTGCTCTCAAAACGGTGAAGGAAAACATCGTGAGGAACTGAATGTCCTAGAACTAAAAATTCGAAGGTCATTCGCCAACCCGCACTAGGCCCGCGTGGTGGATTACGGCTCATTCCCTCTCCTAGAGAGGAGAGCCGAGTCGCAGCAGTGGGAATATTGAAAGGCTGATTACTCGGCTATATGATTGTTGCGCGTTTGACTTGCTTTCAATATTTAAAGCTAAGCCAAGACAATGTCCGTTGGGTCAACTAGTTTACATATAATTAGCATTTTTTTAATGTAGCTTACACCGGTATTGGTATTCGGTCATCGGTCCAATTTGTGGGAGGTTTCCAACAAGCGTGCTTCATCTTCGACTACATCGTTGGCTTCAACCAAGCGCGAGCCTATCAATAGTAAAGAAACCACTAGTTAATCTGATAAGCGCGTTTAATCAACCAAACAAAGCACCTCTTCAGCTTACAGGAGGGACCCAGCTGGGTCGAAGTTTACTGGGGCCAGGGTTATCTGAAAGGAACTCAAGCCCCGGTATAAAGAGGCTAAAAGGAACGGGGTAGGTTTTTAGTCAGTAAGAGTCTGACACTATCTCCCGCTGCACCCAAGAACGGGGGTTGTCATTGGATGATTTTTGCCACCGAAAAAAAAAAAACCTTTTCAGCTTTGTAATATTAGTAAAGATCCCACACCAGTACAGCTAGTAAAAGTATCTAGGTATACACTTTAGTATGTAAAAAACGCACGTATATACGTAGATTTTACAGGCGCACGTAATAAAAGCTACGTTTCCATCAGAAGTTAACAGCTGTTTTTATTTTGTCGTATATCTAAATTCATATCAAAGTTTCGAAGACTTGGCACCGAAATCTATCATACATCTAGAAAGTAGGGTGTTTACTTCGAAAGTAGTTTTATTTTTACTAAATTGAAACGATTCCAAGGTCACAGAGTGTCATAAACAAGATTCCATGCCATTCATGTGGGTCAAGCCTGCTTTCAATGAATTTATTGAAATAAATGTCGAAATAAATGTTGTTTAACCCTTCAGATACCGTCAATTAGAGACACAATAGTAAGACAATAGATGCGCGGCCACCGGGTGTCGCTTGGGGATTCATGAATTAACTAGCTTCTGCGAGTGGATTTGCCTGATATTTAAAAATTATTCCAAGAAAACATTCCCGGGACAAAATGTTACCTATACAACCTTATTTTTAATCGACTTCTAAAAAAAGGAGGAGGTTCTCAATTTGGATGTTTGTATGTTTTTTTTTTATGTTTGTTCGCGCATAACTTTGTCGCTTGCCAACCGATTTGTAAAATTATTTTTTTGTTAGATAGAGTATACTTCCCAAATGTTACCAAGTTGGGATCTGATGATGGAATCTTGGCAAAATCGAGGGAACTCCTCAAATCCAATTCCATTTTTTAGTGAAGTCGTTTATTTTTTTTTAGTAGTACGAAACCTTAAACACCTGCCTAGTATTCTTATGTAAAGAATATTTGTACAAAATTTCAAAACTGTATTATGAAAAATAACAAAGTTATAAGCTTGTTATGTCAGCAAAAATTCAAGGTCACCGGGCCATCCAGGCGACTGAGGGGTTGTTTTGCACTTGCGCCCAGCTGTATGATGGCGCCTAATAACCGCCAACATCACCTGTCTTGACCTGTGTTGTGCTTAAATATTTTTGGGAAAAATTTAAACATGGTGTAAAAACGACTGGAATCCAATCAATAGGGTAGTTTCCATGGTCAAAATAACTACATTTTATTTAGTCCGTATTTTAGATTATTATCAAAAAATATTGGACACGTATTTTTTCTTTTTTCGATTAAACGAAAAATAACAAAGATATAGCCCATTAAAGTTACGTGTGACGTCACATCGTGCGAAAAAATGCAGCACCAGCCTATTTCTGATTATGAACCAAACTATATTCAGATTTCGCATATACTAAAAATAATGTGGTATGCTATTTTAGGACATGGACTATCCTTGTGCCAAATTACATCCAAATCCATTCGAGTATGAGAGTCAAGAAGTAACAGATATACAAATACACACACTCACAGATTATCGCCTTTATAATAGAGTGAATTATAGATCAGAAAAATTGAGAGTCAAGATCGTAAGTAGAAAGGCTCGTGTCATTTCAATGTCCACTAAATCTCTTTAAATGTATCCCACTACAAAAGGCGTAAAGACCATTTTGGAGAAATTAACTTTTTGATGCAGTCTTACTCAGTTTTTCACGCTATACGCATCTGTATTATTTAATATTACTGTACGGAGAAAAAAATATTTTGACTACACAACATCAGATGTCCATCCATCCATTATCCATCCATCAGATCTAAGAACTTGCTTTATTTCGGTGGGTAATCATCAAATGGATCTGTTTCCAGCTCTGTTTGGGGCGTGAAAGAAGGTCAGACTTTGACTAAAACCTACATGTGTAACTGCTGCCCTTTGCCCAAGCCAAGGTAACTCTTTCAAACAAGTTCTAGTAGCAGATTTTCCTCTTCTTGACCGTCAAGCAACACACGTCCTCCACTTCACCCGGTTTTCCGGTTTCAAAACAACCCCATATCATCTGATAACATATCTCCTTTCCTTCAGTGACCTTTGGTCCATGTTGCCGGGCAAAATATCTATACTGGGCTATTATTCCTTTACCCACATCTGTGTATATAAAAAACAAAGTCCAGACTCACTGACTCACGCCAAACCCTTTGACTTTTTTTTAAGGTGAGAAATCATCCAATAACTTATCCCACTCTAGGGCAGAGTAGGACGGCGTATCAGACTTTTACTGACTAAAACCTTCCTCCTGTTCCTTCTTTGCCTTCGTTCTAGGGTCCTAGGGTTCTCTTTTGAACAATCCATGGCCCGCCCCAGTAGGCTTCGACTCTGCTGAGCTCCTGACATCGCTTTGAGGCGCGTGTGAAACACTACGCGTCGTCGACGACTCGGGCTTGGTCTGACCGGTTACCGGACGGTGAGCTACACATTGCTCATTGCCCGCAAGCACACTTCATTAACCCTTCAGATACCGTCAATTAGAGACACAATAGTAAGACAATAGATGCGCGGCCACCGGGTGTCGCTTGGGGATTCATGAATTAAGCCTTGAATTTAGAACGCTAAAACTAAGAATAAGAAATAAATTCACCTCATAAGGGAATGGAATGGATTCCAAAGTTTGTGCACCTTAGTATATGCCGCTTCCAGTTGTTCGTACTCCGTGTATGTTTACGATTTGACCATGCAAATATTTTTAACTACCCTATACTTTTTGATTACTTCTCATTACATTGTAGTTAAGTCAAAACTGTATCTGTACGCTACTAAATAACGTTTGTAAATTAGTTTTTAAGTTCTCATGGAGGTGAATTGTAAATTCTTATGGGAAATAAAGATATCTCAAACCTCAAAGTTTGTATGGATAAACCTAGTCTCATGCAGGCGAAGCCGCTGGCAGAAACTAGTTCTTTCATAAACAGTTTAGGAGTTAGGACATGTTTATTTTCGATATCGACGACCATCGTTTATTCGTGGGGCCATAACGTGACGTAGAAATGACGACTAGATTTTTTGTTGAGTGGAATTTCTTCAGAGCGTGTCCTGTGCGTGATTATAGTGCAGTTGATGTAGATGTTTGTTGCTGGATGAGCTTAGCATAGCTATTAAATTATTTTTGTAACAAGTATAGACACAGGTCCTGTCAAAGATCTAACTGATCAAGTTATACTTGACTGGGTATAATTTAGCCCTAGTCGCTAGATAAAGAACTAAATTTAGGCGTATGCAAGATCGGATAGCAGTGGTGGCCGAGTGGTAACGGCCCCGACTTACGAGTTGTAGGTCGCGGGTTCAAACCCAGCCGGGAACATTACTTTGTGTAATTTAAAAACGGTGAAGGAAAACATCGTGATGAAACCGGCATGTCCCAGAAACAAAAATGAAACCCGCACTGGGGTCGCGTGGTGGATTACGGCCCATTCCCTCTCCTAGAGAAGAGGCCTGAGTCCCAACAGTGGGAACATTATAAGGCCGACTATGCTAAGATGCCGATCTTACCAGTTACTGAGCTGTGCAATCCATATGCCGATTCGGATTGCACAGCTCAGTAACTGGTTGAGGTCAGCTTGAATCCCTGTGTTTTATATGGACCATAAACTTATCTGAACCGCATAATTAAACTGATTAATATGAAACCCTTTGTTGTTAGACTTTTGGACTTTGAGCTATATTTTTTGTTCTTAGGAAAATGTTTTTTTTATTAAATTTATTTCTCTTAATTCATGAATCCCCAAGCGACCACCGGTGGCCGCGCATCTATTGTCTTACTATTGTGTCTCTAATTGACGGTATCTGAAGGGTTAAAGTTTTTATTTATTTTAGGTACTAAAAGAAATATAACAAAAGAAAACTTAATTACTTACTTTTTCTTTTTTATTTGTTTATTGTACATAATCCTCGCTAAACTTAATAATGAATGTCATTCATTTGAATATTTTTTAGCCTGCCATGTTGCTTCTGGTTAGACTAGAAGCCGATCGCACAGTTGTTGGGAAAAGACGAAGTAGATTGATTGATTCAGATTCATTTATTGTGAATGTAGGAGGTACTAGATTCCACTAGCGGCTTCGTCTACGTGATAGTATTTATTTATTTATTTATTTAATCTTCATGCAACAAAAAGTACAAAGGCGGACTTAATGCCTTAGGCATTCTCTACCAGTCAACCTAGGGAGGTGAAGAGATAATATGGTAGGCGCACAAAAGAGAATTTTGTTTAAGAAACAAGAGTAAAAAGAATACATATAGTTAAAATACACATACATATATATTTAATATAATATATACTACATATATATATTTATATAAAGTAAGTAGTAGGAGTTATATCCAAAGGAAACACACTCCTCGCATAAACCTTTAAAATATTTCTAATTAAGGTAAACTAGTTTCTGCCAGCGGTTTCGCATAAAGATAAAAATAATGCCTAAAGATTAGAATAAAATATTCTGTTCTGTTTCAAGACATGTACTACTCTTGTGTCTAATTTAATCCAAATCCGTTCAGTCGTTAGAGTGTTGCAGGATTAACATACATACATACAAACTTTCGCCTTTAAAATATTTCTGTGACAAGTCAGACTTCGGCAGAGAAGGTGATGATGAAGACATCTTGATTCTGATGTCTCTGTCCATACAAAATATGTGTGAGTTTATGTAAGTAGATAAGTTTAAAAAATTCAAGAGCAAAGTCTTCTTCTCCTGCCCTTATCACATATTACTTGAGGTCGGCACAACACGTTTTTTTCTTCCATTCTGTCCTGTCACCCGTAAAACTATCACTAACTCCTTTTTCTTTCATATCACGCCTCACACAATCCATCCATCTTTTCCGAAGGCCGAAGCCTTCCTCTCCCTCTCCATCCATCTACATGTATATTCAGAACTCTTTTTCAAGAGCAAAGTATGAAGGTTTTTATTTAATTCTGTCACCAAGTCACATCCAGTCGCTCTAGATCTGCACAATTCAATTGCCGCCGGCTTGCCAAGAGAACTGTGACGTACATTCATATTGTCTGCCGGTTCTTATCTCTTATCGGCTGCAATTGAATCTTACTTCATCCCGCATGTGAGGCTAATAGAAAAGATACGAGCTGGCTTGAGTAGCTAGTGAATTTATTTGTTTGAAAGTGAGGTAGAAAGATGTGTTGGTTAGGTATATGATGGTTCAGGTTTATATCTGTATGAAAAGATAAGCCTTCGTCCCGTATGAGCCATTAGAAGTCGTAAGTTGAGTTATACGAATACTCACAAATGCTTGCACTGACTGGACAAGCCCACTCCAATCTGTGTGGTTCTTTCCTCAAAAGATCATCTGCATGGTTCTCATATAATTTGACCATTACATGTTAAAATAAATAAATACAAAAAAAAAATGTTTGCTGTATGGACTTTAAAAGAGACTTTGACCCCTGAGTTTGTTTCGGTGTTTTTTCTCAGGGTAGTCAGACAGATAACACCGGTCTCATCTAGTTTAAACTGACGAAAAAATTGACGTCCTAAAGTGTTTTTAAGACCTATTTGAGAAATAAATATCATTTATTATTTATTTATATTTTATGCGTCACCCAAACAAAAAGGCGACAATGACGTTACAAATAAAAAGGGGGACGGTGTTTTTTTTTATGTGGGTAATCATCTAATGGTTTCTCCCTCTCTAGGGCGGACTGTCAGACTTTTACACTAACTCACTCTAAACTCACTCCTCACTCTATGTAAGAAACATAGGAGTTCCCTGTCGGACAACCCAGATTTTGCTGACATCTCTTTGAGGCGCGCGTGGAAAACTACTCGCCGACGATGACTCGGGCTCCGGACGGTTACCGGACGGCCGAATGGTGAACTATCCATTGCTCTCCGTCCGCAAGCCCATGGTGTGATAAGGGTAGATATAAGTTTGGTGACGCCACATTTCCAAACGTGTTGAACCTATTGACATTTTTTTAAACATTCGGACTAGCCGTTTAGACGTGATGAATTGTTTTTTTTTTTTTGGATTATAAAATCATCAATAATCATATACTTATCTGCCTCTTAACAAAACATACAAATATTAGCTTTTACATTAGTATGAAGTGTGATTCCGTTACGCTGGCCGACCTTTAAAAGTTTTATCTAAATAAATAAAAAAAATGTGCGCGCCTGAACTCGGCGAGTGCCAAAAATTATTTGATGATTGACGATCAATATCTGTTGGAGCGAATATTATGCTGATGGCACTTTTATACTTTGAGTGTTGTTTATGAAATAAACAATGTCGTTGAAATCGCTGCAAGGCTTTCAGGAAACTGTGAGGTTAATCCACAATTACTTATGTTTGAAAATAGTTATAGAATGCGCGTCATCCTTTTAGGTTATTTGTGTAATACAAAAAAAGCAAGTCCAGAACGAAGAGGAATGACCGGGTGCAGGTCCTCACCGGGCATGGTAAATCGGGAGGTTTCTGCATCGGATTCATGTGGAGGGAACGCCCGGATATCACTATTATGTGGACAGCCTTTTTTATGGTGGGGAAAATCATCCAATGACAAACCCAGCTCTTGGGCGGAGTGGGAAATAGTGTTAGACTCTTACTGACTAAAAACCCATCCAGGCTTTTCTAGCCTTTATACCGGTGCTCGAGCCCCCTTTCGGATTACCCTGGCCTCAGTAAGCTACGACCCGGCTGGTGCTGACTACTCCTTGAAACGCGAGCTACCCATGGTTCGCCGTCCGCAAGCTCGCGTCTATGGTACCCGGAAATCGGGATCGGAATCCCGGCGGCGGCGGCGAGAGCGCCGCTGCCTGATGCGGTCGGCCTTCTCCTTTGCTAGCATTACTGCTTCGCAGAAGGAGGCGACCGCCTGCCACTCCTCCTCGCTTCGGACCATGGCCTGAACCAAGGCCCGGTGCGAGAAGTCTTCGCTGCCGTTATATGGACAGCTTGAAAGACACGGTGGAGTATATGGCCCCGCCGTGGCAGAGCACCACTGTGTACCTCATGTAAAGGAAGAATGCAAAGAAGAAATAGGAGTGTTTTTTAGTCTGTAAAAGTCTGGCACGCCCTCTCACTAAACCAGCATGGAAAAGTTATTTGATAGTTTCCGAAAAAAAAAGAATAAACTAGGGCGTCTCCACATCCCTTGGCTCATCATCATCGTTTCAGCTGAAAGATGACCACAGCTGGACATAGGCCTCCCCAAGTGTTGGGCCTGGCAATAACCGGGAACAAATACCGAGTAACGCGGTAACCTTGGTTCTCTTGTGGATATCTACATTTTTGACTCAATCACGTATAGCTCCTTCCCTTCGCCCACTCCCTATTATCTGCCGGAAAGCGGGGTATCCTATAGTTACATAAATCTCCACAAAACCCTATAGGGAATAAAGTCGTGATATTATGTATTATGCCACTTAATAGCCACATCGCATAACCATATCCAGTTAAACCTTGAACCAAACAACTCCCCTTAAGTCTCTCGGCCATAACCTCTTAGATTAATCAGTTAACTTTAACTGTCTTGATTCCAGTGAGACAAACTCAATTACCTGGAATACGGTTCACGTTTAACGGCGTCAGTGAACCGTAACACTGGGTATAAAGATACCCTTATTGACCATGGATCCATTTTGTTACCCTTCGATCGGATGTGTAGGGTTAAGCTTGGATTTGAAAGCCAATTTGCACGTGGAATTTAGGGTTGAATTTTAATTACTAAGTTGTTACAGGATGCCATCAATATAGGGTTGTGGATTAACCGGTGTTTTTATATACCTCTCGATTTTAATTTGCTTGTAAGACGTTGTTTTTTTTCTGTTGAATGTCTTGTATATTAATAAACTAGTGCGCCTCCCCATCGACGATTGCATCACTAAATATTATGATTGATAAAAAAATAATAATTTTGAATTTATGGTTGGAAATTGGTTACTTTTTCGTTTTCAAGTTATTTTTAAAATACATCTAAACTAATATTATAAAGAAGTAAAGTTAGCTTTTTAGTGTTTAAAGGAGGTAATCTCTGAAACTACTGGTCCGATTGCGAAAATTTCTTCACCGATAGAAAGCTGCTTTATTTCTGAGTGACATAGGCTATGTTTTATATATGCGGGCGAAGCGGCGGGCAAATGCTAGTACTAAATAATTTTGCAATTCGAACTTCATTTGTTTCTCTACTGGCGTGAAGAAAAAAAAACCCATGTCGAGTTCAAACATCAATGTTGTGCAAATACAACATGAGAAGATCAACTAAGCTGCAGTGTCATATCAATATGAGGAATTTGGAGCGATGAAAATAAACTTCCTTGAAAATGAGGGCATGTTGACCTGTCATGTACCTCTACCTCTCGACGGATTACCGAAACAGCTTGCATTGCCAAATTAATTCATTATGTACAACACTGATTAATATAAAACATAGGTAAATATATGTATGTGTATTTTAAATATGTGTATACTTTTTATACGCGGGTTCAAACCCAGCCAGGGCATTACTTTGTGTAATTTATTTTATTACTACTGCTCTGAAAACGGTGAAGGAAAACATCGTGAGGAAACCGGCATGTCCGAGGACCAAAAATTCGAAGGCATGTGATATTCACCAACCCGCACTGGGCCCGCGTGGTGGATTACGGCCCATTCCCTCTCCTAGAGAGGAGGCCTGGGTCCCAGCAGTGGGTACATTAGAAAATTTCAAAAAATTTCTTATTATGGGCCTACGATATTGTCTCTGGACCACCCTAAGTAGCCTGGCAGAGAATGCCTAAGGCATTAAGTTCGTAAATAAATATTTAGGTCACTGAAATTTTAAAACCCTTAATCTCATGCTTCTGATTTTCTTCCAGGATAGCATTGAGTGATAGAGAGAGATCACAGTAGAGGGCTTACCCTATTCACTCCAATAAAAAGTGGAGGATCTTAGTCTAAGTGCACAATTTTTTTACTTTTTTTTGTCATTATTTTAGCCAATAGACGTCGTCTGCTAGACATTGGCTTCCCTCAGGTGTTGCCACAATGAACGATACTGTGCGTCTCATAGCACGAAGAATCGTCAAACTTATGTGGCAATGGGCAGGACTCATAGGACAGATGGTCGTTGGGCCGAAAGGTTTTGGAGTGGCGACCTTGTACCGGAAGACGCAGCGTTATAAAGCCTCCTATAAGGTGGACCGATGACCTGATCGTCAGTCAAGCACAAGTTTATTATTTAAATGCGTTTACTGGCGCAACGATGAATCTATACCCATCTCTCTCTATCTCTCTTCTTTTTACACAATCAATTAACAAAAACACTACCAAAACTACAGAAACTGGTATCCAATAAACTAGTGACGTCACCCGCCATCCCGTGTCCGTTAATTAACAATTTCACGATCAGCGTCGCGGGATTATGATACTCCTCACTATTACCTATGTTGATGGCGAATAGATCCGCTCCGAAATGGCCACGGACTTTATTGCGGATCTTAACCTGTATTTTGGGGATATAAGGATGTAATTGCTTTGTGGGGTAAGGATTAGGATGTCTTTTATTGTATTGGCAGGTGGTTTATTAAAGGGTTGTTGCCGCAAGGGAATTTATGTCTTAATGGCCTTCAATCATTGGGACGTATATCTTTGGATGTTTGTTTATCATACACGTCTTAAAAGATGAAAGGATAAAGCTAGAGCTTCATTGCGCACACGTGTGCCACACACGCCGATCTGGGCGCGTCGTTCTCCATACATTTTATATGGAAACTAGACTTGTAGAGCTACACTAGATCCACGGCACGCGACGCCACGCGACGTTATTTTACGTACAAATCAGGCGTGTTACACTTGTGCGTCGGTCTAATGTAGTTCTAGCTTTACCATTATTTTTTGGGTGGGAAATAAACATATAACTTCTTCCGCTTTAGGTGGAGCGAGGACAAGTTTAGGAATTTTACTGACTACCCCTCTTTTTCCTCCAATATTATCTTTTCCGTTCAAGAGCCAAAGTAATTCTTTCAAAAAATCCTGTGTCCCATAAACTTCTTCTTCAAAGATGAAAAGATTTCCATTAAGTTTAATATACGGTTAGATCTATTTTTTCACTCTTATTTTTATATATATTTTTAAGCAAATCATGTACGATCGGTGTTTTCAATAACACCTTTTATACCATGTTTTATGCAAATAAAATATCTTTAACATTATCTCGGTCTGGATAGAGCGACTGTTACACTTTTACCGACTAAAACCCACCTGTGTTCCTTCAACACAACAAAGGAACTGTCCTACGCAACAATCGAATACTATCTGTGAAAATGGTATCATTTGGTTTCAAAATCAAACGAGATAGAACAATATTTTAGAAAAATATTTATCTATTTAAGTATCTCGTCAAAATAACGTTTTCTATGGCGTGATGAATTTTGCCGTATCGTACTTCTCTTTCTTCAGCTTTAAAGCTAACTTCGTTGTTGATAATAGTACATTATGATATAAGTGTGTAATGTTAGTGATTACCGTTGAGGCGGTATTTAGACCCGAGCCATGGCGAGGGTCTTAAGAGAGCCGAGAACGGTAATCATTAATTACTCACGTGTATCATACGACGTTTTTCAATACACTTGTGAATAAAATAACTGTAAAATTTGGTGGCGGTAAAATTCTGTTTTCATATGCGCGCCCATTTTTTTTCCTTTTCCTCGTGGGGGGCGACCTGCGCCCATCCTGACATGATAAATGTAACAAAATTATGGCGGTGGAGAGGTTGAACAATAAGGTTTTAACTACATTATAGCACTAGTGCATAATGGTAATCAAAATGTCACAATTTGGTAACAAGTACCATTATATACCTAAGTGCAGTGCAATATGAGTCACTTTATGAGCAAGTGTATTGAAAAGTTATTTAAAAAAATCTTTCTTTACTGGAGCTAAAAGATGGTATTTATTTTGCAAACCATTTACACGCATATAAATTAAACATAGATAGAAAAGAAAAAAACTCTTAACTAATTATACACATTAAACCTAAAATATGGCGTCAAAAAATTGCACCGCATCGCTGCCGACTGGAAGTGACCCCAAAAGGCTTGCGGCATTGCCACTTGCCACTTTATATGGCAATGCTTAATCTCTAATCGAGGTAAAAGCCAGCCCTTGGGTCACGCGAAGTATCAATGAGCTAAAAGTGATTTAATTTAGTAAATAAAAAAATTCGATGCATATAAATACTCTATTATAACTACGATTACCTAATCGGCAATTTTGCCAGGTGATAAGTGGATCGCATAATCGCAATTACCTACAATAAAATATGTTTGTGAACTTTATATTCTAGTAAAAGTATTACAAAGTTCGCATGTAATCTAAAAAGATTACAGTTGAACTAAGTAATTTAACTTAGTTATCTAAGTTATCTTACAAGTTTGTGCTAGCCTCGTTCATAGCTTATGTTTAATGTCTAACTTTATTTGTAGTAATTAAAAGTATAATTAAAGAATTATCTCAAATAGTTACGAATTTTCTGGTGATTTGGGTTTTTTTGACCGAGTTGTGTTCAATGACATCAGTACCACAAAATATATAGGTAGGTACAGAAGTCAATCTACATACAAAGCGCGCTTGAGTAACGCACACTTAGACACCGCTCAAAGACACGATATCTCGGAGCGTCCTGGCCCGCTCGTCGAACAGTGCCGGCTCAAACGCTCATTAGTGTGCGTCCACCGAGCTTAGGTATAAAAAGTATATAGTCTTCTTTACCTATCTAGTACCCCTAGCCAAGTTGATAATCTGCTATCGAAAAAACTTCAAACGTACGGGAATGACGTCATATCAACGCTCAGTCACGTGGTCAGAACAAAAGAATTAGGGGCGTGGCCAACTCGAGGCGTTCGACGCAAGAGAAACGGTTGTAACTTGTTTAGGGGAGCTGTGTTATCTTGTCTAGAAATTCATGAATGAAAGATGACCGATAGTATTTACCAATACTAGAAGTAATGGTGGCCAAGGAGATGTCGGGAAATCATTGGGTTGAAGCCTACTGGAGCCATGGTTTCGCTTCTGATAGGAAAACCAGGGGTTCTGGAATGCAAGCCAAAGAAGGAATATAGAAATGGGTTTTAGTCAGTAAAACTTTGACACGCCCTCGCGCTACGCCTTAGAGCGGGAGAAGACATTTGATGATATCCCACCTCAATAAAAAATTTCATCGAGTTAAGCTATTTCTTAGTTATGAACTAAAAAACTGGGAACGCAACCAAAACACGAAACAGAAATTGCTATGTCCCAATAGCAATAGCCTATACCTATCACCATACGTAATACGAGCCGCAGGTGTACGAAGTGACGAGGAAACAATCAAACTGATCGGATTGTGTCGCCAAAGCTCAATTAACTCGGTACTTCGGCAGTGACGGCGTTTGCGCCGACAGTAGCCGAGCTGAGCCGAACACGTCCGACGCGTCCCGATTGTCGCGCTTTGAAAATGGAAAATTTAAGCTCAATAGTTTTTTATAATGTAACTGAAAACTGGCCAGTGTCTATGAGTGATAGCGGGGAGTATTTAAAAATATAATGGAGCTGGGAAAATTGTTTTTGGTAATTGTTGGATGAAAATTCAAATATGGAATTTTATTACGTTGAAAAAAGTAATTGTAAACTGCTTCACTTTTTTTGACTGACCGACATTTTGATGATCCCAAATTGCCTGTAAGTGGTCTATTGAAAATTGAACGTTTCTGATTTCTTAAAAAACAATCAACCATAATATAACATACTAGCTTTTGCCCGTGGCTTCGCCTGCAAACATAAAATATAGCCTGTGTCATTCAGGAATAAAGCAACTTTCTATCATTCTATTTTATCAATTGGACCAGTCATCATCATCAGCCTTTTTAATGTTCCCACTGCTGAGACTCAGGTCTTCTCTCTAGGAGAGGGAATGGGCCGTAATCCACCACGCGAGACTAGTGCGGGTTGGTGAATGACACATGTCTACGAATTTTTGGTTCTAGGTCCGGTTTCCTCACGATGTTTTCCTTCACCGTTTTGAGAGCAGTGGTGATGAAATAAATTACACAAAGTAATGCGCCTGGCTAGGTTTGAACCCGCGACCTACAACTCGTAAGTCAGGGCCGTTACCACTCGGCCACCACTGCTCTCAATCGGACCATGTATACTTAGAATAATAAACTTTTTGCATATTATGTGAGTCATTTATAGTTAGAAGTTCCCCAAGTCAACGCTAACTACTTAAATGACCTAATCTTGAAATAATATATTGTAAATAATGATCTCACAATTCTCTATTGGTTTCCAGTTGCAAGCTGTTCTTAGGCCATGAATCACGTCGTATTGTTTATGGTAAGCCGGCGGAAATACTATAGTTTCAGAATTAATGTTGATATACATCATTATTGGTTCCAACATTGATATATAGCGATTACAAGTCTACCAAGATACGCCATTTGAAATGGAGAGAAATGTGGGAGTTTGGAGTTGTAATTATTTTTCAATACACTTACTCGAAAACCCGGTCTTATCTCACCGCTTTTAGGCACGCAATATACTGTTTTCCGCACTAGTGCAGAAAAGTGCGCGTGCTCTCCCCGCCACAATATTATTACATTTATCGTATTAGACTGAACGCGCGTCGACCCCGCCGAGTCAGCGGTCAACCCCCGTTTATTCAATTCTTCCTAAATGTATTGAAAGAAGTCGTTTGATACTCGTGCAAATTTGTCATTGCAGCGCTCGGCTTCATAACTGTTGTGCGAATTCCGCCTCGGTCGGTCGGTTTTGCACTTGTATCATTTACAATTTTTAATGGTAAACTTCGTGCTTCCTGGATCCTACTGCAGTGTGGTAGGTGAAATTATACCGATTAGATAGATACTCGTAGTAATCAAACGTCAGCCAGCCAGTCACATCTGCCGCATGTCGCAACAGAATTGGGCGAAAGTAACTACTGACTGGATTCCGAACAGCAGGAGCCGGCGACGCGGTAGGCCCAGAAGGAGATGGCGTGACGATTTGGACTCCTACCTTGAGGATTGGCCAGAAGTGACTAAGGACAGAAAAGAGTGGAATAACGGAAGGGAGGCCTTTGCCCTGCAGTGGGACACAACGGGCTCATAATAATTAAGATTAAGTATATTGACTTGGCTCGCGAGGTTGTCGACATGTGGGATGTGGACACTGCGATCATTGTACCGATAGTCGTGTCGGGTAATGGCTTAATTGCCAAGAGCCTCGACCAACACCTTAGGAGGCTCTCGTTAGGCGGCTGGATCAAGGGCTTGATCCAGAAAGCGGTACTCCTGGACACGGCTCGTATAGTCAGGAGGTTCTTTTCTCTGGAGCCCTGACCGCCGGTAGCTTGGACCCTGTTCCCGATACCGGTGGGACACTATTTTTTATATTTTTAAATATTTTTTATTTTTTATTTAAATATTTAAAAATATAATTTATATGTTTATAAAGTGAATAAAGATAATAATAATAATAATAATTTACAAAAAAAAAAAACAACGAAATGACGTTAATTTCGGAAGTCGGTGTTTATATTATATAATAATTTTGTCTGTTCGTTATTTAACACCAACTTGCGAAATTAAAGTTATTTTGTACTTTTCAGTGATTTTTTAACATTGAAGTAGGTTATATTTTTTTTGTAAAAAGTTTTTTATTTTACCTACACTTTTTAGTTATGGTACCACCACTAAAAAGTACCCCGCAGACAAACTTAAATTCTTTATAGCCAGAGTACATCTCATAAAGATTCTAATAATCCCAAACACGGTTAGATTACATTAATTTACCTTATGGCTTCATTATCAGATCAGTTCAACACATCCCCTCCCCCTTTTCTTTCAGTCAGTCATCGACTACACGTATAAACAAAGCAATTTTACTTATAACGACAGTTCTGCTGTGATCCTATGACGAGCTCTGTTCCATATCTTCGAAGTTCATGATGATGAGATGAGATCATAACAATATTTCTATGGGACTAGCTTAGAAGCATAACCTTTCAATCAAAAAAGTAATTTTCAAAATCGACCCTCTATTGACCGAGACATCGGTGAATACACATACAAAAAAAAAAAACATTCAGCCGAATATAGAACCTCCTCTTTTTTGAAGTCGGTTAAAAAGAAAAAAGTTTTGCTGTAACACTCTTTAAATAAATGTCTTCAATATCGGACAGAGTATAGACAGCTGTAAGTCCGATATTCCCAGGGCTCGAGGTTGCTCGCCGTCGTAACTATTCGGTAATAATGCTATAAAACCTGGCCTTGCACACGAAACTGTGGCGAACAATGTGTGTTTATTGTGTGCAGAGTTTTTAACACATTCAATAGGTTTGTAGAGTTTTTTTTTGGTTGGGTATCGTCCTGTAATGGACCGAGTCCAAGACGTCGACGGCGCGCACTGTTCCCGCGCGCCTCAAGGAGTTGTCAGCAGCAGGAGGGGCCCAGCTGGGTCGAAGCCTACTGGGGACAGGGTTGTCCGAAGGGAAGCTCGTGCCCCGGTATGAAGGCTAGAAGGATCGGGATGGGGTTCTTAGTCAGTAAGAGTCTGACACTATCTCCCGCTCCACCCAAGAGCGGGTTTTGTCATAAGATGATTTTCCCCGTCGACAAAAAAAAAGACCATCTGCTCGAAGGAGTGTCAAAGTTTTACTGACTAAAACCAACTGGTTTTCCATCAGTTGTTGTTCTTATGATCCAGGGCCACAGTGCCTAAAAATTCCAAAAAAACTTTCTTGGTAGGGTACTTAGAAATTTTAAATAAGTAGAGAAGTGGAAAGAGAAAGAACAGCCTCTGCCCTGTATAGGACACCATGATAACATGATAACAACCTCTTTATTGCAAAGAGATTGCTCTCTGAGTAAGTATTCGGTCCACGTCGTTGTTTTTGGACCATTCCCTCTTCTAGAGAGGATGAGTCCCAGCAGTGAGAACATTAAAAATATGTTATGTAATTTTTTTTTGAGAACAAGTCGTGGTCGTTACCACTGGGAAACCACCTTTACCAGTGGTAACGGCCCCGACTTACGACAGCCAAGCATCTGACTTCAGGAGGCGCCCAGCTGAGTCGAAGCCTACTAGGGCCAGAGTTATCTGAAAGGAAACTCGAACCCCGGTATGAAGGCTAGAAGGAACGGGATGGGGTTTTTAGTCAGTAAGAGTTTGATACTCTCCCCCGCGGGGGTTGTCATAGGATAGTTATCGACATTGAAAAAAAAAATCTCACTTTGTGTTTTTTTTTTTTTTGTCGACGGAGAAAATCATCTTTGACGAAACCCGCTCTTGGGTGGAGCGGGAGACAGTGTCAGACTCTTACTGACTAAAAACCCCGCGCCGTTCCTTCTAGCCTTCATACCGGGGCACGAGTTCCCTTTCGGACAACCCTGTCCCCAGTAGGCTTCGACCCAGCTGGGCCCCTCCTGCTGCTGACAACTCCTTGAGGCGCGCGGGAACAGTGCGCGCCGTCGACGTCTTGGACTCGGTCTATTACCGGACGATCGGACAGCGAGCTACCCATGGCTCGCCTTCCGCGAGCCCGCGTCTACGGTGGCCGGAAATCGGGATCGGAATCCCGGCGACGGCGGCGAGGGCGCCGTTGCCTGATGCGGTCGGCCTCCTCCTTTGCAAGCATTATTGCTTCGCAGAAGGAGGCGACCGCCTGCCATTCCTCCTCGCTCCGGACCATGGCCTCGACCAGGGCCCGGCGCGAGAGGTCTCCGCCGCCGATCGCCCTCACGAGGGCACGGCGATGCTCCGCCCAGGCAGGGCACACCTCGACGGTGTGCTCCACCGTGTCCTCCGGGCGTTGCGCACAGTGGCGACACCCGGGCGTCTCTTCCGCTTGAATCCGATGCAGGAACCTCCCGAACTTGCCATGACCTGCGTCATGCGGAAGGTAAGGACGCCGTGAGGTCTTTCCAGCCACGCCTCAAAGAGGGGACTTACCGCCATAATCGATCTCACTTTGTGTTCATTATCACTGATGCAGCCGCACCGCGCGGTGGATTTCGGCCCATTTCCTCTTACATAGAGAGGAGGCCAGCAGTGGGAACTTATTATGGTTGATTATCTACATCTACACATATATTATGAAGAAGTAAAGTTTGTTTGTAGGAGGTTAATATCTGAACGTACTGGTCCGATAGCAATATTTTTTCACCGATAGAAAGCTGCTTGACTGAGTGACATAGGTGAAGCCGCGGGTAAAAGCTAGTATATTATATTTTCAATACACTTGCTCATAAAGTGATTCTTATTGCACTGCACTTAGGTATATAATGGCACTTGTTACCAAACTGTGACATTTTGATTATCATTACGCACTAGTGCTATAATGTGGTTAAAACCTTATTGTTCAACCTCTCGACCGCCATAATTTTATTACATTTATCGTATTAGGATGGGCGCAGGTCGTCACCCACGAGGAAAAAAAATATGGGCGCGAATATGAAAACATATTTTTACCGCCACAAAAGTTTACTAGTTTTACAGTTATTTTCTTCACAAGTGTATTGAAAAACGTCGTATGATACACGTGAGTAATTAATGATTACCGTTCTCGGCTTTCTTAAGACTCTCACCATGGCTCGGGTCTAAATACCGTCTCAACGGTAACCACTAACATTACACACTTATATCATAATGTACGAGTGCTATTATGTTATGTTAATCTTCGTGCAATATTTTAGTTGTTGAAAACCAAAAGTAACGAGCTCCAATTACATGGACCGTCGCGTCGTCGGTTTAATTGCAAACGTTACATAAAAAAAATTATAGCATAATATTATCATGAAGGGCCAAAGTTTTCATCACGTCCGCGCTCACGCGAGTGACGTCATCATGCGCATGGGCACCTCGCGCTGTAAACATACACATTTAACTGGCTAGAGTTAAATAATGCTGTAGTTTTCTTTATTTATTGACGCTGAGCGTGGTTGTAAGTGGTTTAATGTGTTGCTTGGCAAATACAATTAATATCTGGTTAAATGACTGTTATATAGAAGTTAATGAACAGTTTAAGGCGAATATTTTTTATTTTTTTTTTTATTTAGACTTCAACTGCATTCAATTTGTTAGTAATTTATTTTGTTAACAGTTGTAATTATTTAAATTTTTCTGTTGTAATTATTTATATAGCCTCTTTTTGGAATGTGAATGTGAGAACACTGTATAATCCACAAACACTTAGATAACTTTCTATTACAACTTACTATATTTTTATTTTATTATGATTAATTTTGTGCTTTTGTGTACAGTGTTGACTGGTCTACACTGTTCTTACATAAATCAATCAATATTGTAATAAACACATTTTTTTTAAAAGAGTAACCATGGAGTTTCTTGCCGGTTCTTCTCCATAGGAAACGACCAATTTCGAACCGTGCACTAGCTTCTGACGTTTTATAAGTGCCCTTGTAGGCCTATATGAAATAAAATATTTTGACTTTGACTTTGACTTTGATTATCACACTGCCACGCACCACGCTGCATGTTGAAAGAAAGAAAGAAAAGAACGAACACGTTTGTTTGGCACAAAACAAAACGATTGGAATCCAATCAATAGGGTAGTTTCCAGGGTTAAAATAACTTCATTTTATTTAGTCCGTGTTTTAGATTATAAAAAAATATCGGACACGTATTTTTTCTTTTTTTTTCCCCGTGCGAAAAAATGCAGCACGGCGTGACGTTACACGTAACTTTAATGGGCTATATCTTTGTCATTTTTGGTTTAATTAACAAATAAAAAAATACGTGTCCCTTATTTTTGAATAATCTAAAAGACGGACTAATTACATTTTTTTAGGCAACTAGCCCATCTACATTGTATGTCTCACGGCTGCGCCAAATAGGTCCAGTTCAGCATGATGCCAGTCCACTACGTAGCAGTTGCCTGAAGCTGGTTTTCAACTGCACCTTGCTATGAGTTAACGTGTTGTTGTGTGTTGCAACCTACGCGCGTACTTGCAGGAGTGCAGATTTGCATTATCGTGCGGTTTTCTACGCACTCACGCGCGTAGATGCGTTTTATAAATTCACGCAGGCGCGCACTTATTTCATACAAAACTACGCACGGTATTACGAGACTCATACATACCTTGCGTGTCGCCTCGCATTCTCGCGCGTGATTGCATATTTTTCCACATGTAGGCACGTGATCTGCATGAACGCGCGTGGATGCATGTTCGTTGTGTTGGACTGTGCGTGTTTTCTTTACAAACGGAGATACTTACAAGTCACACGCTACGCTGCGTGGTGAGTGGCAGTGTGATAACCGCCTAAACGTTATTGAAAAAGTGGTTTTTTTTTCTAAGTCGTACACTCTTGGCAGAGTGGTCGTGGTCATTTCTCGGTCGAGTCCCGCACCACCGTCTCTCTCGCAATACGACGCCATGCAGCTCTGTGTTTGGCGGTTTGGGAGTTTTCATTAACACTGCAATGTGTCACCGATTTGATGAAGTCCGCCCACCGTGTTGGAGAGCGTCCACGTGACCTTTTGGCCTGGACTTTCCTTTGCACCACCAATCGCTCCATCGAGTCCTCGTTACGAGAAGTCCGAAGAACTTGAGGATTCGTATTTTCACAGACGTCGATAATCTCTCTTTGATATTGAGTTCTTTCAGGATTAAAGTATTGGTTCGGTGCGCGGTCCATGGCATTCTAAGCATGCGCCTCCAGCACCACATTTCCAGTGCGCCAATTTTGACGCACTGGAAATCTGGTCTCGCATCCTCAGCGTTCACGTCTCAGCTCCATATAGAAATATTGGAAATAGTGGATTACTGAATTTTTATTCAGAGTAAGTTCTTATCAAATCCCATAGCATTTAAGTAGATTTTTATACGATTTGTAGATAAACAAGAAGAGCAACTAGTAATTCGCCATCTTATAAAGAGAACCGGAATGACAGCACTTTATTTTCCACGCGTGCTTCAAAGACCGATGCCCGCTGGTTCCATGGGAAATTTCTGAATGGAAAACCAGTGGTCCTAGAATGCATACGACAAATGGAGGACACAGTTTTGGTTTTAGTTAGTAAAAGTCTGACACGCCCTCTCGCTCCATATCAAAGCGGAAAAAATCAGTGAAGGATGATTTGCCACCACGTGGTCGTCCCATTAATGGAGGTCATCCATCGTTTTCAAGGTCATCCAGTTTCTCCCAATATCATTAAAAGATACAGTGGAGGATTCCCAGTAGTATGATTAAATTCTCAAGTCAATGACCTGATGACATTTTTGCAATTTCAGATAGACCTAAATAGACGGTTAAAAAATATGTTTACACATTTTATACGACGCCGCGACGCCCAGTTTTCAATGGCCGCCAAATATTCCAGTCTTTCAAACAAATGTCAATTAGTGCAGCAAATAATAATTTCATGGCATTTGCATATAAAATGTACCTACTAGTTGTAGAGACGAGTTACTTTTTCAAACTATTTAAAGACGTGCTTTGCGTAAGATGTACTTTTAGTTATTTATTCTGTCTTCAATATTTTGTTAACACCTATTATCTTTTATATTATGTACTAGCTTTTTCCCGTTGCTTTGCCCGCGTACATAAAATGTACCCTATGTCCACAAGAATAAAGCAGCTTTCTATCGGGGAAAAATTTTCGTAATCGGACCAGAACTTCCAGAGATACCTCCTAGAAACAAAAAAACAAACTTTACCTCTTTATATTAGTGTAGATTTATTTTCTTGATTTAACCATTTATTAACATACATATTTTGAAAAAAGAAATGAAAAGGGAGTTAGTGATAGCGTGACGAGCGACAGGACAGAATGGAAGAAAAAAACGTGTTGCGCCGACCCCAAATAAAACGGGATAAGGGCAGGAAGATGATGATGATTTTGAAAAAAGAAAACAGAAAAATAAGAACAAAGGTGATGCTTCGCATGCTATGCTATGCTTCCACAGAAATCTGTTCTAGCATACCTGTGATAGGAGAGTTGGAAAAGAAGAGATGTAGAATGTGGATGTGTAAGATAAATAGGAAAAAAAATTAAACCGACTTCAAAAAGTACAAAATAACTTTAATTTCGGAAGTCGGTGTTTCAATAGATACCTAATCTTGTCTCCTCGTTATTTAACACCGACTTCCGAAATTAAAGTTATTATGTACTTTTTGAAGTCGGTTTAATTTTTTTGTAAAAAGATTTTTATTTTTCACTTTTTAGTTATGGTAGCACCACTAAAAAGTACCTACCCTTCAGCTAAACATAAATTACCTTATAGCCAGAATGCATCTCATAACGATTTTTATAATCCCAAATACGGTTATATTACATGAATTTACCCCCTCCCCCTTTTCTTTCAGTCAGTCATCGACTACACGTATAAACAAAGCAATTTTACTTGTTACGACAATTCTGCTATGATTCTATGAGGAGTTCTGTTCCATATCTTCGAAGTTCATGATCAGATCATAACAATATTTCTATGGGACCAACATGGAAGCATAACCTTTCAATCAAAAAAAAAAAATTTTCAAAATCGGTCCACAATTGACCGAAATATCGGTGAACATACATACAAAAAAAAAAAAAAAAACATACATTCAGCCGAACATAGAACCTCCTCCTTTTCGAAGTCGGTTAAAAAGTACAAATAAAACAGTTATCATTCAAATATAGTGTCATAATTATATACATACACATTTTTGAATAAATATTACAATGATACACTAGATAATATTACATAATAATACAAGTCATACGACAAAATAGAAAGATCTCTTTCTCTCTCTCTCTTTTTAAAACTGCAAGAGTGGTACTCGTAATACATAATGTTTTATTACGTGTGATGGATATTTAACTTTTTTAAACTGTCAGGATGTTGAATTATTTGAGTACTAGAGCTTTTGATCGCATCTAGGTTGGGACGGATATGTTTATGTGAATTTATCCAGTCATTTGGTACCTAGTGTTGTGGTTTTTATAATCGCACTAGCTGCTTTTTTTTAGGTGACAAATTATCTATAGGTTTCTCCCGCCCTCGGTTAAAGCTGGTAGCAACCAGAGCGATTCTAGGGCCTAGGGATTTCTAGGGCTACTGAAGGACTACAGGTGGGTTTTAGCACAAAATATATAGGTACAGAAGTCAATCTACATACAAAGCGCCCTCGAGCAATGTACACATAGACACGATATCCAGTTCCGGCTCAAACGCTCATTAGTGTGCGTCCACCGAGAGTAGGTATAAAAAGTGAAGTACATACATGAGATTGTCTTCTGTACCAATCTTTTTTGTGGTTTTAGTCAGTGAAAGTCTGACATGTCTCGTTCTACCCAGAGCGGGTGAAGTCATTTTAAGATTTCCTACGTAAATACAGAAAAAGTGTAGTTTGTAGAGGTTTTTTAAGGCAGTATGTGTTGTCTGTTCCCTTAGAAAGAGATCAATTCTTCACTTATAATTTATATAATTTACCAATTTTAATTTAAAAAAATCGACACTATATTAAGAATTTTCAAATATGTATATCAGGTAAACATTACTACAATTCTGAACTGAGGCTTTTTCAGCACAATCTTGTTATTTTCCACAATTTATAGAATTTCTCGTTGTTTTCGTGCCAATGACCTTATCCAATTTTCTTTAAACCAATTAGTAAAATAATTGTAGAAAACAGAGTTTATTGTTTAATGAATCTTCCTGATTAAAAAGTTCACTGACTTGATCAATTAAATAATAAACTAAAGATCTAGTCCTATCTGTTATGATATTTTTATTCAGTCAGTTTAAACTAGACAAGACCGGTGTTCCTAGCTGACTACCCTGAGAAGAAACACCAAAACAAACTCAGGGGTCAAAGTCTCTTTTAAAGTCCATACAGTAAATATCTAATGGTCAAATTATGTACACTATAATTAACAAAGCCAAAGGGTTTGTTCATTAGAACAAAAAGAGATTAAGCATTGCCATATAACGTGGCTATGCTGTCAGTCTTTTGGACACATTTGTAATCGACAGCGATGTGGAGGAATTTTTGACGCCATATTTTAATTCATGAATCCCCAAGCGACCACCGGTGGCCGCGCATCTATTGTCTTACTATTGTGTCTCTAATTGACGGTATCTGAAGGGTTAAGTAAGAGTTATTGTGTATTTATATAGTTTTTTGTATACTCTTTTTTCAAAGTAAAAAAAAAACAATGTAAGAATAAAAATAATGGCAAAGAAAGTCTCAGTACTTTCTCTTCTTGGAACCTTTTTCATATCTGAAGTGTTCCACCGTTCCGGTACCAGGAGTAACAATGTTCCAAGAAATCCTCGGGTTACCTACTTTAATTACTTATTTCAACTTTTAAGAAACCCAGTTTCCAAGGGTTTATGCTGGAAGTAAGTGGCGCTCTGAAAAAGTATTTCCTTTCTTGGAAAAGTTGGTTTTTGTAAAGGTGTAAAGGCGTCGTAGTTTTTCGTTTGGTTTGAAAGGTTTGTGTGGTATGGACTTTTTTTATCAATATAATCATCAAATGACATCCCCTGCTCTTGGGCGGAGCGGGAGATAGTGTCAGACTTTTACTGACTAAAAATCCACTCCTGTTCCTTCGGTACCTTTCTTCCTTTTAGAAGCAAATCCTTAGTCCTAGTAGCCTTCGAACAATATCTACGCGCACGTCGACGTCTTCGGCTCGGTTCAGACGTTTACGGGACGGTCTGACGGCGAGCTACCCATAGCCTAGCTCTGCTTAGCTTGGGACTAGACTGCCTTGTGTGATGGTTGTAAAAAAATATATTTATTTATTACATCTTGGAGGACTTACAGCTTAAATAAGCAAAAAATAGAAACTAACATAGACGACAGCAAGCCAATTACAAGTGTCAGAATTACAATTGAGAAGTGACCATAGCACCCTTTGCACAATGATTGGTGAACCTTATTAAAATTTAAAAGTTACATAAACAAAGTCAATTGCAAGTGTAAAACAAGTAGTAACTACAAACCTTTCAGAAAATGAGGAACAGTATAATTAATAACACATTGCAGAAAAATAGGGAAACAATTAAAAGACTACTTAAAAAACCTGTGGCTTATGCGTCTTCTTGCCGACGCCACACTAGTTGTAAAGGGATCCAAGTCATGCTGCTCACACATATTATTGAACTGTCTACTTGCACGTATAATAAAACTATTCTGTCTATAATTGGTGGAAGCCAAAGGTACACGCAAAATTGGAAAAAATATTGGAAAACATATCATAACATGTTTAATTATTTATAAAAGAATTTAAAAATCATAATTGAAATGTATTTATATAATCAGAAATAAAAGCAATTTGAATTTCCTGCTCCCACAACTGATACAATGTGTAAACAAATGAACAAGGTCGGTTCCACAGATCATATAAATAATATTCGTGACCGTGATAGCAATGACGAACGTTTGAAGGAGTGATCATAGCCCAAGAACGCAAAGGGCAACTGAAGGACACAGGTAGGTTTTAGTCTGTAAAAGTCTGACACACCTCGTTCCACCTTGGATCGGGAGAAGTCATTTGATGTTTTTTTTTAAATTTTATTTTTATCTGATATAAACTAGTACTTGAATGCGATCCCACCTGATGGTAAGCAGTGATGCAATCGTTGATGGTGAGGCGCACTAGTTTATGAAGATTTTCCACATCATCATAAAAAACGGACAAGTGTGAATCGGACCCGTGCACTGGGGGTTCCGTATGAACTTACCAATGAAATCAGTTCGATTCCCAAATCGAGTTACGAATTTTTTTCCGAATCACAAAAAAAGTTTTTTTTTTGACGGAACTACAAATTTACAGTTTTTCTATACTTGTGCTATGAGACGTTGCTTTATGCCAACTTTCAAGATTCTAGGTCAACACTTAACAGGAAGTACCCTTTGGATTATGATTCCTTGAGATTGACGAAACATAAGTTTTTTGCGACATAAACGGCCGTATCTTTTTTCGTTAGCTCAGAAGTTTCATTGTTTCCACAGCGTCAACGAACTGCAGACCTGAGTATATGGTTTTAATTTCAACTCGATACATTTACGCGTTCTCGAGATAAACGGTCTTGACAGACAAACAGATGGATAAGAAAGTGATCCTATAAGGGTTCCGTATTTTTATTATTACAAACTTTTATTAAGTGTCATCAAATCTTGTAAATTAAATTTGACCCACTTCCCGGTTACCGATTGAGCTGAAATTTTGCATGCATGTGTAAATCAGACGAAAATGCAAAATTATAATGACATGGAGCTGATCTGATCGTAAGGTGAGTATAGGAACTTGGTAGTTAAACGACACAACACCATCGAGTTTGGGCTCGTATGATTCGTTTTGACGAGTATTAATTATATAAGTATACCGAGCTATAAAAGCTTGCTATGAAAAAAATATTTTCATTAAAAGCTTGTTTATTTTGAAAAAAAAAAGATACAAAAGCCTAAAAATAAATAAAAAATAATAACTTACTTACATTACAACTCTAATCTGGAACAAATATACAACATTATTATAACTACTTACTAACATAGATTTAAGTCTTATTTACTAACGACAAGATGTGATTACTCTATATATATGTTAGTCTGTAAGGTATATGTCTATGGGCCTAGATGCCTGATAATAAATGATTTATTATTATTATTATATTATTATTTTTTAATATTTTTATTTAATGAGAATTCAAATTCAAATTTAATTATATTTTTTAGGCTAGACTTACAACAACCATACTGCAACAACCGGATCAGATGTAACTGCAGAACACTGACTCCTAAGCCACAGGTCTCACCTAGTTTAGGAGGCAGGGTCCTAATATTAGAAGATACCTTCCTTTAATGTACTTGTATTTGTAAGTCTTGACTTTGTTTGAAAGGTTTATTAATCGATCCAATAAAGTTATTAAATAAAAAAATAACTACCAAGGCTTGTCATTACCATGGTAATAATATCATACAGTATTCCAACTTCATACAAACGGACGAAACGTGAACTATACCTACGCGCCTCGGTTGTAGCATGGGCCGGGCATGTAGACAGTCGCGACCGTCGCAACTGTGCCGCAGTGACGAGCGGACACGACGGTTTTTTTTTAACATAATCGCGCGATTATTGTTAGTTTGTATAATTCAAAGTAAAGACGTGGTATTTTATTATTAATAATAGTGGTTTATTGTACTATGTGTATGAATAATACTAGAAAAAGCATTTTATTTAAATCAACCAATCAAAAAACAACACGCATTTTTATTGAACACTTCCTATTCAAACCACAAAGTATTTTGTTTATATAAAAAAGTACCTAAGTATATTTACAATCACAAAACTAAATGGAAACACAAAGTAGGTAAATGTAATTAGAATGCTGGAGGCGGGCAGCCCTATCGCATGTTTACGTACCGCGCGGCTGTAGGCATTTATTTCAAAGATACGGCCGAGTTACAATACTGTTTGATACTATTACCGTGTCTTTGCTGTGGTTAGCTCCAAACTAAATTAACCAAGAAATAATAAAACGACGCGTGCGCATTACGAGTACTATGACGGCGCTAAGAGTATGACGAAGAGCTAAATAAATTAGTAAGGTCAGAATGTATTTGTGGATTATACGACACGTTAAAACGCCTCCGAACGTTTATGAACCTGCTTCTTAAACACCTAGTTATACGTAGGTTCAAAATATAGCACGCACCGAGTTGACTTATACTTTTTGATATAGGTAGGTATACCTGTAGAGAAAACAGTTAGTCTTGATTGACTGGTGTATCAACAATTCAACGCATAACGTTTCCTGATACCTACAACCCGGCATTTTTAAGTCGAGAGTGAATAGGTTTCTTCTAGGTAAGCGCGTTTCATGATTTCATCGTCGACCGCATCGTCTCTTTCCATCAGGTGAGATAGCAGTCAAGCGTGAACATATCCCTACTTCCCTACTAAAATTATAAATGCGAAAGTAACTCTGTCTGTCTGTCTGTTACGCTTTCACGCAAAAACTACTGAACGGATTTAGATCAAATTTGGTAGGTAGGTAGAAGAGAAACTGGAATAACACATAGGCTACCTATAATTCCACTGCTGAGCTCGGGTCTCTGCCCGCGCGATATAAACTGTAGTCCACGCGGGCGAAGCCGCGGGCGGAAATCTAGTCACCAATAGAATTAAAAAAAAAAACTGTTGTTTATATACTAGTAGGAAAATGTGATAAACTCAACCTTGTTTTTTTAAATATACTTAAATAAAATTCAGATCAATTTCAATGTAAATACTAACTAAACTATTTGTACTAAAACCTAACTACATAAATATATACAAAAATAACAAAGTACGCTCAGGCGTCAAAGTACTCGTCCACATCGCTGTCATCCGGAAGTGTGCCCAGAAGACTGGCAGCAATGCCACGTTAAATGGCAATTCTAAATCTTTGGGCGAAGGACAAGCCAGCCCTCTTGGTCACGTAAAATGTCGATCAGTCAGTGTGAAATTTCCTTTTTTTAATGTCAGTACATATGTTTTTATGAAAACTTGCAAAATTTATATTTCGATGGCCCTTTTTATTTTTAGTGACTGAAATTTAAAACTACGTTAGTAGCTTGTAAATATGGTTCAAATAATAATGTACGAGTAATTGAACTTTTGTGTGAACTATTCCAAATTCAAAGATAAAATTACGAATACTAAACTTTGACGAGCAGTCATCAGTTGATTTTATGAACTTTCATAATACCTTTAATCTGCTGTTCAGGATTGGTGTATGCTTCAAAAGTTATCTTATGAAATCAAAGTTGCTTGACTTAAAGATCTTTTGGTTATACTAATAGGAAACACAATTTAGAACAATTTTTTTAATCATATTAGCGTGAGGAGCACTAAGAAATCATAATGATACTAAATTGTCGATTACCGAAAAAAAAAATTCAAGTTTTGAATAGTAGGAACCTAGAACTTGTTACCATAACCAAAATCAGCTTTACATTGTTCCCGCTGCTGGGACTTAGGCCTCCTTTCTAGGAGCGGGAATGGGCTGTAGGTACTATGCTAGGACCGCGTGGTGGATACGTCATGCGGCCCTAGTGCGGATTGGTGGATGTCACATGTCTTCACATTTTTGGTTCTAGGACAAGCCGGTTTGCTCACGAGAAGGACTTGTAAGTATGTCATTAAAATAATTTGACCTTGTCTCTTCACACAAAACACTTCTATAAAACAGTCAAGTCTCAATATTTACGACATCTATAGAAAGCGCCAGATAAACGTGGAATAAAGTACATTGACCTTTTCTTAATATCTCTGCTTAGGTACCCGAAAAACAAAAATCAATTGCTTTTCATTATTAGATCATGTAAAGGACCATGATACATGTCGATTTAAGACAGCTTTATGTCTCTTTTTCCGTTTTTGAAATTAAGAATTTCAACAAATGTAGGAAGGTCAGTTAATCAGTGACCGTTATTCCACGGTTATATGGCGTAATGGCGCCTACCTTAGTATAGTCGGTCTAAAAAGTCAAACGACTTACCATCAGGTGAGATGGTGGTCGAACGCAAGCCTATCAATAATAAAAAAAGACTTGGAAATTAATCAAATTAAATAATCTGTTATATTGTACAATACTTTTTAAAAGATTCGCTTAGTAAACAATGATTTTACTAATAAGAATCTTTTAAATTGTCTTTGCAACCTTGATTGTTCAACCAGTGTTGACTGTATCAGATTTCAATAATTTGATTTCTTGATTAGATTATCCCAGTCGTTTGACTTTTTAGACAGACTATATATGTGTATGCACGAGTATTTATCGAATTTGCCATCAACTGCGACATTCGCTAGTTTTCGAACATTTGCTGTATTTCAAAATATGTATTATTTTAATGCACAAGCTTATTCGAAAACACACAATGGCATTTAGTGCGAAATAACACATTAACAGTTTAAGATCTGACTTTTACGGCAGTTTCTGGAACTGTGGCTGTAAGCAGCTTATTTTATTTCGACTGTATTTTTGTGAGAAAATGGGTCAAATGTTCTGAAAATAAGCTTCAATTTATGAGGCTGGAAAAGGATTATTTTGAATGGAAGAAAAGTGACATACTATTTTTTTTATACTTATAGGAAAAAATCATGTCAGCAAAATCATAAAGGGACCCAGCGCGGCTGATACCTACAAGGGCTGTAAAAATTTTTTAAAGAGTTACCATGGTCCTAGAATGCAAATACAACTAAAGTAACAAAGACGAGGAGCGTCAGGCTGTCGCCTTCTTCTGCGAAATAGTAATGCTAGCAAAGGTGACCGCACGCGCGAAGGAACGATCCGCACACCCCAGCCTCCGGGATCCCGATCCCGATTTCCAGTCACCCTAGTCGCAGGCTTGCGGACGACGAGTAATTTGTAGCTTGCCGTCCAACCATCCGCTAACCGTCTGGACCAACGTTCCACGCGCGCCTCATGGAGAAGCCAGCAAACCATAGGGGTGGACTCCTATGGTTTGCTGGCTTCTCCATGAGCTGGATCGAATTTATTCGGCATTAGCAACATTTAACATAATAAATAAGTAGAATTTAAATGTTCATGATAATGTTCATATTGAAAGCCAGAAAGAACTATTGTTGAAAAATCTAGGTTGACCTCCGTCATAAATCTATCTGCGACAATGTTAGATACTAAACTGCAACCACATTAAAATACATTGGCAAATATACGATAAAAACGTTGGCGGAATTGCTCGGAATTCTCTATACATATGCACGATGTATGTGATACTTATACATATCTATGTATATGTGCGGGCTCTAGTAGGTATGCGAGTGATGCGAGATCATTGACATGCAGCTCCATCACCCACGTGTAGTCTACGTGCTGCCAACAAAACCATTAAAGAGGAACGGATTAAAAAAATGCACCCGGCTGTAAAGACCAATACTTGTTACATCAAATCACTGACAAATCGTTTAAAAAAATTTGACGCGCGCTATTTAAAAATAGAAAATAGAATTCAATATTTTTTATGACGAAATTCAAATTTCAAGCTACGTTCTAATAGAAACATTTGAATTTAGAAAGCAACGGAAATGAGGAACATTTACTTTTTTTTTCTAAATTCAAAAGCGTCGACGATGACGCGTGAAAGCGGAAGAATCGATGCTAATTAGCGTCGAAAACTTTTTACAGTAAAGAAACTCGAAAAGTCGACGCGTTGCGCAATAGTACAGTTCTGAAAATACCGACGTTGTTTCGTGCGTCTGCGCAACGACCTTGGTGACGACACTGATAGATCGCGCGCTAGCCCACGCGCAGGGGTGAACTTTCAATAAGAGAACAGAAAGAGGATTAAAACAACCATTTGTTATGTTGTCAAAATGACATTGTTGTAGCAACGTAAATTGAAATGCAAGAAAATTGTTCTGAGTTATGTCTGTTACTGTATGAGTTATTTGTTTTAGTTTTTAGTATGAAATAAGAAAATGGCTGCTGTATTTTTATTGCCAATAAATTATTTTTTGTCAATATTTTTTTTTCTAAATTTTTCGTTGGCAACCCTGTCTTTAATATTTAAACATGTTGGATTAGTTATAAATATAACGGAACAGACATATTGTTGCAGACTGGGTTTTATATATAAACTGCAATATTTTGTAGTGAAAAGTAATTATCGTGCCAGTGGAGGCCACTGCGAATATTCATATTTTGTTGTAAATTATTTGTTAACTCTACAATTTCAGTGCGCAGCATAGAATTAATTGAATTTTATTTTTAACATAACATTTATTTTCGTTACTTATTTCATACATGTGCATCAGCTAATGGTGCGGGTTTGCTGATGGCGAGCAATGGGTAGCTCGCTATCCGGCCGACAAAATATAGTTGTCTATGGTACCCAGTGTTCCACGCGAGCTCCAAAGAGATGTGACTACTATAGGAACCTAGAAGGGCCGATGTCCACTAAGGCTATGGGGAATTACTGAAAAAGAAACTGTAGTGCTAAAACGCCAAAAGGTTTTATTCTATAAAAGTTTGACACGCCCTTTCATTTCACCTTAGAGCGGTAGAAGTCATTAAATGATTTCTCATTTCCCAAACAAAAACTTCTCGATGGGCAAAAAAGAGACACGATCAGAAACAGATCAATGAGCCTTCTGGAGTACGACTCGAGGGTACCATACCATGCCATCCGGAGCGAGGAGGAGTGGCAGGCGGTCGCCTTCTTCTGCGAAGCAGTAATGCCAGCAAAGGAGGAGGCCGACCGCATCAGGCAACGGCGCTCTCGCCGCCGTCGCCGGGATTCCGATCCCGATTTTCGGCCAAACACTTCCAACCTACAAGACGAGAAATGGAAGTCAAGACCTTTTTTAAGGTTTCATACCTAAAAAGGAAAAACTAGGTATGGGGGAAACTCACACCATCATGGTACCCACCCAGTCTCGCAACAACTATCTTTAGACCATACAAAAATAAGTTCTGTGCAGGAATCAAACCCTCCACACGCAGCCTGCCCCTGATAGTTAAAAAGACGTATCTAACAAAAACGAAAACGGATAAAAAAAATGTTTTTATGAATGAAACGGGAAATCGGGCCTTTTTTCCTTGTGTTAAAACCACACTGGAGAAAGTTAGCAAAATATAAAAAATACAGGCAGATGCGCTTTTTTCTCTGGAAAAAATTTAGATACATCTTTTTACTAACGAGGGCAATAGCGCAGTAGCTAACCGCTCAAGCAAAGCGCCAACTGTGCTATCGTTACGTTTCGAACTTTCTACTACATGATCATCTTCCTGCCCTTGTCCCGTTTTATTTGGTGTCGGCGCAACACGTTTTTTTCTTCCATTCTGTCCTGTCACTCGTCACGCTATCACTAACTTCCTTTTCTTTCATATCACTTCTCATACAATCCATCCATCTTTTCTTTGGCCGTCTCCCTTTCCATCCTTTCACTTGTAGACTCATAACGTTACGTTTCGACTGCAAAATTCAACATAAACAACGACGGATTTCAAAACGTTTCTGAAATAAACACGGTATTCCACTGAAGTGCATATAAAGAGTTAGGTCGACTCATGTAAGAACATGAAAACAGATGGACAAACAGTAGAGCAACATTCCAGTCATTTATTCTTGGAGGAAAATATGTATTACTCGGTGACACTGAAAAATGGAAGATCGAGAAGGCTCAAGCTCAAAAAGAAGAAAGATGGAATGCCTTAAAATATCCTCGATGGAATGTCCTTTATAATATCTTTAAGGCTAGAGTGCTTATAAACTACATAGTTCGCCTCACCATCAACGTTTGCATCACTGCTTACTGTTGGGATCGCAGTCAAGCACTAGTTTATATCAATTAAATATATTTATATAAACAACAAATAGCAACACACACAACACAACAACAACAGCATATACAACACAGACAAATATATACAACAAACAAACAATATGTGATTGGACCTTTTGCACAATTTTCTTGGTGTTCTAAACGTGCAGGGAGCAAGTTAGGGTAAACAATAATCTAAGTGTACTACAGTTTACCACAATTTTCATAGTATGGCATACATACGTTCATATGCAAGTATTTCAACTATGTAACAATACTACGCGGTATTTTAGTAAGAGTGAACGTGCACTTTAAAATAAAATCACAACTTTGTACGGTGAATTTTATGGTGAAGTTACCTTTTATTGTGTCAATTGGTTGGACTAGGGTAACCGTATCTCAGGATTTGTTCAGAGATTTCAAGATTTTTGGTGTATATATTTATATATTTGTCTGTGTTGTATTTGTAGTTGTTGCTGTATGTGTTTGTTGGGTTGTGAATTTTCAGTTACTGACGCTACTTTCAAACATCGTGAGAGATAGGGTATAGTTGTTATATTTTTGAGTCGTTTGGGGTTGAAACTCTTGCGCCGTGGGGTCCGAGTGTTCGTACGCTTTTAAAAGAATTGTCCAAACGCTTCGTTGACACTTCGCGTGACCCATCGGTTGGCATACCTTTTATTGTTTTACCTTGGGCAAAGAATAAGCATTGCCATATAGTGTGGCAATGCTGCCAGTCTTTTGGGCACATTACCAATCAATAGTGATGCGGAGGACTTTTTAGACGTCATACTTTAAATTACTTTTAGATAGTTCTTAAGGATTTTGTTTTTTTTTTAATTTAGTGTAGGTATATATATAAACGTCTTGGCGGGGGCACTGCCGTGCCCCCAGATTATTTATATATATAATTAATGATAGAAAAGTATATGCATAATCAATTTCAGTTCAATTTTAATGCTTGCTAAGTTCTAATGGCTCTAAAGCAGGCAAATTTTGTTTGTCCTTTAATAAAATTACTAAAATAAAAACTGATTAATAAAAGTTTTAATCGTCAATTAATAATGTGCACTTTAGGAGCCGAGCCAACGATCCCAATCAGACAGTTTGGCTGTGTCAAAGGCGTCATTATCATTACCGTTTGTCGCAAACCAGAGACAAATTAGTTTAGAATAATGAGTGCTGAATTGCTGTGTGTGACATGTCGTTTGATAAATGTTCATTTGTTGCAATAATATACAATCAATTTATCATCAATAGATCTCTGTAATGGTTTGTCAAACTACTGTGAAATTGACAGCTCTTGTACATATTTCGATGACATTTTGGCATGTGAATTGTCGATCACTAATAAGAAACTAGTGATCGATGCAAGTGATTGTAAAATGCGATACTTAAATTAATTGTTCGTACAGAATAATACTTACGATTTTATAGAAGGATTAGATACGTACTTCATTTCATTTTTTAAATAGAATATGAAGCAAATAAAAAAAAATATATAAAAAATATTGATACGTTATGCTACATTCCCGCCAAAAAGTTTTCGTCCGAGCGTCTCCAATGACGTTCTAAATATTCAAATTCAATCAGGCGAAGGTCTCGAATCTATTCTGCCTAGCATACCTATACCTACCAACTTTTTGGAGGGTAAGTAAACTAAGCTTAACAACTTTAGTGTCTGTCTAAAAAGGTAATTAGTAGGGCAAAATGAAATTTGATGAAGTCAACATTGGTTCAATTATAATCAAGGTTGATTAAGAGATCTTGATCATTGTTTACTAATAGAAGAACCTTATAAAAAGTATCAAAAATAAGTATTTTTTAAATGATTAAATATTATATAAACTTCCCAAGTCGTTTGACTTTCTAGACAGACTTTACTAGCTACTACTTTACTTTAGAGCTCTTTCGTAAAACTTTAGAGAAGTTATTTTACGTAGCTTGCTGACATTATTGATTCTTCTTTGAAACCAAAATAGGAGCCAATGTTTATCAACTTGCGAATAAGGTAGGTATGGTAAATCAAAGATTTACTTTTCAATTCATCAAGTACTAGTTTTTGTCATTCAGGATTAAAGTTGCTTTCTATCGGTGATAAAAAAAATTCGCAGTCGTACTAGTACTTTCAGAGATGACCTCCTACAAACAAAAAAAAAACATTCTTTACCGCTGTATAATAGGGCTTTGTAATATTAGTGCAGAGAAAAAAAAAAGAGCTGGTCAGCCAATAAACCAGTTGTATATCTAAGCCCAACAGCATTTTGAGCTCAGTATTGCCAGCTATAGCCCGTCAGCAGCCATGTCAATAACTATGGTCCTCTATTTGTGTTGCCAGAGCTGTCAACGTTTTTTTTTTCTGTTTTGTTTTTTATACGGCAATTGTTAACGTATTTTTAACGTGCTCCGATGGATTTGTTAACATTTTGATTGGCGTATTGGTTTTTGAATGCAGTAACAGATTTTGTAGAGCGATTAATGGACAGGTGTATGGGAATGATTGTATAGAGAATGATTGTTTCTTTTAAATACCGCCGCAAACGAGCCACAAAAAAGGCCGCCTCAAAAAGAAGCTTGAAGCGGCGTTTTTTTGTAAGTGATTGTGGCGTTGAAGTTTAATTTTATATATTTTATGTGGCTGTGTGTATGATTGTTGGTGAGCCTAATTTAATTCAAACACCATCATCATCTTTTTTAATGTTCCCACTACTGGTACTCAGGCCTCCTCTCCAGGAGAGGAAATGGGCCGTAATCCACACATAATAATAGATAAATCTGTAGCAGTTTCTAGTTGTGCGTGTATCATGTAAAATATACGAAATCGATGTAGATAACATTTATACAATTAAGTTGTATGTAACTTGATATATTACTTAGGCTTTGTTACATTGCATTTGCATGCAATTGGTTGACTATATCGAAAGATATGTTATATTCATTGACTGGCCGTAAGAAGTTCGTCGGGTCAGCTAAGACTCTATCTAAAAAGTCAAACAGCTTGAGTAATTATTAGGGTAAAATAAAAACCGATCCAGTTAACACTGGTTTAATAATCAAGGTTTATTAAGAGATCTTGATCATTGTTTACTAATAAAAGAACCTTATAATAATAATAATAATAACCCCATCGTCGTATCTCTACGTTGACGTCGTGGTGGGGCTTGTGTGCTCCAACATGCCCAAGGTCTGTATCGGTAGAATTTCCTTTACCGTAACATACCTAGCAGTGGCGAAGCGTGAAATATTGAGAGAGGTAAGCCGGAGCAAAAAAAAATGCTTGCCTACTCCGAGCGCGGGCACGCAGTCTTGAGTCCTTACCGAAAATCTTTGATTGGCATCCTGGCTTCAGTCTTGTATAGGCAGATGTATCTTCAGTCCACTTTTACTATACGTGTAAGCACTGAGATATTGAAACAGTGTCTTGCAAGTAGGGTTGCCAGTTCCTGGTACTGAAAAGCCGGACAATCTATCATATTTAGCCGAATGTTTGGTCAAAGAGGCCGACATTTTTTTTAAGTCTAATAAAATTCATGAAATCTTTTTAAATTCTAATGAAAAAACCATAAGATTAAGTGATATTATTGCTACACTATTACATATCCACTCTGCTTGTGCTAGCGATACAAGGTAAGGCAAAACTCTAATGACAATTCTAAACAAAATGGTCTTTAAAAAGCCTAACAAAAGCCAAAAATGCTCAAATTTGGCCGGACACGCCACTTAAAAGCCTGACTATGTCCGGCTTTATCCGGACGCCTGGCAACGCTACTTACAAGCATAATAGAAGTGGCTTTGATAAAAGCCGTTTGTGGTGAAATGATGATATGATGTAAATTAAACAAAACTTAATCGACTAAGTACTAATAATACTACTTATACTCTAAAGCTATTCGTCTATTCTTTCTTACAAAGTGCGCTAAGACATTATCATAAAAACCGGGAAGATTCTTAATTTTTAGTAAAGAACGTTTTTCTATAGAAAGAATGGCTAGATCAGATAATCGTTCTTGTTTTTGAGCATTACGCATGTTGATATTTATTGTAAAGGGATATATTAAAATGTTTAAAAAAACCAGCTCTGAGAAGAACTTTTGCGTTGGTGTAGTTTTAAGAACGAAATCTAAAAAAAATCGCACGAAAATTATTAGACTTCACGCACGACCTTTCTCATAGATCTAAACTCCCCTCCCGCACGCGCACTCCCGGGCCCCGCCTTGGTGACGCTTGCAGCATAAATCGTAATATTTTAATTTCGTGATAACTTCAAAACCAAACGTCCAATTTTAATCATTCAAAGACCAAATATTATCTACATAAACTGTACTTAGTGATGAAATAATTTATTTTGATGAGGGTTAATAGCATGAGTAAAATAAATGCGTTTAAATGTAGTCCAAAAAAAAAATCAAGATTATTAGATAAAAAAATGGTTGTTGTGCCTCACTCGACTTAGATAGGTATACTGTTACGCGGACTTTTTTGTAGATATTTGTAAGATCTACAATTAATTCTGACATTTTACGGTTCTATCTTTAATAGTTCAGGCAGCGTACGCCAAATAAGTAATGTTTCTGGTTGATTTTTTACACCTTGTGTCCGAAAAACCCAAATATCTTACGGAACCCTATTTTTTTCCAAAATAAAATTTAGCCTATGTTACTCGTGGATAATGTAGCTTTCGAGTGGTGAAAGAATTTTTAAAAACAGTCTAGTAGTTTTTAAGCCTATTCAATAAAACTCTATCAAATAACTCGAAAAAAAACCGGCTTGCCGGAGCGCTTTAGAGCGCGCAGGTTAATCGACATTTATGTGACGTCATGACGTATTCTTGTATAGAAATTTAAACGCTAAAAAGCCGATTGCGCCTGCGGCTTATGTTATAGTGCTACATGTTGTTGAAAAGTAAATTTTGTTGATTTAATGTTCATAGTGTACTTAGTGTAGCCGTTATGTAATGTTAGCTTTGTAGTTTTATAATTTCTGATTGTGCCATTTCTCAATTACGGTAGAGAGTGGTTGTGTTCTAAACATCTGAAGGGAAGCCGGTGGGAATCGAGTTGTATGGAACCTTCGTCACTGATACCTAGGGTGAGGGGCCAGACTAAGAGAGATACAATCCGCAGGGCAGTTTTGTGGCGAACTGTTGGGTATTAGCGACCCCACGGACCCGATCTCCTGGGAGAATTCCTGTTCTTCATCTCCGGCTTGCCTTTATTGGCCGGTCGTAGTGAACACTGACGAGGAACAGAGCTCCCACCTCTCTCTTGCCTTTATTGACTGGCTTGAGTGGAGAGTCGCAAGAGCAAACATGCTCAGGAGATGGATGCATAATCCAGTAAGGTGCTGGTAGGGATCTTGACCGTACTTCCGGGATTGTCCTGATAGCCGTGGTATGCCTCTCCACTCCTCAAGCGCCTCAGGATATGTTGCCCTCTTGTTGCTACGTCACTTCGTGCTAGCGGCCGTTTTAGGGGGCCCATTTATTGAGTGTGCAAGTCACCCTCTGCCTTTTATCGATGGATATTAATGACATTGTTCAGGCAGGGGCCATAGTCTTAACATAGCTCCATATTACCAGTCCACTTAAGACTCCAAAAATCATAGCCCTATTATTTTGTTTTTCATATTATGTCGCAATAGTTTTTCAAACCGGGGATTGTCCTTGAGTGCACTAGTATAGCGCGCACAGGGATAATCGTCGGTTGGTATCACGTTCCATTATAGTAACCAAAAGGGCCTCTGCGAGTTGGCTTCGGCCCCTTGTACGCCTCTCAAAGGCCCAGGACCTCAGGGTCCTGAGATTAATAAACAGATGAAAATAATAATAAATTCATTTATTTCAGGCTAGAAAACCCATAGTAAAAATACAGTTTATAGTTTAAAAAAAAGTTACAAGTTAAAAAAAAAAATTTTGATAATAATATTATAAATTCAGATTTAATACAAAGTCGTTAATAATATAAAGTCGTAGTTACCTATATATAATAACAATGTCAGATTCAGTTCCATAATTATTTATTTATTTATTTATTTAATACTTACTTAATCGAACGCGAACTTAATGCCTTAGGCATTTTCTTCCAGTTGACCTTAATAAAATGTCAAATTCAGTTACATTAATACATTGTCAGGTTTTGATCAATAAGTTAATAATAAAAGTATCGAATATAAGTATTTTTAAATAATTAAATATTATACAAAATTCCCAAGTTGTTTGACTTTTTAGACAGACTGTCACTAAATAGTATAAAACAAAGTCGCTTTTTCTGTCCCTATATCCCTATGAACACTTAAATCTTTAAAACTACGCAACGGATTTTGATGCGGTTTTTTTTAATAGATAGAGTGATTCAAGAGGAAGGTTTATATGTATAATAACATCCATTAGTGGAGAAACACCTGAGCGAAGCCGGGGCGGGTTGCTAGTAGCAAATAAATTAACTATATCGAAAGATATACTACATTCATTGACTGGCAGTAAGAGGTTCGCCGGGCCAGCTAGTAAATAAATACTTTGAGATGAAAGATACTCCTCTAAAGTAAGCGTCTGAGATTTAAATATTGTAATTTTATTTGCCCAAAGCACTATCTATCCTGGGTTTAAGAGCCATTATAAATTAAAGTAAATAGTACAGCAGCTAGCAGGCTAAGAATTTTTAAAGTAAGATGCATGGTTATTGTGCACAAAGTTTACTGGGGATACAAAACTTGGGCATTCATATTTTCTCTAGATACAATTTTGAATAAGATTAAATTAGAAAAACATCAGATAGTAAGGAATGTAGGTTAGGGCCGTGAGATTTTTTGAAATAGTCACTGCAGCTCACAAATGCAACTATTTGACTCGAGAATCCTGACAACCAGCTACGGTAGACGCGGGTTTGTGGACGTTGGGTATGGTATGGCATGGGTAGCTCGTCTTCCGGCCGTCTGACAATTAACCGGACCGAACACCCAGAGCGGGAGAAGTAATTGGATGATAACCACACTAAAAAAAGCCCTCAAATGCAAAGGTCAACTAAATGAACCTGCGTGGGCTTTAGTCAGTAAAAGTTTGACACGCCCTCTCGCTCCACCCAAAGTGGGAAAAGTTATTTATTGATTTTACACCCCAAAAAAAGGTATCTGGTTGCGAAGGATCTAATTTGTCTTTCCGTATGCGTTTTATTTCGCGTAAATAAACGGTTTTTCTTTCTTTCTTTGTTCACATAATATTATTTCTTAAACATTTACTTGCGAATGATTTAGAAACTAAAAGTTGTGAAGAAATCGATTGTCCTGCATAATAAATAGGCTTCTGAAGAATAAGGCTAATTGTCACGACCGAATTCTGATAAAGGTGACAATTTTCAACGGAGTCAAGACAAGCATGTAGGATATAATTAGGTAGGTAACCGTAAGGACCGAGTCACAAAATATAAGGTACCTACAGAAGTTACTCTACATACAAAACGCGCTCGCGCAACGCACACATAGACTCCGCGCGATATCTTGGAGCGTCTCGGCCCGCTCTTCAAACAGTTCTGGCTCAAACGCTCATTAATGTGCGTCCACTAAGCGTAGGTATAAAAAGTGAAGTACATACATGAGATTGTCTTCTGTAGGTACCTATCTTTCTTTCTTTCTATCTATTATGTGATCGAGCCTAAGTCGATGTCAGCACGTAGTGTTTCGCGGTCTCGTCAAAGAGTTGTCAGCGAACTGGGAACTACCAAGTACAAGCCGATACCAAAATGGGGGGTGGTAGTAGGAGGGTAAAAATAAGCTCCAGTTCTTATTTTTTACCCTCCTACTACCACCCCCCATTTTTTCTTTGATAATTTATCTGGCAGAACAACTTGTACCAAGTCAGCAAAAATAAACAATAAAAATATTCATATTTTCATCATAAAGAACAGAACTACCCGCTTAATACTTGGAGAAATGCGTTCATCATAACAAAGGAAGAATGTTTCTTCAAAGGGAGAAATACTTGTACTTTATACAAGTCTTTATTAAATATCTTGTACTGCAAGCAGAACAGTCGTGTGCATAATAATGTGGAGAATGCTGGAGTATGCTGCCTATTTGGCGTATTGTTAGTGGTTGCAATAAGAGAACCCAATTTTGCAGTGTATTTTTCTTGACGTGAGTTTTATTTGGTAACAATATCAGCAGAAAAACCGCAGGGGCACATCATATTTTGTTTTTTAAATGATATAAACATAATCATCCAATGCCAAACTTATGTGGCAATGGGCACGGCACATTGCTCGCAGAACAGGTGGCCGTTGGGGCCAAAAGGTTCTGGAGTGGCGAACGCATACTGGAAGACGCAGCGTCGGAAGGCCTCCTACAAGGTGAACTGATGACCTGGTGAAGGTTGCAGGAATCCGATGGAAGCGGGACGCGCAGGATCGATCATTGTGGCGACACTTGGGGGAGGCCTATGTCCAACAGTGAACGTCTGTCGGCTGAAATGATGATGATGATTATGATTCAATGACATGCCCCGCTCTTGGGCGGAGCGCGAGGGCACTTTTACTGATTAAAAACCCACTCCTGTTCGTGTCTTCTTTCACTTCGTCCCAAGGCTCAGGTATCACTTTCACACTACTCGTGGCCCCAGTAGGCTTCAATCCTGCTGGGCCCCTACGCTTTACTGACATCTCCAGGAGGCGCGCGTGGAATAATACGCGCTGTCGACGACTTGGGCTTGGTCCGGACGGTTACTGGTCGGTCGGACGGCGAGCTACGCATTGCTCGCCGTCATACCTAGAATTATTTCAATGACCAAACAAATTGTTTTTTATTTTTGATAGGCTCGTGTTTGACCACCATCTCACCTGATGGTAAGCGATGATGTGGTCCCCGGTGGAGCACGCTTGCCTAGTAGTAACCTATTCACCTATTCTCTATTTTTGCAGTTTTGTGAGAAGAAAAGCTTCTCTAATTGTTGGCAACTTCAGCATAACACTCCTATTTTCTGACAAGTTACCATAGTTGTCTTAGCATGCATATACATACAATCTGCCTGAAACAACACTTAGCTTTTCATAAACCTCGCTGGAATCGCTCAAGAAGCGATATTACTCAACTGAAACTTACGTTGAGTCGCTGAGTAAGCCCCGAACATACTACAGGCGCCACACTGAGTATAGAGCAGATGGAGTGATAATGTGTGATGAATTGGCGTGATCGATTTCTGGAAGTAAATATTGGCAATATATATGTAAATTACTGTCAAATATGATAACGTTGGACTCAATAAAAATTCATAATTACACTAATATACAGTTTAAAGGTGAATTCCTTAATTCTTTATTGTAGTACACACGTTACTGTTCCGTGGTATTACACCATGATAATTTACAGAATATGTAGATATCAGACTTCATGTACACAGGCAAGCTTAACTCCAAGTTGAGTTTACGGGTGAAAGCTAGTATTTATATGTGTACGTATGTTACTCCTCAACATCATCATCATTTTATTTAAAAGACATCAACTGTTGTACATAGACTCCTCAAGTGTTACCATAACGACCGATAATCCATTAGATTCCCGCGACCCCACCAGGTCATTGGTTCACCTTGTGGGAGGCTTTCCAAAGCTGTATCTTTCGGTATATGGTCGTCACTCCAGTACCTTTTGGGTCCATCGACCATTTGTTCTGCGAGCAGTTCTGTGCCCTGTCGGGCACCGTGCTTGCACTGCCACCTAATTTAGCGATTCGTCATTCGTTGTGACTTCTACACACTCAAATAGCTGAATTTTGACCTACGTACCAGTGCCCATGTCCTGGAATAGCTTATGTATAATGCACCTAGATTGGAAAACCTTTAATCCATGTAGAGAAGAGAATAAGTTCTCTCTCTGTAACTCAAAGGTTTGCTGGAAGAAAATTCATTGCTGAGTTAAGCTCGCCTTTGCACCTACGTGAACTGTCTGTATTTCCATATGTAATGTTATGTCCTTGTGTACAATAAAGAGCTCGTTTTCTTAAGATGATTTTCTATTTACGCACACCAGCTGAAAAGCTCGTAGAGCAATAATAAAAGATCATCAATTTATCATCCCTACTGTAACAATAATTTCTTCCTCCTCTCATTTCTTTCCCTAGTGCATGATTTCAAAACAATAATGGCTAGCACTCTGTTTGCTTCCTACTCTATGGTATGGCATACTACTTCACGCTATACAGTAATCGATACACTTGCCAGACTGGTGCTAGTGCGGCGAACATTATAGTGTTATGTTACCAATTTGGAAGTACGGGACTCTCTGCCGGCGTGTAGTATTCAACTTTTCAGGGGTTTAATTTAAAAGACTGCTACTATCACTAGATAGCATGTTTTTGTATATAGATGTGTGTTTGTTTGTCTCGCTGATATTTTTTCTGTGTAAATTAACGATTCTTAAATATGTTTCAAGCATAAGCATCAACTATCGGGGCTGTCCTGACACAAAGGGCAAATGAAACTCTTTTTCTCTCGCCCATCAGTCAAAACGAGAAGGGTTATTATCATATGATATGCCAAATAAAGTGTAAGCATCATCATCAGTCTTTTTAATGTTCCCACTGCTGGGACTCAGACCTCCTTTTTAGGAAAAGGAATGGGCCGTATGGATTACGGCCCACGCGGGCCCAGTGTAGGTTGGTGGATGTCACGTCTTCGAATTTTTTATTTTTTATTCTAGGACATGTTGCTAAAAGAGTTATGAATTTACATGTGGATGGATGGAGAAGGAGGCCAAAGAAAAGATGGATGGATTGTGTAAGAAGTGATATGAATGAAAAGGGAGTTAGTGATAGCGTGACGAGTGACAGGACAGAATGGAAGAAAAAAACGTGATGCGCCGACCCCAAATAAAACGGGACAAGGGCAGGAAGATGATGATGATGATAATGATTCTAGGACATGCCGGTTTACTTACGATGTTTTCCTTCACCGTTTTGAGAGCAGTGGTAATGAAATAAATTACAACTCGTCAGTCGGAGCCATTACCACTCGGCCACCACTGCTCTCAAACTAACCAGATCGGGTCACATAAGCACCAAATTTTGCTTGGTTTACCATATGGCATCTATGTAATATCGAGCGCCATTGAAATTGTTAACACTGAAGCTATTTATTTAATATTGATACTCATCATCATCATTACAGCCGACAAACGTCCACTGTTGGACATATGCCTCCCCTAAGCGTCGCCACAATGATCGATCCTGCGCGTCTCGCGTTCATCGGATCCTCGCAATGGTGAACAGGTCATCGGTCCACCTTGTAGGAGGCCTTCAGGCCTTATTGATACTCACTATAAAATAATAACGACAGATCAGGCGGTGGGTGGTAATTGCCTACAGGCTACAGTTGCTATAACAGTTGGATCACCAGTTTTACGGCATTTTCATGGATAATTTTATTCAATGTTAGTTTACCTAATAAAATAATGTTTACATGATTAACTTAATTACTGTTGAGCTTCTGTTCTGGATCAGCTGGTTGTCGCTGTTAATGAAACAAAATAACATACAAATATTTTACTTTAGGTAGGTGGTGTAGAAACACCTACAGATAGTTAAACAGGAGAGACACTCTTAGCACAGACTCCAAAGCAAGGTAAGGTCTTATAATGGAGAAAGAATGGAGCAGTGGTGGCCGAGTGGTAACGACCCCGACTTACGAGTTGTTGCGGGTTCAAATCCAGCCAGGCGCATTACTTTGTATAATTTATTTCATCACCACTGCTCTCAAAACGGTGCAGAAAAACATCGTGAGGAAACCGGCATGTGACATCCACCAACCCGCAATGGGCTCGCGTGGTGGATTACGGTCCATTCTCTCACCTAGAGAGGAGGCTTGAGTCCCAACAGTGCGAACACTATAAGGCCAGTTCGGGAGGTTCCTGCATCGGATTCGAGCGGAAGAGACGCCCGGGTGCCGCCACTGTGCGGAACGCCCGGAGGACACGGTGGAGCACACAGTTGAGGTGTGCCCTGCTTGGGCGGAGCAACGCCGTGTCCTCGTGGGGGCGATCGGCGGCGGAGACCTCTCGCGCCGGGCCTTGGTTCAGGCCATGGTCCGGAGCGAGGAGGAGTGGCAGGCGGTCGCCTCCTTCTGCGAAGCAGTAATGCTAGCAAAGGAGGAGGCAGACCGCATCAGGCAACGGCGCCCCCGCCGCCGCCGCCGGGATTCCGATCCCGATTTCCGGCCACCGTAGACGCGGGCTCGCGGACGGCGAGCCATGGGTAGCTCACTGTCCGATCGTCCGGTAACTGTCCGGACCGAGCCAAGGCGTCGACGGCGCGCACTGTTCCCGCGCGCCTCAAGGAGTTGTCAGCAACAGGAGGGGCCCATCTGGGTCGAAGCCTACCGGGATCGGGGTTATCCGAAAGGAAACTAGAGCCCCGGTATGAAGGCTAGAAGGAACGGCGCGGGGTTTTTAGTCAGTAAGACTCTGACACTGTCTCCCGCTCCACCCAAGAGCGGGTTTCGTCAATGATGATTTTCTCCGTCGAGAAAAAAAAAAATACACTATAAGGCCGACTATGCTATGCTATTGAAATTGAATAAATTTTATGATTATATAGGTATATCTCACTTTAAATAAATGAGTTAAATATTCTAATTAAGTACTCGTATACAACGCGTAACGTTAAATGCGCAAAACCTCAGACACCCCAAATGATTTTTAATTCGATTGACCTTATTATGTGAGAAAAAAAAAACATTTAAAAAAATTTAAAGGTTTTATGAGCAGATTTAGTTTGTATAAAATTCATATCTGCATTGAAATAAGACCTTTTATTATTCCGTGTATGGGAAAATTTGATTGGAATACAACTATTTGTGTTTTTTACCTATTTCAGCGGGTTTGCGCACGTGATGGCTCGACCTATTCATATATAGACAGGTCGAAGTTTTTAATGAAGATTTTTAAAAAAAATGTAACCTATATTAAAAAGTGGTTTAATCGATTTTTCTCGTTATTCTGAACAAACTAATTTCAGGTTTTGCGTATTTAACGTTACACGTTGTATATGTTATACACCTATTTGTTATCAGTTACTCAACATAATAAACATCTTATAAACATATTTAGTGTTATTATAATTAGTCGCTGGCAGGCAGATTGATGGTCGCTCTAGTGCGCAGGTGCTCATGCCTATCATTGTGGTAATTATGATACTGTCCACTTACTCAGACATAATTGAGTATACTAATATTAGAATTGAAGATTTCTGCAGAAAAACCAAGGTTCTCGACATCATCATCATCTTCCTGCCCTTGTGCCGTTTTGTTTGGGGTTGGCGCAACATGTTTTTTTCTTCCATTCTGTCCTGTCACTCGTCACGCTATCAAAGAAAGAAAAAAGAAAGAAAGAAAACTATTTTATTTGGCATACACACTCGTAGATACACACAATGTAGTAACAACATCACACCACCACTACCAACCAACCATCACTAACTCCCTTTTCTTTAACTCCCTTTATCCCCCTCCATCCATCCAAGGTTGTCGACATAGTCCGAAGAATCGCGGTCGCAGAACAGATGGTCTGGTCTGAACAAAGGTTCTGGAATGGGGATCACGTACCGGATGACACAGCGTTGGAAGGCCTCCCACAAGGTGGACCGATGACCTAGTGAGGGTCGTGGGAATCCGATGGACTACACTTGAAACCAAGGAAGCACTTACAATCAGGTTCTCAATTTTTTTGGAAGCCAGCTTTCAAGCTACGTAACGTCTTTTGGGACCGCTAGTATATATAGTTAGAGATTTCATGAGATGGCTCAGTACCTAGGGAAAAATCTTAAACTACGGTATAACTTGTGGCGACACTTAGGGGAGTCCTATGTCCAACAGTGGTCGTCTGTCGGCTGAAATGATGATGATGATGATGACGGTATAACTGAGCTGGAGAACCTCTAGGGATATAAAGGAAAAACTTTGAATACAAAGTATGATGCAGCGTAACGTCAATAAAGTGCAATGGAAGAGATCTTTGTAGCAGTGACATAGATATTAGTTGTGACCTGTTGTAGCCGACTTACCTAATATATGGCACTTTTTAGAGTTCCATAGCCAAATGGCAAAAAACGGAACCCTTATAAATTCGTCATATCTGTCTGTCTGTCCGTCCGTATGTCACAGCCACTTTTTTCCGAAACTATAAGAACTATGGAACTTTGATAAGTAGATGTATTCTGTGAATTGCATTAGGATTTTCACAAAAAAATAGAAAAAAAAAGCGATAAATTTTGAAGGTCCCCAAACTTAGAACTGAAATTCTCAAAAGACATCTCCCGGCCTTTCATGTCAGACTTTTACTGACTAAAACCCATACCTGTTCCTTCTTTGCTTCATTCCAGGGCCCCGGGGTTCTTTTTTCGTATCAACCATGGCTCAGTAGGTTTCGACCCTACTGGACTTCAGCGGTTGCTGACATCTCCTTGAGGCGCGCGTGGAACACTACGCTCAGTCGGTTTTTGTTGGTGAATGGCATATGCCTTCGAATTTTGGTTCCAAGAGATGCCGGTTTCTTCACGATGTTTTCCTTCACCGTTTTAAGAGAAGTGATGATGAAATAAATTACACAAAGTAATGCGCCTGGCTAGGTTTGAACCCGTGACCTACAACTCGTAAGTAAGGGCCGTTACCACTCGGCCACAGCTGCTCCTATTAATTACCAGTATCACCAGTATGTAATAAGTTTCATTCCAGGAAATGGTCTACTTATGTGCCAAATTTTGGCGAAAAGGAGTAAACCACAAATATATATTATACAAGGTGTAACGTTAAATGCGCAAAACTTGAAATTAGTTTGATCAGAATAACGAACAAAATCAATTAAACCACTTTTTAATATAGGTCACATTTTTCAAAAACCGACCATCACGTGCGCAAACTCGCCCAAATAGGTAAACAAACACAAATAGTTGTAGTCCAATCAAATTTTCTCATACACGGGATAATATAAGTTCTTATTTCAATGCAGGTATGAATTTTAAACAAACTAAAACTGCTCATAAAACCTTTATTTTTTTTAAATGTTTTATTTTCTCACATAATTAGGTCAATTGAATTAAAAATCATTTGGGGTGTCTGAGGTTTTGCGCATTTAACGTTACACGTTGTATATACCTTCGTCTTTATAATATTAGTGTCAAGAGCCGTGATGATATTAATTGAAGAGCTTTAATGAGCAATGTATCAATTTCCACTACCTACCTATCAAGCTTTTATTGGATAGTAAAACAGATGACTGTCGTCTCTTTGGCGTTTATAACCTCACTGATTTACGAGTGTATAGGTTATAAATTCGGAATCTAATTTTATACATGGATACTGTATATCCCTAGCTGCTGTACACATTTGTTTTTTTTTTTGGTGTTTTAGCCAGAGTGGGAGATAGTGTCAGTCTCTTACTGGCTAAAAACCCACCCCGTTCTTTCTTGCCTTTCATACCGGGGTCGAGCTTCCCTTTCGGATAACCCTGGCCCCAGGGTTCTGGAAAGATGGCAAAGAAGAAACATGGCCAAGAGCAGGGGATGTCATTAGACATTTTTTCCTCCAAAAAAAAAGTCGCTTCGGCTTAGTGTGTGTGTGTGTAGTGCAGATGACTGGCATCACTTAGTATCACCTTTTATATCATCTTCATCATATCAGCCGAAAGACGTGCACTGTTGGACATAAGCCTCCACCAAGTGTCATCTCAACGGCCAGTCCTGTGCGTCACGCATCCATCGGATTCCCACGACCCCGACCAGACCATCGGTCCACCTTGTAAGAGACCTTCCAGCGCTGCGTGTTGAAAGGCCTCCCACAAGGTCGCAAACGAGAGCGAGAGAGGGTGATGCAGTCGTCTCGCCTCTCCCTCTCTCGCTCTCGTTTCTCCATTTATATATTTGTATTATTATATACAGATAATAACACGAGAAAACATCGCAGACGCACGTACGCCAAACTATTATACAATACACCGCAAAATGCCGGCAAAATACTGAAATGCTGCCAGATTTATTGACGCCTCGTCAACTAGGCTTCAAATTCAACGCCAAGCGGAGTTTGACAGACATTGTTAAGTCATAAGATAGTTCGGGATAGTTCCCAAACCTAAAACTGCCAAAGAGCTAACGGCTTGCCAAATTCTGGGGAAGCACGTGAGCTAAACGATAAACTCAAGGTTGTATTGGAAACTAGTTACTGCCACTGGCTCCACTCGTGTGCAAGTAATAATAATAATATTTTACAACTATCACACAACGCCGTCTAGTCCCAAGTAAGCAGAGTTTGTGTTATGACAACTGATAAACATACTTAAATACATATTATAGATAAATTACACCTAGATACAGAACAAATGATCATGCTTATCACACAAACATTTGTCCCGGGTGGGAATTGAACTCACGACCCCCGGGATAGCAGTCAAGGCCACTAGCCCCTAAACCGACAGGCCCAATCAAAAGTGGATTTCTTTATAAGAACTTTGGAATCCTGATCTTCCTTTAAGGGAGTAAATTTTGGAAAATCCTTTTAGCACTAAATCGCCTACGTCATAAAAGGAAAGCTTGTACAAAATTTTACTCTCCTAGTCCCAATATAAGTTTTAGTTGTGCGTTGATATGTCAGACAGACAGCTTCTCTTATAGATTAGCTTTTGCCAACGGCTTTACCCGAATGAAAGTAGATTTCTTTATACAAATTTTGGAACCCTGCTTCTCCCCTTCAAGGAGCGAATCTTGGAAAATTCTCTCTCAATGCTCGCCTACGTCATAAAAGGAAGCCTTGTGCAAAATTTCACCCTCCTAGTCCCAGTAGTTTCGGCTGTGCGTTGATATGTCAGTCAGTCAGTTTCTCCTTTTTTATCTAGATCAACTACCTCAGCGAATTGGTCGAAAATATCAAAGTTTTTATGAATAAACCTACTTTTACATGGGCAAAGCTGCTGGCAGAAGTTAGTATTACAATAAAATACTCAGTGTAATTTTACCGAGATCGCCTCAGACTTTTATTGACCAAAAACCCACCTGTGTCTTTTAGTTGCCCATTTCGTTCCAGGGCCACAGGTAACCCTTAAAAATTCCTTGGGCCTAGCGGGTATTCGACACACACGTTAATGGTTTTCTGTCGGTCCAACCCCGTTTAAGGAGCGGTAAGTCCCCTCTTTGAGGCGTGGCTGGAAAGACTTCACGGCGTCCTTACCTTCCGCATGACGCAGGTCCTCACCGGACATGGCAAGTTCGGGAGGTTCCTGCATCGAATTCAAGCGGAAGAGACGCCCGGGTGTCGCCACTGTGCGCAACGCCCGGAGGACACGGTGGAGCACACCGTCGAGGTGTGCCCTGCCTGGGCGGAGCATCGCCGTGCCCTCGTGGGGGCGATCGGCGGCGGAGACCTCTCGCGCCGGGCCCTGGTCGAGGCCATGGTCCGGAGCGAGGAGGAATGGCAGGCGGTCGCCTCCTTCTGCGAAGCAGTAATGCTTGCAAAGGAGGAGGCCGACCGCATCAGGCAACGGCGCCCTCGCCGCCGTCGCCGGGATTCCGATCCCGATTTCCGGCCACCGTAGACGCGGGCTCGCGGAAGGCGAGCCATGGTTAGCTCGCTGTCCGATCGTCCGTTAATGGACCGAGTCCAAGACGTCGACGGCGCGCACTGTTCCCGCGCGCCTCAAGGAGTTGTCAGCAGCAGGAGGGGCCCAGCTGGGTTGAAGCCTACTGGGGACAGGGTTGTCCGAAAGGGAGCTCGTGCCCTGGTATGATGGCTAGAAGGAGTGGCTAGAACGGCGCGGGGTTTTTAGTCAGTAAGAGTCTGACACTGTCTCCCGCTCCACCCAAGAGATTTTCCCCGTCGACAAAAAAAAAAAAAACCCCGTTTAAGGAATCTCTTGGTTATCATCATCGTCATCATCTCTCATCATATGCCATCATCACCCAGCTTCATTTATCATCACATCGCCTGACGACCCACATTTCTTTGTCCAGTCCTGGGTGTCACTCCTAATAAAAAAAAGTGTTGCGCCGACGCTAAGTAACATGTCACCCATTGCGCGAATGTTAATCGCACTTAACGCTCTCCTTGAATCCAGTCCTGTACCCCTAGCCAAGTTGCTAATCTGCTACAGTTTGTGCGAAACCTGAATATAGTATGTTCAGAATTAGTAACTAAATAGATTCCAATAGTTTTTACACCATGTTATATTGTTTCCCCAAAAATATTTTAAAAGTTGGACACCACTGACACTAAATACAACACAGGTCACGGCAGGTCATAGCGGGCATTAAGAACAAACAGCTAGATGCAAGCGTAACAGCCCCTCAGTTGCCTGGATGGCCCGGTGACTGTATTTTGGCTGACACAAAAATCTTATAACTTTTTGAGTTTTTTATGACAATTTATATGTAATGTAATCAGTGTAATTGGCATTTTATTGTTCTGGCTAAATAAATAGAATAAGGACAGGAAGTCATCATCAAACCATATTCTTCAACGCTTTTTTCACAAAGTTCGCCACCGGTAATCGCTTCGTCTTATCCGTCAGCAAATTAACTGACACGTTGTGGAAAATGAGCCGCGGCCTTGCAACAATTGCAACTTTAAATTATGCAAAACATTCTTTTGTTTCTGTAAAATAAACACACGCCTACGAAATAATCTGTCAACGGTTGTAGTAGACAATCAAAGGTCAAAGCAAAGTTTTCTCTAAAGTTCCGGTAAAAAAAAAAATACCTTAATTACTTGCAAAGAGGTATTCTTCTTCTAGTGTTGATCGGACTCAAATTTTGCACGACCAAATTTTGACACCTGGACAACACTGTCATTGGCTTCAAAGAGGTATTAAATATTATTGTTGTGTATTGAGAGCAGTGGTGACCGAGTGGTAATGGCCCCGACTGACGAGTTGTAGGCCGCGGGTTTGAACCTAGCCAGGCGCATAACTTTATGTAATTTATTTCCATATAAAACCCGCATGACCTAGAACCAAAAATTTGAAGACGTGTGACATTTACTGACCCGCACCGGCCCCACGAGGTGGATTACGGCCCATTCCCTCTCCTAGAGAGGAGCCCTGAGTCCCAGCAGTGGGAACATTAAAAAGGCTGATGATGATGATGATGTTGTGTGTTCAATCACTATACACAGTGCAGCGGACTTAATGCGACAAGGCGTTCTGTATTATTCAACTTTTGGTTTAAAAAGACTGCACTATGTCAATATGTCATTATCGATTTTTATCTATCTACATTTCACGTTTTATATTCGAAATCCATATCGGTTATCAATCCTAAACAAATAATTTATGAATATTACTTCGATACAAGTCAAAACTTTCAATGAACTTCGAATATTTCAGAGCTCTCTAAAATATTCAAGGCATCGTCCAAATATCGTAGCACGTACTCTAATGTTTTAGTCAAAATCAATAGTGAGGTGAACTCTTTTTCAATTTCATCTCGGTGTGAAGTATGGCAGTTTTGTAACTTTTCACTGAAACTCCGACGCTGTTCTAAAATTTATGCTTTTATCCTTTTTACTTTCATTTGACTTTATTCTATTGACCTAGCTAGATACATGTAGGTTATTCAACTTGTAACTTTAAATGCGCAAAACCTAAGGCACCCCAAATGATTTTTAATTTAAAAGACTTCTGTGAAAAAAACATTAAAAAAATTAAAGGTTTTATGCAACATTAAAAAAATTAAGTGCAGTTTTACTTTGTTTAAAATTAAAATCTGCATTGAAATAAGAACTTTTATTATCCCGTGTATGAGATAATTTGATTGGACTACAACCATTTGTGTTTGTTTACCGAATTCGGCGGGTTTGCGCACGTGATGGCTTGACCTATTCATAAATAGACAGGGCGACATTTTTAATGAAGATTTTATTGAAAATGTAACCTATATTAAAAAGTGGTTTAATAGATTCTGCTCCTTATTCTGATCAAACTATTTTCAGTTTTGCGCATTTAACGTTACACGTTGTATACAACATTGAACGCGACAGCCGTCTAGGACGGATAAGGACGGACAAACCAACTGAAGTGAACTTCTCAAGCCCAACGGAAGGTCGCTGATTACTTGGAAACCTTTCAATCGTCTTTTATATCAACACTGCTGGAATTATCACCGTACTACGTAGGGATCGCCACTAAACTGGAAACATCCGAGTTGGCATTAGTGTTACGACCGCCGGGCGTACTTGTCGCGTTCTGACTTTTCGCTCAAACAATAAAATTATAAGCGATACGTTTATAAATAGCTGGTTCGGGCTCGCGGGCGTGTGGCGCGAGGGAGCTGCGTAGTTCTTCTCTGGAGGTCTGGAAGCGTGCGGTGCGCAGGCGCTACTGTCCGAGACTGCTCACAGGTACACCTGCCTCACGTAACGCAATGTCATTATCACTATTATAATAACACAGGCATAACAAAGCTCCAAATCCTCCGGCCATTCACCCCCGTGTCGTTGGCACGGAAAAAAACATGAGTTAATTTTCTAGTTAGCGTTTAGGAAGTCATTATGTTGTGGGGAATACGTTAACGACTGAGGGTGCGGAGACTGGTGGGTTCAGGAACACTGTTTGTTTAACTGACGACTGAGCTTTGTGTTTAATTAAAACTGTCAACTTCTATCTAGTTAATGCTTTTACCTGCTTTAATGTCTCTTGAGTTTATAATGTGATGAGATTTAGTTTGTGTTTCTTTTAGCTTTTAAGCGGTTTATTTAAAGGGGTTTGCGTTAAGGTGAAGTGGATTTTGTTTTGTAAACTTTTTTGATTAAACATTTTATTCAAAGTTCAATCAATTTAATTAAATTTGAAATTAGATTTCAAATGTTTCGTTAATTCAGTTGAGTTTTTTAACTGAGATATTGTTTTTAATTATCAAACGTTTTTCTTTAGAAATATGCTACTTTGTAACTGTTATAAAACTGTGTTAATTTCACGGAAAAATACCTTTTATGATTTTAAGTATAATTTCATGTTCTTCGAACAAAATTTAATAATCTCAATTGATCTTAATATACAAATAGTTCAAAAGAAATCATCAAATAATCGAAAAAGAAAAATCAAGTAGTATAATTAAATTCTGCGTTATTCGTCAGTTACGAGAAATGATAGGATATTTTTATTAGTTCGCGTAGGAGGAGACGTTTAGTAACATTTTCCGTTGGCGCACTACATTCTATATCAAATCTATTTCTAGTTAGAACATAAATCTCCTTGCCTCAATGAGCATCTCGCTTTTAAAAACAAAGTTTATAATTTTAATATGTCAGCTGTTATGATAGACAGGGATATTTTGGAGTCAGATAAACAGTTAAAACTTCAAAGATATCGTTAATTGACTGCTAGTGAAATAGTAACAGATGTTACTTACTTGAAAAGGGATTGAGAAAGCCATACATCTTTCCTTATGTTTTTGTTGAGCAGTCTATGAAACAAAATTAAGATCATGGAAATTGACCAGACTTTTGGAGAGCTTGTTTAGTTCATTTTTTTTAACTTTACAAGTCTTTCACGGAATCTAAACTAACTAATTGATATAAACTAGTTCTTGACTGCGTTCCCACTTGATGGTAAGCAGTGATGCTTTCGTTGATGGTGAAGCGCACTAGTTTATTAAGGGCCTTGAACAAAATTTTAATCGGATGGGAAGACCGCAGCAGGCGAATTGTTCCAGTACTTCGATGTACGCGGTATATTATATGAATTGTCTTACAACTTAGATTTCTTCCGTAGGAATGGGCAAGAAGTGGTTCAGTGCCGGGAACAGTTGAAGGATTCGATGGTCTTCAACTTTGAGACAGTATAAGCTAGATATAATGATAATGATACCTAGTTTTATTTTTGGTGGGTAAAAATCATCCAATTGACATCCCCCGCCCTTGAGCGGGAGATAGTGTCAGACTTTTAAACCTACCCCGTTCCTTCGTACTTTTCATACCGGGGCTGTGCTACCTTTCGGAGCTAACCCTAGCCCCAGTAGGCTTCGACCCAGCTGGGCCCCTGCTATTACTGACAACTCATGATACCTATAGTAATAATAATTAATCATTCTAGTTACAAATAATATGCAAAACTAATTACGACTGAACTGGAGTCAACATTCATACTTTTATGACTTTTGCGGGATTGTTTGAAAGAGTTACCGTGGTCCTAGAAGAAGGAACACTGATGGGTTTTAGTTAGCAAAAGTCTGACACTCATCATCACCATAATTTCAGCCGTAAGATGTCCACTGTTGGACATAGGCCTCCGCAAGTGTCGCGACAAGAAACGGTCTTATGCATCGGATTGCCGCGAGTCTCGTCAGGTCTTGAGTTCATCTTTTGGGAGGCCATCCAACGCTGCGTCTGCACTCTAGAACATTTTAGCCACTACACTTCAGAAGATTATAATTTAGATGTCTTCAAGGCTAGACTTAATAGGCTCTTAATAAACTGGTGCACTTCATCATCAATGATTTTATCACTGCTTACCTTCAAATGGGATCGTAGTGAAGCACTAGTTTATGTCATGATAGCTATATAATATTAAATATCGGTAAATACTGCAATTATTTCTAATTCTGTCATATCATCATCATCATATCAGCCGAAAGACGTCCACTCCGGGACATAGGCCTCCCCCAAGCGTCGCCACAATGACCGGTCCTGTGCGTCATGCATCCATCGGATATATATACTATATAAAACTCATAAAGAGTCTAGGTCAATCTTACAATATTTTCTCTGCATTAATTAAACCCACGACCCTGGGTACCGAAGGCCGTCCGCTGGATTTCCGACCGCTATAATAACTTGTCCGATATTCAGAAGTTCCCGCCAGTTATTTGAAATATTTTTAACCCGTTTTTATGTTGTTTTTAGCCTTGCATTTCGTAATGTATGATATCATGTGTTATAACAGTGCTAATAGGTTACGTCTTCGGCGGAAAATGAATGGATTTGTGTTTGAAATGCATTTGTCAGAATAATCGATACTATGCTAATATTATAAAGAGGAAAGATTTGTATGGCACTGATTTTAAAAATTCTTTCCCCAGTAGAATATTACTTTACCGCAGAGTGATATAGGTTATATTTATTACTTTCACACCTATCAAATGTAAATAAAATATAAAAAAGAGTCAAGCCGTTTCGGAGGAGTTCGATAACAAACATAGTGACACGAGTATTTCATATATTAGAAAATTAGTATTAGTATAGACAATGGACTTAAACAAAAACAATCAATAAAAATAGATAATGAAAATAAACAAAACTGAAAAAAAAATCCAGCAAAGTGCGAGTCGAAATCATGTACGAAGGGTTATAAAAAACGGCACAAATATCACGTTTGTGGAAGCAATTAGATAATTATTTTATACCGTTTTTAGTATTTTTTTTTGTCATAGCGGCCACAGAAGTACATCACCTGTGAAAATTTCAACTTCATCTAGCTATAGTCAAGTAAGCTATAGGTTCATGAGATACAGCCTGGTGACAGATAGACGGGTAGTAGTAGGGTTCCGTTTTCCCTCTTTGGGTGCGGAACTCAAAAACAAATAGTTACAATAATATAATTTTCTTGTTTAATGTATTTATTGAGAATCATTATTTTTAGTACGTTTTGACAAGTTTCTTATGGCAGTCTTCATTGAAATTAAATTCAGCCTGTTGGAACGTTTTTAAACACTTTTATCGATGCACATGTTGTTTGACGGTTAAATACTTTATTTCCTAGGAGTGTGGTTGAAAAAAAAAACACAGTTTTTCGGCTCGCTGCCACGGACGAACGAGTGAGTGATCTCACCACGCCGTGGCTGAGCTAACAATATTCATAAACTATGCTCTAACAAACATACAGAAATTGTAAATTATTTTGGAAACCAGACTTTTTGGGCGTATTTGTAAACTTTTCGGTCACCTTGATATTAGTTTTTTGTGAAAAAGTGTTTGAGGAGCTTAAAAGCAGATAAACTTTTATTTTTTGATAATAGTTAATTGATATAGAGCAGTGGTGACCGGGTGGTAAAGGCTCCGACTTACGAGTTGTAGGTCGCGGGTTCGAACCCAGCCAGGCGCATTACTTTCTGTAATTTATTTCATCACCACTGCTCTCAAAACGGTGAAAAAAAAAACAACGTAAAGAAACCGGCATGTCCTATAATAAAAACTTCGAACACATGCTACATTCACCAACCCACACTGGGCTCGCGTGGTAGTGGATTACGGCCCATTTTCTCTCCTAGAGGGGAGGCCTGAGTCCCAGCGGTGGGAATATTAAAAGGTTGATTATGCTATATAAATATTATATTTTGCCAGACGTCTAGTCCTGCTTAGTTTGGGTCTAGATGGCGTTGTGTTGAATATTATAATTATAATTATGGCTTGATATTGGTGATCCACGATTTCCTTCAAACCGCACACAAATGTTTGAATTTCGAAAGCACAGATTTCCGTTCCTAAACCCAGAGGAAGAAGCTGTAATCTTTATGGCTTTTATAAAGATTACAGCTTCTTTCTCATCGAAATAACATAATATATCTTCGTTTTGCACACGTACCATTCAATAACAATCAGTCTAGTGTGCATTGCCAAAACTCTTACTAGTAAATCAACATTAGGAAATCGATTACGCCTTGATTTATAACTAGTCTAGGTGTCGCTACTTGTCTATCTATACGTCACTGAATTTCTCTATTTTATTTGAATTAGGAATTGATCAAATCAAAATAAATCAAAGCATTTATTCCAAATAGACCATTTGCAGGCACTTTTGAATAGTCAAATGTCGGTCAGTCCAAGAAAAGTGAAGCTAAATTGCACGTTCCAAAGCGTAGATCTCTATGGAGAAGAACGTGCAAGAAACTCAATGGACACTCTTTTAAATCATATAATGTGTTACATATAATCCTTGGTTACATATTTCTTGATGCTTCTATTATGTGAGCACAATGCAGATAAAAAAATAAAAATAATTAAAAAATAGAAACTGAATTAAGCCACTGGCAGCTAAGAGGTGACCAGTCTCATCTGACGGCACCCGTTCACGAGCATGACGCGTGTATCAGCCCCACTCAGTTAAACCATTTTGAAGGGAACGCAATGACCCAATAACACGCGCCACCAACAGCGAGACATTTGAGTTAGCAGGACAAACTCTCAACTGCCATTTTCGTAATGTCAAAAAAAAAGTTTATTTAAACAAGAACCGTTTGTGTTGTTTATTTTTAGGGTTCTGCACCTAAAACTGCACCTCATAGGGTTTTCATTAAAAGAAGATATTTGAATAAGCAACGTACAAGACAAGTATTAGTGATTAAAATAAATAGTACGCAGATAGCTGCTTCTGGCCAGTTTCCTAATAGCACCATTTAGTAGCATCTTCCTAAAATAAGAGCCAAGACAACATGGCAGATAATATTGCTAATACACATAAAATCTTGTTCGTAATTGCTTATTTAAGTCCACAGTCATATTAATAGATGACAGAATATTATGGACAGCTAATGCCACCATTTGTAACAATAGTTAATAGTTTGTAAAATTGCAGTTTATTGCGACAAGCTGCAAATTTACTCGTATTAAACAATAGTTGAAGGAACTAGTTATTAGGAGTTTCACAATGTGAGAACGATTTGGCAGCCAAAAGTTTAGATCACAGAACAGAAAATATAGGTAGAAGTGCCCCTAACGTGGCTAAGCACGGGAACCAGTGTCGCCAAACTCACATATTTGCGTATCAAATTGTACATTACACACATAAAAAACAGTAATATGATTGGCTACGAAGCTACGAATTACAAACTTAATTTTTACAAATCATATTCTTATTGCTTTCATAAATTAGGTCTTATTACAACGTAAGAAAGTTGTTATTATTTGACATGACACGAACAATAAAGAAGTTTTAACCAATTTACAACGAGTTCGGCTACTCAACGCTAGATGGCGCTGTAACCAATTTATTCTATTCAGAACGCTAGTGCCTTTGAAATAGATGCCATATTCACCTGCACATGTAATAGGCGAATCTCGTCTGCTGTTGACACACGCGCGATATCTAAGAGGCACTTCCTCTACTTTTCTTTATTCCGTGGTTTAGATGATGTGAAGCTTTTTCTAAGCAATTTTGGGATTGTCTACCAGTCTGACTTCGTTTTTTTTTAAGGAAAGAAATAAAGAAAGAACGTCCGACAGTAAAAAGAAAGAGCAAATCAGGCGTGTTACACGGGTGCGTCGCTCTAATGTAGTTCTAGCTTAAGAGGCTCCTTTTCCTCTCGCTTATCGTCAACATCGAGCATGGTTTAAAAGCTTGTTGCTTCATCTAACGTTGCCTTTTCGTCAAACATCTTTTCAGCTTTGACGAAACGGTAACGCAAAAAAAAGAGAAATAATGCCTAAAAACTCTGTTAGTATTCAGTAATTCCGTGATTTACTCGAATATTTTACAAAACTAGTTCCAGGTAATAGCTGTTTTTTTTTAAATTCTTAAAAGTTTTTTTAAGAAATTATCATTTAGAATCTTAATAAAATTTGCAAGGCTTTTATAGTTTTACTTTTTAAGTTTTTTGAGTAAATTATGAAGTGTCAAAGTTCATGCAAAATAGGAGATTTTCAGAGGTTTTTTACTGGATTAGTGTTACAAATTTAGAAATTGATTTCAATAGAAGCCTAGATAATATCCACAAGATACTGTATTTCCAAAATATCTAATGAAAAATGTATAATAACGTCATAATCGGGTAAGAGCGGTTGTATGAAAAACAGTGAAAATGTGTGTCGAGAACTCGAGATGCATCCTCTTAAGCCTAAGGCTAAGGCTAAGGCAGTCACTAATCTAATCACAAATTATAATTTGAGCAATCTGTTTATCATGTCCAGAAAACAAGTAGCTATTGTCAAATCTGTAATTAGTCGGCTATTGTAATTGCAATTACCTTTGATAGTAATTAATGCAAAAGACAATAGATTAATACTTTACTGTTCGCAATGTAGAGAGAATGGTTTAACAATAATTATTTGATCATAGTTTATGGACGGGATTAATTTCAATAGCCTTTGAAAGACTTTGGTTTAGTGAATAATGCATGTTTTGTTAAAGAAGTAGCATGATGACCACATTAAAGCTAGAACTACATTGCGCACACGTGTGCCACACACGCGCCGACCTGGGCGCGTCGGTCTCCATGCATTTTATTTGGCAACTAGACTTGTAGAGCTACATTAGATCCATACCACGCGACGTCGTTCTACGTAAAAATCAGGCGTGGTCTACGTGAAATGTAATGTAATGCGCGGTCTAATGTAGTTCTAGTTTAACTTTTGCATAGCGTGACGCGTATTCGATTCCCGCATGTCTTGTGTATGTGAGTTTAGGTACATGTTTCTCACCGCACCCATGGTACAGGGGATTTCCAAATGCTGAGCAAAGTTTTTTTTTTTTGTAAAAATACATTATAGCCGAAAGTCATTTTGTCTGGTACTCATGACTCCCTTTTTATAGAATTCAAAAGTTTATTTCTCATTTATACCGTATACGTATTGTATGTCAAACTGATATCAGCAACTCCACGTCCATAGGACATATAGGTCATTGGGTCCACCCTTACTCCTCAAGGAAGGCTAGCAGCGCCTTGGTGTGACTCACTATATTACGGAGGCAACCTGGGATTTCGAAGTACTTTGCCCTTTATTTAGCGACCATTTGGCAGCTTAGAAGCAGATGAACCGCCCAGTGGTTGTGCTCTATGCAGGATCTGCAGAGTGAGAGAGAGAGTGAGAGATTGGGACTGTCTTTACCTCCTATGATAGAGAGCTGCTAATTAACCTTTCGTATGCTGTAATTAGAGACACAAATGAAAATCCATTGTGCCTTGCTTGGATCTGCGTGATTCAACGAGTTAAAGGACCCGTGGCCAGTTGTAACAGCCCTGACTGAAGTTAGACAGTTGTAAGGACTGTTTCTTGAACATGCGCAAGAGTTGCCAGACCTATAATCTTAAACCAGTGTTGTAATAAACACTTAACAAAGCAGCCAAAGGTGAAGCTTCTCCCTACTACGTCACACCATTAAAGGTGTGTCCTCGTGCGCTATAAATCTTCAATGACGTCACGTGCGCCGGCGCCGCCAGACAGGTGTGCTCCGCCACGTCATCGCGACGTAGACGGCTGAGTGATGCGTGCGTCTCACCGGCGTATCGTGTTATTGTTTTTATTTATGTTTTTCTTTGATGTTTTGTTAAGGGATTAGGTTTAGAACTGGAGTGTGGTTACTATGAGTTATGAAGGTTTATTTTCCGATTGAAAAGTTATGGATCAGTCTTTAATTAATTTAATTTGCATGGCTTTTTTTTTTGGCCATTCTTTTGGTAAAATATAGTGCACTTATTTTTGATTTTTTGTACTACCTATGTTTTAGAAAATAAATGATTGATTGATTGAAAACATGGTCTGTACTGGTTGATTTCTCTAATATATCAACTGATATTTTTATTATTAAAGCTTAGGCTTTGATGAGTGTGTTGTTTATGTCAATGATTTGAACAGGTGGTTTGCGATTCCACGATAAAATTATTGAGCATTTGACAAACTCATTTGCCCAGGGTTTTCAGAGATAGTTACATTTGATGTGTCTGCTATCATCCGAATGCCCAGAATCTTGCCTTGGTTCGTGAAAATCTAAGGTCAGAATTGTTAGAGATGTGCGGCTTAATTGACAGGACCTGTCAAGGCTGACGCCTGCATAGGCTGCGAAATTGATCGAACGAGTCACCCTGGCATTGGAACGCAAGAGGTAACTCAAGGAATTTGGTTGGGTTTTAGGGAGTAAAAGTCTGAAATTCACTCTCGTTCCATCCAAGCAAAAGCAAGCGAGCAAGAGAAGTTAATTAAGGGTTTTTCCATTCCAAAAAAGAGGACTACAGAGCTACAGTTGAATACTGAGCAAGGCAAGGTCTGGATTTAAGAAAAAAACAATGTTTATTATCGACACCCTAAAAAGATCTGTCTTTAGGACTTAAAAAGTTAACAATTTCGTTTAAAAACTATTAGAGCTTTAGGGATGTTAATAATTACTATAACGTAAATGTTAAAAACGTATCTGGCATAAAAATATAAATATATTTATTAATATATTTATATTTTTGATGAGGCTGTAATATTTACAGCCTCATCATCATCAGCCTTTTTAATGTTCCCATTGCTGGGACTTAGGCCTCCTCTCTAGAAGAGGGAATGGGCCGTAATCGACCACGCGGGCCCAGTGCGGGTTGTGGATATTACAGCCTACTGAAACAATATTAGGTCGGTGCATACATAACCAATGAATACTTAGGTATTAATTTAAAAAAAAACTTTTTAATCAGTCTATTTTTGATATGCTTTACTATTGAGGCTGTCGCCCAACACTTGGACAAAATAGGTTGTAATGAAATATTTAAATTAAAAAAATTGAAATATTAGTGCTTAAATAATAACACTGCGCATTTTTTTTTAATGTTACTTAACCTTTCGAGTACTGTAATTAGAGACACAATAGAAAGATAATGGGAGAGCGAACGAGATGGGAGAGGTATAATGAACGGCGGCGGAGACCTCTCACGCCGGGCCCTGGTCGAGGCCATGGTCCGAAGTGAGGAGGAATGGCAGGCGGACGCCTCCTTCTGCGAAGCAGTAATGCTTGCAAAGGAGAAGGCCGACCGCATCAGGCAACGGCGCCCTCGCCGCCGTCGCCGGGATTCCGATCCCGATTTCCGGCCACCGTAGACGCGGGCTCGCGGACGGCGAGCCATGGGTAGCTCGCTGTCCGATCGTCCGGTAATGGACCGAGTCCAAGACGTCGACGGCGCGCACTGTTCCCGCGCGCCTCAAGGAGTTGTCAGCAGCAAGAGGAGCCCAGCTGGGTCGAAGCCTACTGGGGACAGGGTTGTCCGAAAGGGAGCTCGTGCCCCGGTATGAAGGCTAGAAGGAACGGCGCGGGGTTTTTAGTCAGTAAGAGTCTGACACTGTCTCCCGCTCCACCCAAGAGCGGGTTTCGTCAAAGATGATTTTCCCCGTCGACAAAAAAAAAAAGAGGTATAATGAATTAATGTGAAATCTCGAGATAGTTTATTTGAATGAACTATTAAAACAATATAAAATATGACAGAATTAAGTTTAAAAGACTATAATCTTAAAAGTGTATCGGAAATTAGTGTGATTAGCCCAGAAGATCGGGTTCATCAGTATTAATTTAAATGAGTTCTATTAAACTTTGGCTGGCTTCCAGCGAATTTCCCCCGTCTCTAGTTTTTATTGATATATTTTTCGTTGAAGCATCTCAGATTATTATTTTAACTGTTTTGATGGTAAATCTGGTAGAAAAACCATGAAAATGGATTGTTTGCAGCTGTTTATCACTCAGAGAAATATGATCTGCGGTGGGTTCTTTTTTGCTAAGAGTTTTCGTTTAGTTTTCTTTTGTTTTATAGCGGTTTTTAATATAGATGGCTGTTTCTGAGAGATTGAATATCGTACTTTTTATGATTGGTATAAAATTTAAATTCATTATATTATTGTATTGGATCTATGTGAATACCACGTTTGGAAACCAGTCGTAGCCACGTTTTTTCCTCCTAGCCATTACTGTCCCACTACTGGGCAAAGACCTCCCCAAGTCCTTTCAAACATTCTTCTCCTGCACCGTCTCAAATCAGTCTTCGTTGAAAGTGTCTCATCATCTCGCCACCATATTCGGTATTGTAATGTTCCCACTGCTTGGACTCAGGCCTCCTCTTTAAAAGAAGGAATGGGCCACCGCGCAAGCGCAGTGCGGTTTGGTGGATGTCTATCTCCGAATTTTAGGTCTAGGACATGCCGGTTTCATCACGATGTTTTCTTACACCGTTTCACGAGCAATAGTGATTAAATAAATTACACAAAGTGATGCGCCTGGTTGGATTTGAACCTGCGACTTACAACTTGTAAGTCGGGGCAGAAGTTACCACTGAGCCACGATTGCTTTTTTTTTCGGTTGCTCTTACCTCTTATTTTTTATACTTAGTTTGTTACACAATTTTTTTAAAATTTTTCGTTTAAAAGTAAGTAACTCGCATTATTGCTCGCATAATGCTGTCTTTTATAAATTAAAGGTGGACTGAATGCCTTGTTGTGTTAAGTCCGCCTATGTACCAATAAGTTTAAACAAATAAATAATGATATATTTTAGTTTCCACAATGATTGGCTCATCTTCCAAAATCCAATCCTTACTAACCAGGATAACAAAATGTTGTTTTAATTTATCAATTTATACTAAATTTGGGCTGTGGGATCGTTCGACAGAGTCACCGCGATCTTAGAACGCAAAGAGTTTCAGGCTTCTGAAATCTGTCAGAAATAGCCTGTAGCTCCTTCTCTCTTTAAGTCAAAACTAGAACATATGGTTTACAATTTCACCCAAGTTTATTTACAGGAAACACTCAGGTTTCACCACGTCATAATGTATACTAGAAGTTAGAACATGATGGTAAGCAACAAAACAGTGTGTTTTATCTCACATCGCGGCCGGCCGTGTTTCTTGTGAAACATTTTATAGGATTCCTCTCATCCCTGTTGTTTTAGTTCGAACTTAGTTTGCCTTAACTGAAGTTTAACTCACGGCTTCGCCATATTTGTTATGTTGGATCAAGTTTTGTGTTCACTTCTTGTTTTTGTTCTTAGTTGTTTTTGAAAATTCTGAGGCTTAGAAATACAGTGTGTCGTCAATGGCCTGAACTATTGGGCCATCACGACTCATTCGATACAATACCTTTCATGTATGAGGTTGCAGGTTAGAAACCAAGAAAATACTAATGCACATATTTCAATTCATTTATTTATCTATTTATTTAAGTATTTCTTTATTTATTTACAGATTACATGTACAACATTTCAGCTTAAATAATGCGTTGTACAGCAATTAAGAAATAAAAGAAGGAAAAAAAAATATATCCACTACCCCTAAAATTAAATAAAATAAAACCATAAAAGCAAATAAGACAAAGTTTACTTGTTGTTTTCACCCATCCTCTCACAAAACCTCGGACATTCACGACACAAATCTATCCTTCTCCCAGCAAACCAGTCACACTCTGGTGTTAGAATGAGTGTCTCATGTGTAAGTACTTACGTGATGAACCACAAAAAGATTTTTGGAGGTATGCGGGACAGAGAGTAAAGTCCCACAAACCTCAGTTGAAAAGGGAGGATCCTCCGGCCAGACAGGGTGTTATAGTCTGGTGGGCGACTGCCCGATAGTTGTTGTCGGGCTGTCGTATATGTTCAAATCGCGCGAAGAACTTTGATTGCGCGATGCAGGATTTCGTATTTTCTTCGTAGTTCTTATGTGGCGTCATAGATGTCGCTACAGATTTTTACCAGAAAGATGGTACAATCTTTGTCCCATGTCCTTGTCTCATGAGACTTGGACTGCAGTAATATTTGAAAGAGTTACCATGGCCGTAGAAGGCAAAGGGCTACAGAAAGTACATAAGTTTTTAGTCCGTAAAAGTCTGACTCAACCTCTCGTCTCAATCTGAGCGTGAGAAGTTGAAGACGTAGAAGAACGGGAAGAGGGAGCTTCAGGCTTTTGTTGACAGATTTCAGTCAGTAAAAGTCTGAAACTCTTTGTGTCCTAGGGCCACAGTAACCATTTCGAAAGATTCCGTAGGCTAAATTATCAGGCTTTAGTTGAAATTGATAAATATTTATATTTCAAGTGTTTTAATCCAGAAATCCACCTGTCATTTGGTATCCACCATTTTCTAAGATATACATATCTCACAAGTCTTTAGTAGGGATAAGGAGGGTTAGATCCTTAGTGCTGTATGTATGACCTATTCCTGAGGTGACCTCGTTCCTACGAATTTGACGAATTATGAATAGGTAAGGTGAACGAACTTTAGGATACGTGAAATTACTGTCTGTACTGGTATTTGTCACATTTACGGCTTTGCAAGAGTTCTTTTCTAGAAATAAATACAAAATCCTAATACCTGCCTCGAGACTCACGCTATCGAGTGGTGAAAACCGCTTGCAAATCAGTGCAGTATTTTTTGAGTTTATCTCGAACAGACAGACAGACAGACGCGGTGGGTGACTTTGTTTTATAATATGTATTGTATAGTTGGAGTGTAGATCTGATCGTCAGTTCCCACCCAGGCCAAAAGAGGATAATTTTTTCTGTCTGGGAATAATCTATATATATTATATTATATTCTATATATATATATATTTTGTCAAAAATCTTTGAGCGACTTTTACATCCAGAACTGTTAAAATATATTAATTTAAATAATGCACAGTTCGGATTCCGTGCCGGTTTTTCTACAGATATGGCCATTTATGCGCTAAAAAACACAGTAAAATATTATAACTCTAGAAACACAAGTGTATATGCCTGCTACCTTGATCTCAGCCGTGCGTTTGATTGTATAAATTATGATGTGCTTTGGGCAAAGATGGAGGAGGTGGGCATTCCTTGTGACGTAACAGGTTTATTCAAATACTGGTACGGAGCTCAGACCAATGTTGTAAAATGGGGAACAAACAGCTTCTCTAAAGAGTACACGCTTAAATGTGGCGTAAGACAGGGTGGTTTGACATCACCAACCTTATTTAACCTGTACGTGAATGGCTTGATTGAGGAGCTTAGCGGATCAAATGTTGGCTGTCACATGAGCAATCAACCAGTTAACAATTTAAGCTATGCCGACGATATGGTCCTGTTGAGCCCCTCCGTGCATGGTTTACGAACACTGTTGTCAATTTGTGAAAATTATGCTGCAGCCCACGGGCTTTCATACAATGTAGGTAAGACGGAAGTTATGATATTTAGGCACGACAAAACTAATTGCTATAACCCAGTGATCACCTTAGCTGGTACACAATTAAAAATAGTATCGACTTTTAAATATCTCGGGCATGTGATACAGGATAACCTAAAGGATGATGAGGATATGGAAAGGCAAAGGAGGTCCATTGCCGCCAAAAGCAATATGTTGGCACGTCGCTTTGCCAGGTGCAGCAAAACTGTTAAAATCACCCTATTCGCGGCGTATTGTCAGTCGTTCTATACTTGCTACCTGTGGCACAATTACACCCGGCGCACATACCACGCTTTTCGCGTGCAGTACAATAACGCGTTCAGAGCAATGCTCAAGCTGCCGTGGCGGTGTAGTGCTTCTGGCATGTTCGCCGAGAATAGGGTAGATGACTTCTATGCAATAATGAGAAAGCGGGCCGCTTCCTTTATGGACCGAATTAGAAACACGAAAAATGTTATTATCCAGGCTGTATATGATACATGTAAATTTAATTTAAGTGACATCTGATTAATATAATTAAATCATAAATCTAGTATAATTTTAAAAAAATTATTTTAATTTATAATATTTTATTTTGTTATTTAATTTACATATTTGACATTGAATCCAATTAGATTAAATTTATATTAAAATTATAATTTTATTTGTTTAAATTGACATATTATTGATCCAATTACAATCCGAAATTTTGAATTTTTATGATTTATTTATTTAATGTGATGTCAACAATGGAATGAATGAATGTTATTAGCATGTTTTTGTTTTTGTTTTGTGTGTATTTCTGTGTTTTTTTTTTTTTTTTTTTTATGTTAACTTATGGGTATCTTACCTGAAATAAATGTCATTATTATTATTATAAAAATGACCCCCGTTTTCCGTTGTCACGACTTGGCATGAAAACGGCTTGACCGATTTGGCTGATTTTTTTTTTTTTTGTGATTGTTATTGTGAGGAGAAGGTTTTTATGGAAAAAAAATTAGGGTAGTATAGGGTAGAGTTGGGTATAGTAGGGTGGAGTAGGGAAGAGCGGGAGCAAAGCCGCGTGGGCAAAGCTAGTTTATCAATAAAAAGTATGTATTTAGAAATATACATGATATGTTTATCAGTCGTCTAGTATTCATTCATAAAACAAGCTCTGCTTAGCTTGGGACTAGACGGCGTTGTGTTATAGTAATATATTTAGAATATTATTATTATAGCTTGTTTCAACAGTAATTTCCTCTATTTCACCAAAATACTGTACATCGTCGCAACAGATATATCCATACACAATATACTATGAATGTCTCGTCCTAAATTCTAACTCCTTTCATTCGCCTAGGTCCACCTTTGTGCGCGTTAACACAAATAGTATAAATACCTGCTCCAATGATACCACGCCAAGAGTTGGGTCCCGTCATCAATCACATCTCGTTATCTCTAAGTTTGAATTCTGTGGTCATAAGGACGCCCACAGACTGACAACTGTGTGACCTACTGACATGTAGTTGAATTAGTATACGACACATATTTGACCTACAATAGATCTATTATGGCGGTAAGTCCCCTCTTTGAGGCGTGGCTGGAAAGACCTCACGGCGTCCTTACCTTCCGCATGACGCAGTTCCTCACCGGACATGGCAAGTTCGGGAGGTTCCTGCATCGGATTCAAGCGGAAGAGACGCCCGGGTGCCGCCACTGTGCGCAACGCCCGGAGGACACGGTGGAGCACACCGTCGAGGTGTGCCCTGCCTGGGCGGAGCATCGCCGTGCCCTCATGGGGGGAGGGGGGATCGGCGGCGGAGACTTCTCGCGCCGGGCCCTGGTCGAGGCCATGGTCCGGAGCGAGGAGGAATGGCAGGCGGTCGCCTCCTTCTGCGAAGCAATAATGCTTGCAAAGGAGGAGGCCGACCGCATCAGGCAACGGCGCCCTCACCGCCGTCGCCGGGATTCCGATCCCGATTTCCGGCCACCGTAGACGCGGGCTCGCGGACGGCGAGCCATGGGTAGCTCGCTGTCCGATCGTCCGGTAATGGACCGAGTCCAAGACGTCGACGGCGCGCACCGTTCCCGCGTGCCTCAAGGAGTTGTCAGCAGCAGGAGGGGCCCAGCTGGGTCGAAGCCTACTGGGGACAGGGTTGTCCGAAAGGGAGCTCGTGCCCCGGTATGAAGGCTAGAAGGAACGGCGCGGGGTTTTTAGTCAGTAAGAGTCTGACATTGTCTCCCGCTCCACGCAAGAGCGGGTTTCGTCAAAGATGATTTTCCCCGTCAACAAAAATAAACCTACAATAGATCTTTTAGGTCGCAGTGACTACATCCCCTACATTACGGGAGATGCATAGCCCCTTATCTTCAATATAATAATAATATTTGACCTAGTAGTACCTACCAACAGTCTCTTATAGTAGTAGTTGTGCACAATAAATAAATAACAGATATTGCAAATAGTATGAAGTTTATTGATGCTCTAATATCGAAAGTTTGTTATTATTATATCAATCGGTCAGATCTTCGTCATCATTTCAGCCGAAGGAGGGCTTTCCCTACGTATCGCCACAACGACCGGTTCCGTACGTCCATAGGATTTCCACGATTCTCACCAGTACCCCTAGCCAAGTTGCTAATCTGCAATAGTTAACGCTTGTAGAAAGCTTCAAATATACGGGAACGACGTCGTCTCAACGCTCAGTCACGTGGTCAGAACAAAAGAATTGGCGGCAAGGTCAACTCGAAACGTTCGACGCAAGCGAAACGATTGTAACTTGGCTAGGGGGGCTAGTCTTCGGTCTACCTCGTGGGTTACTACTCTCGAACCTTCCGGCCCTATAGACCATCTGTCCTGCGAGCAATGTGCTCCTCTCACTGCCACTTAAGTTTGGCGTTGCGTTAGAAAATGTCAGGAACTGTGGTTACCGTACATTTTCTTACAATCAGACATTGATTGAAGTTGTTAGAGTATTGTGAGACGTCTTGTTACTGTTACACCAATATCAATTAACGTTTGAAATGGATCTAGATCGACTACATTTGAATAGAGAATTCGAAATCATTTTAAAATTTTGGAACAAAAAGTAAAGTTCAAAATGGAGCATGCTTGCTTAGAAGTATACCCTATTCACTCTTGACTTAAAGACCCTCATATTTTGTAGCTACCAAGATATACAGACTTCGACAGGGACTTTGCTCCTTAGCAGTACGCATAAACAGTCCATAAATTTTGTACTACGGAACCTATCCACAACTGTATCAGCTAATCGTTGGAAGGCCTCCTACAAGGTCGACCGATGATCTGGTGAGCGTTGCGGGAATCCGGTGGATGCCAGACGTACAAGACTTTGGAGGAGGTCTATGTCCAATAGTGGACGTCTTTCAGCTGAAACGACGATGATAATGATCAGCTAATTTAATTTTATTTCGGTTGGCGATGGTTGACAGGCAGCGACATTCAAGCTGATTGTTGCTAAAAAGTCGTTTGTCTGCAGCCATCCTAAGATTCCTCGTACTGAATGGAGAATGGACACATAGGTAGGTTTGGCAGGTGGCCAAGCCGTAGGTGGTAAAAGGTGTTTTACAGGTGACGTCCGTCTCCTGCCAAGAGGCAAGTGGTAATGAACTTATAGAGTGCGTCCACCTCGAGTGTTTTTACTTTTTCCGAAGTCTGGAGTTCCGTGTATACGTTTGACTGATCTTGGGTTGTTTTGGCGATAAGTTTTAATTAAGGTTTTTTTTATTGTGCTTTGTTTTACAAGCAGTCTTTGTAACTATACAATGCGATTTAACGAAGTCTAGAAGAAATAAGAAAAGGAATGTCAATGACCTCTATCTGTCAAGTGTTACTTAAAAAGTACGGTTTGAAAAAAATCTTATTTTCGTATCAATATCGTTTTTTTTTTAAATCGAGTCTTAGTTAAATCTAAGTGGAGAAAAAACGTTATTTTTTAATTATCTAATTATTAAAGTCATAATTAGTTTGGCGTAAAGTCTCGCAGACCTCCATTGAAAAAGAGGGTTTTACAATCAGATGGGTTTTTTGTCTGGTCTGAGCAACAACCCGATAATTGATTTCGGATTGTTCTAATCGCGCGGAGAACTCTAATACCGCGACGCAGTGTTGTCTTTTAGTTCCTTGATGGTATCATAGATGTCGCTACTTACACCACACAAAACATCATGCCAAATATTTATAAAAACAAAAGTACAATGGGCAGTCTTATCGCACAGGGTATAAAAATCAGAAATGACACTAACAGGAAATAATACCTAATAAAAAAATGCATACATACTATACCAATAAATAATATTTAATAAATATCAGATATACATATAATTAAGAAAAAAGATAGAAAGGGGTACCCCTTTCTATCTTTTTTCTCCTCTCTCTTTTCCGAAAGGGAGCTCGTGCCCTGGTATGAAGGCTAGAAGGAACGGCGCGGGGTTTTTAGTCAGTAAGAGTCTGACACTGTCTCCCGCTCCACCCAAGAGCGGGTTTCGTCAAAGATGATTTTTCCCGTCGACAAAAAAAAAGGACCTAGAATGTGTGTCACAGAGAAACTAAAAGCATTCTTCACGAGTTTCCTTTTACGACTTACTATAAAAAGGAATATATTCGTAAACGTTCATACGACAGTTATTGGTAGTCATAGTCATAATAGTTTATTGGTAATTTTATCTTACAAGTCATATACAGAAGGTTACATTGCACCTCCTTCGTCAACAAATTACTACATTACAATGTTAAATAATAAAAAATGACAAACAAATAAACGCAAAAAAAAACAAGAAAACAAATAAATAGAAGTCAAATCAAAAATAAAAATAAAAATAAATCATAATAAAAGTCACAACAATATTAAATCAAATCATAAATTCGTCAAAAGAATAAAAAGCTTGCTCGATAAGCCGTTTTTTCGGCTAGGAATTCCAATACTACATACACATAATGAATGTGTTCCTAAAACGCTTTGTACATATATGTGCAAGTGGGTGGGATGTCCACCATGTACCGATGGGGCAACGCCGTACGTCTAGTGGTCTGACGATGGAACGGACTTGGTATAATTAATTAACTTGCATATCAATACAGACACGTCTATAGAAGATCAAAAGATTTAGAAGAAACACGGAAGAAAGGAGAAACGGAAGCTAGTAAACCGTTTAACATAAACACAATGTAATTATTTCGTTAAAAATACGGTTTTGCTAAAATAAACAGTGTTCAGTTAGCACTATTGTAAACAACGTACTGGAAAAAAACATTGCATGTCTAAAAATATGTTTTTGTTTCTTTTGTTGGCGTGACTATTTTCAGGCATTGCTAATAATAATAATAATTTGTTTTCACCATAGCCGTCTATTACAAAATTCCTAGACAAGTTATACAAAAGTTTATAATATTTAAGGTTACTTTTTAACGCCCTGAAAAAATCAAATGTGTCGATTCGGACACAGTGTCCAAATTACATTTGAGTTTTAATATTTCATCACTGATGATTTGGACACTACCAAATTTATTGCAGCTGTTTAGTACACTCAAATAAAAAAAGTTTTAAAATATAATAAAAAGAATTTATTACCTGAAGTTATCGACTTAAATCCAGCCTAAAATAGTTTTGGTAACGCTTTTTTCTCTATATGATTATATTTTAAAACTTTTTAACTGACTATGCTAAGCATTGCATGTCCACATCGACAGTGGAAAAAGATGTGAAATAAAAATGAAAGGAGATACAAAATATATAGATAGATTTTGTGTTCGAATCGTCCGAAACTCCATTTTTTCACGTACATAACAAACATACTCAGCCTTTTAATGTTCCCACTGCTGGGACTCAGGCCTTCTTTCTAGGAGAGGAAATAAGCCCTAATCCACCACGCGGGCCCGGTGCGGGTTAGTGGATGACACAAGTCTTCGAATTTTAGTTCTAGGACGTACCGGTTTCTTCACGATAATTTCGTAAGTCGGGGCCGTTCCAAACCAATCAATTTATCCCAAACGGATGAAATTAGTCATTTTTTTTGTGTGAGTTTATCTTAGTCACTCATTAGACTCATTTTACTCTTATAACCATTCTTGATTGATGAGAGGCCGTACATAGTCCTAATTTTTTCACGAACCTGTCAACAAGTCAATGATCCTAAAACTAGATGTGTCATTGAAATGTAAATCAGTTTTAGTATTTTAGTCATTATTGGAATGTAGTACTGTGATTCAGTGTTTAAAATAGTTTTTTTGATGTTTTCACAGCTTCCATGATGAGTTGTTGCAAAAATACTAATGAATGTGGGAGGGGTCTCTTACTTAATCATAACTTTAAAGATAGAGCTGTCTTTCCGAATGAAGAGGCGGTCAAGGAATTACATTTTTGAAAGTAACGTTCTGAATTCAAAAATAGCTCCTTCCGTTTCCTTGCGTGATCGAATCAAAAATGAAGATATCCGCAGGAGAACCAAGGTTGCCGACATAGCACGAAGAAATGCCAAAATTAAGTGGCAATGGGCAGGGCACATTGCTCGCAGAACAGATGGCCGTTGGGGCCGAAAGGTTCTGGAGTGGCGACCGCGTACTGGAAGACACAGCGTTGGAAGGCCTCCTGCAAGGTGGATCAGTCCACCTGATAAAATAAAAAATCTCTACAGATTTATTATATATATAGATTACATATATTTTGGTGTACTTTGCGATTCTACGAATAATGAGTGTAAGCATCATGTAGATAACATCGATTTAGTACATTTTAGAAAAGAAAACACTTTGAGAAAAGATCAGAACAATGTTTTAACGCTGTAACTTGTTGTAGAATTTAAATAAAACTGCGATCAGACTGCGGCGGCATGCCTCGGTGTGCAGCGAATACTCGTGAAACTGGCAGTTCCATCTCATTTGCCACACTCACCACTACTGCGTATGCACGCGATACTTACCTAACTTTCGACCATATACGACGGCTTAACTGTTACGTTCCGATTTCAAAAAACCAATAAGCAATGATCTTTATTTTGTGAATAGGTTTTCAAAAAACACTTTTACCCGTAAATTTTGTTTTCAGTCAATTTTAACGAGATGAGGCCGGTGTTTCCCAATTGACTACCCTGAGAAGAAACACCGAAACAAACTCCGGGGTCAAAGTCTCTTTTAAAGTCCATTCAGTAAAGAACACGTAATGGTCGAACCATGCAGATTTGTGTCTCAGATGGTCTTTTGAGGAAAGAACCACACAGATTTGAGCGGACCTGTCCAGTCAGTGCAAGCATTTGTCAGTATTCGTGTAGCTCAAACTTAGGCCAACTAATGAGCTCAACGACTTGACGAACAACACCAAAGATAGGACATTTGGGTAGGCCGCATCAAATACTCAAAACTGCCAGACATCATGTGAAAATACATATTTGTGAAGTATCCATAGTGTCCTGTTTATACCACATTAAAACCTCGTCTTTATTCGTTTACATGAGATCCATCAAGCTAGGTACTCATCCATCAACGCACGTCTAACTGACACCAAATTGAGTCCAGAAGCTATTTAATGGAAGTGCATTAATATATTACGGTTTAGGTAGCTATAAACATAATTATATGAACAAAGATAAATTCAGACTTTTTTATTAATGGGATTTTCTGTTAGTGGTCTTGCCAAACGCTAAGCATGACAATGACATTACCTGCGGAGAAGTCACGTGATAGGTGTAACTGTCAGAAAACAATCCTTACTAATCCTTACTAAAAAGTGACTTTTTGTTTGTTTGTTACGTCTTCACGCCTAAATGGCAAAAACGATTTTGATGAAACTTGGTACACGGATAGACCATGTTCTGGAATAGGACATAGGATACTTTTTGTCGCGGGAGTATGTTCCCTTAGGATAATTTTCTGTTATCACGCGGGCGAAGCCGCTGGGAGCAGCTAGTCCAAAATAACTTGGAGGTTAAAAGGAATCTAGGATTTTTAAAATTGATATAACCTAGTCTAAAAAGATACCTGAAAATCTTATTCTTGGTGTCAAAATGATCCTTAAAACCTCAAAATCTTAATTCAAAACGTTGCTAACGATTAAACAATGCATAAAGCATGAACAAATGCAAAACATACTCGTCGCTAATTACAAACGCCTTTGAGCCAAAAATAATTACACCGTTTAATTTTTAAACAACCAGAGAGAATGACAACGAGAAATTTTCGAGCAAACCTTTTGATATACTCGAAGTGCGTTAATGGTGACAAAATGATCTTAAAATTTGAATTTCAAACGATCCGATCTCAGCCCGCAAATAATTCAAATGATTGGGTCGCTATTACAAACGGGAATTAAAACACAATGAATAAATTATAGGTACGAAGTTGTGAATAATCTTGTTTATGTAAATATGTATAATACATAATGTTTTACATTGCTTGGAAATTAAATGGTTTTAAATCGTGGTCAAAGGTACTTGGGGAGTCAGAAAACGGGGAATCTACACTAATATTATTAAGAGGTAAAGTTTGTTTTTTTTTTGTTTGTAGGAGGTAATCTCTGAAAGTACTGTAGCCCTAGCCAAGTTGCTAATCTGCAATAGTTAACGCTAGTAGAAAGCTTCAAATGTACGGGAACGACGTCGCCTCGACGCTCAGTCACGTGGTCAGAACAAAAGAATTCGGCAAGCAAGATCAACTCAAAGCGTTCGACGCCAGCGAAACGGTTGTAACTTGGCTAGGGGGGCTGTACTGTTGCTATTCTGCAATAGTTAACGCTAGTAGAAAGCTTTAAATGTACGGGAACGACGTCATCTCAACGCTCAGTCACGTGGTCAGAACAAAAGTTTTGGCTGTAAGGTCAATTCGAAGCGTTCGACGCAATGGCTAGAGGAGCTGGTCCGAATACTAAAATTTTAGAAACCGTTAGAAAGCTGCTTTATTTCTGAGTGACATAGGCTAAAATTTTTATGTACACGGGTGAAGTTTGGGGCAAAAGCTAGTTCTAAAAAGGTGGAGCCGTGAGCTAGTGAAGGTCCCGGGAAACTGATGGAAGCGAGGCAAACTGGACCGGTTGTGTGGCGATATATGGGGGAAGTTTATGTCCAGTAGTAGACATCTTTCGGCTGAAATGATGATGATGGGTCTCAAATTAATATGGAGAATGTAGAAAGAAGGCAGTATAGATGTAGTCAATTTGTTTATTTCAGGCTAAAATAACGATGTTGAAAAAATGTATCTTATCTTTATTTAAAACTTCTGCCTGATTTTGCACGCGTGAAAGGAAAAAAAATACCTATAGCCTATGTCACTCAGTGATCAATTTGCTTTCTAAAAATTTGAATGGGTTCAGTAGTTTCAGAGATTACCCCCTACATACAAACTTGCAAATTTTACCTCCTTTTTTTCCTTAAAAAAATGAGATCATGAATCAGCTTAATCACGCTTAAATTAAAATAACCCATTTATTCTTGACTTAAATCCCAAATACAAAATCCAAAGAAAAAGTACAAAAAAGAAATCCTGTAAAATAAATAATCTAATTAAGAAACCGGCCGGAGAATCGAGTTCAAGGCCCCCAGTTCCGCACAGCTTATTGCCACTGAACCAATGAAGCAATTCTTATATCAAGAATAGATTTCTTACCCAAATGTTGGCAGTGGTTCGTTAAATCACATTTAACGATTTAGTTCGCGACTGTACCGGTAGGGTTGGCCGGTTTAAATTTAATTTTAAATAAAAAAAATCAAAACTGAAGAAAATCAATAATTCAGTGAATGAGGTTTCCTAGAGGTATAATAAAATAAATAAATGTTGAAAATGATAGAGAAACGCGATAATGTTGTTATAATATTATTTAGTTTCCTATTGAGAAGTATCTGTAATAAGAATATCCATAAAACATACCTTTAAAACAAAGATATCCGTTGATTTGAGGTTATATTTATTTATTGCCAGCTTAGGTACCTACACTTACAGATTACACCACACATATAAAATTATGCACGCACTAATATCGATAATACAAGCAACAAAAATTTCTTAATTTTTTTATATATTCGACACTGTACTTAAGATTTTTTTAGTTATTTTTATTAAATTTACACTTTTTTTAATATTCTTTTTTTGTGTATAAATAACTGGCTACTGCCAGCGGCTTCGACCTCGTGAAAATAGCAAATGCATAGCTTATGTATAGGTGAAAAAATATAAAATATCGGTTCAGTAGATTTTGAGTTTACAAATTACAAACTAAAATAAGAAAATTGAAAGACTAAAAATTAAAAACCTTAAAAATATAGTGTACATTTAGTTTCAGTTATACGAATTGAATTTAAAAAAAAAAACAGGTTACGCTCAACCCTGACTAGCGTGTAGTCAGTCGGTACATCTAGTCGTGGCCTGCTGCCAAAGTCCCGAAATGATTCCTTCACAATAACACATTATCTGTGCACTGTCTATTGTACGCGATTGTACCTAGTTCTACAGGAATTTACTTGCGTATTCAAGTTTTTGGAAAAGTGTCAAATAGTTGTAGATTTCGCGGTCGACAAGCGAAATATTGATTTCTGTGGTAATGAAAGTTGTTTGTGCATTCTATTTAAAATATCTTTATTAAAATACTAGCTGACCCGGCGAACTTCGTACCGCCTAACAATCAATAAATGTAGTATATTTTTCAATATAGTCAACCGATTGCGATGAAACAAAGCCTAAGTAATACGTGGGCCTATGTGAAATAAAATATTTTGACTTTGAATATATCAAGTTACACACAATTTTAAACATGATCTCAACAGTCAATGAATGTAGTCTTTCGATATAATCAACCGATTGCAAAACAAAGCCTAAGTAATATACACTTCTGGACACATCTATTGCCTTATATATAAGTATATACCTTAGAGTTTAGGTTTCGATGGCCCCTACCGAAATATGATTGCTAGATTGAACAAAAACTGTTGATGCAGTTTTAAACCTGATACATTTTACCATCTTTTTCGATCGTATTGTTTTAAATTTGAATTCAGAATACCATACGACATGGAGCTACGCCTAACAAGTCGGATATGCGCCTTGTTAAAGGCAATTGATTTTTTAATAAAAAACGTGTTTTATCAAATAAAGGTTTAATTTAATAACACGTGTCGCCTCCATGGGCATCTACCACAGCTCTCATACGATTAGGCATAGAGTTTATCAACCGCTCTATGAAATTATGAGGGATCATCTCCCATTCCTCTTCTATGGCAGTTTTCAACTCCTGCATCGTCTGGGCAACTGGCTGACGAGCCCTAACACGTCTTTTTAGCTCGTCCCACATGTGCTCAATGGGGTTCACGTCTGGGCTTCTGGCTGGCCAGTCCATAACTGTGATGTTCACATCCCGAAGATATTCCCTGACGATGCCGGCCGCATGGGCTCTTGCATTATCATGCATAAAAAGGAAATTTGGGCCCACATAGTCCACGTATGGTATCACGTGAGGTTCTAAGCACTCACGAATGTACCTTTCAGCATTTAATGTTGGCAGCCGTGGTCCTGTAACAACCTCAAGTTGAGTTTTGCCGCTCGCGGATATACCGCCCCAGACAGTCCATGAGCCACCGCCATAAGCAACCCTCTCTTCAAAGCAGCATTGTGCGAAACGCTCTCCCTTACGTCGGTAGACCTTCTTCCTTCCATCATTGCCATGTAACACAATTTTAGACTCATCAGAAAAGAGTACACGGCTCCAATCTTGCTGTGTCCAATTTAAATGACTACGTGCGAAATGATGGCGCGCTGTTCGGTGGGCTCGCGTTAGTTTGGGCCCATTAGCTGGCTTGTGTGGTACCATATCGCGTTCTTTTAACCTTCTCCGAACAGTTCGAGCGCTCACAGATACTCCGTGGAAGTCGCGAAGTTGGTTTTGTATCTCAATGGAGGTAAGGTGACGATTTCTCAAGCTGATCGTCACGATGAATCGATCCTGCCTTTCAGTTGTGACCGGAGATCGTGGCCTTCCTTGGCGACGAACAAAGCCGCCAGTCTCTAGGTACCTCCGATAAACATTTCGGACCGCAGATCGACTTAAATTAAGTTGAGCACTCACGTTTCTTTGGCTGTGTCCGGCCTGAATAAGTGCCACAGCTTGGGCGGCGACTTCAGGTGAAGTATTCATAGATTATTGATAGAACCTCACCTTAATGTTAAGAATAAGTAATGTTTGTTGCAACCCAAAGATAACAATCACTTTTTCGAGAATTAAATCCAAGTAAACCAATAAAACCAAGTTTTCTTAGTATTCGATTGTTTGATATCAACAAACAGGCTCCAAATTGTCTTTTGTTTCTTTAAATTCTGTGTTCGAAATTCAAAAAAGACTATTGAATGAAATTGTGAATGTGCCAGGTTCAAAACTGCATAAAAACTTTTTGCTCGACCTAATATAAAATTTTAGCTAGGACCAAACGAAACTGAAAATACAAGGTGGGCCAATAGATGTGTCCAGAAGTGTATTAAGTTACACACAGTTATCTATGTCGATTTTGTATATTTTAAGTGAATTGCGCTCAACTAAAAACTTCTACAGATTTATCCGTCTTCCACAACCAAGTCATTGGACAATACTGTCCAGGTGGAGATCCAATTGAAACGTTTCGTGTTTTTAAATAGGTACTTAATGTTTATATTGTATGAAGCACTTTATAATATACTAGCTGCTCCCAGTGGCTCCGCCCGCGTGATAACCCAAAGGTTGACTGGTAGAGAATGCCTTGTTGCATTAAGTCCGCCTATGTACCACTACTGTACATGAAGTTTAAATAAATAAATAAATTATCCCAAGGGAACATACTTTCGGGATAAAAAGTATACTATTTCCTATTCCAGGACATGGTTTATCCGTGTACGAAGTTTCATCAAAATCGGTTTTGTCATTTAGGAGTGAAGTCGTAACAAACAAACGCACTTTCGCTTTTATAATATTTGTAACGATTTTTAAATATAATTACGTCCAGATTTCTGTTGAACCCCTGTGCTTTTGAAACCATAAACCTTGAAAAGCATAACTATCTTGCCAGTTTCCCAATTTAGCAGTATATGTGTGGCCTTTGATTGTACCACACTGTTCCGGCAAATTAAATCCCGACCTACAGTAGACCGACAGAACACTAAGTCGATGGATACATTATTGACTGACCTATTTGGTCTAGTGGCTAGTGACCCTGACTGCTATGCCAGAGGTCGTGGGTTCGATTCCCACCCAGGACAAATGTTTGTGTGATGAGCATAATCATTTGTTCTGTGTCTGGGTGTAATTTATCTATAGTATGTATGCATTTAGAAATATATAAGTATGTTTATCAGTTGTTTAGTACCCATAACACAAGCTCTGCTTAGCTTGATAGTTGTGGAATATATTATATTATCCACGGCTTCACATGTAATGGATGCCAAAATACCATACTCCTTGGATAGACTGATGGTCAGACTATAGAAACACATCATCTAAAAAAATTGTCAGCTTAAATAAAAAGAAATTCTTTCCTCCACCAACCTACATTTTACCAAAAATGCGTCTCCCATAACAATTTTTGGCAACGTCAGCGGGAAGTAACTCCATAGGTAGGTAGTAGACATTACTCTGCTCAGAATCGTAAACTAAGTTACCCTTTGCTCAGGGATTGCGATATTCAATCCTGGGACCATGCTATCATGTTTTATCTGAAGCGAGGGAGCGATCAAAACAATGTTAGAAGAAATATTGCTGGCGAATCTTCGGAAATTGTCTTTAGTAAAAGAATTTGGTTGATACTTGTTGGGCTGGAATTTAATGTATTTATTTAGACAACATAATTTTTAGTATATGCGAAACCGGAATATAGTTTATTCAATCAGTAACTGAATGGATTCCAATAAATTTTACACCATGTTAAATTTTTTCCCAAAAATATTTTTAAAAGGTCACTTATGAAAGAAAAGGGAGTTCGCGATAGCGTGACGAGTGACAGGATAGAATGGAAGAAAAAAACGTGTTGCACCGACCCCAAATAAAACGGGACAAGGGCAGGAAGATGATGATGATGATGTTATATTTTTTCCCAAAATATTTTTAAAAGGTCACAAGTTGGACACCACCGACACTAAGTACAATATAAGTTATAGCGGGTATTAGGGATCAGCAAATATCGCCTGGGGGGGCTAGTAAGGCCTGTGTAGTTTTGCTGATATAACAGGCTTATAACTTTGTGAATTTTCATAATACAGTTATGAAATTCTGTACATAGATTCTATACATAAAAATACTAGACACGTATTTCGGATTTCGCATATACTAAACAAATGTTGTATATATTTAAATTATATGGCACTTATTACGCAGTTACCACAATGTTATAAAGAACTAGCTGCTCCCAGCGGCTTTGCCCGCGTGATAGCAGAAAATTATACAAAGGGAACATACTTCCGGGATAAAAAGTATCCTATGTCCTATTCCAGGACATGGTCTATCCGTGTACCAAGTTTCATCAAAATCGGTTTTGCCATTTAGGCGTGAAGACGTAACAAACAAATAAACAAACGAACAAACTCACTTTCACTTTTATAATAATGTTATAAAGAATGGGCTAAAAGTGAAATGTATTAAGGAACCAAAGTTACCGACATAGCACGAAGAATCACCAAACTTAAGTGGCAATGGACAGGGCACATTGCTTGCAGAACAGATGGCCGTTGGGGCCGAAAAGTTCTGGAGTGGCGACCACGTACCCGAAGACGTAGCGTTGGAAGGCCTCCTACAAGGTGGGCCGATGACCTGGTAAGGGTTGCGGGAATCCGATGGATGCGAAACGCACAGGACCGTTCATTGAAGCGGCACTTGGGGCAGGCCTATGTCCAACAGTGGAAGTCTTTCGGCTAAAATGATGATGATGATGGAATGTATTATAAGTAACTACCCACCTTTTCTTGAAATATAAATAGCCCGCACTCGTATAAAATCTATATACATATATTATAATATTATAAAGAGGTAAAGTTTGTCTTACTATCCGTAACTCTACCCTACTCTACCCTACTCTACACTACTCTACACTACTCTACCCTACTCTATCCTAATCTACCCTACTCTACCCTACTCTACCCTACTCTACCCTACTCTACCCTACTCTACCCTACTCTACCCTACTCTACCCTACTAAACCCTACTCTACCCTACCAAACTTCACATAAACCATCTACTAAATAGTCCAAACAAAGTCTAAAAATTTGGTTTGGATAACTGAGCCCGTTTTTGAGTTATAAAATAACAACGAAAAGTGGCATTGATTTTTATATATAGTATATATATAGATTATAAAAAGGTAAAGTTTGTTTTTTGTGTGTAAGAGGTAATCTCTGAAAGTACAGGTCCGATTGTTAAAATTTTTTCACCGATAGAAAGCTGCTTTATTTCTGAGTGACAAAGGATGTATTTTGAGTACATACGTGGGCGAAGCTGTGGGCCTGAGCAGTATTTAAAATACTGGTTCTAGTGCCTAGGATACACAGTGGGCGTACTTTATGCTTCAGTGGAACAAAATGAGAGGACCAATTTATTTATTCTCTTTATTCATAAAATCTATCATATCTACCCACGTATTTTCCACATTTCCCATTATATGTGTAAAAGCGAAATATAATTTTATAAAGTATGATTTATTTTGTGCTTGACATTTAGTACCTACTGCACAATTTAGAAAATGGTACCATTTAAATAAATTGTACGGTATTATTTATTTTATTTGCTGTTAAACTAGATGGTTTGATAAGAGGAACAGAGAGTAAAGTCTGCGTTGAAAAGGGAGGATCCTCCGACCGGAGACAGGTGTTAAGTCTAGTGCTGCCCCCGTTAGTAAAAAAGACACATCTAACATTTTTCCAGAGTTGAATTATATACATTGCCGGAATGAGGCCATAATGGCGCATCTGCATATATTTTTTATATTTTGCTAACTTTCTCCAGTGCGGTTTTCACACAAGGGAAATAGGCTCGATTTCCCGTTTCATTCATTAAAACATGTTTTTATCCGTTTTCGTTTTTGTTAGATACGTTTTTTTAACTTCAGGGGCAGAGTGGGCAATGTGAGTGGTCCCAAAGTACTACTAAAAAAAAAGGTGGACCATGGGACCGCGATACTGGTCTAATGAGTCCGGATCATGATGGAAAAGCAAACAGCACAGCAACATACAAATAATATTACTTTATCTAAATCAAACAATACAAAACTTTTGTATTTTTTCTCCAAATTTATTTCATTCAAAAGTTAATTTACTCGAACCATCGAATTAATTTATTCGACTTGTGTATTTTATTTGCTAACGGGATTATTCTGCAACTAGTTTCCGTCAGCGACATCGCCCGCGCGAAACTAGAATATTATTCTAGGGGCACATATACCTTGGGTAAAATAAAAACCTATGTCCAGGACATGGTCGACCCTTGTGCCTAATTTCATTAAACACCGTTCTACGAAGTAACAGATACTCGTACACTCACACGCATACACATACATATACATTTTCGCCTTAATATTACAACCAGTTGTGGCAAGAAAATTGTCCCAACGGAACATATTCCCGAGATAAAAAGTATCCTATATGCTATTCTTCTAGGCCATGATCTACCTTTGTACCAAATTTTATCGAGATCTGTTCAGCGGTTTAAGTATGAAGGAGTAACAAACATAAATACATTTTCGCCTTTATATTAAAACTAGCGACCCATCCCAGCTTCCCACAAGTGTTAAAAATCTTTGGAATTTTCGGCTTTTTGTACTATAATATAAACACATGTATCACACACCTAAACCTTTCTCATAAATCATTCTATCTTTTAATGAAAACTGCATGAAAATCCGTTCAGCAGTTTTTAAATTTATAGCGTTCATACAAACAGACAGACGTAGTAATGGCTTTGTTTTTATAGTAGTAAGGATATTAGTATGATGGAAACTAAGTGTATATCGAATAATCCGATTAACTTATCGATATAGGATCAACTATTAAAATTACTATGAACGGCCAGAGATTAAAACGGAACCCAATTTGAGGGTTTTATTTATATTTGTTCAGCTCACGCATTCATGTGTGTTATTCAGATTTGATTACTTAGTTAGTTCTATAGAGGGCTATGGAAATTGGTGTTTTGTAATTTATAACATGATTTAAAAGAATACAGTTTCTTGCATATTTTTTTTTGTGTAGTGGCAAATGAAAGAAAGAAAATGGATTTATTTGGCACATAATATGTAGTTTGGTAAACATGAAGTAGAAACCGCCTGACGCTGGTTTTCAACTAAACCTAAAATTGTAATGCTACGGACGTAAAACAGTTTTTTAGGGTAATCCTTACTAATATTAAAAAAGCGAAAGTGAGTTTGTTTGTTTGTTTGTTACGTCTTCACGCCTAAATGACAAAACCGATTTCGATGAAACTTGGTACACGGATAGACCATGTCCTGGAATAGGACATAAAATACTTTTTATCCCGGAAGTATGTTTCTTTGGGATAATTTTCTGCTATCACGCGGGCGAAGTCACTGGGAGCAGCTAGTACACATATATTGGGGTGATGCATACTTAAAAAATGTTATCTATCAATTATTAATAATAACTAGCGAAGTCATCAAATGAGTTCTCCCGCTCTAGGGACCAAAAAATCATCCATATGTTTTTTTTTGCCTATGTCCCATGTCTCCTTTTAATTTTCTGACTACCCACCTACATTTTAAAATTTAATTTTACTTTTATAAAAATCGACAACCAAACCCGTACGAAAAATAATAAAAATCCTAAAACAAACACAAGGTGGCGCCACCCATCTCATATTATGCAGACACCACTCTCGAGCAAAACTATCTCGCGGAACAGAATTTGCCTTTCAAGCCGGAAAGATTTTTCCGCAAGGCATGACATTATTTCATACAAGTTACTGCTCCCGGTTTATCCTCTACAAACAACCCAACGTGCTTCTACGTAGGGTATTTCCACAAAATAGATAGGTCCAGAAGTCAATCTCTTGTATGTACTTCTGGCGCGGACGGCGAGTAATAGGTAGTACGCCTTCCGGTCGTCCAGTAACCATCTGCACCGAGCCCAAGTCATCGACGGCACGTAGTGTTCCACTCGCGCTTCAAGAAGATGTCAGCAAAATCGTAGGGACCCAGCAGGGTTAAAGCCTACTGTGGCCATGGGTTAAATGAAAATGAACCCCGGGGCCTTGGATCGCAAGGCAAAAGAGGAACATACGAGTCCACGCCCAAGGGCGGGAGATGTCATTAGATGATTTCCCACCAAAAATAAATCTATGTATGTGTTTTCATATCAAAGCTCGGCGGTCACGCTAGGGTCTGCGCCGCTTAAACAACCGTCTACTAAACAGTCAAAATAACTTTTTTTGTTGCTCCATTATTGTATAAACAAGTTCGCAAACGCGTGTTTCAAGCGGTTGGCTTGCGCTCGCGGTGGTCCAAACCAGCCCCCCCAGCCAAGATACAACCGTTTCTCTTGCGTCGAACGCTTCGAGTTGGCCACGCTTCGAATTTTTTTGTTCTGACCACGTGACTGAGCGTTAAGATGACGTCATTCCCGTACATTTGAAGCATTCTACTAGTGTTAAGTAACTATTGCAGATTAGCATCTTGGCTAGGGATACAGGACCGAGATATCGTGTCCGTGAGCGGTGTCTATGTGTGCGTAGCTCGACCGCGACTTCTGTACCTATTTTTTTGTGGTATTTTCTTGCAGTTTCATAGCTATATTTTATCAGCATTATCTTGAAAAAGTTGAGAGAAAAAACTGTTGGGAATCGCCCGGTTGTCCGATGCAATATAACATAGTGCTAAAATATTTTTAAAAGGTCACAAGTTGGACACCACCGACACTAAGTACAATATAAGTTATAGCGGGTATTAGGGATCAGCAAATATCGCCTGGGGGGGCTAGTAAGGCCTGTGTAGTTTTGCTGATATAACAGGCTTATAACTTTGTGAATTTTCATAATACAGTTATGAAATTCTGTACATAGATTCTATACATAAAAATACTAGACACGTATTTCGGATTTCGCATATACTAAACAAATGTTGTATATATTTAAATTATATGGCACTTATTACGCAGTTACCACAATGTTATAAAGAACTAGCTGCTCCCAGCGGCTTTGCCCGCGTGATAGCAGAAAATTATACAAAGGGAACATACTTCCGGGATAAAAAGTATCCTATGTCCTATTCCAGGACATGGTCTATCCGTGTACCAAGTTTCATCAAAATCGGTTTTGCCATTTAGGCGTGAAGACGTAACAAACAAATAAACAAACGAACAAACTCACTTTCACTTTTATAATAATGTTATAAAGAATGGGCTAAAAGTGAAATGTATTAAGGAACCAAAGTTACCGACATAGCACGAAGAATCACCAAACTTAAGTGGCAATGGACAGGGCACATTGCTTGCAGAACAGATGGCCGTTGGGGCCGAAAAGTTCTGGAGTGGCGACCACGTACCCGAAGACGTAGCGTTGGAAGGCCTCCTACAAGGTGGGCCGATGACCTGGTAAGGGTTGCGGGAATCCGATGGATGCGAAACGCACAGGACCGTTCATTGAAGCGGCACTTGGGGCAGGCCTATGTCCAACAGTGGAAGTCTTTCGGCTAAAATGATGATGATGATGGAATGTATTATAAGTAACTACCCACCTTTTCTTGAAATATAAATAGCCCGCACTCGTATAAAATCTATATACATATATTATAATATTATAAAGAGGTAAAGTTTGTCTTACTATCCGTAACTCTACCCTACTCTACCCTACTCTACACTACTCTACACTACTCTACCCTACTCTATCCTAATCTACCCTACTCTACCCTACTCTACCCTACTCTACCCTACTCTACCCTACTCTACCCTACTCTACCCTACTCTACCCTACTAAACCCTACTCTACCCTACCAAACTTCACATAAACCATCTACTAAATAGTCCAAACAAAGTCTAAAAATTTGGTTTGGATAACTGAGCCCGTTTTTGAGTTATAAAATAACAACGAAAAGTGGCATTGATTTTTATATATAGTATATATATAGATTATAAAAAGGTAAAGTTTGTTTTTTGTGTGTAAGAGGTAATCTCTGAAAGTACAGGTCCGATTGTTAAAATTTTTTCACCGATAGAAAGCTGCTTTATTTCTGAGTGACAAAGGATGTATTTTGAGTACATACGTGGGCGAAGCTGTGGGCCTGAGCAGTATTTAAAATACTGGTTCTAGTGCCTAGGATACACAGTGGGCGTACTTTATGCTTCAGTGGAACAAAATGAGAGGACCAATTTATTTATTCTCTTTATTCATAAAATCTATCATATCTACCCACGTATTTTCCACATTTCCCATTATATGTGTAAAAGCGAAATATAATTTTATAAAGTATGATTTATTTTGTGCTTGACATTTAGTACCTACTGCACAATTTAGAAAATGGTACCATTTAAATAAATTGTACGGTATTATTTATTTTATTTGCTGTTAAACTAGATGGTTTGATAAGAGGAACAGAGAGTAAAGTCTGCGTTGAAAAGGGAGGATCCTCCGACCGGAGACAGGTGTTAAGTCTAGTGCTGCCCCCGTTAGTAAAAAAGACACATCTAACATTTTTCCAGAGTTGAATTATATACATTGCCGGAATGAGGCCATAATGGCGCATCTGCATATATTTTTTATATTTTGCTAACTTTCTCCAGTGCGGTTTTCACACAAGGGAAATAGGCTCGATTTCCCGTTTCATTCATTAAAACATGTTTTTATCCGTTTTCGTTTTTGTTAGATACGTTTTTTTAACTTCAGGGGCAGAGTGGGCAATGTGAGTGGTCCCAAAGTACTACTAAAAAAAAAGGTGGACCATGGGACCGCGATACTGGTCTAATGAGTCCGGATCATGATGGAAAAGCAAACAGCACAGCAACATACAAATAATATTACTTTATCTAAATCAAACAATACAAAACTTTTGTATTTTTTCTCCAAATTTATTTCATTCAAAAGTTAATTTACTCGAACCATCGAATTAATTTATTCGACTTGTGTATTTTATTTGCTAACGGGATTATTCTGCAACTAGTTTCCGTCAGCGACATCGCCCGCGCGAAACTAGAATATTATTCTAGGGGCACATATACCTTGGGTAAAATAAAAACCTATGTCCAGGACATGGTCGACCCTTGTGCCTAATTTCATTAAACACCGTTCTACGAAGTAACAGATACTCGTACACTCACACGCATACACATACATATACATTTTCGCCTTAATATTACAACCAGTTGTGGCAAGAAAATTGTCCCAACGGAACATATTCCCGAGATAAAAAGTATCCTATATGCTATTCTTCTAGGCCATGATCTACCTTTGTACCAAATTTTATCGAGATCTGTTCAGCGGTTTAAGTATGAAGGAGTAACAAACATAAATACATTTTCGCCTTTATATTAAAACTAGCGACCCATCCCAGCTTCCCACAAGTGTTAAAAATCTTTGGAATTTTCGGCTTTTTGTACTATAATATAAACACATGTATCACACACCTAAACCTTTCTCATAAATCATTCTATCTTTTAATGAAAACTGCATGAAAATCCGTTCAGCAGTTTTTAAATTTATAGCGTTCATACAAACAGACAGACGTAGTAATGGCTTTGTTTTTATAGTAGTAAGGATATTAGTATGATGGAAACTAAGTGTATATCGAATAATCCGATTAACTTATCGATATAGGATCAACTATTAAAATTACTATGAACGGCCAGAGATTAAAACGGAACCCAATTTGAGGGTTTTATTTATATTTGTTCAGCTCACGCATTCATGTGTGTTATTCAGATTTGATTACTTAGTTAGTTCTATAGAGGGCTATGGAAATTGGTGTTTTGTAATTTATAACATGATTTAAAAGAATACAGTTTCTTGCATATTTTTTTTTGTGTAGTGGCAAATGAAAGAAAGAAAATGGATTTATTTGGCACATAATATGTAGTTTGGTAAACATGAAGTAGAAACCGCCTGACGCTGGTTTTCAACTAAACCTAAAATTGTAATGCTACGGACGTAAAACAGTTTTTTAGGGTAATCCTTACTAATATTAAAAAAGCGAAAGTGAGTTTGTTTGTTTGTTTGTTACGTCTTCACGCCTAAATGACAAAACCGATTTCGATGAAACTTGGTACACGGATAGACCATGTCCTGGAATAGGACATAAAATACTTTTTATCCCGGAAGTATGTTTCTTTGGGATAATTTTCTGCTATCACGCGGGCGAAGTCACTGGGAGCAGCTAGTACACATATATTGGGGTGATGCATACTTAAAAAATGTTATCTATCAATTATTAATAATAACTAGCGAAGTCATCAAATGAGTTCTCCCGCTCTAGGGACCAAAAAATCATCCATATGTTTTTTTTTGCCTATGTCCCATGTCTCCTTTTAATTTTCTGACTACCCACCTACATTTTAAAATTTAATTTTACTTTTATAAAAATCGACAACCAAACCCGTACGAAAAATAATAAAAATCCTAAAACAAACACAAGGTGGCGCCACCCATCTCATATTATGCAGACACCACTCTCGAGCAAAACTATCTCGCGGAACAGAATTTGCCTTTCAAGCCGGAAAGATTTTTCCGCAAGGCATGACATTATTTCATACAAGTTACTGCTCCCGGTTTATCCTCTACAAACAACCCAACGTGCTTCTACGTAGGGTATTTCCACAAAATAGATAGGTCCAGAAGTCAATCTCTTGTATGTACTTCTGGCGCGGACGGCGAGTAATAGGTAGTACGCCTTCCGGTCGTCCAGTAACCATCTGCACCGAGCCCAAGTCATCGACGGCACGTAGTGTTCCACTCGCGCTTCAAGAAGATGTCAGCAAAATCGTAGGGACCCAGCAGGGTTAAAGCCTACTGTGGCCATGGGTTAAATGAAAATGAACCCCGGGGCCTTGGATCGCAAGGCAAAAGAGGAACATACGAGTCCACGCCCAAGGGCGGGAGATGTCATTAGATGATTTCCCACCAAAAATAAATCTATGTATGTGTTTTCATATCAAAGCTCGGCGGTCACGCTAGGGTCTGCGCCGCTTAAACAACCGTCTACTAAACAGTCAAAATAACTTTTTTTGTTGCTCCATTATTGTATAAACAAGTTCGCAAACGCGTGTTTCAAGCGGTTGGCTTGCGCTCGCGGTGGTCCAAACCAGCCCCCCCAGCCAAGATACAACCGTTTCTCTTGCGTCGAACGCTTCGAGTTGGCCACGCTTCGAATTTTTTTGTTCTGACCACGTGACTGAGCGTTAAGATGACGTCATTCCCGTACATTTGAAGCATTCTACTAGTGTTAAGTAACTATTGCAGATTAGCATCTTGGCTAGGGATACAGGACCGAGATATCGTGTCCGTGAGCGGTGTCTATGTGTGCGTAGCTCGACCGCGACTTCTGTACCTATTTTTTTGTGGTATTTTCTTGCAGTTTCATAGCTATATTTTATCAGCATTATCTTGAAAAAGTTGAGAGAAAAAACTGTTGGGAATCGCCCGGTTGTCCGATGCAATATAACATAGTGCTGCGCTCTCACAGACTCGATTTATGTGTCGGAATCTATTTTTACGTTCTTTTTCTAGCGAAAAAAAACGTTTTATTATGATGTGGAGTTTTCCATTCGGTTTTTTTCCGGTTTATTTTTATTTTATTTCTACAACATTAGTTTTAGTATATGCGAAACCCGAAACACATGTCTAGTATTTTTATGTAAAGAGTCTATGTACAAAATTTCATAACTGTATCATGAAAATTCACAAAGTTATAAGCTTGGTATGTCTGTAAAAATACAAGGTCACCGGGCCATCCAAGCAACTGAGGAGTTCTTTTGTAATTCTTCCTTCTTCTGAATAAACCCCATCGGCCTTGTGGACGGCGAGCCGGGCTTACGAACGGCAAGCTACCTACTGCTCGCTGTCCGGTGATCGTCCGGACCGGACCGAGCCCAAGTCGACGTCATGTGTTCCACACGCGCTTCAAGGAGATGTCAGCAACTGTAGGAGTCCAGCAGGGTCAAAGCCAACTGGAGCCATGGGAGATGCGAAAGAGAACCCCGGCAAAGAAAAAACAAGAGTGGGTTCAAGTGGCCTTCGGGCGGAAGATTTGGATGATTGAACCCACATGATTTTACACCTTAAAAAAAACTGACCAAACCCCATCTATGTTCCTTCAGTTGCTCAATGCGTTCCAGGGCCACGACAACTCTTGCGAACATTCCCGCAGCCGTAGTGGGGTTAACGGACGTCGGTTGGATTGTTGCCTAATGTGCTCTTGATGAGCGACGTACGTTTGTGGTTCTCGATTTGGAGAATATTTTCTCTGATGTTAAACTAATGCATAGTATGGTCAAATATAGCAGGAATGGCAATGTGTACACAAAGAAATTTGTGAGTATAGGCGAATTTTGAAGCTTTAGTTCCGACTGTATTTTATTAGATAATGGATTGGAATTTGAAAAACGGGGATGCAAATTCATACAGGCGCTTGACTTTGCGCAACTTACTTCATAAACACTTCATAAACACTTACTCTCAAAACAGCACAGGAAAACACTGTGTGGATATCGACATGTCCTAGAAACAGAAATACGGAGATGTTACATCCACCAATCCGCACTGGGTCCTCGTAGTGGGTTACGGCCCATTTCCACTCTTAAAGAGGAGGCTTGACTCCCAGAAGTGGCAAATATGAATCTTATTGGAACTAAAGATATATAAAACCTAAATGACAAAAAAAAAACACTAAATAAGTTTGTACACTTTTTTTAATAATAAAGACTAGTGCTTGACTGTGATCCCACCTGATGGTAAGCAGTGATGCTACTCGTATCCATTCACTCTAGCCTTGAAGACACCTAAATTATAATCGAACGGACAGATTGCAGTAGGCAAATAGTTCCAGTCGGTCGATGATAATACGCATGCTGCATGGTTTTCATGTGATTTTGACCAAAACATATTTATTGTATGGACTTTAAATCCTGAGTTTGTTTCTGTATTTCACACCGGCCTCATCTAGTTTAAACTGACGTAAAAAAAAAATGGGCGCGCATATGAAAACAGATTTTTACCACCACAAAAGTTTACTAGTTTTAAAGTTATTTTCTTCACAAGTGTATTGAAAAACGTCGTATGATACACGTGAGTAATTAATGATTACCGTTCTCGGCTCTCTTAAGACCCTCGCCATGGCTCGGGTCTAAATACAGCCTCAACGGCAATCACTAACATTACACACTTACATCATAATGTACTAATTCTTAGACAAAACTCCCGCCATTTCCCGCTAACTTTACGAAAGAATAAAATCAAGCAATAATGCACCTTAATAGGATCGCAAACGTCCGATACAGTAGTTCCAGCTGATCCGGGCGATCCATGCTGCCTTGCCGGACACACAGTTACGATGTGAGAACGGGTCATATTACGTCTAAATGTTATTGCAGCAGCCGGATCCGATTGTCCGGTCCGGACAAGGTATCCGTCTTGATTTGTTGTAGACTGAGAATAAGACTGTAAATGGGTTGTGTTGCAAAGATTTAGGATTTGTTTTTTAGTTTACAAAAGCTGTAAACTGCCAGCGTTTTTGGAAAATATGTTTTCTTTTTGGACAACAGTGCATATTATTTGTTTTTTACCCGAGTGCATGAAGGGTTATGTGTTCGCGTGTATCTTGTATGTATGTATATAATTTATCTTTATTATCTCATATCTTTCAAATCACTGAACCTGTCTCTTGAGCTAGGTGGTGGTACAGGAGTCAGAGTCTTCATCCTATTACTACTGGTAATAAATTGATTAAAAACATGGTCAAATGAAAGATAAAACAAATGAAAGAGCACGCATGCTCTTTAAGTACCTATACAGTATCATGTATCTGTTGCATGCATGATAGTGTGTGCGTGCGTGTAATTTGTTTTATGAGTACTACTATGTAACTACTTAAATACGAGCTCCCCCTAAAATGCAGATTTTCAAATTTATAATCAGTAAGAATTTTAGGATAGGATGATATAAATAGAAACGTTTGTTTTACAAATTTATTTATTTTACTAGCTGCTCCGCCCGCGTGACAGCAGAAAATTATCCCAAGGGAACATACTTCCGGGATAAAAAGTATCCTATGTCCTATTCCAGGACAAGGTCTATCCGCGTATCAAGTTTCATCAAAATTGGTTTTGCCATTTAGGCGTGAAGACGTAACAAACAAACAAACAAACTCACTTTCGCTTTTATAATATTAGTAAGGATTTTTTACTTGTTCTTAGATCTTTTTACTCTTGCAGGTACTTTTTCTATTATACTTATGTCTAATTGTAAATTTTAATTAAAGCGAAATTTCCTGAAAGCCTGAAATACAGAATTTCCCTAATTACAACTACCATCCACCCCCAAAATCTACTAATGTAATAGAACTGTAAAAAAGTTTATTGTGGAATATAAGCAAAAATTACCATTATTTATTATACATAGATAGTGGATTAAAACCGCTTTATAAAACTTCAAATTAATTGTAGTAACTAACTGAAAACCAATAGCCTTAATCCCCGTTTCTTAATTTGGAACCCCGAGCTTATTTAATGAAACTCCACCTTTCACCTTTCTAATTGTTGCCCGGAATTAATTTAAACGTTCAGATTAAAACGTTATATAGATAAAATAACTATGAAATAAGGTCCGTCGGCCCTTTGAATATACCGACGATTTAACTAAAGTTATTTAGGAACGTTAAAAAGTTAATTTCGGACGTAAACCTACAGATAGTACTGCGGGATTGTTGTTTATCTTGGTCCTGGAGCGTAAAAAGCAACTGAAGGAACGCAGACCGTGTCTACATGGGGTCATGGGTAAAATGAAAATGAACCTTGGGGCTCAACCCCTTCAGCAGTGGGTTTTAGTCAGTAAAAGCCTGACAAGCCTTTCTCCTCCAAGCCAGCCCTCTCTAGGGAGGGAGATGTCATTGGCTGATTTCTCACCTTAACCCTTCAGATACCGTCAATTAGAGACACAATAGTAAGACAATAGATGCGCGGCCACCGGTGGTCGCTTGGGGATTCATGAATTAAAACAAACCAAGAGACCGCAGATTTGAATATATTACTATGGTTTTAATTTCATCTCGATACCTCTACCCGTTCCAGAAATAAACGGTCTTAACACATAAACCGACAGACAGACTGACGGACGGACGAACAACAAAGTAATATATGGGTTCCGTTTTTTCCTATTGAAGTACGAAACCCTAAAAAGATGGTTTTAAGTCAGTAAAAGTCTGATACTGTCGTTGTCGCTCCGCCTAAAACGAGAGGTGTAATTCAATGTTAAGTGTGACTAAAAAAATGATTTTTTTTCAAATAATATGTACAATACGGCACACCACACAGCTTCTTGACCATTCTATTTCAGTTTTCACAGTTTTTGATTTAACCTTGCGATCAATCAATTGTGCTAGCGATATCAGTTTTCTCATCAATCACTGAATCTTCTGTCAAACAATAAAAATTTAAAATAACAAGTTACGTAAGTAACCGAAATTCGCAAAGATATGCGTCAGTCTTAGTTATTATTAGATTTTACTCAAAATTTTACTGTATGTTAGTTTACTGCGCCAATCATTAAGTTTGATTCGATTACTATTAACATCATCGGTAGAGGTAAATCGAGTACAGTGGGTGCCTACAGTAAAGGTAGAACTACATAGCGCACACGTGGGCCACGTACGCCGATCCAGGCGCGTTCCCCTCTTTACATTCGATCTACGCTACGCAACACGCCACTACGTAAAAATCAGGCGTATTCCACGTGTGCGACTGTGCGATAGTCTAGTGTAGTTAAAAAAAAAAATAAAAAAATCTCAAAAGTGGAACTTTATAAAGACTTTCTAGGAAAACTTATTTTGAACTTGATGGGTTGAACAGTTTTTGAAAAGTTGTACAAAATAATTTCTGAACTAAGTTTGTAATTTAACCGTATATATGCAAGCCCTTTTTTAAATTTAGTTAAAATATTTTATTATCCAGAACGTATCTTCTTTCAAATAAAAAAGAATGATTAAAATCTGTTTACGCAATCCAAAATTACCACTGAAAACCCAACATACATAACCCGTCTAGTTTGGATAAATTAGTAACCCAATTGCCCGAGAGAGTGGGAACACTTATTGTGACGGACGGAAAACTATGGAACCCTACACTGAGAGTGACCCGACACGCTCTTGGCCGGTTTTTTCAATAAAATAAAAATAAACTATTTATACTAAAACCTAACTATGTACATAAATATAATACAAAATGAAAAAAGTACGCTCAGGCGTCAAAGTAGAGGAGAACTTTGACGCCTGAGCGTACTTTTTCATTTCACATCGCTGTCATCGGGAAAGTTGCCCAGTAGACTGGCAGCATTGCCACGTTGAATTGCAATGCTAATTCTTTGGGCGAAGAACGAGCCAGCCCTCTGGTCGCATAAAGTGTCGATCAGCCAGCGTGAAATATCATAAAAAATATAAACATGAAATTGTATTAAACGCTCTCGTAATACATGCACTTATTAGTTTATAGGCATCAGTAGCATATCTGGCCGAATATCTACTAAATATTTTACGATGAGCGTAATTCCTGTTAATATGTGTTTTCCTAGCGTATGCCAAATTTCATAGTTATTTGTTCCGCATAGTTATTTAGTTATAAACAAAACTATATTTCTATTTTTAGTGCCACCCATACGCACAAAACGTTTTGGGAACACATTAATTGTGTGTACAGCTATGGAGTGGAATTCCTTGCCGTAGACTGTGTTTCCTGCAAGCTACAACCTAGAGGTCTTTAAGTCAAGAGGGATTAGGTTACTTCTAGGCAAGCGTCAAGATTATTGCTTACCATTAGGTGAGATCAAACGCGAGCCTATCAATTAGAATTAAGGCAAGCGTCAACATCATTGCTTACCGTCAGGTGAGATAGTGGTCAAACGCGAGCCTATCAATTAATAAAAAAAAAGTATTTTAGCGCAAAAATGCAATCGGGTTTTCTATCAACCTTTGTGCAGGAGAAGTTGTTGATATGACACTCCCTAGTCTTGGAGGAGTCTTGGTTTCAAATAAATGGTCACCCATCCATAAATTCACTTAGCAAACGTTGCTTAACTTTGAAGATCGACCCAAACCAACAAGCAACCATAAATAGAACTTTATAAAACACAAGTTCAATCAAATCGATTCTCAAACCTGTTCTAAAAATTTTGATGTGTTTTATGTTTTAAATGTTTCTTTTACTTTATCATAAACCTTCGGTACCAATGCTCCATTACTGTTTTATGTTATTGCTCCGATATTGGCCACAGTAGCTATCTGTGTAGTTGTATTTATATCTTCGTAAGTGTGTTGAAAAACGTCGTTTGATGTCCGTGGAAATTTTTCAATACAGCACTCGGCTCTATAACGTAGAATTACACCGCCGTCGCAATGACAGACCTTCTCCATTTGTATCAAAATGTACTATATATTATCTAACCAGTTTATCAATAGGTACACAGAAATGTGACATTAATTGTGAAAATAATATCATTATTGGTAGAGAAGTAAGCGAGATATAACGATTTTAAATAAATATATCTGACTCCTTCGTCAAGACGACATTTTCTATGTGGGCAGTATGAGGCCTTTGACGTCAAAAACCATGCCAAATCAAACATGGTATTTTACGTCAAAGTCTCTTTACTATTAGCAGCCTTGAAGTTTGAAAACTTCGTTGTTGATTAACATATCAACAACTTTGAGACTTTTTTTCATATTTGTTTACCATAAGTAAAAAAGTATTTAATTTAGCAAATAAAACAATTGCATGCATATTCACTATTGTTGGAATCTTCCGGAATGGAATAGGAATGTTCTTAAAAAAAACTTATTCTTCGCACACGAGAATTCCCAGTAGTAGTGGACTTAAATAGAATCAATATAAAATTCAAAATGACGTTTATACGAGTATGCGACCGACGTTAGACTGGACATGTTTTTCACAAAATGGCGTCTTATTTATGGAAAATCAATTCTCTTCTCTAAATCCGAATTCTTTAGACACAAATTTAAATTAAATTAAGAATTCGGTGAATTTTTGCTAAACAATCTATACAATCGCTGAGACCTCGAAAGTGGCCATGTTCCCACTAGATGGCGCTGAATACAATATTTTTACTTTAATTTGTTTTTATTAGTGAAGCATTAAAATGGTATCGGCTAAATGGTAACTTAGACAAATTAATGCCTTAGAGTTCACCTAAATCTTCATGACTAAATATACCTGGTTCTAAGTATAGCGCTATATGGTTTTACGCAAAATAAATATTGCCATCCAATTATCATAAATTCTAAAATATGTTTTTTTTTTATTTATAGAATGGCGACCAAAGGAGAATCTGTGAAAACAGAAGTCAGAGTGAGTAATTTTTATTTTTGTATGTTTACACAATGTTATAAATAATAAAAACTTTAATAATTAATACTTATGTATAACAGACTATGTAGGTATAGCATAAATAAGACAAGTCGCAAACAAGGATTTTGTTGCCAGTTGCAAAGCAACAGCGATGAGATAGAGTTAAAAAAATGTAAAAACGCGTAGAGTTTTTACTATATTATCATACATATTTTTTTACTATAGTAAGTATATACTTCTTTGTCTAAATATTTTATTTCTTTTTTTTTATTAACTTGCCATATTGTCTCGACACTATCATGGGTTGATTGGTAGAGAATACCCAAGGCATTACATCTGCCTTTATGCTGTTGTGTTACATTAAGATTAAATAAATAAAGATTATGTAACTATAAATAAATATTTTTCTATTTGATAAGTGTTTCTATAGCTAACTATACATCCGACACTACCGCAAAGAAAAATAATTAAAAAAAACCATGCAAATTAGATAATTAAAAAGTAAATACACTGAAAAGTTTTCCGCTTAAACTTGGTCTATTAATGACCTCTTCATCTTAGGAGAAACTTCAAGGAATATAGTAGGAATTTCAACATTGAAAAATAAGTACATAAAGTGTAGGAATAAGGAAAATCTTCTATTGTTTATGATACTGTAGTAGTACACCGTGAAAGTTAATGGTGTGGGAAGGAATCGGAATATTTTGAAGGAAGTCGTTTTGCGAAGATAGGAAAGTTTTTGGAGGATATGATGTTTGTTTGATATATTTTAATGTGGTATAGCGTGTTACCGATTGTCTCGACGATTCCGCCGCATGCGATCGCACTCTCGCTCTTTTTAGCTCTAGTAAATGACATTTCTAAGTGACAGAAAAGGATACAAGCCTAAGCGTCTGGGCACACGGGCCTCAAAAAAAAAACGCTAGAAGCGGCCACAAAAAAAAGCTAGAAGCCGCCGCAAAAAACAGCTGAAGTGCGCGACAGCGGAGAAGCTTGAAGCGGCCGCACACGAGCCACAAAAAAAGGCCGCCTCAAAAAGAAGCTTGAAGCGACGTTTTTTTGAAGCCCGTATGCGGGGACAGTAAGAAAAACCGATTTGGTGTTGACAGATGAAGTTTATTCATTTATTTATTTCAACTTCATGTACAGTAGTGGTACATAGGCGGACTTAATGCAACAAGGCATTCTCTACCAGTCAACCTTTGGGTTAAAAAGACAACACTGTGGTAGGTTTGCACAATAAACAAATAACAAATACTTTAAATGGAAAAAAAAGCAAATTATATAAAATAAAATACATATATATATTAAAATAATAAACTAATAAATACTATGAAAAATAACAAATCATTAGAGAACTTAATAGTAATTCTGACAAAGACCAAACTAAGGTTCAACTCTAAATTTGATACAAGTAGACTATAAACTAGTTTGGAAAATAATCGGTTTTCGAGTAAATGAATTGAAAAGTATCTTGTGTCGTAATCCAGGCTACGATCTATATTCCAATTGTTTTAAACAATTGAAGCGTGATTGATAAATAAACCACTTAAAATTATCTTATTGAACTTTATTTAACCCTTCAGATACCGTCAATTAGAGACACAATAGTAAGACAATAGATGCGCGGCCACCGGTGGTCGCTTGGGGATTCATGAATTAAACGTCTAATTCCATACAATTATTTAAACCTAAAAACGTGCGTAAACTATATACCTACGAGTATATACTACGAGTATTATATATATCTTATACACGTGTTGTATCATAAGTTGGTACTGACAGGTAACCGGCTCATTGGCAGTGTACTCTGTCAAGATTCCAACTTTTACTAATTTTATTTACTACTTGCGTAAGTAAAACGTAAAATAACTAGCTTATACAATATACTGTTTGTTATGTATATGATTTTGTTTCCAAGGAGCTTTGGATTTTTAGTTTTTTGCTAGTAATATTGAAAGATATTCGAAGTCTCAAGGATTTATATTGAACTAGCATTTTTCCGATGGATGCGAGACGCATAGGATCGATCGTTGTGACGACACTTAGGGGAGGCCTATGTCCAATAGTGGACGTCTGTCGGCTGAATTACCAGTAACTTCGTTTGCAAGAATGTGTAATTTTGAAAAAAAAAAGTATAATTAAAACTCTTCTTGAGTTACAAAATATCATCGTTATATATGTAAAAATAAAACTTTGCTTATAATCGAACTTCCCCCCTTTTACCCCCTTTAAAGTTTAATTTTCAAAAACCCATTCTTAGTGCTCGTCTAGTTTATAAAAGGCAGCCTTGTGCAAAATTTTACATTGCTAGACCTTGATTTGCTGACAGATAAAATGAAGCGCTTACCGGTACAGAACTTCGTAAAAAAACTATTAAAGAATGATGAATTGGTGAATACCACAATAATAATAATAATTAAAAAAAAAATCTTTATTTCGGATAAGACGTGACATCCATATGGGTTAGTAACAATATAGAAAAAATTTAAACCTATGTTAGTAAACTTACTACTACCTATTTATTTATTTTAAAACAAGGTGGCTGTTCATGATACATCTATGAACAACATCACCTAACAGAGGAGAGTCGTACCTCCCCGCTATGGTCTTCAGGATGGAGTTGGAGCTACCCCGCACTCTGCAGAGCAAAGAGGCAGACTTCTGTCTGACGATGGCGTGAAATCCATCGACGTGTGCCTCTGCGAACATACCTGATACGCTGCAGAAACGGGGCAGCCCCATCAACATTAATATAATAATATTCCATAACTATCAAACAAATTCTAGTCTAATTCCAAAATAAACAGAGCCTGTGCTATGAATACTACACATAGAACAAATGATCATACTCATCACCACGAACATTTGTCTCGGGTGGGAATCAAACCCACGACCTCCGGCATAGCAGTCAGAGCCACTAACTACTAGATCAAAGGTTAATAGTCGAGGATAATTAAGCGTACTGATTTATACTGACAGGAAAGCAATTCAGTCGGCCATTAAATGTTAAAAGCATACTAGAGTCCGATTACAAGTCCTAATTAATCATAACAGATGTTTTACCTTTGAAAGATGAAAAAAGATTGCATGTAACAGAGATGAGAATGTTGAGATGCATGCGTGGTGTAACGAGAATGGATGAAGGGAGAAATGAGAAATGATTATATTAGAGGAATTTGAAAGTGGCGCCAGTGACAGAAAAGGTTGCATGTAACGAGAATGGATATAGTGAGAAATGAGTATATTAGAGGAAGTTTGAAAGTGAAACACATCGGATCAACGCAGGATGGATAAAATGGCGACAGGTCACGGAAAGAACTTGTGACCTACAGATACCCTTCAAGTTGTAGGCTAAAATCTACAAGTCCGTGATAAGGTCTGTCATATTTTATGGATCAGAATGTTGGGCTGTGAAAGAGATGGCATGTAGCGGAAAAGAAAATGTTAAGATGGATGTGTGGTGTAACGAAAATGGATTAAGTGAGAAATTATTATATTAAAGGAAGTTTGAAAGTGGCACCAGTGACTGAAAAGTTGAAAGGAAATCGTTTGTCTTGGTGTGGTCATGTGAGAAGGGTTGCAGTGTTACTAAAAGAGTTCTGAGTACACACGTAGATGGCTGGAGAGGGAGGGGGAGGGCAAAGTAAAGATGGATGGATTGTGTGCGGAGTGATATGAAAGAAAAGGGAGTTAGTGATAGTGTGACGGGTGACAGGACAGAATGGAAGAAAAACGTGTTGCGCCGACTCCAAGTAATATGGAACAAGAAGAAAGATGCCTTTAAAATACTTGGGATTAAGATAATTAATATAATATTCTTACGCAAAATATTATCTACAAAGTTTCAAACATTCTTTATGAACGAAATATTTCTTTTCATCAAAAGACGAAGGCCGACAGTTTTTATCCAGCACAGTTTATTTAGGACGATAAAATTGTTTCAGAATTGTGTTATAGTCTTGAATTTAGGTCATTGTAATAATGAACCAATGAAACTGTTAATTTCCAAAGTCCTATATTTTGTGCGAAATATACATTACTAGTTGCTCCCAGTGGCTTCGCCCGCGTGATAGCAGAAAATTTTCCCAAGGGAACTTCCGGGATAAAATGTATCCTATGTTCTGTTCTAGGACATGGTCTATCCGTGTACCAAGTTTCTTCAAAATCGGTTTTGCCATTTAGGCGTGAAGACGTAACAAACAAACTCACTTTCGCTCTTATAATAAATATTAGTAAGGATTAAGTAAGAATGAGAGCTGGGTTCTGTAGGTCAGATATCAGTCGCTCCATGGAAAACACTAGGTGCTGTCAGCGGCTTTACCCTCGTGATAGTAACAAAATATCCTAAAGGTATAAAAGTCTCAAAGTATTTTCTACCTAAAAATCTGTTGAGCCGTTTGAGCGTGAAAAAGTAACAAACATACATACTCACAAAATGTCGGCTTTGTAATATTAGTGTGGTATGTGTAAGCTAGGTCCTCGAGGTCAGATGGGCAATTTCTCTTTGTAAAATGTATGTGAGGTTCTCGAGTTCAGATAAGCGGTCCCTCTATCTACACTTATATAATATAATAAAGAGGTAAAGTATTTTTTGTTTTTATGTTTTTTTGTTTGTAGGAGGTAATCTCTGAAAGTACTGGTCTGATTGCTTAAATCATTTCACCGATAAAAGGCTGCTTTATTACAGAGTGGCATAGACTATATTTTATGTATCCGGGTGAAGCCACGGGCTAGTGTAAATATGACCAGATGATGTGTGAGCTGGGTTCTAGAGACCAATTAAGCGGTCGCTCCATGTATTACATGTGTGTGAGCAGTGTTCTCGAGTTCAGATAGGCCGTCGCTCCACGTAGGTAAACTTCTGATATCCAGCAGTATCCGATTACATTGATCCAATTGAAGCAAAACCCGATTGCGAGTAAAACCCGCAGATGATAAAATGTTTGATCTTAAGGTGGTGCATCACGACTCACATTTTCACTGTTTTTCATACAACCGCTTATAACTGATTATGACGTTATTACAAATTTTATTAAGATTCTAAATGATGACAACTTTTTCCAAAAACTTTTAAGGGTTTAAAAAAACAGCTATTTCTTTTTTTGCGTTGCCTTTTCGTCAAACATCGCGTTGGATTGCATTAAATGAAGTAACAAGCTTTTAAACCATTTTCGATGTTTACGATAAGCGAGTGGAGAAGGACCCTCTTAATAGACTTTGTCCCATTAATAACATTTGCTGAATTATAATAAGACAAAATAATCGAAAGATTTGAAGGATCGCCAATAAGATAAAACACAAAGTACATGAGTTATTTAAATTGGATCATTGTTTTGATTCGGCAATAGTCAATAACATATATGTTATCATTCACAACGTCATGTGTGTAGCCAAATAATGACAATGAATGAATCCATTGAATTTTATAATGACTAATTGATGTAATATTTGCCGTAATCAACAACACATTGTAAATATTTTATATTATTTTAATTTTATGTTATACTAGCTTTTGCCCGCGCGGCTTCGCTCCCGCTCATCTCTACTCCACACTACTATACCCAACTCTACTCTACTCTACCCTACCCTACCCTACTCTACCCTACCCTACCCTACCCTACTCTACCCTACCCTACTCTACCCTGCTCTACCCTACTCTACCCTACTTTACCCTACTTTACCCTACTCTACTCTACCCTACTCTACCCTACTCTACCCTACTCTACCCTAATCTACCCTACTCTACCCTACTCTACTCTACCCTACTCTACTCTACCCTACACTACCCTAATTTTTTTTTTCCATAAGAACCTTCTCCTCACAATAACTTCCTGAAAAAAAATCTTGTGCAAGGTTGTTCAGTTTCGTCTACTGAGCAAGCCCTAAAAGTTTGCGGAGGGCTGTCCCTTACACCTTGTATTAACAGGAACCTTACAACTTAACTTTATGACTCGCCCATTTGCAGCTACGTTTAAATTGTCAGAGTCTTGAAACTATAATACACTTTTCTGCATGTAAATACTTAACTTACCTTGTCTTAATCTGACGCGCTAGAGTTTTACCGAGGATATTTTTTTTACTAATCTGACAGGCTGCCCTCAACCAAACCTCACCATATTAAACATATGTGATACGCCACATGTGGACTGGCCTGTTGGTGACTTGGTGTAGTGTTTAGTGGCCCTTACTGCTATGCCGGAGGTTGTGGGTTCGATTCCCACCCAAGACAAATGTTTATGTGATGAGCACGATCATTTGTTCTGTGTATGGGTGTAATTTATCTATAATATGTCATCATCATCATTTCAGCCGAAAGTCTTCCAATGTTGGACATAGGCCTCCCCCAAGTGCCGCCACTATTAATGATCCTGTATGTCTCGCATCCATCGGATTACCGCCATCGGTCCACCTATAATATGTGTGTATTTAGAAATATATAAGTATGTTTGGTTACCCATAACACAAGCTCTGCTTAGCTTGAGATTAGACGGCGTTGTGTCATAGTTGTGGAATATAAAAAAAAAAATATCGAAAACATTATAGGGTGCAAGGTTTTTTTTCGCTTGAGTTTCGCTCATAATTCCCATCTCACCGCCCCTACCACTATGCTTTTCTGTAAGTGATAAGGCCCTTAGACGTAAGATAGCAATGTATTAATAATAATGTGATTGCGTAAATACTCAATATTGAAAAGCCTAATAATAAATAAACACGACAGCGTAGCCAGAAACTGAAATATCGCGACCTTGGATTACCGAAACTCGCACGGCATTATTCTTCATTAGACTCTATGACTTTTCTAAGCTCAACTTAACGACACGCCACTTAAAGCCGACAACTTTATTCCCGACACGAAAGTGTCTGAAAGCCTTCGAATTTATAACTCTTTTATGTAACAACTCTTTTAAAGATACTCAAATCTACTTTGTTTACGCAGACATACAGTCGAGCGTGTCGAAATGACAGATGCAACCAGCCATTAGTGCCAGCCCCTGAGTTATAGCTTTTCATTAAAATAGACTTAACACACAAAATTCTACAAGCGAAATTAAGATTGAGATGCTTTTTCGTCGTAGTAGAAAACTGCACTCGCATAAAATCTTCGAAAAAACGCAATAAAACGAAATATTGCAGATAATAATAGATCCAATATTCTGAATTTGTGAACAGCATCCGATTCAGTAGCAAATGTAAGCAATGTCGAACCAGAATGTTTTGGTTTGGAGCCAACATTAATAGCGGGGTGATATTTGGACGAGCAACCGCTGTCGGCTGTAAATCTTGAGATAAAGCTGCATTTATATAAATATTTTACTTTCAACATCACAACTATACCCCAACGCTAAGAGGACACGAGAAAAATGTTACATCTTTAATGTAAAACAAATTCAACGATCGCCTTGAATCCTTGTAAAGATCAAGTACATTACAATACAAAAATATAAAATCATCGCTCTATTTTAAACTTTACCGAAACGCGGAAAACATAAATAGAAAAATAGGACAATGTCATATAATAGAGGTGTTTGCAAAGGTGGATGAACTACACGATGAAATATAAAGCGGTGTAAATTCGGACGAGAACCACGTCAGTGATAGATCGTGATGCAACCGCGATGGTGCAAGCAAGATGAACGGTGGCTGCATCATGGATGAATGAAGGCGTAGGATTGCAATAAATAATAATCGCGAAACTGTCGGAAGTATTATGGATGTTGTTTTGACGATTTGCCCAAGACAAATTGTAGACGAGGCGCCCGATATTGGGGTCGGTACCAAAATACATGGCGGCGGCTGAGAGCGGCAGTAGGCGGCAGGCGGCGTCCGCGCCGACCGCGCGCAGCACCGGGGCGACTCTAATGTATCGGCTCGTTCACTACACCCGCGCTATATTTAACCGCTGCGACCAGATTAATATCTGCATGTTCCGTCACAAAAATAAGTGATCCGTCTCCCGAAAGTTGTGATGTGAAAATTGATCTACGACTAGTGCGCTACCTTCAGTGTCAGATATAAATGTGCTTGCTGGATAAACAAATATCCTCGCAGATCCGTAATTCATTGCATCGCAGGAAGTAAATACATTTAACATCTTGTGGTGAACATCAGACCTCGTGAGTACCTCGTATCTATTTTCTTCTGTTTTGTCAATTTGCCAAATCGCGTCCCGAGCTTTTATCGTTTTAAAAATTATGTTACATATAATATCCCATCGTAAAGTTTATGATGTATGCCAATGGCTTTGGAGTAACGTAAGGAAACTTATTTCAGCGACATGAATCCACCGTCAGCGCTCCACAGCGCGATGAGCCGAGACCGCAAGCCGTTCACGTACACTCCGGGTGGGCTGGATCTTTCGGAGATCAAGTCCGAGCGGATGGCGAAACGGCTAATGAGAAATGCAATGAATCAAGGAGTCCCTGAAGCTCAAGTGCATCCAGTTCACTCACAGTCAAACACGTCAGCTCCAGTAGCTCTCCCAAACTATAATTGTTTGCCAGTTCAAGTGTTCCCAACGTTCAATCTGCCAGCAAATCCTAAATCTATACTCAAAACTAGGAGTGACCCAAGAGAAACTCCAATTCAGAGAATTCAGCCATCGACAGTAAATACTACAAAATTTGATAGTAACGATACATTTAATAACAATAATAAATATACGCCAACATACTCACAGGTAAACAATAACAGACCTGTGTCTATGTATGAGTATAGCGCTCCGCCAGTACCGGCGCCGGTAAATACTTACAGTTTACCGAGAGCAAATTATGGCAGCGATGGATATACGGCTCCAGTACTTCCGGAAATTAGTTACGAGGCCGAGTATTTCTGTGCCCCACCGAAACTTTATAGTGCAACTGAACAGTTACCTAAATTGGAAATAAGTGAAGAAAAAGACAAACTTCCTATTAATAAAAGTGTAGAAACGAATTTAGATTTGACAATCAAACCTTTAGCTGAAGTGACTATTCCAACTATTGCTCCTATACCCACAGTAGCAAAGGAAGAGATTATTTCAAATGTTGCCTCTACACCCGTAGAAGCAAAAGATGTGATAATTCCAACTATTGTTCCTGTACCAATAGAATCGAATGATGTGATAATTCCAAATATTGTTCCTACAGCTATAGAAACGAAGGAAGTGTCGATTCCAACAATATATCCTACATCTATTGTAACAAAGCCTGTTGAAGAAAATGCGGGGACTGAAAATGAACAGGTTCAATTAAAATTACTGTATACTTATTATGTCTATATTTATATGTCTGTTTACATTGTCTGTTATACATATTTACTATACAACATTACGGAACTGTAGAGAACATACTAACGAATTCTCATTGTGAGTTTAAATGTTTTGTTATTCGTATTTAATTATATTTATATTTGTACATATACACAAAAACACAATATTTATTTATTTGTTGTTATGTATCTAATAAAAAGTACTTAACATTTTTTTTAAATTTAATATAAACAATATACCAATTATAATATGTTTTCATTTAATTTTCAGAGAGAAGTCAAAACAGTAAAGAAACAAGTTAAAAAAGAAAATAAAGTAGAAGAACAAAATGGAAATAAGAATGGAGACGCAAATGTCGAGGCTGAAATGACTGTGAAATTGCCAACAAAGAAATCAGCGGCAAAAACTGAGACTAACGTAGAAGTTGTAAAAAAAGTTTTACCTGACGGATCAGTCGAAGAAGTAAAAACTACAACGACGAAAACGACAATTGATGGAAGAACGGAAATCAGAACAAAAACTGAGACAACTATAATCCCGAAGGAAGTTGAATCTGAAGAGGAAGTTGTAGAAGAAGAGGAAGAAGAAGGAGAGGTCGAAGAAGTACAGGAGGAAGAACCTGAGACGAAAACAGTGACCACGACCGTTTCTACACCTAAGCAAAATGGGCAAGAAAGTAAAGTTGTAAAAACCGAAGAAAGGTCCGAATCAACAACAACAACGACTAAAAAAGTCGTCGTAGTTCAAGATTCTCCTAAAGAAGAACAGTCAGTTTCTACTTCCGTAGAAGATCAACAGGATCAAGAAGAAGAAGAAGAAGAAGAGGAGGAGGAGGTTGAAGAAGCGAAACCAGTGACTGTTGTTGTGAAGAAACAAGCAACACCGGAACCACCTGTTGTCGAATCCAAACCAGTTGAAGAAGATGAAGAAGAAGAGGAAGAAGAGGAAGAACCCGAAGAAGAAAAACCAGCACCGAAAGAAGTAAAAAAAGAAGAAGAACCAAAAGATGAGGAAGTTGAAGAAGAAGAAGTAGTGGAAGAGAAAAAACAAGAAGTGAAAGCACCTCCTCCTAAAGATGACGAAGAAGAGGAAGAAGAAGAAGAGGAAGAAGAATACGAGGAGGCAGAAGAAAAGCAGGAAACCAAGGTAGAAGTCAAGACTGAAGTTACAAAAACCAAAGAAGAAGTAGAGGAAGAAGAAGAGGTTGAAGAAGAGGTAAAAGAAGAGACAAAACCTGTCTCAGAACCTGTAGAAGAGCCAAAAGAAACTCCAAAAGAACCAGAAGAGAAAGTGATTAAGGTAGAAATTGTACCACCAAAAGATGAAAAAATCGAGCCAGCTCCTCAAACCGAGTATAATATACCTATTAGGGAACCATCCATTCCTCTTGAAAAAGTCGAAGATGTTGAAATTAAACCTATCGGAATTTCACCAATTATTTCAAAAACTCACACAGAGAACACTGAAATCATAACAAGCACTATTGACCCAAGTGGTGGACTTACAAGACAGACAGAATACAATAAAATCGAAAATATTGTAACTGTGAACCGTACTACAAAGATTCTAGACCATAATTACGAGAATTTGACGCAACAAGGTATTCCAACCGTCAGGACATATTTTCCGCCTCCTAGTATAGATAGAATTTCTACTTCCCCCTTGCCTTCGAGGCCTTACCAGCCTGTATACCCTCCTGCACCAACTACTGAAAGACGTCACAGTCTTCTCTTAGAAAGACTCAGTACGGAACGCCAAATGCCTTCAGACATTTACCAATATGGTAATCAGAATAATCAGTCTTTTGACCAGCAATACCCAGGTGAGCCCCGGGCTGAAGTGCTGACTGTTAGCAATGTGAAACCTAGTTCAATTACCAGCGACCAGCAATGGTATCAAAAGACGAATCAACAAAATCTTATTTACAATAATGTTTCGTCTACCCCTACTCCTTCTGGTCAGCCTTGGGCTCAGCCAAAGTCCCAACCACAGCAGCAGCCTCAATATCAACCTCAACAGCAGTACCAACCACCTACACAACAGTACCAACCATCACCTACACCACAGCCCCAATACCAGCCTTCCCCGACTCCCCAACCCCAATACCAACCCTCTCCCACTCCCCAGTATCAACATTCATACTCAGAACCTGCTCCCGAAAGGGCACCTTCAAGCTACTCTACATACACACCTACACCTACATGGGCATCCAACACTGACTCACAACAAACCACCAAACAATCTAACCAATACTCTTCAGACAGCTACCTTAAATCCACACAGCAGTACTCCTCGAGCTATGTCCCTCCTCCATGGGAGCAGGACAGCAGCTACACATCTGTCAATAACACTTCACAAAAATACTACGCACCGGCTCCACTTCCCGAAACACAAACATACTCTCCCGCTCCTACTGCAGGCTGGAAACCTCCCCCTGCTAAGTTCTCCAAAAACGCTCCAATTTCATACATACCGCCAGCACCAAACCAATCCTTCGTTAGGTCTGCTTCTGTCTCTGAACCTCCCAGGACTCCTGGACGTAAGACTTACTACAGCGAATATGAAAGACGTTACATAACTGTCCCTGAGTCTACTTACATCCCAACGGAGACAAAGTACCAGCCACAGCCTGATCCGTCTCCTCAGTACTACTATGACAACAATGAACCTTCGGAGGAGGTTGAACCTCAGTGGCGTAGAGAGCTTAGAGAATTCACTGAAAAGACTTCTCTAACTACTACGACAACGACTACAGAGCAAACAAACGTGCAGCCTCCATGGCAATCTGAGGTCAATTACCCAAAGAACCCGACCGTGCAGTACACACCGACCCCAACATGGAGTCAGACCTTGAGACCGCGTTCTTTCCGCGAGAGGAGTTTCGAATCTGAGTATGTGTCGCAGGAGTGGCCGAAGACTAACACTTTGGGTAGGGGCAGGCCTCTGAGTACTGTTGGCAAGGTGGAAGCGACGATTCCCGAGAGGACTCGAGGAGTGTCGGTGGACCGGTACAACCCTGTGAGCTACCACTCGCCGGTGGAGCAGCCCCCGGTGCAGGCGCATACCCTGACCACACCGATCCCGCACAGTGGTTACCACAACCCCAACGTGCCCGCGTATCATGCTCGTGCTTCAGCTGAACCTAGGTAAGGGACACCATAGTTTTTACTTATTTAAAAAACTCTATTTTGTGGTGGACCGACGAGTTGGTGAGAGTTACGGGAATGCGATGGATGCAAGACGCACATGATCGTTCGTTGTGGCGACGTTTGGGGGAGGCTTATGTCAACAGTGGACGTCTTTCGACTGAAATGATGATGATGATGAAGATTTCTCTTTAAGACATCTATGATACTTTTACCTCATGTGCAAGCTTCTGTCGTTTTGTAATGAAAACTGTAGTACCTAATTATATTCTTATTTTTATTGACTATCGACTAGGAGTATTTTCACGGAATAAAGAAAACTAGAGGAAGTGCCTCTTAAATATGGCGCCTGTGTCAACAGTAGGCGAAATTCGCCTATTACATATTATATACTAGTGCAGGTGAATATGGCATCTATTTCAAAGGCACTAGCGTTCTGAATAGAATAAATTGGTTACAGCGCCATCTAGCGTTGAGTAGCCGAACTCGTTGTAAATTGGTTAAAACTTCTTTATTGTTCGTGTCATGTCAAATAATAACACTGCCGTACATTGTTTAAAATACGGTTAAACCCATAAAGTAGTTTCAGAGATATCGGACAAAAACCTGCGAAATGATGTCTCTTCCAAACGAATAAAGATATAAAAATCTTTCTAAGAGACAAATGTCACTGGTTTATCAACGATTTTTTTTTGGGGTATGAAAACTGAAAACATCTTTCAGTCTTACAATAAAACAGATATTTGTAATTAAGCTTAGCATTTCTTCCCAGTTTAGTAATTAAATACTGCATAATAATAGGGCTAACCCTACTCTAACGGTATTATAACGTAGTAATTGCTTTAGAATTGTACTACTAAAAATTTTATTTAAAGTTATCAAAAAATACGTCATTACAATACGGCTAAGCTGCATAACTATGATATAATCAAGTAATGACTGTAAAATTAAGGTTTAGCCCCTTGGTTTATAAACAAGTTAAGGCACTTAGTGATCATTATAATCAAGTAATTGTGTAATAATATATTAAGCGGCGTCAAGTTAAACGGTATTGCTTACTTAAAACAAGGCTACTCATACTTCGCTCGCGGTTAGCCGTTTTATAGATAAGCAATGACTTACAATTATTCGAGAAAAAAAAAAGAAAACAAGCAAGCAAATTAAACAAATTATTTATTAATCATTTATTTCAAACAATTTTAAATGGTTATCAATAACATAAATAATTATTTTTGACATTTGGGCTTAGTAATATTCATAATTAAATCACAATATTATCTTAATATCAAAACATTCTCTAACTTAAAACCCTGGAGTGAAAAGTGTCTTAAGATAATAAAAAAATATAACCATCTATCTCACTAGCTGCAGTTGTCATAAAACAACCTGCTATAACAATTTTCTTCAGTCTTAAGACTATTATATAGCTTTCTAAATTTTACAATATAATCAGTCTTTAACTAAAAAAATATCACAATCATGTAATCAACTGAGTCCTCTATATAGAATTAAATCTAATAGGGGTCCCTATTAGGTTTAATATGTAATATAATTAATAATTAGTAATAAATATATAATTATTAATAATAAAGACTAAATAATTTAATATATAATATAATTATTTAGTCTTATGGCACTAAGTAATATATACATTTAAGTAGTTATATTAAAATAAAAAAAGAATTGTAGGTACTTGGGTATTTAAAATGGCTTTCTTAGGTTTAGGTAGTCCTCCTTGAATTTTTGGTCGTTTCTGTGTTATTGTTTGTAGGCAATCCATTCCAAAATACCATTTTATGTTTTGGAATGATAGGCGACAATTTAGTTATTAAGTTAGATTTACGTTCCTCATCAATGCCTTTCGGCTGTGTCCGGAAGCTTATGTTGGTACGTGGATTTCTTAAGTACTTGTCATTTAAAAATTTAAAACTTGAGTATTCATCACTAAAATCATTTTTATACAACATGTCATAACTTGACCTCTTAAACGAGACTTGTGTTATATTTTTCAGATAGACTCTAGGGCATGCTTGCTGAATTCGCCGCTCAGAGACATTATTGGGTAAATTGAGAAATTCATTTGCTTGTAGCGCTTTGACAGTTACTCTGCCATTGTTTGCAGAGGCTACAGCTTCCTCAAAATCTGAAAAGTCATATATTTTACCCTTCTTTTTCATTGCAAGTTCCACTTGATGGTGGAACTGGTCGCAGCTCATGAAGGTGTGGCCGGGTTCGAAGTAGTGTAAAGTTATTGTTTCTGTACTTATAACGTCACTGTTTACTAGGTCGACTAACATGGAATAAAACAGCCAATTCTTGTTCTGTGATGTACAATTATCTAACCAGATATTAACATTCTGAACGTCTCGATGACGAAGGAAAAAACTGTAGTACGCGCTCATAATATCCTCTTGTTTTCTACCGGCTATTCCGTCGTGCCAAATTGCAGCAAGAGGTTTCGATTCCTTTGATATTTTTCCAACCGGTGCAAAGGATTGGTTAAAGAGCGTCAAACGGGGACAAAATATAACCGCTTTGAACATCTCCATTCTAGGCAGCATGATAACTTTTTCTAGATCGCCGCTAAAATAAATACTATTTTCGTTTTGCTTTATAGCTTTGTGAGCATCATAAAGGGCTCTAGCTTTTTTGTATCGATCATGATGCTTAGCCCAAGCCAAGCAAGTGTCACAATCAGGAAAACATTGCTTACGAACATCATGGCTTGTTTCTTTAGTGTGATGTTTGTATGATTCGCACTGTTCGCACTCCTCATTCCCGAGCCGAGTGAAAAATATATTCATTGATTTTAAGTGAGATCGATATAAGTCATAACTGAGTTTTGACTCGGGATTTTTTGAACAAAAGTCTTTATACATAAAATTTATATTAATGTCATTGGGCAAATAACGCCGATTTGGTGCGTGCTCTCTACGGTAATGAGGAGCGCTGGGATTGAATGATTCAACATGTTGGTTGAGTAAATCACGATTAAACGCCAGTTTCTTGGTATGTTTACCACGTTTATCTGTATCTTTTTCAGTATCGAGACAGGTGGTAAGTATAAGATCATTGTTTCTATTGAAACCTAAAGTTGTTAAAAAAAAAAAATTTACATACTTGTCTTACGGTTCCGTCATTTTTCTGCAGCGTAAAAGTTCTTTTGGGGTTTCTTTTAGGGTCAGATGTGTACTTACGCTTGGGAATGGCTACAATATAGTTTGACCTTATAAACATTCTCATTTCCCCGCGTTGCAGACTCCAATATGTTTTATTTATATTCTCACGTTCAGATTCATCAAATACAGAACTACATTTTTTTATACATTTCTCGTCACATCCAGGTTTTACAGTATATTTCAAAAGTTTTTGTTTTTTTCTTTGGATTTCTCGCTGTTTCACACTGCTATTGTACTTTTTTCGTTTCCGCGCTGTTGAACCTTCTTCACCTTCATTATCACTGGTGGCTGGGTTGTCAAATGGTGGCATTGATATAATAACAGCAGCATCAGTCGACGCTCGTCTCTTTTTGAAAACAGGATCGTGAACAGCAGCTCTTTCGCCATTGTTAAATGAGTGACGTCGAGATATAACTTTATTGGGAAAGGAAGGCACACATTTTTCTTTCTCTGCTTTAGAGCTTCTCTTACCTTTTCTTTGAGATATGCATTTTATTTGGGACTTATGAGCAAGTGTTTTTTTAATATTCCTGTCCGTATCACTCTCTTCACTTGAATCGACGTAATTAGATGTAACCTCGTAGTCCTTGTCCTTAACCGAATCATCCGAATCAAAGTCACAGAAGATTGGAGACAGAGAATGTAAAGACGGCGGTATAGTTTCATCGCAGTACAGGAAACTGGAATCCGAAACTTTTGATGTACCAGTTTGAGGATTTGCATATAAATCGATGCCATTATTAGCTGAAGGACTAGAAGGATCACTTTCATTTAATGAATTTGGCATGCTTGTTAAGCCAATGATTTGTTCTTGAATACGTAATTTGGGTGGTTCGACAGGTACGACCTCTCTATTCACAATGCTCATCATGTTCTGAATTCTTTGTGGAACCCCGGAGCGTCTACAATAATGACAGACACAATTAGTTAAATACCTAATTTAAAAAAAAAAATAATTAAAAAAAAACTTATAGGTAGGTACTTTATTATTCTATATCCTCGTCGTCAACGCAATAATGCGTAAGAATAGGAAAGAAGGTAAAAAGCAAAAAAGCGCGCGAAAGCCCATGTCCGATAGGTATTCGTTTCAAACATACCGCCCCAACGCGCTGCACCTACTCATCGTTGACCCTGACTCGAGATGCGTGTGATTTCATAGCGGCTTCAGAACGATAAGAAAAAGGATTATTTCGTTCCAATCAAATATTTATAAGCTAAAGGTTATATACCTGTCACCTACCACTACGTAATTGAATGAATGTAATACTTATTTTAAGAAAATATTATGAATATCGATTATCTACATACTAATTACATAGGTTATTAAATTCACTGATGCATCTATTCTATTTAGTGAAATTATAAAAACCTTACCTTGAGTACGTATGACGCGACATGGTAAAACATTTATGGCGCGCCGCCGCTCCGCTCCACACACACACGAGCGCTCCCCGTCGTCGCTGGTAGCGAAATGGCCGAGGAAACCGGGAACGCGGGGGACCGCGGTTCAAAAATGTTTCTGGGTTTAACTAGATTTTAATCTAGCATATCTGTATAGTCGTATTTTAGTAAAGAATTTTACACTTTAATCCATCGATAAACTTTATTGAAAAAAGGCTAAATGCCTATAACTATAATGTAATGTATTATTCTATAGTAACTTTATTATAACATAGTTTTTGTTCTCAGACACACCTGTAAGTACTTGATTATAACACGGTTATGGTCGTATAGCTTAATTTAAGGGCAGCATTGTGTGATAACTGTATTATAATAAATTAATATCGCTTGGAACGATCCGTGATAATAACGTTACCATCCTTTTGCCGTGTTATAACATAAATTTGAGGAATAGCTGTTAAATAATAAAGTAAACTGTAAAAAATATGTTACTTAACGGTTCACACCCGCTCTATATCTCGGAAAGTAAAAGTCGTACAGTAATGGGACCCAGCACAAAAGATAGAGAATTTTTCAAAACGTAATGTGTGATTCAAAACTAAAAAATGGCAGTTTGAGGCTTAACCGTGTTTTAAGTAACGTACGGCAGAACAGCTTTCTTACGTTGTAATAGGACCTAATTTATGAAAGCAATAAGAATATGATTTGTAAAAGTTAAGTTTGTAATTCGTAGCTTCGTAGCCAATCATATTACTGTTTTTTATGTGTGTAATGTACAATTTGATACGCAAATGTGTGAGTTTGGCGACACTGGTTCCCGTGCTTAGCCACGTTAGGGGCACTTCTACCTATATTTTCTGTTCTGTGAGTATTTTAGTAGTACGAGTATTTTAATGGATACAATGAAGAATGCCATAAAACTTTTCTTAATTACCAGAAAATATTTAGCCCCATTTATAAGTCCAAATTTAGCAACAAAAACTCCCAGCATTCCTCCGAATGGTCATCATTGTCGTGATGAAACCGAACCGTTTTCTCAAAATAACCTCGATGTTTGCTATTTTCAGAGAGCAACCGGTATCGTACCAACAACGCGTGTACAAGGAATCCCGCGCCAGTCCCCTGCAATCAAGATCCTTCAAGTACCTGCAATGGATCACGGGCACTGAAAATTAAAACACTTAGGACTAACTTTAATTTTAAGCCTCCTTATAAATATTAATTTTACTCGAAAGGTATAAACATCGTTTGTAAGAAATGTTTTATTTATGTATTATAAATTGAGGAATGTGATGATTGGTTCTAGAGAATGTGACATGCTATATTATGATTGTCAAAGTGAAGATATAGCATTTGACCACTTCGAATTGGAATTCCCTGCCGGAGTCTGTGTTTCCTTATAGCTACAACCTAAGGGTATTTAAGTTAATGAGTGAATAAATGTTAATTCTAGACAAGCGTGCTCCATCTTCGACCACATTAGTGGTGGTTAATATAACGTATAGGTTCAAAATATAACACGCTATTTGTTCATAGCGTATAGCGTTCGCTAAATAGACTCTGCCTTTGCGCTATAATATAACGTCTTGTTCAACAAAACGCCAACAGCGGGGCCAAAACGGGATATCAACATAGCGCGATAGCGCGTCCGTAGCGCGTCGGGTGAACTTGGACTGTAGTCGGCTCGCGTCGTGTGTGATTGTTGCGCCCGTTTAGCGCGTTGCCGAATAAAATGATAACGTCTCCGCGTTCAGACTACTTTCAAGTTTTGTCATAACGTGTTATAATTATAGCGTATAAAATAGCGCGCTATAAAAATATATTCAATAGTCTATAGTGCGTCTATAGTTTATAGCGGATTTGAACATCATTAGACCACATCATCGCTTACCATCAGTCCAGATAAGTGGTCAAACGTGATTTCACACTCTTTGACAATCGTTAACTTTGAAGTATGTCACTTTATCTAGCGCTTGATGACAACTAGGTGAGCTAAGCAATTTCTTCTAGGTAATCCTACAATTCTTCAGAACGAATTCATAGAGATTATCGACGAAGAATGTTTGTCGTGTATAGATCGAAACGAATCGATAGGTAGGTGAGGTACTGTAAATTTTAAGTTAGGTTCCTATAAATCTATCTTCTCTGTAATTAATTTTCATTTTCAAATAATGTAAATACAGATTGCCACGGGCCTTGTATACGTACTAAATGCATGTTTTCAAGTATTTATTTCTCTAAATCATTTTTGTATTGAAACTGCGCGATATTGTGATAAATCTTATGTATTATTTGATTGTTTTCTAACCTAGTCAATGAAGACATGAATGTCGCTAGTCTTAGTTGTTTAACATAAAACTACACCAATGCATTTCTGCTTCATTTTGTACTAATAAAGTACTTCAAAATTAAGTTTAATAATTACAATTAGCATTTATTTATATTGTTTGGATTTAAAAAAATAGTTTTGCTGGTCGAAATTCAAATTAAAAAAAATGTGAAAATACTTTTAACCCTCAAACGGTCGCTGATGTTTACGAAAAAATATTTCAGTTTTTATTTTTGGAGATTGAGTGAAGCAAAATTATTTTTAATTTTCAATAAACAATATTTGTAAGCATAAAAATTAATTGTATTATTAGAGTGTACACATGACATTGCGTCTTTTGTCAAAAAAGGTCGTTTTATGTGCATTAGTTTGTACACGTTTTGCTTTATTAATTTACTTAGCCTAAAAACATTACCTTTATCTATTTATTTAAAGCTACAAAATAACCACATTATATATAAAAAAACAGAGGTGTGTTTAATATTCTTGTCTATTATTACATAACAAAATAAAATAGATGCATGGTTCTTAAGTTGTAACAAAGTCTTGTTTCATTTTTATGTTATTTGTGAAATCATTGTTGAGTTTTATTTAATAAAATATTCAAGTTTATTACTTGTTTACTTCATTCACATAAAAGTCGTGGAAAGTCGCGCAGCATGAAATTTCAGCCATAAAGTTAGGATGTTGTTTTAAACTAAAATGGCGGTTTTATTTACTGAATAACGTGCCAGATATATTGTGCGTGAAGGTAATTTTACTGCAGATAGATTCTGTGTTTTGAATTTAATATGTGTCGAGATAAAAGAAGAAAAATATTATTAAACTGTCTCTTTGGTAGTGTAGTCGTAAGCTCTACTGCAGAGTGCTGGGTCTTGGGTTCGATACCCAAGTTACGAAGTTTTATTAAACTTTTGCAATATGAATTCAGAGTCTGATATTTTTTATGTTGTAAATATTGTCCCTTACTAAAGATTACTGCTGCATTGTTGGTGACTTCACAACGATGTAGACTCTTATACAAAAGATGTCTCTAAGACCTAAAACAATCAAATATACAAATATTTGTTCTATGTGGTAATCGAACCCGCTAGACGAAGAGCAACAGTCAATCTTTAAACCACTGCACCAATTATATTAATTTACCGCCTTCAACATTATAGTTTAACCCAACTGAATATCCCTCTATGAAAATACAGGCGTAAGAAATTTTAAGTGTCTTTTATATAGCTATAAGTGTCTTTTACGTAGTTATGTGATAGTTGTGGAAAAAAAAGCTATTTGTTCAACGATTACATAAAAGGAAAGACTTTAAAAGCAAGATAATTTAAAATTACGTCACACATGCTAGCCAGAAACTCTTACATATTAAAAACTACAGTAAACACTACCTACACGAGCTACTTAACATAATTAATTAAATTAATTCTCAGTTAATTCGCTTTACGGAACCTTTTAGAATGCAAGGCTGCGGTCACGTCCCAGCAAATAAGGATATACGTCTTTCACCCCTCCCTTAACCCCTCTTAGCTCCACAAAACCGTAAAAATCTCTTTTTACAGCACTAGTACAGGGAAACGCTCTTTCCCTTCAACTGAACTACTTGATGTCGACGTGCATTCCTTGTACATTATGCGATTTTAAAATGCACTGATTTCAAATGTGGAATCCGGTTTCGTCCGAGTAAGTATTTTTTTAAATGTACCGATTTCAAATGTGGAATACGGTTTCAACCGTTCGGTAAGTATTCTTTTTCGGTTGAAACCACTTGGTAGAATAGGGTTATTTTATAATGAAATCGGAATTTTAGGTTGGTGGAATTCATTATTGAATATCGACTCGTTGGAATTTTAAAGAGCTTTAGAGGTGCAGAATTGTTCGAAAGAGTTACTTTAGCCCTAACAAAGGGCAAATAAAGGACTATCAGTTTTAGTCAGTAAAAGTCTGACACTTTTTCTCGCGCAGCTCAGAGCAGGAGAAGTCGTTTTGTGATTTCATCTCTTTCTTTTGGAATTACGACTCTGGCCTGTTAGTCTAGTAGTGGTTAGTGGTCATGACTGTTATGCCGGAAGTCGTGGGTTCGATCCCCAACCAAGATAAATGTTTGAGTGATGAGCACGAGTATTGGTTCTGTGTCTGGGTGTAATTTATCTATTATGCTTGTATTTAGAAGTAAGTATGTTTATCAGTTGTCTAGTACTCATATCACAAGCTCTGCTTAGTTTGGGACTGGATGGAATTGTGTGATCGTTATAGAATATTATATTTTCTATGCAGTCTGAAAATTACACTTCAGTTCATGTTACAGTAAGTAAGCAAAATGCATAATATGATTGATATTAAGGTGATTATTGCTTGTATCTTGCTTTGAATTTGTAACCGTCTACGTTGGTTATATACGAACAACACTTTCGCGTTTGTCCCGCCAGAGTCACACATTCGCGACTAAATATTTTAACTTGGCAGCTATGAAGAATAAAGAAGTAAACGAGATGGAGAACCCAGTCGCAAACAAGACCCTTTTATATTTCGGTGGGTAAAAATCACCAGATGACATCCCCCGCCCTTGGGCGGAGCGGGAGATAGTGTCAGACTCTTACCGCCTAAAAAACCCACCCCGTTCCTTCGTTGCCTTTCATACCGGGGCCGAGCCTTCGTTTCGGAAACAGACCCTTGGCCCCAGAACACACAAACATTTTTTTTTTCGATGGTAAAAATCATCCAATGACAAAACCCGCTCTTGGGTGGAGCGGGAGATAGTGTCAGACTCTTACTGACTAAAAAAACACCCCGTTCCTTCTAGCCTTCATACCGGTGTTCGAGTTTCCTTTCGAATAACCCTGGCCCCAGTAGGCTTCGACCCAGCTGGGCCCCTCCTGTTAGCACACAACCCTTGCGAATAGCACTCGATAACTTTCGTTGGACCAATCCGACGGTGAAAGGGTTAATGAAACGCAGTTCTTCATTACCGAATCCTTATACACCTAGAACATAAATTAAAGCCTAAGTAATCTCTTATACCCTGCTGTCACGCTAGTACCTGACAACTGATATGTAGCGCTCTTGAAGCCCTTTGAGAGATAACCTCGGCTATGCATAGTTTATGGCACGAGATCTGTGGGAAATCAGGCCAGAGAGTACATTAGGCTAATGATGGATACTGAGGTATGATATACATGTTAGAGTAATCATCCTAGCCTAAGTCTAGCTTCACCAGCCTTATAGTATAAGTAATTTTAAATCATTATCATAATCATTATCATTTCAGCCGAGTGACGTCCACTGCTGGACATAGCTGCTTGGATTGGTATTTATAATAGCGGCAATGGACAGAGCACATTGCTCGCAGAACGAATGGCCGTTGGGGCCAAAAGGTTCTGGAATGACGACCACGTGCCGATAGACGTAGCATCAGAATACCACCTATAAGGTGGACAGATGGTCTGCAAACGACCACAACCCTTAGCGGGAATCTGGTGGATGCGAGACGCAAAGGAACGTTCACTGTGGTGACACTTGGTCTAACATTGGACATCTTTCAGCTGAAATGATAATGACGATGATGATAAGACAGTTTCTCTGTACTCAGACAATCTCTAAAAACTCTCAGTCAGTTTCTCTGTACTCAGAGAAACTCTGTATATAGACAGTCTCTCTACACTGGGACTATTTTTCTATATTCAGACAGTCTTTCTATACTTAGACGGTTTCTGCTGCAATCAGACTCTCTGCACATATTGATTTAAACTTTTAGTGTAGAAGGTGTAGACAGATAATAAATGTAATAAATAAATAAGTTGGTAAAACCCTGTAACACTATACCTAACCCGGGCATTGAACAGTGGGCCTCATGTATACATAACTAGTGAACACTAGATGAACGAAAAGATGAAAAGGAGAATTATGTATCTGTCTCATATTGATGAAATATAGACCGTTGAGATTATACCAGTAAAGTGTTTCTTATTACGCCGAAAATATAAATTTTACATCAAAATATCGGGCTAAATTTTCTATAATATTGTAACAGATGTTTCGTCCTACTGATGTTAACTCAAGTGTTTATTACAATATAAGACGTTTATAAATACTTTTGACCTTCTCAATGAAGTAATAATACCTTCTTACTTTAAACTTATATTTATAACCTTTCCTTGTTATAAACAGGCGCGGAGGGCAACTTTCTTTTATACTGCATATTCAAGAAGTTTAACTAAGGATTAAAAAAAACTGTTGATATAGGTATATGGGATTGATCGAAAGCAGCTATCGTAACAAAAACAAGTTCTTAATGAGCATATTTTTTTCATAGCCAGTTTTTATAGTACGGTATAATACCTATAAAATTAATACTCGTCAAGACGCATCATACTAGCCAACTACCAAGCTCTTATAGCCACCTTTTGGTTCCATCATCAGATCAACTCACATAGTAATTCTGCATTGTCATCTGATTAATACATGCATGCAAAATTTTATTTCAGCTCAATCGGTAACTGGGAACTCCGGGAAGTGGATCAAAAACTTGCAAGATTTGATTACAGACAAACATCGGTACAGGTGAAACTAAAGAAAAGCTTGTAAAAAGCAAAAAAAAAAAATTAGAAAGAGCTACTGAAAGAACACAGAAGGGATGTGTCAATAAAAACCTGACACTCCCTCTCACTTCACTCACAGCGAGAAAAGTCATAAGATGAACAATTATGGCGGTAAGTCCCCTGTTTTAGGCGTGGCTGGAAAGACTTCACGGCGTCCTTACCTTATGAACAGTCACCTCAAAAATAAAAGATACAGGTATAATGGGCTAGTTGCCTAAAAAAAATTAATTAGTCCGTCTTTTAGATTATTCAAAAATAAGGAACACGTATTTTTTTATTTGTAAATTAAACCAAAAATGACAAAGATATAGCCCATTAAAGTTACGTGTAACGTCACGCCGTGCTACATTTTTTCGCACGGGGTGACGTCACATGTAACTTTAATGAGCTGAATCTTTGTTATTTTTTGTTTTATCTAAAAAAGATAAAAATACGTGTCCAATATTTTTATATAATCTAAAACACGGACTAAATAAAATGTAGTTATTTTACCCAGGAAACTACCCTATTGTACTAGGTCTAGCTCACTCTATATTCTGGCTGTGTTACTACAAAAACAGCTCAACAAAAACAGTCTACACACCAATCCTATTACCTTACCTCAGACCATCCACAAAGGACGTTCCCAAGAGAATATCCAAAATACCACTCGTTAAGCGATTAAGGTCCTAATGCTTTCGATTTCACGATAAAAAAACGTTCGGTTACAAGTCCCGTACAATTTGCCGGGACGAATAATATCCCGGGACGAATACCCCGTGGAGCTTCGTTATACGCCACTAGAGGGGAGTCCATTATCTTTGAGGAGAAAAAAATACCGAAAATAGCTCTAATTTATACCCCTTGCGTGTAAGTATTTTGCTTCGGCATTTGAGGGTTGAACTGAGGATGATACGGGGATATGGGGTTTGTCGTCAGTAAGTTGGGGGTTATGTTGTGATTATGACTTTTTATGGGTTAGTTGGTTAGCCTATTAATTATAATATCTTGTTATTATAACCATATGAAAGAAGTAAGGAAGGAGAAAGTGGAAACCTTTGGGACACAGAATAGGCTAATAAAAAATAAGCACACATCTAATTTAAGAGTAGTGGTACGTAGAGCCAAGGCGTCGACGGTGCGCACTGTTCCCGCGCGCCTCAAGGAGTTGTCAGCAACAGGAGGGGCCCATCTGGGTCGAAGCCTACCGGGGTCGGGGTTATCCGAAAGGAAACTAGAGCCCTGGTATGAAGGCTAGAAGGAACGGCGCGGGGTTTTTAGTCAGTAAGACTCTGACACTGTCTCCCGCTCCACCCAAGAGCGGGTTTCGTCAATGATGATTTTCCACGTCGACAGAAAAAAAAAAAAGCTTCCCTGGGAACGAGTTGCGTCCAGTGACAGTATGGCAGGCAATCTCCACAGGAATTAAATTAGTACGAAAGGATGAACTGCTTTGAAGAATGGATGTCAAGCTTTTGTATGTAAATATGATTTTGTCATGTTTTTTTGGCAGATTAAGGTGTAGGTGAACGTACATAAATAATGACGTATCATCATCATCTTCCTGCCCTTGTCCCGTTTTATTTGGGGTCGACGCAACACGTTTTTTTCTTCCATTCTGTCCTGTCACTCGTCACGCTATCACTAACTCCCTTTTCTTTCATATCACTTCTCACACAATCCATCCATCTTTTCTTTGGCCTCCCTCTCCCCCGCCGTCCATCCACATGTAAACTCATAACTTTTTTAGCGTATATAAATAAGAATAATACTTTGGCTGTCAAGACCAATATTTTTTTTTAATCTTCTAGGGACTTTTGGTCACAGTAAGACCGTGCTAGCTCTATCGTAACCTAATACAAGTTAAGCTATCTAGAATCTTATCAATTGCTAGCCCACCCACTAATTTATAAACAGCGATAGCTGTGTTAAAGAGGGCTAATAGTACGAGATCCGTAGAAGAAATCTCTTCCCTCATCTGTTACTCGATTATGATAAATATTATGTACTAGATAATGCGTTTATTAAGACATTCCGAATAGGTTGCCTAGCTAAATCTGGTCAAATTGAGTTACTATTAGACTAAAAAACACTAATTAACACGAAAAAATTAAATAACAAATGACGTTAAATTATGGCCATTTACTCATCTCTTTAAGCGAGCTAACCTTTATATTTGCACCAAAAAAAGAGGAAACCTATAGTTTTACAGTTCCTTGGGGCACATTCTTTCAGCTGATGCTCGACTTTCCCAAATTTATTTCTTCTATCGGATCTTAGATCATAAGACCAATCTTATGTTAGCTTATTTATTCAAATCGATGCAGATGATTTGGCTATAGAACGTGCCAAATAGACATAGACAAACATACATATAAACTGTCCCTTTGGAGTAGTCAAATAAAAATAATTCAGAGTAATTGTCCCGTGTCATAAGGAAATTTCATATGAGAAACTCCACAATAAACGTATGGAATACAACACAAATATACGTACATAAATAAGACCATTTTCACTAGATTACCCAAGTACGAACTCTCTAAACGCCCTTCATAGTTGGAAACTGTCAAAGGGTTCGTCATTCTCATAGAGTCCCTTTCGTACCTTAGGGACCTGCTCGATATTTATGGGGATCAAATGATTGGGGTTCAATTCTCTTTTCATGGAGTTCTATCGATGCAGAAGGTACTATGTGTAGTGGTATCGAAGTTTAAATCGATTCTATATTCAAATGTTTTTGGCAATTGTCTTTTTTTTCGGATACTGCAATTGTTTTTCGGTTTTCTTATGTTGCCAGTGTTATTGGATTAGCTTTTTGTGTTTTGTATTGATCGCAGATAGGAAGGTCGGTTGGGTCGAAAGGTTTAGGAGTAGCGACTACACTGTTTTTTTTTTGTGGTAAGAAAGAAAAGAGTTCTTAAGAAACATCAAAAAGGCATTGTCAGTTTTCAAAAATTCTAAAAATACCCGCATGCAAAAAAACACTGTTTTTTTTTCGTTTCCTAGAAAAAAAGCTTGTGGAAATTTGTTCAGTTTCGTCTACTGAGCATGCCCTTAAAGTTTGTGGAGGGCTGTCCCTTACACTCTGTATAACAAACTAGCTGCTCTCAGCGGCTTCACCCGCCTGATAGCAGAAAATTATCCCAAGGGAACATACTTCCGGGATAAAAAGTATCCTATATCCTATTCCAGGACATGGTCTATCCGTGTACAAAGTTTCATCAAAATCGGTTTTGCCATTTAGGCGTGAAGACGTAATAAACAAACAAACAAACGCACTCTCGCTTTTTTTTTATTATTGATAGGTTTGCGCTTGACCGCTATCTCACCTGATGGAAAGCGACGATGCCGGTCGACGATGGAACGCGCTTACCTAGAAGAAACCTATTCACTCTCGACTTAAAGATTCCCGGGTTGTAGCTATCAGGAAACACAGACTCCGGCAAGGGATTCCATTCCTTAGCTGCACGCACAATGAATGTGTTTCCAAAACGTTTTGTGCGTGTAGGCGGGATGTCCACCATGTACCGGTGCGGTGGCGCATCGCGGTACGTCTGGTAGTCCGATGATGGAACGGCCTAGGCTGAATCAGGTTATGCAATTCCGACGCACATTCCCTGAAATGCAACCGGTAGAAAACCAATAGGCTAGCAACTCGGCGTCGATGCTCAAGACTTTGAAGCTTCGGAATTAGTAAGGATAAAATGCAATATTTATAATATTTTGCAAAAATAGCGTCGTCTAACATTTTTCTCTTTTCTACCGTGACCGCGCTTCTAGTCATGTGTGGCTTAAGTGCTTTCTTAGCTTCGCATACGGCTGGTAAGTGTAATGTTATGTTCAGTTTAATTAATCTTAATATACGAGTAAAGAGTTCTGAGGGTTTTCATTCCCAAGAAATTATATCATAACATCACAGTAATATTATAATGGCAAAACTTTATTAGTGTGTGTATGCGTGAAAGAAGAAAGAAAAAGACTTTATTCGTGTCAAACATGGCGCATATCTTAAAAAAAACAACAAGTAACAATAATGACTTAAATTATCAGTTACTAGCTGGTCCCAGCAGCTTCGCCCGCGTTATAGCAGAAAAATATCCCAAGGGAACATACTTCTGGGATAAAAAGTATCCTATGTCCTATGTTTATCCGTGGGCCAGTTTAATTAAAATCGGTTTTGCCATTTAGGCGTGAAGACGTAACAAACAAACTCACTTTCGCTTTTATAATATTAGTAAGGATATAGGACTAGCTTTTGCCCGCGGCTTCGCTCGCGTTAAATTCGGGGTAAGTGGGGGGTCCATCCCTTCAACTATCTCCACTTAAAAAATCACGTAAATTCGTCGCTCCGTTTTGCCGTGCAAGACGGACAAACAGACACACACACTTTCCCATTTATAATATTAGTATGGTTATGCGTCACATCCTCGCAAAACGGCCAGTGCTCAGCATGATGCGGGGGCTCGTGCAGGACAGAGCCACAGCGCTGATTTTCAGCATCAGCCGTGTGTGTTTATTACTTCATCACACTCGAACAGCTGAAAGGATTTAGATCAAATCTGGAACACAGATAGATCATGACCTGGAATAGCACATAAAATACTTGCGACTAGCAATAGGTAGGTCGCCGTCCGGACAGAGCTTGAGTCGTCGACGGCGCGTAGCGTTCCACGAGCACCTCAAGAGATGCCAGTAAAACTGTAGGGGCCTAGCAGGGTCGAAGCCTACTGGGGTCAGTTAAAGTCTGACATGCTCTCCCGATCCGCCCAAGAGCGGGCGAAGTCAATTGATGAGTTCCTACTATAAAAAAAGCATAGGACAGAAAAAGCAGGTGAATCGAAAGGTTGGTCAACTCGCTCGGACTCGCTCAAATCGCTTAAGCGAGTTGACGAACAAGGCCTTTATATCCCGAGAGTATATTCCCCTGGATCATTTTTCTGCTTTTTTTATGCACAGGGGCAACGCTATTACAAGCTTTTATTTAGTTTCACCTGTCCCGATGTTTGTCTGTCATCAAATCTTTCAAATTAAATTTGACCCACTTCCCGGTTACCGATTGAGCTGAAATTTTGCATGCACGTGTAAATCAATGAGGATGGAACCGGAAGGTGGCTATAGGAACTTGGTAGTTGAACGACACAACCCCATCGAGTTTGGGCTCGTATGATACGTCTTGACGAGTATTTATTATATACATAGGTATACCGAGCTATAAAAGCTTGCGATGAAAAAAATGATTTTCATTAAAAGCTTGTTTAGCTTATTATTACACTAAGTCTTCGTATAAGACGTATAAAATGTATTGCGGTAAGTATTGTTTGAAAGAGATACCGCACTGAAATGTAAAGTTCAACTAGAGGAACACAAGTAGGTTTTAGTCAGTAAACTCTATCTGCTCCACCCACAGCAGGAGAAGTCACCTTCCATTTTCCCACCTCAAAAACATTTCTCGACCTCCACTATTTTCGTCAAACTCTGTTAATAGATTTTTCATACATTTTATTATTATTATATCTAGCTTATACTGTCCCACTGCAGGCATAAAGTCTCCCTCCATTTCTTCCATTGTTCTCTTATGAACATGACTTCATCGTTCAACGTTCTGGTGGATTAGATTCGCAAACTGCAGTTCTAAAAAACGAGTTCGAGCAGGACTCCCACATAACTTGGGCCCCACAAATCTAATTACACTCCAACCCACTAAAAACAGCACACAACGGACCCAATTTAACAACCGAAGAAAACATAAACGGAAACGTTGTACTTAACAATATTTTCTTGAACAAACATGTTACAAACAGCTGTTAAGCTGCAATATCCGTGATATAATCCGGCTAATTTACGAGGCACAGTCGTTTGCAGCAACAACAATAACGTGAAATGCCTCGCCATTTGACAGTATTATACTGGTAACGTTGGATTACTGCAATAATCGTGATACAGTGGGCTGTGAACTAGAATGTTCTAGCAACGTTGGCCATGACTCGTGTCTCTGTTAATGGATGTATTTCTGGCATTATATTATGTGATGAGGTTCTAGGTGGGGTGCATGATTGCTGCGGACAGTGTACAGTTAATTTGCATAGCTTTCTGAAATAGATTGGGTAGAAGTCTTAGGAGCAATTTATTCAGGCTGAAAGATTGTTGGAAATAGTCACCCTGGAATGCAATAGGCAACTTTCCCTCCTCCTTGCGTCGTTTATCCTCAATGCCGAGGGTCGTGACCTCGACGAATAATTTTCTTGAGGACAATATTTCGCCATGTTGTCCTGTCTTTGGTGATGTGGATGGCATCGCAGACTGTGGTTTCCAGTGTAGCACGGATTTGGTCTGACCAACGTAATGGACTCCTGCCCCTAGGTCTTTTCCCATCAATTTAAAGGCAACTTTAAAGAACCAATATTGATAAGCTCTCACTTGACCACTACCTCATCTGAAGGTAAGCGACAATGTGGTCGATGGTGGAGCAGTCTTGCCTAGAAGTAACCTATTCATTATTTACAGACCTCTAGACTATCAAGAAACTCAGACTTCGGCACAATGAATTTGTTCCCAAAACGTTTTGTGCCTTATAGGGGGATATCAACAACGTATCGTTGACGCATCAACGTACGTCTAGTGGTCCGATGATGAAACGGGCTTGGCGGGATTAAGTTATGTTATTCCCAAAATGCAACCATAGAAAACCGACAGGCTAACAATATGGTGGTCAAGGAAACTCGAGCCCCGGTATGAAGGCTAGAAGGAACGGGGTGGGTTTTTAGTCAGTAAGAGTCTGACACTATCTTCCGCTTCACCCAAGGGCGGGTTTTGTCATCGGATGATTTTTCCCACCGAAAAAAAAGCTTCGACCCGACAAGTTTATCATTACCACGGCGCTGCAGAGAAGAATGAAATAATGCCCTTAAGAGGGTCCTTCTCCACTCGCTTATCGTAAACATCGAAAATGGTTTAAAAGCTTGTTACTTCATTTAATGCAATCCAACGCGATGTTTGACGAAAAGGCAACGCAAAAAAAGAGAGATAGCGCCTGGAAACTCTGTTAGTATTCGGTGATTCCGAGATTTACTCGAAAATTTCACAAAACTTGCTCCAGGAAATAGCTGTTTTTTTTAAACCCTTAAAAGTTTTTGGAAAAAGTTGTCGTCATTTAGAATCTTAATAAAATTTGCAAGGTCTCTAGAGGATTACTTTTTTGACTTTTTAAATTTTTAGGCGAATCATGAAGTGTCAAAGTTCATACAAAATAGGACATTTTCAGAGGTTTTACTGGATTAGTTTTACACAAATTTAGAAATTGGTTTCTTTAGAAACCTAGATAATATCCACAAGATACTGTATTTCCAAAATATCTAATGAAAAATGTGTAATAACGTCATAATCAGTTATGAGCGGTTGTATGAAAAACAGTGAAAATGTGAGTCATGATGCACCACCTCAAGGTTCTAACTCCAATAATTATTCAGCTTTTGTCAATAGAAAATAACAATTTTGTATCGAGAAACGTACGCATTCGTTCAGCTTTTCCCGTGATGTCAGCTTTCGCTATAAACGGGCATGAAATGAGAACAAATGTGTTTTTATCTTGCGTTTACAAACGACAGTGTTTACCATTGAAACATTGGAGGGAATCGTTTGTCTTGGTATGGTCATGTAAAGAGGAGGGAAACGCATGTTACTAAAAGAGTTATGAGGATACATGTAGATGGATATATATATATATACTAATTAAAAATGTGTGGTGTATATCAATATGTAGGTACCTGAATTTGTCGGCGGTGGAATCAATCAGTGTATTGATTCTTTTAAGTTGATTTTTAAGTGTCCATCTTCTATATATATAAAAATGCAACCCGTTTTCCGTTGTCACGACATAGCATGAAAACGGCTTGACCTATTTGGCTGATTTCTTTTTTTGTAGTTTTCTAATACTCTGTACAAGGTTCTTACGGAAAAAAATAGTGTAGTGTAGGGTAGAGTAGTGTAGAGTAGGGTAGAGTAGGGTGGAGTTGGATAGAGTTGGGTAGAGTAGGGTAGGGTAGAGTTGGGTATAGTAGGGTGGAGTAGGGAAGAGCGGGAGCGAAGCCGCGCGGGCAAAAGCTAGTTTGTGATAAAATAATGGGTCGTAATGAAATTTGAAATTTGTGACACAGACTACAGAGTATATTGTAATAAAATTTGATCAGTATCTCGAATTCTAAATTCAAATATAGATGCAGCTGTCCCGTCAGTTAGTGTTAGGTAGTTTCACACGTGTCGGTGAAGTATGTGTCTAAGCGAAGAAGTTGGTTGGCGCTAAAAATATGCACGTGTCGTTTTCGTTTTCTTTTTTTGGATAGGTGTATCGATTTTGAAGATGTGTGGTAGAACATCATCAGTCGGGTAACCTCTCAGGGCTGTGTTACTAACGTCATAAACAACAACTTTTGTTCTATGACTTTTTACAATACATCATACATTTACCAAAAACAAATCTTCAAAATTTCGTTGTTCTATCTAACACATTTCAACTCTGTATTTCGCTGTACCTATCTACGCCTCCTGCACACTGTTCTCGTAGTAATGTGTTTATGATGTTCTTAACTAGCACCTATGAGGTTGCAAGTGTTTTACAAATAACCCTGTATACGGATGGCACTGAAGAACGACAAACGACAATAATTATCATCATCATCATCATCATCATCAGCCTTTTTAATGTTCCCACTGCTGGGACTGAGGCCTCCTCTCTAGGAGAGGGAATGGGCCGTAATCCACCACGCGGGCCCAGTGCGGGTTGGTGGATGTCACATGTCTTCGAATTTTTGGTTCTTGGACATGCCGGTTTTGAGAGCAGTGGTGATGAAATAAATTACACAAAGTATTGCGCGCCCGGCTAGGTTCGAACCTGCGACCTACAACTCGTAAGTCGGGGCCATTACCACTCGGCCACCACTGCTCTCACTCGTAAGTCAGTCAGACAATAGTTATATAACATTTTTATTCTTATGTGTACAGTATTGTTTTATGTTGCAATTTTGAATAACAAAGTTACATAATGTGGCCCTGTTACATAACACAAGTTATATAACATGTTACATAGTCTTTACGCAATGTTAGCTCAATTTTCGGTAGAAGCTTCATAAGGTGAAAATAGTGTCAGGTAACCTCAAGTTGAAGATGAATAGGGTGATAAAATGCCGCAAACAAAATTAAGCTGTATATTAATTACAATAGGTATTAATTTAATTAGAGTATAATAACCTGTACTCATATAGGTTGACTTGGGAGATATTTTATATAATTTTGTTCAAATACACCGTTCATTTAGTTATAGGTCAATGTTTAAAATTCGAATTGCTAAACAATACCTATGTTAAGATTAGTCAGATGACTAGAAGGTCCTAAAAAACAAAACAAAACACAAACAACACAAACAAACAAACACAAACAAACACAACAAACAGTATTAAAAAATAAATAAAACCAAAACTTCGGTTCGAAATTTAAAAAATCGAATGCAATAGAACCAAAGGATGTAACCAATCACATTGCAGCATTTTTCGAAGCACGAGTACCTAACATAGAGAATGGAGTGATACCAGTACCCCTAGCCAAGTTGCTAATCTGCAATAGTTAACGCTAGTAGAAAGCTTCAAATTTACGGGAATGTCGTCGTCTCAAAGATCAGTCACGTGATAAGAACAAAAGCATTGGCGGCAAGGTCAACTCGAAGCGGTCGACGGAAGCGAAACGGTTGTAACTTGGCTAGGGTGGCCGGTCCCACAAATAGATCACGCTCGCGCTGTTGAAACAGAGAAAGAGACTGTGCGGCTATACTCGTCTCTTTTCTCAAGATCGTAGTGACGAAAGTAACACAGCCTAATCAGTCTACTCAGAAATCTTAATCATCTCTTCGTATTTTATACTTACTTACCGTATGGACTTTAAAAGAGACTTTAACCCTTGAGTTTGTTTTGGTGTTTCTTCTCAGGGAATTCAGCTAGGAATACTCACTCTAGAATTTTATTTTGTGAAACAATTGTTGGTGTGCCTTATTAATAAAAAATAAAAATAAAATAAATTAAGAAACACCGGCCTCATCTAGTTTAAACGGACGAAAAATTGAGGTGTAAAAATGTTTTTTAAAACCTATTTGCAAAATAAATATCATTTATCATTCACTTTGCATTGTAACAGAAAGTGTGTCACACAATTAGGATATTAGGATGCTGAATAGGGAACGCTCACTCGATTCTCCTCTAAGTACGGCAGATTGCCACCCTTTACTCTTGAACCCCCCAGATAGAACATGGAACCTCTCTCATTCCTTTTTATGAGCGTCAGTAACGCGGAAAGTTTGTACAAGTGCCGGTAACTGATACCGGACTGCCTCCAAGTAAGACAATAACAGATGTACCGATAGCTCAGCGACACTGCGACAGTGCTGACATCTACATCTTACTGTCACCGCACACGGGCCACAAAAAAAGCTGCTTCAAGCTTCTTTTTGAGGCGGCCTTTTTTTGTAGCTCATGTGCGGCGGTGCAGTCGCAAAAAAACGCTGAAGCCGCTTCTAGCTTTTTTTTTGTGGCGGCGTTTTTTTATAATAATGACGCCGCCGCACGCCTTTCGCGTATATAATCCTTCTTCGTCAGAGTCTATTATGATACTGTACGCATGGTCACAAGCTGACGCGCGCTTCAGCTTCTTTTTGTGGCCGCCTCTAGCATATTTTTGTGGTGGCGTTTTTTTGAGGCGGCTTTTTTTGAGGTCCGTGTGCGGGGACACTAACGGAAAAATTTTACAACTTGAAAAACGTTTTAAAAATGTTTACCCTCCCTGAAGTTTGGGATGGATTGTTTGTTTTCGAGTCCTTTAGTGGTTTTAGCTAAAAGTGGAGTCTAGGAAAATATTTTTGAGTGAAACTTGAAGCTAAGGGACCTAGTTATCTTAACATGGCCATTCTGATTCTTATACCCTGGGTAAATGTTAAAACTAACTCGCTGACGCAGAAAACGTAGTTCTGGGTGAGGGTTGGGTAAAAAATATTTTTTTGTTTTTAGGTGGGAAATCATCCAATGACTTATTTATTTTATTTATTTTTATTTATTTGGCTCTTCAACAATGAGTACACTATTACATAATTATAAAGAAAAACAATTCAATCTTACGTCTAAGTGCCCATCACTTAAAGAAGAGCACTACATGCACTAATTATACGCTTAACAGATTATAATAATAATTAAAAAAAAAAACAGAACAGAACTGCTCCTGCTCTTGGGTGAAGCAGCAGGATGTGTCAGACTTTACTGATTAAAACTCAATCCTATGTGCCTCCTGAGCATTGCTTTTCAGGATCCTGGGATTCCCTTTCGGAAAACTCAAAAAAAAAAAATTGCCTAGGACCTATTTTCAGATCTACCAAATATGTAACACTAAAAATACATGAAAATCAGTCAAGCACGTACGAAGGAGTTCGATGACAAACACTCTGGCACGAGATTCTTATATATAAAATAAAAACCTCGTACTTAGAGCTCTGTTGTATCCTTGCCTTGAAGTCTTTAAGTCAAGAGTGAATAGGTTACTTTTAGGCAAAAGTGCTCCGCCGTCGGCCACATCAGCCTTTTTAATGTTCACACTGCTGGGACCCAAGCCTCCTCTCTAGGAGAGGGAATGGGCCGTAATCCAGCACGCGGGCCCAGTGCGGGTTGGTGGATGTCACATGTCTTCGAATTTTTGGTTCTAGGATATGCCGGCTTCCTCACGATGTTTTCCTTCACCGTTTTGAGAGCAGTGGTGATGAAATTAATTACACAAAGTAATGCGCCTGGCAGGTTTTGAACCCGCGACCTACAACTCGTAAGTCGGGGCTGTTACCACTCGGTCACCACTGCCCTCCATCACACCATTACTTACTATCAAATGAGATAGTGGCGAGTGTGAGTTAATAATAATAAACAAAAGTAAGAATAATATGCAGAAAATTTGATAAAGGGTAACTCGGTACTCTGAAAAAACTTTATATTACTGGTGACATCACATCTCAGAATTTATGGTATTAACTTGATTTTAAAGTAACATGCTATGAGTGAGCTTGGTACTTCCACTTTGTCACATAAACCTTTGTACGGTTTCAGGTAAGTGTTTTTGCTGTATAGTATAGCATAGCATAGTCAGCTTTTTTAATGATCCTACTGTTGGAACTTAAGGTTTAAGAATAACTTTATTTCTCTTAAAGAATTGCATAGGTACAAATTCACTTACTGAGAAACACTGTATGAAACCACTAATTAGAGCGCACAGATGTACGTGAAAAAATAAAATAAAAAAAAAAAACAAAATGTGGGTAATCCTAAATAGCACTCAATCGCACGTTAACTAAACAAAATGGATGTACGAATTAAAATTTTATTAGAACTTAGGTCTCCTTTCTCTAGGAGAGCGAATGGGCCGTAATCCTTCACGCGGGTCCAGTGCGGGTTGTTCGATGGATTTTGTTGTACTGAATATAAACTAATTTATCGAACAATAAACAAAAAAAATAACTAAAAGGTATTAAAGTGGGGGGAGGAGGGGGAGATTTATGTTAAATGTTTACCCCGGGATAAAGTTTAGTATAAATAGTTTTTGTGTTCGTTTTATTTAGTTTCCTTGAGGAAAGTAGTGGAGTGTTTACGTAAAACTTCAGAACTGTGTTATACACCACGCTCCTCGCTCACGCTACCATAGCAACTTTTTCGCGCCGTGAAAACATTTACCATTTATTTGAAGAACAACCCTTGATTGATCTCTTTACAAGCAGCATAGCATTCTTAAACATCACACAGTCAATGTGCGTGCACCTAAAGAGTGAAATTCCCTGCCGGAGTCTGTTTCCTGATACTATAAACTAGGGGTCTTTAAGACAATTGAGAATAGGATACTTCTAGGCAAGCGCACTCCATAGTCGCCCACATCGTTGCTTACCATCAGATTATCTTTTTCTTCTTCTTTTGTTGTCGATGCTCTCAAACTATACTTTTTTGACCAATATTTGGTAACCTGTACAGCTCTATTGTTGGCCTCGTATAAGTACATCCTGAAAACTACAGGTGGTTATGCCGGATGGGAAGCATGTTGATGGCGCCTGTCCTGTGGAGAGGTTCCACTCTGGCACTGTGTTAGAGCTGGGCCCAGCGGTGCTATTCTCTAAGAAAACTGGTTTGAGCACAGCGCTGACCACAGCGACGAGTCGAGAGCGCAGTACATATAATTAACAACCCAATGTATAGGTACATTAGATTGTCAATTGGATTGTTAATCCAATCCAATCCAATTAGATTGTTAATCCAATCCAATCCAATTAGATTGTTAATCCAATCCAATCCAATTAGATTGTAAATCCAATGTACCTTTTTAGATTTCGTCGCTGCGCTGCGTGCAAGGCTATTTTCTTTAGAAGTTTAGAGAATTATAGCATACCAAGAAGCCAAAGCCAGATTGTTTTTACAGCGGCCAACCTGCAACCATCAGGTGAGATAATGATCAAGCGTCCCTATCCGTATCCTACAAATAGAAAAAAATAAAATAGAAATTAATAAATAACTACTAGTCGGGTTTTTGGTGTTTTTTTTTCAACCGACTTTTAAAAAAGGAGGAGGTTCTCAATTCGGATGTTTTTTTTTATATTTGTTCGAGCATAACTTCGTCGCTTGCCAACCGATTTGAAAAAAAAATTTTTTGGTTGGAAAGGGTATTCTTCTCAAATGGTGCCATAGTCATCAAGTTGGGATCTGATGACGGAGGCTTGGCGAAATCGACGGAACAACTCAAATTCAATTCAATTTTTTTAGTGAAGTCGGTTATTTTTTTTTTACAAAAAGGATTTTTATTTGAGCCAGGTTCACTGGCTGTTTTGTTTGTTCGCAAATTAATTAATAGTTGATATTGTTATGTAAAATTGGTGCGGTTTTGTATCTAAAGCATCTATATAACTGGACAATGTGTAGAAAGTCAAACAGGCGCGATCTTGGTAAAATTAAACTGAAAATTGTATTGTAGTACCTATTGACTACCTCAGCAAAGCTTGCCGGGAAGGGTGACTTTGTACAATTGTTGCCAAAAACTGTAAAATATTAGAAAGTGCTTACATCCACATTCCGATGAATTTTAAAGCGACTGTAAAAACTAAATACTTTCGGCTAAATGAACAAACTATGTCAATATGTCAATACAAAGAAAAACTGCCAGTGATTTTGGAGCAATTATATGTTATTGGCATAAAATTGCTCTAAAAAATACAAAGCCCTATGAATTTTCAATTAAAAGTCATAAAACATATACCCACATCCTTCGCTTTCATTAAAAAATCATCATATAAAATAATAAAAACAATTATTTATAAAACGCGCTACATAACCACATAACCTCAAAGATTTATGACACCACAGACTATATTAAACTTCCTTGCTAAGATTTTTATTATATTTTTCAAGCTCAACATCACTATTTTAACGTAAAAATGAATTTATTACTAAGGGAAGCCGGGACGCGTGTAGACTTAACAACGGGACGACTCATAATTAAAAAAATCATGTCCACATACGTGAGGAAAGGTTTTATTCCACAAAAGTTGTGAGCAAATGAAAAGTAAGGCGAGCTTAGCCGGGCTTTTTAGGGTTGGCAACCCTAAAAAGCCCGGCTAAGCTCGCCGCGTGTTCAATTTGATCTGGGTGGTCTCTTTGCGTCGTACTCCTTAATGTTGAGCTCTTCTTTATGGCTCGGTTTGAAAGGCGAGAAGGAACGGGTTGGGTTTTTTTAGTCATAATGAGTCTGACACTATCTCCCGCTCCGCCCAAGGGCAGGGATGTCATTTGGATGATTTTTACCCTTCCCAAAAAAACCACTTTCATTCGTACGACATTCCTCCATATGTTTTGGTCTCTGGCGGTGTGAAGGCCATTGTATACCGTAAAGTCAAGAGCGGTGCGTATCTGGTCGGACCAACATATTGGGCACTCATACACACTCAATTTGTGTCTGTAAAAACCAGTCTCATGATCATCATCATCAGCCTTTTTCTCTCAAGCCTCCTATCTAGGAAAGGGAATGGGCCGTAATCCACCACGCGGGCCCAGTGCGGGTTGTTGAATGTCACACGTCTTCGAATTTTTGGTTTTAGGACATGCCCGTTTCCTCACGATGTTTTCCTTCACCGTTTTGAGAGCAGTGGTGATGAAATAAATTACACAAAATACCCCGCCAGGCGGCGGGGTTCGAACCTTCAATCTACAACTCGTAAGTGGGGTCATTACCATTGGGCCACCACTGCTCTGTCACTGAAAAAGCAGTCTACATATAGGTATATCTAGCGTTTGAAGTTAAACTGAGAAACCAATGAGGCGTAGCTCAACGCGAAATAGGTACATACATATTTATTATGGATTTTTAAAAGCTCAGAGAAACGAATTGCGAAATCGATTTCAATTTTCTAAAACCAGTATAAATATTTCTGTCGATCACAAATATTTACTTTTCACAAACAAGCACATGAAAACTAGTTAAGACTGGAACTATAAATGGATGCCAAGCCCTGGTACGAACTTCTAAAAATTCGTTTCGTTCTTGGACACAAAAATAGTTAACAGAATTAAGCTGAGCGAGCGAGCGGAATTCTGACGAGTTTCTAATGAACCGTCCACTGTTAGTGGCGAATTTTCACGTTCTCACGAAATATGAGCTTGCCACACTAAAAAACTGGCGAGTCAGAATCGCGTGCGAAGGGTTCCGTAATATTATTTAGACAACATTAGCTGTCTACATTAGACCACTTATTGTAACTATTATTATCTATATATATATAAAAATGACCCCCGTTTTCCGTTGTCACGACTTGGCATGAAAACGGCTTGACCAATTTGGCTGATTTTTTTTTGTTGTGATTGTTATTGTGAGGAGAAGGTTCTTATGGAAAAAAAATTAGGGTAGTGTAGGGTAGAGTAGGGTAAAGTTGGGTACTGGGTAGAGTAGGGTAGAGTAGGGTAGGGTAGGGTAGGGTAGAGTAGGGTAGAGTAGTAGGGTAGAGTAGGGTAGAGTAGTAGGGTAGAGTAGGGTAGAGTAGGGTAGAGTAGGGTAGAGTAGGGTAGAGTAGGGTAGAGTAGGGTAGAGTAGGGTAGAGTAGGGTAGAGTAGGCTAGAGTAGGGTAGAGTAGGCTAGAGTAGGGTAGAGTAGGGTAGAGAAGGGTAGAGTAGGGTAGAGTAGGGTAGAGTAGGGTAGAGTAGGGTAGAGTAGGGTAGAGTAGGGTAGAGTAGGGTAGAGTAGGGTAGAGTAGGGTAGAGTAGGGTAGAGTAGGGTAGAGTAGGGTAGAGTAGGGTAGAGTAGGGTAGAGTAGGGTAGAGTAGGGTAGAGTAGGGTAGAGTAGGGTAGAGTAGGGTAGAGTAGGGTAGAGTAGGGTAGAGTAGGGTAGAGTAGGGTAGAGTAGGGTAGAGTAGGGTAGAGTAGGGTAGAGTAGGGTAGAGTAGGGTAGAGTAGGGTAGAGTAGGGTAGAGTAGGGTAGAGTAGGGTAGAGTAGGGTAGAGTAGGGTAGAGTTGGGTATAGTAGGGTGGAGTAGGGAAGAGCGGGAGCGAAGCCGCGCGGGCAAAGCTAGTCTATCTATATTATAAAAATGAAACCCGTTTTCCGTTGTCACGACATGGCATGAAAACGGCTTGACCGATTTGGCTGATGTTTTTTTTGTTGTGATTGTTATTGTGAGGAGAAGGTTCTTATGGAAAAAAAAATTAGGGTAGTGTAGGGTAGAGTAGGGTAGGGTAGGGTAGAGTAGAGTAGGGTAGGGTAGGGTAGAGTAGGGTAGAGTAGTAGGGTAGAGTAGGGTAGAGTAGGGTAGAGTAGGGTAGAGTAGGGTAGAGTAGGGTAGAGTAGGGTAGAGTAGGGTAGAGTTGGGTATAGTAGGGTGGAGTAGGGAAGAGCGGGAGCGAAGCCGCGCGGGCAAAGCTAGTCTATATATATATAAAAATGACCCCCGTTTTCCGTTGTCACGACTTGGCATGAAAACGGCTTGACCAATTTGGCTGATTTTTTTTTGTTGTGATTGTTATTGTGAGGAGAAGGTTCTTATGGAAAAAAAATTAGGGTAGTGTAGGGTAGAGTAGGGTAAAGTTGGGTACTGGGTAGAGTAGGGTAGAGTAGGGTAGGGTAGGGTAGGGTAGAGTAGGGTAGAGTAGTAGGGTAGAGTAGGGTAGAGTAGTAGGGTAGAGTAGGGTAGAGTAGGGTAGAGTAGGGTAGAGTAGGGTAGAGTAGGGTAGAGTAGGGTAGAGTAGGGTAGAGTAGGGTAGAGTAGGCTAGAGTAGGGTAGAGTAGGCTAGAGTAGGGTAGAGTAGGGTAGAGAAGGGTAGAGTAGGGTAGAGTAGGGTAGAGTAGGGTAGAGTAGGGTAGAGTAGGGTAGAGTAGGGTAGAGTAGGGTAGAGTAGGGTAGAGTAGGGTAGAGTAGGGTAGAGTAGGGTAGAGTAGGGTAGAGTAGGGTAGAGTAGGGTAGAGTAGGGTAGAGTAGGGTAGAGTAGGGTAGAGTAGGGTAGAGTAGGGTAGAGTAGGGTAGAGTAGGGTAGAGTAGGGTAGAGTAGGGTAGAGTAGGGTAGAGTAGGGTAGAGTAGGGTAGAGTAGGGTAGAGTAGGGTAGAGTAGGGTAGAGTAGGGTAGAGTTGGGTATAGTAGGGTGGAGTAGGGAAGAGCGGGAGCGAAGCCGCGCGGGCAAAGCTAGTTTTTTTATAAAAATGACAAATGGAAGTGCGGAGTCATCTAATACAAATTTCCCGCGTGCCTCAAGGATTTGTCAGCAACCGTAGAGGCCCAGCAGCGTCGAAGCCTACTAGGACAGGGGTCTGCTTCTGGAAAGGAATTTCGGCCCCGGTATGATTGTCAACGAAGGAACGGGATGGGTTTTATTAGCCAGAAACATTGAAAAGTACAAAATAATTTTAATTTCGAAAGTCGTTGTTTCTATATAAATAGTTTTGTCTCTTCGTTATTTTACGCCGACTTCCGAAATCAAAATTATTTAGTACCCTTCAGTGTTTTTTTACATTGAAGTTGGTTTAATTTTTTTTTGTAAAGAGTTTTTTATTTTTCACTTTTTAGTTATGGTACCACCACAAAAAAGTACCCCTCAGCCGAACTTAAATACCTTATAGCCAGAGTGCATCTCAAAACGATTCTAATAACCCCAAACGGTTAGATTACATTAATTTACCTTTCTGCTTCATCACCAGATCGGTTCGATACATCCTCCCCCTCTCTTTTCTTTCAGTCAGTCATCGCCTACACGTTTAAACCGAGCAATTTTACTTGTTACGACAAGTCTGCTGTGATCCTATGAGGAGTTCTGTTTCATATCTTCCAAGTTCATGATCAGATCATAACAATATTTCTATGGGATCAACTTGGAAGCATAAACGATCAATAAAAAAAATGTTCAAAATCGGTCCACAATTGACCGAGATATCGGTGAACATACACACTGAAAAAAAAAGAAAAAAACATACATTTAGCCGAACATAGAACATCCTCCTTTTCGAAGTCGTTTAAAAATAAAAATAAAATATTTATACCAATATAAAAAAAACGTGTTTTTTTTTTTTTTGTAAAAAGCTGCAAATATATATTTAATTGTATTTTTAGTATATCTTGTTATAGCGGAAAACAAAAATACATCATCTGTGAAAATTTCCACTGTCTAGCTATGACGCTTTATGAGATAGAGCATGGTAACCGACAGACGGACAGTGGAACCTTAATAAAACCGTACCGTTTTTACACTTTGCCTACAGAACCCTAAAAATAATAATATGTAACAGGACGAAGTGACGTAATCTAAGTAGGGAAGTCCGTTATGTAAGTCCGTGTTGGGAGATTAAGCTTCCAGTGTTGTTGGAGTGTTCTTTTTTATGGTATTTTTGTGAAATGGAAGAATTATTTTAAAAAGTTTATTCCGTTCTACCCTCGCATTGCGTAGACACAATGACGCAACATAATCAGCCTTATAGTGTTCCCACTGCTGGGACTCAGGCCTCCTCTCTAGGTGCGAAAATGGACCGTAACCCACCATGCGCCCAGAGAGGGTTGGCCGATGTCTTCTAATTTTTGGTTCTAGTAGGTACATGTCGGTTTACGCACGATGTTTTCCTTCACCGTTTTGAGAGTAGTGGTGATGAAATAAATAACATAAAAATAATGTGCCTGCCTAGGTTTAAATTATTGATGCAAACCCAGCCATCAGTTGTTTAAGAATTTTATAGTAGGGGGGGGGGACTGATGCTAAAAGTGCCCTATTGAGAGATAGTGAGACCATTGCATTGTGAAGATTGGGTTCTAAAACCAAAATACAAGTCTACGACAAGTTTACATGTTAAGGGGGGTGGGGGGGGGGGGTGTGCGTGTTATAATTTGTTAATTTCATCTGTAAGGAAAACATCATAATTTATCCAAAATATTGATTTTAAAAGATGTCCAAAAAATGTGTACAAATACTAATAATTTATACACATTTTTGGACAGCTATGTTTAACGCTTGATTTACCAAACATAATACACCCAAATTGACTTAAAAAAATAACTGGCTACTACTCATACTATTGTTAAATATGTGCTATAATAATATTTTAAGTTGTTTCATTAATTTGTTCAAAAAATGCGCCAATAATTTGCCGCGGGTGAATTTTTACAAGACTCCAGCCTTAAGACGCGAGTCCTTTTAGTCTTTTAGTTATATTATAAGCTTTCTATCATCATTTATCGGTCCACCTTGTGGGAGGCCTTCCAACACTGCGTCATCCGGTGCCCGGTCACCAACCTTACGGCCCCATCGACCAACGAGCAATGTTCTCTGCTCACGAAAGCCAGCGACTACGGTGGCCATGGATTACCCTGCGAATCCTAACTCCTAAGCATCTGGAACAAATCCCTTTTCACTACCAATAAATTAATACTAAATTGCAACAAAGTCACAATCACTGACATTCGAGTTCTAGTTAGTGACGTCACAAAGGCGATGATCCGTAAACTGGTCCACTGTTTAATTCGCTACAGTAAGCGTCGTCTGATTGGAGATTACGAGTGGCTCGGGACCTAGGGCTGGCAACCGTAGTCCAATTTGGAGTATTGTACTCTATTTTTATTTATGGAGGTGTTTTATAATTTACGAACGCAATGTACGCTACCATACTCTACATATTTTCTCTCTGATTTTAAATTAGACTGAAAGAAATCTTGCCATTCCAGTATTTTACTGAAGTTACTTAGGTCTTCTCTGTCAGGCGGGCTCGCGGACAGCGAGCCATGGGTAGCTCGCTGTCCGATCGTCCGGTAATGGACCGAGTCCAAGACGTCGACGGCGCGCACTGTTCCCGCGCGCCTCAAGGAGTTGTCAGCAGCAGGAGGGGCTCAGCTGGGTCGAAGCCTACTGGGGACAGGGTTGTCCGAAAGGGAGCTCGTGCCCCGGTATGAAAGCTAGAAGGAACGGGATGGGGTTTTTAGTCAGTAAGACCCCATCCCGTCACTATCTCCCGCTCCGCCCAAGAGCGGGTTTTTGTCATAAGAAGATTTTCTCCATCAAAAAAAAAAATTGCTCTTTCGTTTTTTGGGTGGTGTGTGTGTGATGTAGGTACTCACTGGGTAGGTGGCGAGTAAATGAAAGTCGTTGCTGTAGGTATCTCCAGATATAATATGTCCTCACACACAACACTACAACACGGTTTTATAGAAAGCGCAAATGAGCCAAGCACTAGCAGGGAAAATATAGCAGTCAAACAGTATACACAGTCTTTGCAAGCACAGCTATATAGTTAGCGCGGGTAGATACTCTTCGACAACTTTTTACCGGCGCGAGCGCACGTCGGTCTAGCGGGCAGCATAGATCGTGACTGGTGAGAAACGAAATGTAACTTGAATGTAACAACTCGGCGGTAGAAGAAAATAAGTCGCCGGCGCGTCATCGACAGTGCGCGTGTCCAATGCGTCACGTCAATGTGTATGTTGTGTTTACTGTTAGTGAATATATGTGTTGTGAACTTGGAAATATACAGGGTTATTTCTAAAACACTAACAACCTTGCGGGACTGTATTACTAACATCATGAACAACAACTCGCTTATACCTATTAACAATGTCGGATGTGAAAATTGGCAACTTTACACGAGAGCGAGTCAAAGTTTGACATACGTCATTGTTAACTGGCGAATGGGCCACATCTGATAATGTTAACGTGGCCCATTTTAAAAACTACACGTAATTTATTTTTTCTTTTTGCTGCTATTAAAAAAGGGACTTTTTGAGAGTGATTCGTGAAATAAAAAGAAAATGGCAAAAAAAACATATCCGACATTGTTAATAGGGACAAGCGAACTTTTGTTCTATGACTTTTTACAAAACATAATTCATTTACTAAAAACAAACCTTCAAGATTTCGTTGCAATCTAACACATTTTGACTCTGTATTTTGCTGTACCAACCTACGCTTGTATCACACGACGGAAACGCATCAAGTACCCCTACCGCTTGATCCCCGTTTCCCTCCGCTATTGTAATATCGCTTATTTTTTAATATTTTTATTTTTTAATGGAAATCAGATGAACTAAAAATATGATAAATTTTTAGAAATCATAGAACAAAAGTGGTTGTTTATGATGTTAGTAACATAGTGTTGAGAGGTTGTTAGTGTTTTACAAATAACCCTGTATATAAATATATATGAATGTATAAATAGACATAATTGATGTAGGTGAGTATATATTTATTGTGTACGTGTATAGTGTATACAGTGTAAATATATGTGAGTCACCTACAACCTTATGTAACTTTTCATGGAATTTATTCGGTACTTAGTCGTATTTTAAAACAACGAAATGTTTGTTTCTCAAAAAATTCAACAATCGTATTTCATATTTTTTTTTAACAATGTGCTCTTTATTTCATATTTCTGTGGTTAGATATACCCTATTTTTCCTTTAAAAAGTCGGCAACCCTATCGGGACTTGAGGTCTGTGAGACCCTGTCATTAGTTCGACGTTTCGGCACTCCGCAGTTACGGGTTGAAAATTATGTTGTACTGAAATAGTTATATGGGAAATTAAGTAACGTCTGAAAGAGTTGACCCTAGAGAGACAAAGGTAACTAAGAAACACTAAAAAACACAGCTGGGTTTTAGTTATTAAATAAAAAGCCTACCCTCTCGCTTCATTCTAGAGTGAGAGAAGTGATTTGATAATTTTCCACGACAAAACAAAAGAAAGGTAAATTAATATTATTTTCAATACACATACTCGAAAACCCGCTCTTATCCGACCGCATTTAGATATACAATACACTGTTTTCCGCATTAGTGCAAAAAACTGCGCTTGCTCTCCCCGCCACAATGCTGCCATTATGCCACAATGCCATATTTTTTATCATATGAGGCTGGGCCCGCGTAGACCCCACAAATCATCGGTCAACCTCCATTTATTAATTTCTTTATAATATCACACGATTTTTTTCAATACACGTGCAAATTTACATTTATTTTTTACGTGTGATACACGTGCAAATTTGTCACTGCAGCACTCGGCTCCATACTACACTCGCCTACGGCTCGTACAAATTCCGTTTCGGTCGCTATGAAAAACTTTCTGCACTTGTATCTAAATGTACTATTCTGATTCTTAGTAAGGGACATCATAAAAGGGACCTTAGTTTTTAGTCTGGGTGTTGATGAAATCAATGAGTAAGTCAGGCTTTGCTTTTTTTTAAACAAACTGGATTGTTTTTCTTCTTTTTAACATGAAATTACGATTCTTTATTTTTTTCCATTCAACGATTATCCCACCGATGCACCTGTTCTATTTCATCTGTGCACCATTTCCAAAATAAAATAAATGGGCACAGCCCGATTAAACCATAACAAATAAGTGTAATAATCGAGTTTAACGAATCTCGTTAACCGAACGCACAGAAAACACAAATAAACAAAAACTAAGAACATTCGCAGATCAGCGAAGACCATTGGGCATCTCTTGGCTAATCAAAAGTTACCCGAAGCGCCGGTAGATCTAAGTTTGCCGAACCAACTAAAAGTTCCGATTAGTTCTTGTATTGTTCTGCCGTTTTGCCTATTGATCGATTGCATGGTTCGGTTATTGAATCGATTTATTTGGTTAATCGATTAAATAAATTTAATAAGACCTGAAATGGTTTATGGCCTTGTTTAAATTTTCTATCAAACATTACAATTCCGAGCCACCTGTAATAATTTCTTAGTTTTAATTTATTTTTAGGCATTATAATCGTATGGAAAATCTTGTGTAAACGTCTTTTTTAAACGATATTTCGCAGGTGCTGGTTATTCTAATGGAATCAAACCCACGACTTCTGGCAGCAATCAAGGTCACCAGACCAACAACAGGCTAGTCGATAGCTTTAATTCGACAAGCGCGGCATTACTAATGATCTTCTGGGTTTGAACTTAATCTAATGGAAATGAAAAGCTACGACGAAGTTTACTTTTTGAATGAAGTCTGTCATACTAGCTCCAATAATTGACCTTCCCGAGAGCCAGAACCTGCCAGTGCGACCACCAGAAAAGTGCCTAGTCATTACAGCTCAATGATCCCCAAAAAGATTCAACTTTCTCGGAACCCGCAGAGAATTGAATAGAACAGCGGATGAATAAGAAAACCAATATTTCCACTTTCTTATCAAGTAGAAGACAGTCAGAGCAAGACCAATAGGCACGACGACATTTTTCCTACTGTTATAATAATCCACCATTATTGTTTTAAAACAAGCCACTGATTTGACAGCCTCATACGTTATCGCCATTGACATCCACAAACTGACGGCAATGGATAGAAAAAAAAACAAACAAATCGATATAAATATGGCCTAAAAACCGCAAATTTTAAACATGAAACACTAAAAATTCATAGCAAAAACATGAAAAAGCTTGTTCGTCAGTGGCCAGGGCGATGTTTTGGCGCGAAATTCGTATTTCGAATGGGACGCTATATTGCGCGTCACTTTGATGTGTCACTTCCTAGTGATTGCTGCGTTCCAATTGGAATTTTAAAAAGTTCACACAAACAGATTGCATGATTTTGATGGCGTCAGCCGTTGTCTACGTTGGAACAGCTATTCGTATTTTGAATGCAGGCTTTTACGGTTTGGCTGTTGTCTAATATTTTTTTAAGATTAAAAACCAACAATTCGTAATTATTATCATAATGGTCTGAATTATTAGGTAGGTACGTAATACAGTAAATCTGCTTTTGGGTACACGTACAGCTACGTTTGCTAATGTGAAACTGGTTATGGATGGTTTAATTGAACTATATTGTGTGGTAGTATCCAACTCAGACTGGAGCCGCGTATTGAGTAACAGTAGGAGGGTTAAGTCCCAACAGTTGGCTCTTTAAAAGGCTTATTATTACTATACGTGTAATAGTGATGATAACAAGACAGAAGAATGTTTATTCAGGACACGTACAGGAAATGTTAACAAAAAAAAGCGACTAAATTGTCATACCCTTGACCTGTGCGAGGTCAAAATGCTCAGAAATATTATGCTGTAGTGTAAACTATGTTAACTTAAGCTTGACATATTTTGTCAAGGTTTTCTTCAGGATCCAAAAATATAATTTTTTTATTCCTTCATGGATTTTTTATTTTATTTCAACCCGTATATTTTTTCAATTTTAACGTTTGTTTTTAATTTAATTCATGAATCCCCAAGCGACCACCGGTGGCCGCGCATCTATTGTCTTACTATTGTGTTTCTAATTGACGGTATCTGAAGGGTTAAGATGCGTGCTCCATCGTCGACCACATCATCGCTTACCATCAGGTGAGATGGTCGTCAAACGCAAGCCTATCAATAACAATAATAAAAAAAAAAATATAAAAAAATAGGTTAGTTCTAGGCAAATGGTCCACCATAACATCGCTTGCCATCAGGTAATATAGTAATCAAACGAGAACCTATCAATTTATTAAATAATAATATTCCACAACTATCACACAACGCCGTCTAGTCCCAAGCTAAGCAGAGCTTGTGTTATGGGTACTACACAACTGATAAACATACTTATATATTTCCTAAATACATACATATTATAGATAAAATAAATTACACCAATTAATTTTTTTGAAATTAAAAAAAGCTGTCACACATTATGTTAAGAATAAAATTGTTCTACAACTCAACGTGCAGCTTCCAGTAATATCAAAAAGATTTATTAATTTTAATTTCGTCCACGCAACCAGAAAATTCGATTGCGGGAACATCATTTGTTAGAAAAAAAAGTCATATCCCGTTCAAAACACCCTACAAAATCAGATAAATCAAAAACGAAATGTAATAAATAAAATAGCATATTGGTCGAGGGGTTACTGTATTATTAAAGAAACATTTCAAAAAGTCGAAACTCCCCCTCAAATTATTACTGTGATAAATAAATAATTTCACTATTGCCATTTGTCACGTCATGCTACACGTGTTTACTATATAGGTACTGTTTACAACGAGCCACGTACGAAATAACTGTCTAAGTATTACATTTAACCTGAGGCATACGACGTTATATTTATGCGTGTGTCGCGAACGACACATGCTTAAGCTGAGTACGCAAACACGCTACTGGTGTTCGTCAGTAGAAAAATGGCTCCGACAAGGCGAGACGAACTGAATGTAACTGCGGTCTATATAGTGATTCGTATAATATTTAAAAAAGAGGAAAGAAGAAAAGGCGCTATTGGATAAAAAATACGGCTTGCACTGAGGCAGCGTTTGCAAGGATCGTACGACACGAATGCTCACTGTGAGCCACACAGCCCGAGGCATGTGAGTAGAACCATTCGCAACACACGCCTCGCGATGTCTGTACGCGGCTTTACAGATAGCAATATAGTTACATCATCCCTATGGCCAATCGTACCCAACAGTTATTGCGAAGAAATTCGCTTTAGCGAAATTGTCGCTTGGAATGGGTTAGGTCGTCCATCAAAGCTATGATTCTGGTGTTCGAGATCGCGAGATCCCGTTTAGATTGTAGTAAGAGCCAATATGTGTCGGTCTTCATTGAAATCTTGAAGCTCGAAGGTTTATTGGCAATTGGCTGTAGGTCGGGGTCTGAGAGACCGACGATGATGGGAGGTTGTAAAAATCTTTACGGCGTATAAACTACGGGAGCGTAGGGTTTAGTGTGATTAGGGGGTGCTGTGTGTTGCGAGATCGACACCTTCGGATGACGGGTTACTGCCGTTTTGAATTCAGAATGCGTTGAAAAAGTTATATGATTTAGGAATTCGATCTGGCCGTTATACAGCGATCAAAAAAGTATGGCGTTGCTTAAAAATACGCAGCTTGTTTTGAATATCGGAATTATCTTCATCATTTGAGCCGAAAGACGTCCACTGATGGATATAGGCTTCCCCTCAGACCTCTCGCGCCGGGCCTTGGTTCAGGCCATGGTCCGGAGCGAGGAGGAGTGGCAGGCGGTCGCCTCCTTCTGCGAAGCAGTAATGCTAGCAAAGGAGGAGGCCGGCCGCATCAGGCAATGGCGCTCTCGCCGCTGGCGGAATTCTGATCCCGATTTCCGGCTACCGTAGACGCGGGCTTGCGGACGGCGAGCTATGGGTAGCTCGCTGTCTGACCGTCCGGTAATCCAGACCGAGCCCTTTAGATGATTTTCACACCATAAAAAAAACAATATTTTTACTATATACACCAAAGCTACGTGGGTTTGTAAATGTATATGTACTTTGTATATTGATTAGGTTAAAAATAATACTACTGTGTGAATCAGGGAAGGAAATAAGGTTTTTTACTTAACAAATCCTTAATACTTAATCCTGTTCCTAGAATATCAAAACCCCCCTTCCTACTGTTCTGTTACAATGTGGCAAAGTATCGGCACAAAAATATCGTCCTTTCTGTCTTATTTTCATGGTATTCCGCCGTCGAAGGAGACGCCCTAGGTGTCGGGAGTCGCCGCGCAATTCTCAAGAGAAGCTGGTTTCGCGGACGACAAGCAACAAGTAACTCGCCGTCCGACGTCTGGTGGTGGACCACAGATACACGAATACATCGTGTACATCGCTCGCTTTAAAGAGATGTCAGCCAAACTGAAGAGGCTTAGTAGGGCTGATGCCTGCTAGGCTCCGCGGAAATTATGGACAAGTGACCGACCATAGCCTAGTCAGTAGGAGTCTGACACGCCCCCCCCTCTCCCCCTTCCTAGAGCGGGAGAATTCAGTTGAGTATTCCTCACGCGAAAAAAGAACTAAAAAGCTATACACAGTGAAAACATGTCAATGTCAGTATTACATTCAAAATGGATGTTTTAAAACAAAAATCGTTGAAAACAAAGCTAAATCCCAACCCGACATGTTTGCTAAATATCCTTCCCGTGTCGGTGTCTCGTAAATCTCTATATATACTAAGAGGTAATGTTGTTTGTCCGAGTATATGTCTGGCTTCATTACTGTGTGGAACACGCGCTTGCTGGTTACGTATTCTTACTGGGGAGAGATGAGGTTTACTAGTATTTAATTTACAGGATGCATTTTGGAGAGAGTGCGTAGGAATTATATGACTTGATTCCACCATCTCACTTCTACCATCGGACAAGCCGACGAACAGCGAGTATCCATCCTTATGTTGTTGAAACCTCTACGGTCCGGACCACGCGTTTCCCTCGTCGTTTATACCACGTACATCGAGGAACAGCATCACTGCTTACCGTCACGTCGAATCGCAGTCAAGCACTAGTTTACATCAATTAAAAAAAAAATGATTTGTAATCGTTTTGTTTTCTATATAATATCGGTAACTACATGATCATCTGCCTGCCTGTCCGGACCGAGCCCAAGTCGTCGATGGCGCGCACTGTTCCTGCGCGCTTCCAAGAGTTGTCAGCAACAGCAGGGGCACAGCTGGGTCGAAGCCTACTCGAGCCAGGGTTATTCGAAAGGGAGCTCAAGCCCCGGTATGAAGGCTAAAAGGAACAGGGTAGGTTTTTAGTCAGTAAGAATCTGACACTATCTCCCGCTCCACCCAAGAGCGGGGGTTGTCATTGGATGACTGTAATGTGCAAGTTAGATTAATTGACGACACTGACTGTGAATATATTTGCACTCAATGTTATGGCAGGATATGCTGAAACAAATTTACGGTAACACCTTATGTACCATATTCTAGCAAATAAATGTTTAGATTTGATTTGATTTTGATTTGATAATTTTTGCCCACCATAAATAAAGGATTACTAGTATTTAATTTGACTTGTCATCGTTTTGTTTTGAATATAATATCGGTAGCTACAGGATCATCTTTCTGCCTGTCCGGACTGAGCCCAAGTCGTCGACGGCGCGCACTGTTCTCGCGCGCCTCCAGGAGTTGTCAGCAACCGTAGGAGCGTAATGCTAGCAAAAGAAGTAGCAGGAAACATAGGACAGAGACAATCCTTACTAATATTATAAAAGCGAAAGTAAGTTTGTTTGTTTGTTACGTCTTCACGCCTAAATGGCAAAACCGATTTTGATGAAACTTGGTACACGGATAGAATATGTCCTGGAATAGGACATAGGATACTTTTTATCCCGGAAGTATGTTCCCTTGGGATAATTTTCTGCTACCACGCGTGCGAAGCCGCTGGGAGCAACTAGTTTTCAACAAAAGCTGTCAAACCGTAATTTCTACTCTCACCTTAATCTTAAACAAGCTTTTATAGCTCGGTATATAATTAATACTCGTCAAGACGAATCATACAAGCCCAAACTCGATGGGGTTGTGTCGTTTAACTACCAAGTTCTTATAACCACCTTCTGGTTCCATTACTAGATCAGCTTCTTGTCATAATAATTTCGCATTGTCATCTGATTTACACATGCATACAAAATTTCAGCTCAATCGGTAACCGGAAAATGGATCATTACAGACAAACATCGGGACAGGTGAAACTAAATAAACGCTAATAAAAATTGACGTATAGTTAGTTTAAACTACATTTGAAAAGTTATATTTTCAACCTGGTTGGTTTCAACTACAAATTGTTTCCCCAATCAGGCTAAAACGTATCGGTTTTCAATCCGTAAAACCAATTCGGTCCACTACAAAGTTTTCCACCATATCTTTGTTTTCCCAAACCATCCCGTAAAAACAATAGGGTTTTAAGTTCCAACAACCTTTTATCTCGAATTGTTTCAGGAACCAGGAGCCCTTTTATATTTCCACATTCTGTAGCTTTGAATAGTTCTCTCCTGTCCTGCTCTGACGCTGTCAATATAAAAGGGATGGCGCGCTGGTTATGGGAATAGACCAGTGACTTAAATGAGTAATACGTACGCCTATATTGATGTGTTAATCAGATGTTAGTATAATAATTTATTAGGGCTGATTTATCAATAGCTTGTTTTTTTTAACTTCGGAATAAAAATTGAGGTTTGATATGTCAAAAAGCCATATAATTTATTTTATCAATTATCTGACATTGAGTCACGCCTTACAGGCTATACGGCCGTATCAGGAATTTTAGTGGAAAAAAATATATTTTATTATTATACCTTTTCGAAAAGTGAGAGGAAAAAGGATAAAATGGATTTAGTGGTAGTGTGACAGACGACAGGATGAAATGGAAAAAAAAATAGGTTACGCCGACCCCAATTGACATGGTATTGAAGAAATTGTAAGAAATTAAAAGAAGAATAGGAAGAAGAAGAAGAGAGGAAAAAGAAAAATATGCGACGGTCAATGGCTTATTAGCCGAGAGCTTCGGCCAACACCTAAGGAGGCTCTGGTTGGGCAGTTGGATCAAGGACTTGATCCAAAATGCAGCAGTAACACGGCGTGTATCGTAAGGAGATTCTTCTTTCAGGAGCCCTGACCACCGGTACCTTGGGATTGGGATATAATCTCAAGCGTGCAACCCTTTAACAGTTCAGTTTAGGTCGTCAAATGGATGGCATTAAGAGCTTGTGGTTGGACTTCTGTTCCCGATGCCAGTGGGCTACAATTTTTTTTATAAATTTGTTTTATTTTTAAGGAAATATTTTTTTTTATGTTAATAATCTACACTAATATTAAAAGAGAATTTATAGAGGTAAAGCTTGTTCTTTTGTTCTTTGTTTGTAGGAGGTAATCTCTGGAAGTACTGGTCCGATTGCTAAAATTTTTTTACCGATAGAAAGCTGCTTTATTCCTGAGAGACATAGACTATATTTCATGTACGCGAGCGAAGCTAGTAAGATAAATATGGGAACTAATAATATACAAGTGTCCTCAATATCACTGACTGACTGGCCTGTTGGTCTAGTGGTTAGTGGCCCTGACTGCTATGCCGGAGGTCGTGGGTTCGATTCCCACCCAGGACAAATGTTTATGTGATGAGCATGATCATTTGTTCTGTGTCTGGGTGTAATTTATCTATAATATGTATGTATTTAGAAATATATAAGTATGTTTATCAGTTGTCTAGTACCCATAACACAAGCTCTGCTTAGCTTGGGACTAGACGACGTTGTGTGATAGTTGTGGAATTTTATTATTATTATTATTATATATTATACAAACACTGTAAGCGGTGAACAACAAAGTATTTGAGCTTGAAGTGGTCTAAGTTTTGAGTCAGGAAACAACAATAACTAGTTACAATGTTAGTAGGGAACAGATCTCAACTTGTGGTCACATTCGGGTTTAGACAACAGTACTTAGAAACAAATTGTGGTGTCACATTTGCTCTTGTACTCATTTAGTTTAACTTGTCTAACATAATGGTGTAAAGGTCGCCTTAAGAGGACTATAGGAGCTAATCGCGAGATTTATAATGCGTAACCTCTTAACTGTGAGCCCGTAATTGCGCTAGTGCAACACATGTTACGTATTCGCGAATTATTCCCGCTCAATTCTGACGCGTCTGATTAATTAAGAAACCATGCGTAGGTTTGCTGACGTCGAGCAATAGGTAGCTCGCCGTCCGACCGTCCAGTAATGGCCTGGACTGAGCCCAAATTGTCGACGGTGCGTATTGTTCCACGCGCGCTTTAGGAGATGTCAGCAAACCGATAGGGGCCTAGCAGAGTCGAAGCTTACTGGGGCCATGGGTTCGCTTCTGAAAGGAAAAACAGGCAACGAAGGAACTAGGAGTGGGTTTTGTTTATTTATTTATTGCACACCTTTCCTTATTACAGGACAAACATTGACAAAAAGAATTAAGTGAACAATAGGCGGACTTATTGTACAAGGCAATTTCTACCAGACAACCTTTGGATGGACTGAACGTAAGGAAAAGAGAGTCAGTAAAAGTCTGACCCATTTTTTTATGGTTGGCAAAAATCATCCACTGACCACCCCCGCTCTTGGGTGGAGCGAGAGATAGTGTCAGACTCTTACTGATTAAAAACCCACACCGTTCCTTCTAGCCTTCTTACCGGGGCTCGAGCTCCCTTTCGGACAACCTTGGCCTCAGTAGGCTTCGACCCAGCTAGGCCCCTGCTGTTGCTGACAACTCCTTGAGGCGCGCGGGAACAGTGCGCGCCGTCGATGTCTTGGGCTCGATACGGACAGTTATCGAACGGTCGGACAGCGAGCTACCCATGGCTCGCCGTCCGCAAGCCCGAAGCCTGACCGGACTAAAACAAAATAATACATAAGAAACCATATATTATCCCATTTCCACAACAAACTACGTACATTTAATATCGTATTTAACCATTAAAACATTCACTAACATTCATGTTTGATGACTAATTTGTCACTCGAATAAACACAATACGTTTTGACATTTAGTTTAGAATTATCATTGAAACATTTGTTCCTAGCAATAAATAACAGTAACATTTACAATATATTTCCAGTTAAAATCAATATTAAATATTATAACATGCTATCCCTAGAGATTACACCTTTTTACCTCAGAATTTAGAATACGAAATGCGATGTACAGTCGAGGAGTGTAAACCTTCGTCAGTTTTCAAATGATGAAACTTTGAACATAGCAAGACCATGTAGGTACTTAACGAAAACTTTCAATTAAATTTTGAAAATTAAATTAATTTTATTTATTTAAAATCATTACAAAATATAATAGCGACAGTCAATACAAATATTCAATAATTAAAATGTCAAAATTCAATAAATTATAATTGACTGGCCATTTTATGTAGAAAACTATCCAAAGGAAACACTCCTGGGATAAAAAGTATCCTATGTGCTATTGTCCTTTTCTGTGTGCTATATATCCTATGTGCTACGTATGCCAAATATCATTTATATATACGTTTGTGAGTGAAAAAGCACCATACACAGATACATTATTTTATTATTTATTTATTTTATTTTATTTTGTTTGGGTGGCTACAGCTAATAATACAAGATAAACGACAAGATAGATCATGATGAGCCAACATTAGTGTGATAAATCAAATTTATTTTTTTAGCTGTCAGTATCATATTTTAAAATAACATCTAAATATCATTATGTGGAAGACGCTGGAGGAGGCCTTTACCCGTGAAGGGGTTCCGATCAATGGTACTGAAGAATGTAACGATTGCGAGTAGAAAAAAGAAAAAGAAATTTATATGAAACTTATATTTGAAGTAATCATTGCACGTATATATTTATAATACATATTAAAAAAAAAAAAACATGTAAATAACTATTGGAGATTGGAAATAAACGGGCTTTATTATTATTATTATTTCCTTTATTCATTCAACATACATGCAAATTATATTTTTAAATATTTCAATAAAAAATAAAAAAAACATTTAAAAATATAAAAAATAGTGTCCCACCGGTATCGGGAACAGGGTCCAAGCCACCGGCGGTCAGGGCTCCAGAGAAAGGAACCTCCTGACTATACGAGCCGTATCCAGGAGTACCGCTTTCTGAATCAAGCCCTTGATCCAGTCGCCTAACGAGAGCCTCCTCAGGTGTTGGTCGAGGCTCTTGGCTATTAAGCCATTGGCTGAAACGACTATCGGTACAATAATCGCTGAATCCACTTCCCACATGTCGACAACCTCGCGAGCCAAGTCAATATACTTGATTTGTTTATCTTTCTCGGCTTTCACGAGGTTCTCGTCATGCGGAACGGATATGTCAACAATCATTGCACGCCTCTCGCATCGGTCCACCACCACTATATCAGGCTTATTGGCTACAATAGTCCTGTCAGTGATGATGGACCGATCCCAGTACAACGTGATATCGCCATTATCGAGAACTGGGTCGGGCACATACTTGTAGTATGGCACCTCCGATTCCACAAGAGAGTACTTCAGAGCAAGTTGCTGATGTATAATCCTGGCTACAAGGTTATGTCTATGCAAGTATTCCCCGTTAGCTAGACGAGAACAACCAGAGATAATGTGGCGGATTGATTCACCCGGTCGGTGACATGCCCGACAGATGTCAACCGTGCCGTCCTTCACAATAAATCTCCGGTAGTTATTCGTCATGATAACTTCGTCCATAATTGCACAGACAAAACCTTCGGTTTCCCCAAAGAGGTCACCGACGCGCAGCCAGGCTACGGACGCTAGTTGGTCTACATCGGACCCATGAAGGGCCCGGAAAAAGCGTCCGTGAAGTTCCTTACTCTGCCATACTTCCTTGCGTACGTTAGTGTCAAGCACTACAGGTTTGCGCCAGTTCTCGTTAGCCAAGGAGAGCGGGGTGAGTCCCTTGTCCACTGCCACTACATCACGATGCATACCCACGTCGGCGGCTAGGAAGTATTCCCTGAGACTGCATACCTCGCGATTGTGTAGGGTCTTAGCATTTAAAAAGCCTCGACCCCCACACTTCCGCGGGATATACAGTCTCATTACCGACGACCGAGGGTGATGCATTCGGTATGCAGTCAACAGTGTACGAACCCTCCTATCCAGGGCGTCAAGTTCCGTTTGAGTCCATTTGAGTACACCGAAAGCGTACATCAATACCGGCATGACCCAACCGTTGAAGGCACGCACCTTGTTTCCACCTGACAGAAGGCTCTTAAGTACCTTCTTCAGGCGGCCAAGGAAGCGCTCCCTCAACGATTGCTTCATGTCAGTGGCATTGATGCCTAACGCTTCCGACATACCCAAATACTTATAGGTTTCGGTTGGAGAGAGGGACCTCAAGTTTATGGAATCCGAGAGTTGGGTACCCACGGATTCCACAATCTCCCCTCGCTTTATATGCATGATCGCACATTTGTCCACACCAAACTCCATCCTAATGGCACTACTGAAGGTTTCAGTTACCTTCAGTAGTTCCATCAGTTGCAGATTGTTGGGGGCAAAAAGCTTCAAATCATCCATATAAAGGAGTTGAGATATAACCTGACCACCTCTCTTCAACCGATAGCCTAGGCCTGAATTCTCCAGCAATGTGCTCAGAGGATTCAAGGCTAGGCAGAACCAAAGCGGACTCAAACTATCACCCTGGAAAATACCTCGCTCAATCCTTACCGGTTCGCTGTTCCTCTGGATATTTCGACATCCTGGGTAGCGAAGGACCGTCCTCCATTTCCTCATACATGACATCAGGAAGGTGCGAAGAGTTGCATCAACTTTATACAACTCCAGCACCCTCATGAGCCATGTATGAGGAACTGAGTCATAGGCCTTCTTATAGTCTATCCAACATGTCGACAGATCCTTTCGGGAACGCCGAACCTGTTGGTTAATGGCCATATCGATGAGGAGTAGCTCCTTAGTACCGCGGGACCCATTCCTACATCCATTTTGAGAGGCAGACATGATAGTGTTATTATCAACATGTTGGTTAATTTTTTCTCTCAAAATGGATGTAAGAACCTTGTAAACTGTCGGCAAACATGTAATCGGCCGATAGTTTTTGGGTTCCGCGGTGCTACCAGATTTGTGGAGCAGGTGGGTAACTCCTGTTGTAAAAAACTCGGGTAGCGAACCAGACTCTAAGGCGGTCTGATACTGAGATGCCAAACGAGCGTGCGACCTTACAAGCCACTTTATCCAAAAGTTGTGCAGTCCGTCCGGCCCTAGAGATTTCCAATTAGGCAACGGACGGACTGCACGGGCCACATCTTGGGGGCTGATTGCCCCCATTTCTGGTATCGATTCGCACGCTCGTTCGACCTCTCGAGTCCAACCACCTTCAGTATGACTGACAGGCACCGACCAGATGTTGCGCCAGAACGAACACATGGCGTCATCATCCGGAAGGCGCGTGTCAGTCACACCTTGGTCCGGTTGCTCCCAAGCCCTGTATACCCACCTTTCATTATTCCGGAATGTGCTATTCTGGATGTACCGCTCAACCCGCCGCTTATACCTTCGTATACGGTTTGCCCATGCATACACCTTCTGCTTCAGGAAGTCGATGCGCTCTGTGACATGGGACATATAGTCTCGGGGGCTGATGTCAGTCCCCGAAAACGCCCGTCTCACAAAGCGCATCACTCGTGGGCGAGTGTTGCCCTCCCTGAAGCAGATTAGTTTGCCGATGAGTGCTCTGGCCCCACCAATACGACGCTCGATCCTGCACTGCCAGGCCGGCACAGCTGGTTTTGGTCGTGTAGCTACGTCGCTGTTTGGAAATTTGACGTGAGCTACACGACATGCCGCTACGGCCGCGCAGTACATGATCGAGTGTGTATCGGTGAGATCTTCGCAGTCATCAAAATAGTTTGACAACTGCGAGTCCAGAGCAGCCACCAGCGCCTTATTCTTATTACACATGGGCAAACGAGGTAAACGTGGCCTAAGTTCAAGCGGCATGTTGCGATACTCCCGAATAGCACACTCCAAAGCACTCCTCAATTCGTTAGTACTTACATGTGTAACAATGTCAGTGCTCTCCTCGTCAGCGTGGATGGGGAGATGGTTGGACGGTGATACCTGTAAAGGTAACGCCGTCTGTGACGAGGAAGCAATGACATGGCTACCCATTTCCGTTCGGAGGCGATCAAGTACAGTATCGTCCAACATATGATTACGCTGGATGACCCGTACCTGATCCGATAATCGTTGTGCCGAAACGTTGACGGCTGGCTCAAGCACCTGAAACAAAGAGAGCATCCGAACACGGTACGCGGTCAGGTTGTTTCCTCCCTCTGTAGCCCCATAGTATGCGCGCATGACGTTTTCATTGGTCGATTGCGTCCATCGCATGCGCGGCACACTTCCGCCGGTAGCTGGGACCCTGTCAGAGACCGGTGGGCCTCGAGGTCCTAAACACGCCGGCGGCCGGCGTCCTCCCCGACGACGCACAGGTGGTGGTGTCGTCGGCGGCGAGTAGTACTCGTCGCTCGAGCTCGACGCAGCTGCCACGGCCGGTATCACAGCACTCTCGGTGAGGCTGGGTTCCGGCGGCGGCGAGGCGGAGCTGAGCGACGAGGCCGGAGGTGGTGGGCGTGCACTTCGAGCAGCAGCTCTTGTCAGCATTGTTGTAAAAGCATGATTGTTGTCGTATTATTGCATCATTTTATGTGTGACATAAAATGTCATCTGTCTGATTCAAAATTTTCTTTTCTTTCCATGTTTTGGCCTTTATTTATTGAAGAGAAGTTTATATTTGATTTATTAATTATTTAATGGACTTCTGGGATAAGAATTTGTAGGATTGCGGCTCCAAAACTATTAATTTATATAAAAATTTTTCCATGAACGACACAACACTTTTGACATCCAGAGTTGCCAGTTATTATTATTATTATTATCATTATGTGACATTAACGATATCATATTGTATTTGTATTAATGTAACTAAATTTTAAATGATGTAAACAAAATAAACATGAAAGGTGACGATCCTATTTTTACTATGACTGTACTCGGATTCAGATTTACTTCAGAATTCCCTGCCTATAATAAAATGGTAAGAGGTAATATTAAAATGTCTGTGGGCCTGATTAACTTGGCCATATTTTTGGGATAAGTTTCTTTCGTTTTAGGAATTCAAGGTTAAGTTAGATAAGGATAAAGTTGAACGACATTAATTCATGAATCCCCAAGCGACACCCGGTGGCCGCGCATCTATTGTCTTACTATTGTGTCTCTAATTGACGGTATCTGAAGGGTTAAGTTAGGACGGTTAGATTTGAGTCTGCCCCTAACATAGTGGCTTGGTTGACTGGTAGAGAATGCTTAAGGCATTAAGTTTGCTTTTGTATCTTTGTGTGGCATGAAGTTTTAATAAATAAATAATAATAGTTGGGAAGAAGTTTTGATTATGAAGAAATCGTGCCTCACTAATAAGTATACCTACCTAAAAAAAAATTATACGGCTTTTTTATGGTAGGGAAAATCATCCAATGATAACCCCCGCTCTTAGGTGGAGCGGGAGATAGTGTCAGGCTCTTACTGACTTAAAAAATCCACCCCGTTCCTTCGTGTCTTCATACCGGGGCTCGGGTTACCTTTCTGATAATCCTGGTCCCAGTTGGCTTCGACCTTGCTGGGACCCTGCTGCTGCTGGCAACTCCCTGAGGCGCGCGGGAACAGTGCGCGCCATCGACGTCTTGGGCTCGGTCCGGACTGTTACCGGACGGTCGGACAGCGAGCTACCCATAGCTCGCCATCCGCAAGCCCGCGTCTACGGTAGCCGTAAATCGGGATCGACATTATATGGCTTATTATTATAACTAGTACGGTATGCAGAATCTTACTGAATACCCGCCATACACGCTAGGGTCTACCTGACAGGTTTGCCTGTACAGTTGAGATTTACAGGTAAACCGGAGCGTGAATGTTGCACAACTGTGCAGGTTTAAATAGAAGCTAACCTGACAGGCATAACTGTGCAGGCAAACCTATCAGGTATGATTATAACTGACACGATAGGTTTAGCGTGCATGGCTTTTAACCTTTTGAACGCCAAACACAAGTATACAAGTTCGAGATTTTCGTGCCCTCGGCGCCACTACTTGATTAGAAGTAATAATAGTATAAAATAAATTTACGACTTTTACAAGACCTTTAATTTTGTTTTTATGGAAAATTGCCCTGTTGTAACCCATATTTTTAACTTTTTCACACATAATAAGTGCGTGTTTATTTTATATTCACTAGAAACATTTGTTAGTTAGTTTAACATAGAAACAATTTGTTGCGTGGCGCTGGAGGACACATCGCGTATTATATAGATGGGCGTCGAAAAGGTTAACTAAGCTTAAATAAATGCCCCTCGACCGACGAAAATTACATTTTAGTGAAGACAAATATTATAGTATAATTTGTTTTTTTTTTTCGTAATAAATCCTTCAACAGTTTTCAGCACGAAAGGCTTAGTAAAATGTATTTATTCTTCATCAGTCAAGGGCTAATCTTAAGCACTTAACTAAACAAGTAGTCATTGGACCGATAAATTATTCACGACGAAGAGCTTTCACAACCAGTTCGAAGGACTGGAATAATTAAAAATTAAAACTACTAGCTTTTGCTCGCAGCTTCGCTCGCGTAGATAAAATATAGCCTATGCCACTCATGAATGGAGCAGCTTCCTATCGGTGAAAAAAATTTAGCAGTCGGACCATTTTTTTACCGATAATATATTAAAAAAAACAGCGTTCTAAGTCCAAGTCTTTGAGCTGAATGTTGATCAGTGAATTATTCAGGACTTTACTTTATATATATATTTTACAGACAGATCAACCATTGAAGTGTCCTATATTATCAAGAATAGAGGAAAAAAATATGTTCTGTCATTTTATACTTTTTTTTTTATGTTTCTAAGGTTTTTTTTATACTGACAGGTCCTTTTGTATTTGATATGTTAGTAGAGCTTTTATTACTGTATCTGTTTTTTGTTATATCGGTTCTATTGTGTTATTTTTGCAGGGCGGAAATAGTAGATTAAACGAGGTGAATAGGTACAAAACTTTGGTTAGATTTTTCACATATTATGCGAAACGTGAATATACACTGGACAGCAAATAAACCGAGCCACCCGCTACCTAGGCAGTCTAATTCGATTTTCTCAAAAACTAAAATAACTACAATGATCAAAGTTGTACCTACAGAAACTCGGTTTATTTGCTGACCAGTGTAGGTTGATTCTAACTAGTCACTGAATAGATTCCAATATTTTTTTCAATACACTCACTCGAAAACCCGTTCTTATCCCACCGCTTAAAAGCACGCAATAGGCTTTTTTCTGCACTAAAGCAGAAAAGTGCGCGTGCTGTGCCACGCCATAATGCCTTCAGGATGGGCGCGCGGCGTCCTCCACGAGTAGCCGGTCAACCCCCGTTAATTTATTTCAGTGAGTGTTTTTAAAATTGTACTATCGCTTGCTTCGCATAGACTTTATTATATTTAGAATATTCAATTTAAATATTTTTATTTCTGTATGAAAGTTTTTGTCACAGAACAAAACTGGTTGTCTATGATGTAAGTGCCATAGTCCTAAGAGGTTGCTGGTGTTTTACAAATAACCCTGTAACTGTATAGGAAATGACAATCTTCAATAACATTATTATTGTTACTGTCTCTCTATTTGTTGACCGAGACATCACAGGCAGGGCTTGAGAGACAAACACTAACAAAATAACAAACAAACGAATATATACTTGTAAAAGTAAATAAACGTCTTTACCTTCGTCCGCCATTGTAGCGTTTACAAAGACTTTGTATATAGGGGGTTTCATTTTTGTTAAATAAGTATTTAAATATTAACATCTGGTATAGTGGCCAGAAAATGTTAGTAACAACTACTTACTAACATTTTCTGGTCACTGGTAAAACAAAACTAGGCAAGTGCTAGTCGAACTCATTCACGAAGGGTTCTGTACTACAATATTAAAATCGTGCAAAAACGCCGATAATGTTTCTTGTAAGGCCCCCTTTAATTTAGAACTTAATTTTATTTTATTATTTGTTGTGGTAGTGGCAATAGAATTACATATAGTGTGAAAATTTCAATTTTCTTCCTCTTATGCTTTATGAGAAACAGCCCGCTGACAGACAGACAGACAGACGCACGAACATCGGAGGCTAGTATAAGAGTCTCGTTGGTACTTGGCAACTGGATGGTAGTTTCTTCTCTGTATGAAAAAAGACTTGCTAATATAAGATTCTTTTTACATTAGCATAAACAGCTTCCCAGTAACTGGACAGTATATTATGCTAATGTGAAATAGCTCTTTCCAGGAATTCATTTCCCGCACCACTTTGTACCAGTCGACTTGGTGACTGACCAGGTCTGGGCACCATAGGTTGGCACGGGCAGGACTGACATGTCGCTGATGAGAGACCAGGGAGACTGGCAGATCACCCTTCATTAGCGTCTTCATAAACTAGTAGCCTTTTAGTTATTAGTTCAACCAACATATTTCAAGCCTGTATAGTTTTAAAAAGACTACAATTCTTGTTGGTGTCTCTTTTTACCCTTCCCCATATTGTAGTCCAAAAAAAAGTTTTATTTATTTTATAAACTAAAAAAAAATTTTAGTTAGCACATAATAACACACCCTGTATAAAATAAAGCTGAGTCCTCCACATCGGGTAATGTCGTGGAAGTAATGCACACACACCGTGCAGATCACGTATGCTTTGTGCTTTATTTATATATTCTAACTGGCAACATATTATACGAGCCCATACTTGTTCAATTTGGGATAGTTTGTTACAGGTATACCGGTCCCATTTGTCGTTGTTAACAAAAGTTCAATGGTCCATTTTTCTGGGTATGCCTACTGTAATGTGTGTGTGATAAGTTGTTCGTTCATATTTTATACATCCTTGTCATATTTATTGAGGAAGTAATAAGGAAAAGCTTGAATTACCCGCAGGGGTTGTCAGTGAGAGAAACGCAAAGAACTCAAACACAAATAGGAAAGAAATAGGAACGTGAACGGCCATGGGAATACAGGGCCTTGGTACAGACAGGCCGGAGCGATGAGTGGCAGACCTTCTGCGAAGCAGTAATGTTAGCCTAGGAGATGGCCACACCCGCGAGGCAACAGCGCCGAGATTCCGATCCTGATTTCCGGCCAACGCAACGTAGGCGCGAGCTTACGAACGGTGCGCGCAATGGGTACAAATTTACCTATTTAAATAGTTCGATTCGCGAATTGATTATAATAGATTTTTCTGAACCGCAAAAAAGTTATTATTTTGTCATGTAACTAAAAATCAACTGATTTTTAGTTCCTTTACTCGGATTATAAGTCCTTGCCTTTCAGGATTCTAGGTCAAGGGGAAGTATCTTATAGATTTTATTTCCTTGCGAGTATTAAAATATGCGCTATAAATGGAGCATAAATGGTCTTATCCTAATTATTCTATAAGGGTTCCATTTTGCAGACTGAAGTACGGAATCGGAGTATGAAGGTTGTTCGTTTACAGTGAACCAGTTACGTTTCTATTCTGTACCCCTAGCCAAGTTGCTAATCTGCAATAGTTAACGCTAGTAGAAAGCTTCAAATGTACGGGAACGACGTCATCTCAACGCTGTCACGTAGTCAGATCAAAAGAATTGGCGGCAAGGTCAACTCGAAGCGTGCCTTTTTCTCACTCTTTTATCGCACCTACCACTACCGTTCTCTGCATCACCCAAAGGTTGACTGGAAGAAAATGCCTAAGGCATTAAGTTCGCCTTTGTGTATTTGCGCATAAAGTAGATATTAAATATATAGGTAAATAAGTGTTCGACGCAAGCGAAACGATTTTAACTTGACTAGGGGGCTGTTTTGTTTTGAATCAAAATGATTGAAATTGATCGTCCTTCATCATTTCAAATCTGTTAATTTACTATCCATTATGAATTCTGTATTATAGCAGGAAACTTCATTGTATCCTAGTAAAGGTACAGCTGTTTTTGTGTTATCATGAAAATCGTACAGTTCAACGAAAAAAAAAAATTGTGTTGTTGAAATGAAACTGAACACTTTGTAAGTAGATGGTACAGAACAGCAAGCGCTAAGATGCTGTCATTTGCATCTTCTACATTTATGCATCCCTCTTGCTCTCGTCTTCGTACCGTGTACTTTGCTTTTTTTAAAGTACGTAATAATTATGAACTATCAGGCTTATAACCTTAAAGTTCTTATCACATTAACTTTTCTGTATATAATGTATGTATATATGATTGGGTTTAGAAATCCAGCACTGTTTTTAATCTTGTGCGATTTTTGCTGGATTGACTTAGCCCCCCTTATCTTGTACGATTCTGCAAACGTAATAGATTTTTTTTTTTCTAATACACATTTTTACTATAATTACAATAACTAACTACTTATTTATTATCATAATAATAGGTACATTCAAAATCAATAGCACATATAAATGTAATTTTGTACTTTAGCTAGGTAAAATCGATGTGGACGAATTTTTTGATGCCCTTTGTGATTTCCCCGTTTTTCAGCCTTTTTTTACTCGTTTGTAAATATTATTATTTTAAGTTTATATGTACCTATTAATTTATAATATTTAATTGTTAAGATGTATATATTAACAATATTATTTAGTTAGGTAACTAAAACTATAACTTTTATTTTTTCTGTTCCGTTAGAAATCATCAGACTTTTCCGCACTGGATGGAGTAAGAGAGAATGTCAGAATTTACTGACTAAAACCCTCAGTGTCTTCCACAAGAATATTCCTCATTTATTCTTATTTCTATAGAGTACAATGGGCCTCATCAGAAGGCTTAAGGTCACCTTGGGTTCGAATTTTCCTTGCATGACCACGTTAGGAATATCCGCAGGGGAACCAAGGTCACTGATAAAGCCCGAAAAATCGCCAAACTTAAGTGGCAGTGTTTACTGGGGCCAGGGTTATCCGAAAGGAAACTCGAGACCCGGTATGAAGACGCTAGAAGGAATGGGGTGGGTTTTTAGTCAGTAAGAGTCTGACACTATCTCCCGCTCCACTCAAGAGCGAGGTTTGTCAGAGCCGCGGGAATGCGGAATTTATGTGCGGACCGTACGTTGTGGCAACACTTGGGTGAGACCTAATGTTCTATCATCATTTCAGGTGAAATACGTCCACTGCTGGAGTGGACGTGTTTGGCCTGAAATTTTTTTTTATGGTGGGCTATAATCATCCAATGACAACACCTGCTCTTGGGCGGAGAGATATTGTCAGACTCTTACTGACTAAAAACCCACCCCGTTCCTTCTAGCCTTCACTTTCGGATAACCCTGGCGCCGGTAGGCTTCGACCCAGCTGGGCCCTGCTGATGATGATAATGATTAGTAAAAATAGCATCGTAATCGTTTCCGTGGTTTAATAGAAGGCTTTTACACTCCGTAGAATATTCAACCAGGTATTATTTGCCCACCACACCATATCACCTAACTAATTCTACCTAGAAACACAAAAGCCATTACCTGACTCAAAATTAAATTCACAGTCCCTTCACTATGTCAATTTTCAGTTTCCTCTACTGGGCAATTTACAAGTAATACAACTAAAACTAAACTGGAACTACACTCATCAAAGCATTGGGAAGGGTCATCGGGGCTATTAGCAAGGTTGCTCGGATTGCCCGGGTTTGCCCAAGTCTGGTTGCCTGAAAGTTGTTTTAATTTCCATACTAGAGCAATAATGTGTGGTAGGTATTTGTGAATAGAGGAGTTTTAATCCAGAACAATGTTTGGGCTAAAAGGGAACTTATTTTATTCGAATTACTTTTTAATGGTAAAATTTCTAGGTTAGTGAGGAAATTCTTTATGTCTAACAATACCAATTTATTTTACCCAGGGGTAAGAGTCCATTACGTTGGTCAGATCAAATCCGTGTTATTGTTCAAAAGTTCCTAAACAAATAAAGAAAAAAAAATAATCCGTGTTACACTAGAGACGACAGTTTGCGACGTCATCCACATCGCCGAAGACAGGACAACATGGCGAAATATATCCACAAGAAAATTATTGAGGATAAACGACGCAAGGGGGAGGAACAATACCAATTTGTTTACTAAATGCCTTGAATTTTTTTAATACATAGATGAGCTCCATAAAGTGGCTAAGTGGCAAACAAACTAGCGTATCAATCTACACTAATATTATTATAAATTTGTTTGTAGGAGGTAATCTATGGAAGTACTGGTCTGATTGCTAAAATATGCTAATAAATGTAATGTTAACGAAACAGATTTAGGAAAAAAAGTCAAAAGTCTCTCTTATCTAATTTCGAATTCCCAATACCAAGTACATAAGGCCGCGCCTACGGTGGCTGAAGATCAGGATTCTCTAGTGGCTGAGGCGTGAGGGCTGTTCCCTTGCGCGTGCAGCCATCTTTGCTAGGATTACTGCTTCGCAGAAGGAGGGGACCGCCTGTGCCACTCCTTGCTCCGGACCATGGCCCGTTGCGGTCAATTTGTATGTTTGTGTTCATGTTTGTTACTCTTTCACAATGTTACTGCTAAATGTGTTTAGATGAAATTTAGCACAAGAGGAGAAAATATCCTGGAATTGGATTCTTTTTATCCCGGCCGTATGTTCCCTTGAAATAACTTTCTACTTTCACGCACCGGTAAAAACCACTATTGAAGTAAAAAAAGCTATATATCAAAAGCTGGGCTATTCTAAAAAACTAAAAAGAGAGAATAAATTTTATGCCAATCAAACCCCTTTCCTTTGTAGAATCATTCGCTTTCAGATTTTATTGTTTTATTTATGGTTACTTTTGAGTGCCTTCATTCAATCGGCGTAAAATATTTTATTTCTGTAGCAGTTCTATTTATATATAGCCTCCTTTGCATCGATACTTGGTCTATGAATTGTTTTTTTTACTCTTTTTAGCCCTTTAAGATCCTAACTCCCAAGCAGTGTTATAAAACAGTGACTTTCTGAAACCTAGTAACGGCTAGGTTTACAGGTTTGAAAAAAAAATTCTTTATTATAGATTTATGTGCTACATTATAAACATATTGTGATTTTTTCGTAATTCTTTTGTAAAAAAAAACAAGTATATTTGATTTTTTTTTTGACTATCCTAGCTAAAGGGAATAATTATGATTTTTTTTTTCGAGCGAGCAACCTTGTCAGACTTTTTTTTTCGAAAATCCTTCATTTGCCCTTTGCTTTATAACGCCCTATAACTCACCAGCATCTGAAAAACCAGCTCGGCAGTTGATAATACGATTAAAGGTTCCTAAAACCGCCATCAATGATTGTCTCATTACTTCACTGATCAATTTTCTTCTTATTTGAAGTTATCCATAATTTTTTCCATAACAAGACTACTCCATCCCTTGGGTATCGTAAGTATAAAACTTTGGCATTATTATTTCAAAGGACGAGTGATATCGAACTTTGATTTATAATCCGCACTTTAGGACCCCTCTCTCCTCAATGGCACCTTTGAGGGATAAGTTTCGAGAAAAGTTCTGAGTATGATGTGGATAGCTAAAAGAGACGAAGAAAAAAAAATTACTTTATACAGGATATTTGTAAAACACAAGCTTGCTGGGCGCATTACTAACATCATAAACAAAAAAAAAAGTGGTTCTATGACTTTTTACAAAACATAATTAATTTACTAAAAACAATCCGTTGTTTTATCTAACATACTTTAACTCTGTATTTTACTATACCTAACTACGTCTGTAAGACGCGACGTAAGCGCATCCCGTCACCCAATCTCGCTCCATTCCCCTATTGTACTATCGCTTGCTTCGCATTTAGACTTTAATATTTAGAATGCTCATTTTTTGAAAATTTGATCAACTAAAACATGATCCAATAAAGCCATAGAACAAGTAATTGTTTTTTATGATATTTGTAACATAGTCCTGATAGGTTACCTGTGTTTTACAAATAAACCTGCATAATTAGCCTGGGGAACTTCGTACTGCCAGAGATTGCATAAATGTTGTGTTAATTTATTCATCATCATCATCATCATCATCATCATCATCATCATCATGATCATCATTACATGCGGAACACGTCCACTGTTAGACATAAGCCTATAAATTCAAAATTCAAAATTCAAAATCATTTATTTCAAATAGACCAAATGTAGGCACTTTTGAATAGTCAAATGTCGGTCAGTCCAAGAAAAGTGAAGCTAAATTGCACGTTCCAAAGCGTAGATCTCTATGGAGAAGAACGTGCAAGAAACTCCATGGACACTCTTTTAAATCATATTATGTGTTACATATAATGTTTGTTTACATTATTTCATGTTGCTTCTATTATGTGAGCACAATGCAGATAATTAAATAAAAATAAAAAATATATTAAAAGATAAAAACTGAATTAAGCTACTGGCAGTTAAGAGATGACCAGTCAGTATAGTGTCGCTACAACTGGTATCGTGTGTCTCGTATTCAAGGGATTCCCGTGACTTCATCGGGTCTCAGGTACATTTTGTGGGAGACCTTCCAATGCTACGTCTTCTGCTATGCAGTCACCATCCCAGAACCTTTCATACTCGTAGATCATCTGTTTTGCGAGCAATGTGCCCTTACCTACTGCCACTTAAGAGAGTCCTTCTCCACTCGCTTATCGTAAACATCGAAAATGTTTTAAAAGCTTGTTACTTCATTTAATGCAATCCAACGCGATGTTTGACGAAAAGGCAACGCAAAAAAAGAGAGATAACGCCTGGAAACTCTGTTAGTATTCGGTAATTCCGAGATTTACTCGAAAATTTCACAAAACTTGCTTCAGGAAATAGCTGTTTTTTTTAAACCTTTAAAAGTTTTTGGAAAAAGTTGTCGTCATTTAGAATCTTAATAAAATTTGCAAGGTCTCTAGAGGATAACTTTTTTGACTTTTTTAATTTTTAGGTAAATTATGAAGTGTCAAAGTTCATACAAAATAGGAGATTTTTAGAGGTTTTTACTGGATTAGTTTTACACAAATTTAGAAATTGGTTTCTTTAGAAACCTAGATTATATCCACAAGATACTGTGTTTCCAAAATATCTAATGAAAAATGTGTAATAACGTCATAATCAGTTATGAGCGGTTGTATGAAAAACTGAAAATGTGAGTCATGATGCACCACCTTAAAGGCGATTCTTCGGGCTATTTCGGTGTTTGTGTTCTTCTTCTGAAGTTTCCATTTCTGATTAGATCACGCTAGAAAACTCTGAGCCTTCTGTTGAGGCCCATTGTAAGCGAGTTTCAGCCATATGTCATCACTGGTAACACGCACAGGTAAAGTAAGCAGACTTTAGTCTTGAAGCTTTGAGTTATGTCGAACGACAAAATACCGCGCAGCTTCCCGAACGCCGCCCTGCCGAGTCGGATTCGACGGTTGACCTCATCCTCGAAATTAGACCTATCTAATTGGACGGTTTGTCCCAGTTAAACGTACTTGTTTACAATTTCGAGACTACTTTAATAGGAGTGGGTATTACAGGAAGTTGGGGTACAGCCTAGAAGTAACCTATTTAAGTACTGTTTACTTAAATAACCCCAGCCAAGTCAAGTTACAACTGTTGCTATTCTATTCTCTTTTGTCGAACGCCTCGAGTGTCCTCCGATTCTTTTCTTCTGACGTAATCTCAACGGTCAGTCACAGACTCAACAGAAGTCAATCTACATACAAAGCGCGCTCGAACAACGCACACATAGACACCGCTAACTGACACGATATCTCGGAGCGCCTCGGCCCGCTCGTCAAACAGTTCCGGCTCAAACGCTCATTAGTGTGCGTCCACCGAGCGTAGGTTTAAATAGTGTAGTACAAACATGAGATTGTCTTCTGTACATACCTATCTATTTTGTGGTCACGTGGTCAGAACAAAATAATTAAAATTTTAAATAGACACGGTTGTAACTTGGCTAGGGGGCAGGTTGTTTCTAACAGAAAACACAGACTCCGGTAGCGAATTCCACTCCTTAGCTGTATTGGCCACTAATTTTGAAACAACGAATAATAGCGCATTATTATATTGTATAACAAACACAAAAAACTTAATACACTGTTCAAGTTAAAATACCGAGTCGTTTTCCAAACTCATTAACACATTCCGACCGACAGCGACACTTGAGTCGGAAAGTTGAGTTCCTCGAAAGTTGAGCTTCGTGAAAGTTGAGCTTGCTTGAAAGTTGAGCGTTTCCTCTAGCCACGGCGGGTGTTATGTTGTATATAACAGGACACACTTACAGTGTTTGTATCTTTTGTCCCCTTTTAAATAAACATAAACATAATTTTATGCATAAATCAATTGCATAAATAATTTGACATCTTTTATTGAAATGTTTTTTCTGTATTAAATTTTTGTGCATTATTTGTTTAGCTTTAACCCAGTTTAGGTACATGAGCATGCCTTGTTCTACTGTAACTGAAGGAGCACAAGTTAAAGGACCCCATACAATGCATGCTTGCATGCATGTTGTGATTTCTGTTTTACTTCTACACAAGAAAAAGAAGAAATTAAAAAAGGCTGAATAAATTAAAAGTTCAAAAATGATTAAAACTTCGGCAAATATCACACAGTGACACATTGATGTCATTCACATGACATTTCTTTTTTTTTGTAACTCTTCATACACAATGTAGTCAAGTAAAAAAACACACAAATATTATTCCTGCCAACCACTCCTGGAAACCACACAACAGATGTGCCCCAAACCGGTTTCATTAGAAAAGCAATTAAGCCAGGATGATTTTAGACCATTAAAACAATGCAATAAAAAATAATGTTTTCCTTTTTATTCCAACAAAATAAAGAAAATGTATAAATTGTTTTTTTTTGGCGTAATAGTATACCGGTATCTGCTAGTAAATAAAACTGAAAAGTTTGTTTGTTTGGTTGAACGCACTCTCAGAAACTACCAGTTCGATTTTTTTTTAATAACATTCCACAACTATCACACAACATCGTCTAGTCCCAAGCTAAGCAGAGCTTGTGTTAGGAGTTCTAGACAACTGATAATAGTACAGATATATAAGATATAAAAATGTGTAATGATAGTGATTACAGTCGAGCCTCAATGGTAATCACTAACATTACACACTTATATCATAATGTACTATTATATATTTCTAAACAAAAACATATTATTATCGATATATATGTACATAAGTCAATGCATCTTCTTCTTCTTCTATATTATAAAAATGACTCCCGGTTTCCGTTGTCACGACTTGGCATGAAAACGGCTTGACCGATTTGGCTGATTTCTTTTTTGTTGTGATTGTTATTGTGAGGAGAAGGTTGTTATGGAAAAAAATAAAATTAGGGTAGTGTAGGGTAGAGTAGAGTTGGGTAGAGTAGGGTAGAGTAGGGTAGAGTAGGGTAGAGTAGGGTAGAGTAGGGTAGAGTAGGGTAGAGTAGGGTAGAGTAGGGTAGAGTAGAGTAGAGTAGGGTAGAGTTGGGTAGAGTAGGGTAGAGTAGGGTAGAGTAGGGTAGAGTAGGGTAGAGTAGGGTAGAGTAGGGTAGAGTAGGGTAGAGTAGGGTAGAGTAGGGTAGAGTAGTGTAGAGTAGGGTAGAGTTGGGTATAGTAGGGTAGAGTAGGGTAGAGTAGGGTAGAGTAGGGTAGAGTAGGGTAGAGTAGAGTAGAGTAGGGTAGAATTGGGTAGAGTAGGGTAGAGTTGGGTAGAGTAGGGTAGAGTTGGGTAGAGTAGGGTAGAGTAGGGTAGAGTAGGGTAGAGTAGGGTAGAGTAGGGTAGAGTAGGGTAGAGTAGGGTAGAGTAGGGTAGAGTAGGGTAGAGTAGGGTAGAGTAGGGTAGAGTAGGGTAGAGTAGGGTAGAGTAGGGTAGAGTAGGGTAGAGTAGGGTAGACTAGGGTAGACTAGGGTAGAGTAGGGTAGAGTAGGGTAGAGTAGGGTAGAGTAGGGTAGAGTAGGGTAGAGTAGGGTAGAGTAGGGTAGAGTAGGGTAGAGTAGGGTAGAGTAGGGTAGAGTAGGGTAGAGTAGGGTAGAGTAGGGTAGAGTAGGGTAGAGTAACCACGACATATCAATCAGTGTCATTAACCACTAGATCAACAAGCCAGTCATATCCACTAGATCAACAGGCCAGTCAACTCATCATCATATCAACCGCAAGACTTCCTCTGTTGGACATAGGCGTCGTCACTACGACCGGTCCTGTGCGTCAAGCATCCATCGGATTCCCGGATTCCCGCAACCCAGTCAAAAGTAAATAAATATAATCAGTTACAAGCTCATTACCCAACGTATTTACAAACCTCCCCCCCACCTCACTCATTTACCACTTACACAGCATCACACACACCCCACCAGCCCCAGGTGTATTCCTAGCACTTGATTGCGTATCACCGGGAGTATAGCATTACCGTCTATATTTAGTTCAAGACGGTTGCCTGCGTCCATCTCAGCCTGGTGAATACTCAAACACGTTAACTTAATGTTGGTGAGATGAGGTGTGTGAGTTGAATAATAGAGATTTTTATAGAAACACTATCTTTTACCCGCGGCTTCGCCCGCTTTTCCAAAGAAAAGAAAGAAAGAAAAAAAAAGAGAAAAAGTAAAGTATAGTATACATACAGAGGCCATTTTTTTTTTAAATTGTGAAAAGGGGGAGAACCCCTTCATTTATTTCATTTATTCTTTATTGTATAAAAACAATTTATACAAACAGTTTATAAAAGTAAAATTGATGTACATTGGCGAGCTTAACCCACAACTGGGTTTTCTTACAGCAAACCACACAAAGGAGAATGAAAAACTACATTCTGAGGAACCCTTTTTTTCAATTTAAAAAAAATGGCCTATCTAAATAAATGGTCTCCAGAGCCCCAACTATCTCTGTACCAAATCAAAATTCGTTTTGCCATATAGGCGTGAAGACGTAACAGACAAATAAAATCAATTTCGCTTTTATAATATTAAGTAAGGATTAATCAAGCTGGCTTTTTCTTTCACATTGGTAACAATAAATAAATAAAATTTTATTTCAGACTATAATTTGCCCGCGGCTTTGCTCACGTATTTAAAATATAGTCTATGTCACACAGGAATATAGCAGGTTTCTATCGGTGAAAAAATATTAGCAAAAGAACCAGTACTTTCAGAGATGACCTCCTACAAACAAAAAAAAAAACAAACTTTACCTATTTATATTTTTAGTGTAGAGTGTAGATAACTTGATCTATACAACGTGTAACGTTAAATGCGCAAAACCTGAAAATAGTTTGATCAGAAAAAGGAGCAGAATCATTTAAACCACTTTTTAACCGACTTCGAAAAGGAGGAGGTTCTATGTTCGGCTGAATGTATGTTTTTGTTTTTTTTTTGTATGTATGTTCACCGATATTTCGGTCAATTGTGGACCGATCTTGAAAATTTTTTTTTTTATTAAAATGTTGTGCTTCCAAGTTGGTCCCATAGAAATATTGTTATGATCTGATCATGAACTTCGAAGATATGGAACAGAACTCCTCATAGAATCATAGCAGAATTGTCGTAACAGGTAAAATTGCTTTGTTTATACGTGTAGTCGATGACTGACTGAAAGAAAAGGGGGAGGGGATGTATCGAACTGATCTGGTGATAAAGCTGGAAGGTAAATTCACGTAATATAACCGTATTTGGGACTATTAGAATCGTTATGAGATGCACTCTGGCTATAAGGTAATTGAGTATGTTTAGCTAAAGTGTCGGTACTTTTTAGTGGTGCTACCATAACTAAAAAGTGAAAAATAAAAAACTTTTTACAAACATAGCGACTTCCGAAATTAAAATTATTTTGTACTTTTTGAAGTCGGTTTAATTTTTTTTTGTAAAAAGTTTTTTATTAATATTGGTTACATTTTTCAAAACAAACTTAATTAAACAAAGTAAAACTGCACATAAAACCTTTAAGTTTTTTTAAATGTGTTTTTTTTTTCACAGAATTAGGTATTTTAAATTAAAAGTCATTTGGGGTGTCAGAAGTTTTGCACATTATTCGTTACACGTTGTATAGGCCGATTAAAATTGAAATTTACATTTAAATCAAAATTAGTAACAAACTAAAATATACATTTAAAGGAGAAATCCGAATTTAGTATGCACCGTCCCCACCCTCCAACAGATCTGAGACAGGTGTCATTCAAAGCGTCTAGTTAAATAGAGTATTTATTAAGTAAAATTTGTATCTTAACTCACACACAAAAAATAATACAAAACACACTTACACTTACTACTTACTTACTTTTTACTTTTCATCATTTTAGCCGAAAGACGTCCACTGTTGGACTTACGCTTCCCCCTAGTGTCGCCACAATGAACAGTCCTGTGTGACGTTTACAGCTGTTAAATTTCTAGAGGCCAAATCCTAATCAAATTAATTTACCTTTTTATTCCCCACAAACATCCCGCACATGAACAAACTCGTGTAAATTTTACAACACGTCCGAACAGGTCTATACTCGCTGCCTGGACATGTGACTCGAACTGTCAACCCACCCGCGTCTGCTGTCGCCTGCGGGGATGCCCCAACCCTTGTAACTGCCACGATTTTTTAACATACTCCCTGTTTAAATACCCAGGCCGTGTAGGTGGGATCAGAGAATTAAAAAGTCATGTAGAAGGGACACTTCGAACACCACGTCACACTTCTAGCCGCTATGATAATTCCTTTTGGAACTGCAGGTCGTCTCTGGAAGTCTTTCCCAGAGGATATTTTTGAGAGGTTTTTATTAGTGTGTATGTATACAAAGTGTAACGTAAAATGCGCAAAACTTGAAATTAATTTCATCAGAATAACGAGCAGAATCAATTAAACCACTTTTTAATATAGGTTACATTTTGCAAAAAATCTTCATTCAACACTTCGGCCTGTCTATTTATGAATAGGTTAAGCCATCACGTGCGCAAACCCGCTGAAACAGGTAAACAAACACAAATTTTCTCATACATGGGATAATAAAAGTTCTTATTTCAATGCAGATATGAATTTTAAACAAACTAAAACTGCTCATAAAACCTAAATTTTTTTTATGTGTGTAAAAATCATTTGGGGTGTCTGAGGTTTTGCGCATTTAACGTTACACGTTGTATACATATATAATAATATGCCATCAAAACCATACTTTAAAAAATAACCAAGGCTTGCAACTCAGTTCTTCTACCGAACAAAGTTCCATGTATCCATGCAATACCAAGTCGGTTAATTTATTCAGACTGTAATTAAGGAACCTTGATGACCTAGATTGATTTGGTATAATTCTTGGATTTCATTCTTAGTATATAATAAGTATTTTTAGGAGGGTAGTTTAGTTCCTCTCACTCTTACAAAGGCGTTAAGTATATGCAGGAAAGGGATGCAATAAACAGCGAAAATAAAGGTACTACATTTAATTCATGAATCCCCAAGCGACCACCGGTGGCCGTGCATCTATTGTCTTACTATTGTGTCTCTAATTGACGGTATCTGAAGGGTTAAAACACATTTTTTGGATCATAAGTGTCGCTTCTATCACATTTTTAGTCTATGTTTAGACCTTTGCTTTGGTAAGCATTTGACGGTTACCTTGTGCCGTCGGCGTCGATTTAATTTGTCTTTATTTGTTTTTGTTAAATAATGTTTGTAGGTATTGATTAACAAAGGTCTTAATTAGTTCAATGATTTGATTTGGGAGTCTTTTTAATCGAAACGTTTTCAGTGAAGTTTAATTGGTCGATCATCAATCAGGGTTGAAAGGGAATGTCTATTGTCTACGATTTATTTTTCTTGTTTAATTACTTATATTTTCTGTTTGTTTGACTTTTTGAGTTACCTCAGTTAATAAATAGAACTTTCGTCAATGTATACTAATATTATAAAATGTTTTGTAAGTTTGTATGTAAGGCGTAGGTAATCTCGAAAACTACTGAACCGATCCTAAAAATTCCTCCACTATTCCACCACTCCAAACTAATCTTGAGTGAGAAGGCAAATTTTGACTGGCCTGTTGTCTAGTGGTTTGTGACCCTGACTGCTATGCCGGAGGTCGTGGGTTCGATTCCCACCCAGGACAATTGTTTGTGTGATGAGCATAATCATTTGTTCTGTGTCTGGGTGTAATTTATCTATGTGTATGTATTTAGGAATATATAAGTATGTTAATCAGTTGTCTAATACCCATAACACAAGCTCTGCTTAGCCTGGGACTAGACGGCGTTGTGTGATAGTTGTTGAATATTATTATTTTGAAAAACGTTGATTGTTGCTTAGCTCTTTGGCTAGTTTTTAGCTACATTAACGGGCCAAACCAAGTCAATGTAGCGTGTGTGGAGTTGGTGTAGAGTGGATGCTATGAGAAAAAATTCATTTTCCTCTATCTGCATGAACTTTCTCACTATTCTGCAGGTGTTCAAAATGGTAGCTTTTTGGAGTGAAATTATTATTATAATATGTGGGAGGCTTTCCAAAGCTGCATCTTCCGTTATGCAGTCGCCACTGGTTTTTGATATAAAATTGGGTCTCCCACTCCAGCAGGATCAAAAAAAGTATTAAGATTTCGGTCTAGACCTTAGGACCTTAAGTTTGCGCCTTTTCGAGCAAATAAAGTTATTTTCTTTCTTTCTTTTCTTTCTGTCGGTCCCACTACGACCTGTATTAATATATCCATTGAATATTAACTGCAGAAATTCTGATAAAGTCCTCAGAGGCATTCGATATAACCGTCGTCGAAACGATAAAATTATATGTGACAATATTTCCCGATATTTTTAATGTGAAATTTTCGACGAATGTTGTATTTACTTTAGATTCGGGTGTGTGAGTAGCAATCAACGTTGAGCACGAATCTTCTGATTGAGTTAATTGGTCAATATGTTTTTCTTCCGTAAAGATTTATAAACGACATTTCCGATTAAAAATATCAGTCAATGAGATTGGTTGTTATTTGTATAATATGAAAAACCTGCATCTACAATACTTTTAAATCGTCTCCGGAAATCTACCTATGAAATGACGATGAGATAAGTACTCGTCAAGACGAATCATACGAGCCCAAACTCGATAGGGTTGTGTCGTTTAGCTACAAAGCTCCTATAGCCACCTTCCGGTTCCATCATAATAATTTTGCATTGCTGAATCCGTAGTAGTAGTGGATCAAATTTAATTTGCAAGATTTGATTACAGAAATAATGGTAAACATCGGGACAGATGAAACTGGCGGAGCATCGCCGGGCCCTGGTCGAGGCCGTGGTCCGGAGCGAGGAGGAATGGAAGGCGGGGGCCTCCTTCTGCGAAGCAGTAATGCTAGTAAAGGAGGAGGCCGACCGCATCAGGCTAAGACGCCGTCACCGCTGCCACCGGGATTCCGATCCCGATTTCCGGCTACTGTAGACGCGGGCTCGCGGACGGCGAGCCATGGGTAGCTCGCTGTCCGATCGTCCGGTAATGGACCGAGTCCAAGACGTCGACGGCGCGCACTGTTCCCGCGCGCCTCAAGGAGTTGTCAGCAGCAGGGCCAGGGTTATCCGAAAGGGAGCTCGTGCCCCGTTATGAAGGCTAGAAGAAGAACGGGATGGGGTTTTAGTCAGTAAGAGTCTGACACTATCTCCCGCTCCACCCTAGAGCGGGTTTTGTCATAAGATGATTTTCCCCGTTGACAAAAAAAAGGGACAGACGAAACTAAATAAAAGCTTGTAATAATATTTTAAACATTACCTACACGTTTTAGGTATTTTATACATTGCTGGTAACATATATAGGGTTATTTGTAAAACACAAGCAACCTCTTTGAACTATGTTTAGAACATCATAAACTTTTGTTCCATGACTTTAAAAAAATATCATATTTTAGTTCATCAGATTTTCATACAAAAAAAAAAAAATTGGTCGTTCTAAATGTTACGAAGTCTATGCGAGACATTAGAAAATTGATACGCCTGCATCAATTTCCTAGTGTCAATTGTGATGAGTACACGAAAATAGTGCGAATGCTTGCTAGGTAGGTGTGATGACAATGTTTCGGAAGCCTGCTTACTATTACTACAAGAACAGTGTGCAGAAGGCGTAGGTAGGTACAGCAAAATATAGAGTTGAAATCTGTTAGATAGAACAACGAAATCTTGAAGGTTTGTTTTCGGTAAATGTATTATATTTTGTAAAAACTCATAGAACAAAAGTTGTTGTTTATGATGTTCTTAAGTAGCACCTATGAGGTTGCTAGTGTTTTACAAATAACCCTATAAACACATAAAAAATGAGAGATTTAAGTTTTTTTTTTAATATTCAAATATTATATAGCTTGAAAATAAAATAAACCAATTAAAACGACAGCACTAACCACTCAAAATGTCGTTGTATAATTTTATTATCAAATCTTAATGTAATCCAAATCTCGGAGAGTGTTTAATACTCGTATTCAAATAGATAAAGCTAGATTTTGATTTTAGTAATTAGACCACTTTAATATTAATTACGGACTAATCAAGAGATAATTAATCTTAATTGCGTTATGACGAAATTAGTAGTAAAGATAAAATGCTTTCAATAAAGGGAATTAGATATTATTTTTTAAGATCGGGAAATCATCTAATGGCTTCTAAGAGCGTATCAGACTTTTAGAGACTAAAACGCACTTCTGATCATTCAGTTGCCCTTTACGTTCTTTTTTTAGGTGGGAAAATCATCCAATGACATCTCCCACTCTTGGGCGTAGCGAGAGATTCCACCTTTGCCAGCATCACTGCTTCGCAAAAGGAGGCGACCTCCTGCCACTCCTCCTCGTTCCGGACTATGACCAAGGCACGACGCAAGAGATCACTACCGCCGATCGTCCCCCACGAGAGCACGGCGGTGCTCTGCCCAAGCGGGGCACACCTCGACCGTATGCTCCACCGTGTCACCACAATAGTGAGTGAACTTCCCGAACTGACTATTTCCCAGGGGAACCTGCGTCATGCGGAAGGTGAGGATGCCGTGAGGTCTTTCCAGATACGCTTCAGACAGGGGACTTACCCCTTTACGCTCTAGAACCACGAGTTTCCATATCAGAAGTCAACTCATGGCCTCAGGAGGCTTCGACCGTATTGAACGTCACTTTGAGGCGCGCGTGGAACACTAACCGCTGTCAACAACTTAGGGTCGGTCCGGAGGCTTAATAGACGGGACGGTCGGACGGCGAGCTACCCATTGTTCATCGACGGCCTACGCCTACGGTGGTTGGTAGTCAGGGTTGGGGGTGACGGTGGTTGGGGCACGAGGAAGGCCCTTCCCTGCCTAGAATAGCTTGAACGATTACCTGTAAGCCATACAAATATTTATTTCCTGCTGGATTCGTACCAGTGACATCAGTACTGCAGCCTATCGTTCGACGGCTGCGCCAACTGTGCCATGAACACATCTAGCAAGTAAGTTGACAAAACTTTCGCATTTTGCACAGCTTGCACATAAATATTTATCGCACAACTTATTCGTCGCTAACTCTTAGAAGCACATCTTACTTACCAAATTCACATGTAGTATAATGTAACATATTTTATATTATAGAACATTATTTTTTAGTATATGCGAAACCTGAATATAGTTTTCCAATAATTTTTACACCATGTTAGATTTTTTCCCAAAAATATTTAAAAAAAAGGTCCCAAGTTGGACACCACTGACACTAAGTACAAAACAGGCCACGGCAGGTCATAGCAGGCATTAGGGCGAGTGCACAGCTGGGTGCAGAAGCAAAATAACCACTCAGTCGCCCGGGTGGCCCGGTGACCATGTATTTATGTCGCCAACCAGGTACCATAACTGGCTTAAAACTTTACATAGATTCTTTACATAAAAATACTAGACAGGTGTTTCAAGTTTTGTATATACTGAAAATAAAGTTGTATTTATTAAAGACTTTATGCACCAAAAAGTAAGAGGTGGACTTAATGCCTTAGGTATTTTCTAACAGTCAACCTTTGGGTGGTGCAGAGAAAAATAATGGTAGGTACAATAAAAGAGAGAGAAAAGACGACTATAAGAATATAAATAAGTTATACTAATAATCCATAAATATAATACAATTACAATTATAATGTATAGTCCAACTAGCTGCTCCCAGTGGCTTCGCCCGCGTGATAGATGAAAATTATCCCAAGAGAACATACTTCCGGGATAAAAAATATCCTATGTCCTGTTCCAGGACATGGTCTATCGGTGTACCAAGTTTGATCGAACTCGGGTTTTGACATTTAGGCGTGAAGACGTAACAAACAAACAAACAAACAAAGTCACTTTCGCTTTTATAATATTAGTAAGGAAAGTTAAAAGGTATTAAATTATTTAGATTATAATATAGTCAAACAATTGGTTCCAATCGACAATTGAAAAATATTTAAAGCTAGAACTGCACTGCGCACACGTGTGCCACACACGCCAATCGGGGCGCGCCGGTCTCCATACATTTTATATGGAAACTAGACTTGTAGAGCTACACTTGATACACGCCACGCGACGTTGTTCTTCGTACAAACTCAGACGTGGTCCACGTGTGCGTCGGTCTAATGTAGTTCTAGCTGAACTCTATGATGATACTAATGCCAACTTTTTTCGAATTACCTCACGAAATTTAGTTTTAAATGTCAACTGTTAGGTTAAGTTTATTTTAAACTACCCCCGCGGCTTCGCTCCCGCTCCCGCTCTACCCTACTCTACCCTACTCTACCCTACTCTACTCTACTCTACTCTACCCCACTCTACCCCACTCTACCCTACTCCACCCTACTCTACTCTACTCTACCTGTAGATTGTGCCAGATGCTCTTACCAACACATTTTGAGATTCATTTTTATATTATAGATCATTGTTTCCATTATAAAAAGTATTTATAAGTTACAAACTTGAACACTTACCATAAACTAAGTGAAGAAGCCCATAGTCTGGCCAACAACTTGTAAGCGTGGCTAGGGTTGCTAGCGTTTCGCATCAAACTTAGCCGGTGTTGTCAATATCGAAACTATAATGGGAGACCACTCATCAATCTATGCTTGTGTAGAGTGTTTATTTATTTAAGGTTTTGTTAGTAACTTCTTTGACAGAAGATAGAGCTGAATAACGAAAAAAAAAAAAGAAAGTAAGAAGTAACACAGATGTGTATGTGAAAAGGAGAGGGAGGTATTCGCCCAGCAGTGAGACATAATGGGCTACTTAGATTAGAAAAAAAGTGGTGCCAATATACGTCATTTTTGTGAACGGATTTTATCAGATGAGACTGGCCATCTTTCTCTCTTTCCGCTGACTACCAGCTGGGGCTGGGGTTGTAGACGACCAGTAATGGTTCGCTCGCCTTTCCGCCGTCCAATAACCATCCAGGTGGAACCCAAGTCATCCGACACGTCGTGTTCCACGCGCACCTCAAAGAGATGTCAAACCATAGGGGCCCAGTTGAGTCGATATCCGCCAGAGCCACGCGGTATTTCTAAGACAAAGCCCATGGTTCTAAAACACCTATGGAAACTGAAAGACACAATAGGGTAATTTTCAGGGTCTAATTAACTACAATTTATTTAGTCCGTATTTTAAATTAGAAAAAAAATATTGGACATGTATTTTTTCTTTCTCGAATAAACGAAAAATAACAAAGATATAGCCCATTAAACTTACGTGTGACGTTACCTCTTACAAAAAAAATACAGCACGGCGTGAAGTTACACGTAATAAAAACAAATAAAAAAATACGTGTCCCTTATTTTTGCATAATCTAAAAGACGGACTAATTACATTTTTTACGGCAACTAGCCTATTGTGGTTTTTAGCTATTATAAGTCTGATCTAGAACGGGATACGACAATTGTTGATTTCCTACCTACAAGAAAAATAAAATTGCCACAGATATAACGAGGCACATGAAACATCTCCTCGTTTAAAATTCCATAATGAAAACGTAAACTCGATATATAAATAAATCAAAGGGCTTGTTTTTCGATCAATTTGTGTACGAGATCTATTGTGTTGCATTATCTGTTCCAATGCTGTTATGTTATAATGTAGCAATTTCGGGCCAACCGCGCGAAATCTTTGGAATCGTTTAGATGAACGCTTCAGGCGTTTCATTTGCCAGGTGAATTGCAAAAGGACCAATCTGGATTTTTTAAATTTCCTAGCTGATACTGTGTATGTGCTGCTACGCTAAAAAACGCCTTTATTATAGCGCTAAGCCCCCTCTTTGAGGCGTGGCTGGAAAGACCTCACGGCGTCCTCACCTTCCGCATGACACAGGTTCTCACCAGACATGGCAAGTTCGGGAGGTTTCTGCACCAGATTTGTGTGAAATTGACGCCTGGGTGTCGCCACTGTGCGGAACGGCACCGTTTCGCGGCGCTCACAGAGCACCCCAGCCGCCGCCGGGATTCCGATCCCGATTTCCGGCCACCGTAGGCGCGGGCTTGCGGACGGCGAGGTAGCTCACTGTCCGACCGTTCGGACCGAGCCCAAGTCGTCGACGGCATACATTGTACCCCCGCGCCTCAAGGAGTTATCAGCAACAGCAGGGGCCCAGCTAGGTCGAAGTCTACTGGGGTCAGGGTTATCTGAAAGGGAGCTCGAGCCCCGGTATGAAGGGTGGGTTTTTAGTCAGTAAGAGTCTGAGTCTGAAGAGCGGGGCATGTGATTGGATGATTTTCCGCATCATAAAAAAGCTTTTATTACTACATTAATTAATTCAGCCTAATTGTAAAATAGTTTATTACACTCACGGTATTCCGTGTACAAACCTGCCTGCGCAGGCAAAACTGTGGTAAAGCTTTTTGGTGTGGTAGGGCCATTAGTAATTCTCTTTCTACAACACCTGAAATCAAGAAAGCGGATTTTAAATGAAGGTGCTCAGTGAACCTTCTGCCATCTCCCTCCACAACCACCACTGCCGATGTTAGATCCTAACGCTGCGAACCGCTCGTTGATTGTGCTTCACCATTTATTTCACACGCTGCCTCTCCTTTGATATTCCGCAGGTGATGTGTTTACGAGCCCCCCCCCCCCCCTCCAACGCCTCGTATCAAAATTGAATACGTGATAATCAAAAAGCTTCGTAATGTTGACTTTCATTTTTTTCTCAGGAAATTGTGAGACTTAAAAGTTGATTGAAAAGAAATATTATTTTGAGATTGTGTCTGACTTTGCTTGTAAATTGGGTGACAAAACATTTTGCTTTAGAAATTCAATTATTGAGTTTTCTTTGGTGTTGTAAATCTGCTGCTTGGTTTTGTGTTGATCACTTGCCTTTATTCTACAAAAAAATAAAGCTAGCTGCTGTAAGCGGCTTTACCACGCAGGAAATTAGAAAATGGTCCCAAAAGAACATGCCTAAGTGTATTCCCGGGATAAAAATGTCCTATGAGCTACTCCAGAAAATGGACTACCCGAGTGCCAAATTTTATCCAAATGCATTCAGCCGTTCGAGTGAGTAAAAGTAATAAACATACACATTTACAAACTTTCACCCTTGTAATATTTGTGTGATTAGTGAGATGTAATTTTGTTTACATGTACAACTGGTCGCGGAAATTCGATGGATACGTGACGCACAGGACCGGTCGTTGTGGCGACGCTTGGGGGAGGCCTATGTCCAATAGTGGACGTCTTTCGGCTGATATGATGATGATGATGAAACATTATTATAGCGGACTTGTAATTGGCTTTCTAGTGATTATGGTCTCCTTTTTTTTGTCTAGTTTTATTAGCTGTAAGTCCTCCATGTACTAAATAAGAAAGAAAGAAAGAAAACCGTTTATTTGAACCTCACACATATTAAAAAAATATATATATATAAATTAAGAAATAGGTACAATAAACACAGAAGAATTTGTGCAAGGTCAAAAAGGCACCTAACTCAGCATATGCTGCGATATCTATAAAAATAAATAACGCAGCGCTGGTATTCTGTAAGGGCCCGCGGTGATGCCACGGTCATACTTACGGAGACTAAATAAACTATATAGTAGGTATAGTATTAAACTATATGTAGGTATCAGAACAAAATAAAAAATACGAAAAAACATTGGAAAAATAATAATAATTAATACATAACATTGGTAAAAAGCGTGAATTTATGTTAATAAGTGTCATTTGTGATAGATATATTATACAGAGAATGTAATAAATAATGAACCATAGACAGGCGCCTGACAACGCGCTCCAAAAGCATTTGTCAAATTCATAGACAAACAGATGAACGCGAGCGTACGGCGACGACGACGGCAACAGTTCACGAATATTCGATTCGAGTGTTTAGTATCTATAACTAATCTGTGGAGTGTATAATCTATAGATAGGTATTAGTATTCTGTGGCACGATCTATCGACTTGCAAAGTTTCGAAAGTTTCAATCGACTGTCAAAAAAGTGGGTGGATTGGTTATTATACAAATAAACAAAGGTTGAGTAATAATACATACATATAATACATTAATACGTCTAAAACAAAAGTAAATAAATATATCCCCTTATTTCTGATAACACTAAATTCGCAATTCGACCAAACATTTTTTTGCAAAAACGTTTAGCCAATTAAACAGCGGCAAATGAAAATATTTCGTTTTTTAAAAAGAATTCTACTTTAAACATTCAAAAATCCCATTTTATTGATCTACACAAGTATAATATAGAGGTTAAATTTGTGTTTTGTTTATTTTTTGTTTGTACGAGTAATCTCTAAAAGTTTAGTAGGCTATATTTAAGAAAACCGCAGGCAAAAGCTAGTGTTTTAAGGCAGTAGATAATTGATTTTAAATAAGTTACTTCAATATTTCAAAAGCCTACTTCGTTGATAATCTAAGCCTATAATCCTCTTGATGAAACAAATAACATGAAACTACGGGAGCGTAGTATCCCGTACGCATCGATTCATTCTGATCCGTTAAAATGTTTTAACCAAAATATGATCCGTTAAAATATTTTAATCAAAATAATGATCTATGAAGAGGAGGCCACTCGAGGTACATTTTCATACAACTGCTTTTACATGATTATGATGTTATTACACATCTTTATACAGATACCAGCTTATACCCGCGGCTTCGCCCGCGTTCATTAATATACTTTAATTCTTCTCCCCTTTTCTTTCCTCTTTCTCCCCCTTTTCTCACTTTAAAAAAAAAATCAGCCCATGTCCGTCTACAAGGTCCCAACTATCCCTGTACCAAAATTCATCAAAATCGGTTTTGCCATTTAGGCGTGAAGACGTAACAAACAAACCAATAAACAAACAAACTCACTTTCACTTTTATAATAATTATTAAGTAAGGAATTGGACGCACAGATAAGTTGGGGATATTATCTAGGCTTCTATAGAAAGCAAAATATAAAATGTGTGACACTAATTCACGTAAAATAGCAGATTTTTAGAGGAAAATCTGCTATTTTACGTAAATTTTGACCCTCCGTAATCTACTCGTATATTTAAATATAAAAAATACATATAAAAGCCTTGCACATTTAATTGAGCTTCTGAATGACGGCAATTTTTCTAAAAAACTCCAAACGGTTTTAAAACACGTATTTCCTGGAAAGTTTGTAGAATATTCATATTAATCAAGAATTACCGAATGCCAACAGAGTTTTCAGGCGTTATCTTTCTTTCGTGTTGCCTCTTGATCAAACAAGCGTTGAATTCCCTTCGATGAAGCAACAAGCTTTTAAACCATGCTCGACGTTGAGGATAGGCGAGTGGAACAGGACCCTCTTAAAATCAAAATATTAGGTACGTGTAGTAAACTATAAGAGGTTAGTATTTATATGTTGGACACTAATATAATAAAGAGGTAAAGTTTGTTTTTTTTTGTTTGTACTCGTAGGAGATAATCTCTGGAAATACTGGTCCGATTACTGAATTTTTTTCACCGATAGAAAGCTGCTTTATTCTTGAGTGACATGGGCTATATTTTTTTTACGCGGGCGGAGCCGCTGGCAGAAGCTAGTGGGGCTATAAAAACAAATACAGACTAATAAATGAAATATTAACGAAACAGGTCTAGAAAAAAGTTTAGAAGACTCTCTCATCCAATTTCAAATACCTGGCAGTTTACAAATGAAATATATTAATATTTAACGCTAAAACTTGTTACAATACACCTTTGTTAATTCACAAATTTGGTAGAAACTAGCAAGATGCAAGTCAGGAAGTGTCTACTGCGGAAGGCCGCCATCTGGTCCGGGGCCAGCCTTGCAAGGCGAGGGGCCAGCTTTACCGGGACGGGGCGCCAGTCTTGCAGGGGTGACTTTGTATTTCGGACACCCTGTGATGAATTTAATATCAAAGTTTAAAGTACTTTGGTGAGAAGTTACTTTGGATGCTATTGAGTTCATGGTGGATGTATGATTTGGTTTAAGTTTTCGTTTTCATATACTGGGTAATTATTCTCCAATACCACCATACCTGCGAAAGAAAATTTCGCAGGTATGCTGGAAGAGATTTCTTTAGAAATAAGCATCACCTTTGTGCTCTTCTTCTGTTTCCTTCTTCTGTTCTTTAATTATTGTGTGTAGATAAATTATTAAATAAAATAAAAAAAATAAAAAAATATTTACCAAGCGTTTCGCCTCGTCGTTTATACCACGTACATCGAGGGATTGGAACAATTTGCTTGCGGTCTTCCCGTCCGATTATAATTTAGGTGTCTTCAAAGTAAGAGTGAATAGGCTCTTAATAAAATAGTGCGCTGCACCATAAACGATTGCATCCCTGCTTACCATCAGGTGGGCTTGCAGTCAAGCATTAGGTTATTTCAATTTAAAAAAAAAAATCTAATTTGAGGAGTTGGGTTTGGGGGATCACTGTTGCTCGCGTCCGTAGGAGTTACCACCTAATCCTAGGCCCACCCTACACGTGTCCCCTGGGTGGTGCTAAATGAGCAACAACGCCGAGTCTTGGGCGGCGGCAAATAACCCGATCTAGCAAGCCTAACCAGCTTGTCCTTGTTGAAGGTAGGAAATGACCCCAACAACCCAGTTTCTCGTGAGGCTGGGGGTCTTGACTTCATTGCCCGGACCAAGGGGAAGACAACCCCATATAAAATTACCCCAATCCTAAGGTGAGGACTGCGCTGATAGGATGAATGGCTGGAGGGATTCCAGTTACTAGCACCAACCTCAATGGACCCGGCTCACATTGTTGTATAGTGCCTTCACATGGGAATGGGCGTTACCCTGTGTGTGACCTGCTTAAATCGACCCTACTCGTGGGAACAAAATGGAAAATAAAGAACCAATAAATACTTTCTCTCAACCTGAGAAACCTACTACTGAAGCCTTTTCAGGAGCGAGTAACCAGGCTCCTGAACCAATTAATACTACTGGAAAGAAAAAATTTATACAGCAATCATTTCATCCTGCCTTGTTTACTGCAAGACCAAGAAGCGCTTCAATGGGAAACAAAGGAAATGATTCTGCCACTACTGCGTCAACCCAGACTAGCCACCTCACGTTTGCCGGTGAAAGTAACGTCAGTGCACAGCCTCCAGACTGGCAGAAAATACCCACAGCAAGAGGTGCAAAACGGAAGAAACTAGCTGACAGCCCACCTGCAATACCAACCTCAAACAGGTTTGAAGAGCTTGCTATTGATCTAACTGGTAATGACGACGCTGTCGAACAAAAAAAGCCATCTAAGCCTCCTCCAATAGTCCTCTATGGAGTTAAAGATGTCAACAAACTTACAGAATTATTGAGAACTGTAGCCGAACAAACTGATTTCACGTACAAGGTAGTCAATAAAAATCAGATACGAGTTAGTAGTACCACAACTGAAACGTACAAGAAACTTATTCAATTGGTGCGGGAACATCATTTAATTGGTCATACATTTAATACAAAAGAGGACAGGTGCTATAGAATTGTCATTAGAAATTTACATCACTCAACACCACCTAGTGTAATAAAAGAGGAAATAGAACTAACTGGCAATGTTGTTGTAGGCGAAATCATAAACTCAAAATATGGCCCAGACAAAAAACCAACCTCGACCTTTTTTGTCAATCTGATGCCAGGTCCAAATAATAAGGCCTCTAAAGATATAAAATATATCTACCATCAAGCCGTTGTCATAGAGGATCCCAGGAGGAAAAAGTCCATAGTACAATGCCAAAGATGCCAGCAGTATGGGCATACGAAGAATTATTGTATGAGACCCTACCGATGCGTAAAATGCGCCCAGTCTCACAAAACATCAGAGTGTCCAAAGGTCGATCGAAACACTCCGGCAATGTGTGCACTGTGCCAGGGAGCTCATCCTGCCAATTATAAAGGCTGTGAAGTCTACCAAGAAATTCTATCCCGTAAAACATCCAGGCCCACATATAGAACGCAAGTAAACAAACAGGGTACAAAAGTGAAAACACCTACAGATACCATGACTAACCAACCTGGCGAAGAAAATGCTAGCAAGATATTATACTCTGAAAAACTAAAGGCTGCAAAAACCCAAGGAGATTCCTCTGACAAGCAACAGGTCCACTTATGGAGTAATTCTGTAGAAACAATACTATTAAAACAGGCAGAAAAACTTGACCTACTCTTTCAACAAATGAGCACCATGATAGGTCTCTTGACAACCTTGATCAACAAGATGACAAAATGATTGCCTTAAAGATAGCAACTTGGAACATAAATGGTCTTGCGCCAAACAAAGATGAAATGCAAATCCTGATAAACGAACATAAGCTAGATATAGTTCTTGTTTCGGAAACACACTGTACCAACTCCAGCAAAATTAAGTTTGACGGTTGCCACACCTATCTTACAAATCATCCAGATGGAACAGGTCATGCGGGGACGGCTATAATCGTTCGAAAGTCCATAAAACATCATTTAATGCCCGAATATAAAACAGATTACCTACAAGCTACAACAATCGCTGTTACGGACAAGTGTGGATATTTCAACGTATCTTCTATCTACTGTCCACCCAAACACAAAATAGAGCAACATATGTTTAATCGTTTCTTCTTAACTCTTGGACACCGATTTATAGCGGGTGGTGACTGGAACGCTAAGCATAGCCATTGGGGATCTAGGCTTACTACAACTAGAGGTCGACAATTAAAGACCAGCATTGACAGTAACCACCTTACCACAGTGTCGGCTTGTGAACCAACTTATTGGCCTACAGATCCAAACAAAGTGCCTGACCTCCTGGACTTCTTTGTTGTGGGTGGGCTCTCGAGGCATTATTTTAAAGCCGAGTCCTGTCTTGACAGTTCCTCTGACCATACGCCAGTCATCCTGACAGCCAGCACAACACTGATAGAATATGAGACACAAGTCACACTCAGCAATAAACGAACGGATTGGCAGGCTTTTCGTGAGTACATTGAGGCAAATATCCAGCTAAAAGTGGCTCTCAAATCGCCGGATGATATCGAGGAAGCTGCCAAATATATAACATCCCTTATACAGGAAGGTTGCTGGAAGTGTACTCCTGAACTGAAAAACAATAATGTCTCCACAAACCAGCCCTCCCACATTAAGCAACAGATCCTTGAAAAACGTCGCCTAAGAAGAGTTTGGCATCTGACAAGGCACCCAATGGACAAAAGTGCCTTAAATAAAGCGACAGCCAACCTTAAGACCGAGATAACTCGACTCCATGAAGAAACCTTGCAGTCAAAGCTAGAGTCACTGACACCCGGTGCAATTACAAACTATTCGCTCTGGAAATTTACTAGATCCCTAGACCGACCTCAAACATCGAAACCGCCTATAAGAACAGCTTTAAATGGATGGGCAAGGACACAACAGGACAAAGCAAATGCATTTGCAGAGCATCTTGCGAAAGTATTTACTCCCAATGTGAATAGCGATGTTGCTTTTGAAAGAAGCGTTGAGGAGACCCTCTGCCAACCGTTGCAGCTGGACTTACCACCAAAACCAGTCACAACTCGGGAGGTGTGGGGAGTAATAAAGACACTTAAAGACAAAAAAGCGCCAGGTTTCGATTTAATAACAAAGGAGGTACTAAAAGAACTACCAAAAAAAGCGGTGACCTATTTAACTACTCTTTTTAATGGCATCATGCGGGTACAATATTTCCCACGTTTGTGGAAAATCTCTCAAATAATAATGATCCACAAGTTGGGGAAACCTGCTCATGAGGTTACCTCTTATCGGCCGATCAGCTTGTTGCCAATCCTATCGAAATTGTTTGAGAGAATACTGCTCCGCAGACTGTTACCCATACTTGCTAGCAACAACACAATACCGGATCATCAGTTTGGATTTAGACAACAACACTCCACAATAGAACAAGTCCACCGAGTTTGCAATGAAATAAGAAGTACATTTGAAGAGAAAGAATATTGCTCATCGGCGTTTCTCGACATCCAGCAAGCATTTGACAAAGTTTGGCACATTGGGTTGCTCTATAAAATCAAATATAATATTCCTCACAGCTACTACCTACTACTGGCTTCGTATTTGGCTGATAGAATATTTCAAGTCAAAGAAGGTACTTCCACATCATCGTTCCATGACATCGGTGCGGGTGTCCCCCAAGGGTCAATTCTTGGTCCGATGTTATATACGATTTACACAGCAGACCTGCCACAAGTACCAGGAACTATAACCGCCACATACGCTGATGACACAGCCATTCTAGCCCGGAATAGAGACCCTGTTGCTGCGTCAGAAACGCTGCAAAGGGGTCTTGATGAAATTAGCATCTGGTTAAACAAGTGGAGAATAAAAGCTAGTGCCAGCAAATCGGTGCAAGTAACATTTACCCTAAGACGCGGTGACTGTCCATCTGTCACTCTCGACAGCAATATTCTAACCCAGAGTGAAAGCGTACGATACCTCGGTATGCATCTGGACCGCCGATTGACCTGGAAGAACCACATTAAAAGTAAAAGAGATGAGCTTAACATCCGCTATAAAAATCTTTACTGGTTAATGGGACGAAACTCAAAACTCTCCGTAGATAATAAACTCTTGATCTACAAAAGCATACTCAGACCAAGCTGGATGTATGGTGTCCAACTGTGGGGAAGCGCTAGTGACTCCAATATAAACATCCTGCAGCGGCTCCAAAACATCATACTGAGGCATATAACGAGTGTGCCATGGTTTGTCACAAATGCCGAAATACATACGAACCTGCAAATAAACACTGTGAGGGAAGAAATCCAGTACAGTGTCAAATCTTACAAGAAGAGACTGGCAAATCATCCGAATGATCTGGCTCTCCGGCTAATGCGTGCCAGGCAGGACTCCCGCTTGAAGCGGCGTTTGATCCTGGGACAATTCTATTGAGGAGCTGTCTCCGCTGGGAGGCACACTCGGCATGACACGGCGCACTTCACAAATTTGCTTATAGTCAGCGACTGATTGCAAATGAACACAGAGAAGAAAAAAAAAAAAAAAAAAAAATTTGAGGAGTGACTGGAAATACAACACGGCGTCCTCACCTTCCTATGCCACAGGATCCGGACATGGTAAGTTCGGCAAGTTCCTTTGCCGGATTCGTGTGTAAGAAACGCCCGGGTGTCACCTTTGTGTGGACCGCCAGGAGACAAGTTACAAAAACTTTTTTCTTTTATGTTATTCATTAATCCCTAAACGAACGCCGGCGTTCGCGCATCTATTGTCTGACTATTGTGTCTCTAATTGACGGTATCTGAAAGGTTAATGTATTTAGATTGCAATTACATTTTATCAAACTGTTGATCTTCCATCATGTTTCGCTTTAGTTAAACGGACTAGTTGATTATGCCTAGCCTTGATTAAGAATTTTCTAATTAAGAGCTGCCATTTTCTAAGTGGGACGTAGAAAATATGATTTATGTTAGGTTGTTAATTCGGTATATTTGTTGGTTCGGCATTTTTATTTTATTTTTGGGGTGGAAAATCATCAAATAATGCCTCCTACTTTGGGCCACAAAATAGATAGGTACAGAAGACAATCTCATGTATATACTTCACTTTTTAACACGCTTTTTTATACCTACGCTCGGTGGACGCACATTAATGAGCGTTTGAGCCGGAACTGTGAACGAGCGGGCCGAGGCGCTCCGAGATGTCGTGTCCGTGAGCGGTGTCTATGTGTGCGTTGCTCGAGCGTTCTTTGTATGTAAATTGAATTTTGTACCTATATATTTTTGGCTAGGAAGGAACACAGGTAGAAGGCCCAAAAAACTCTTTAAAGAGCACCCATAATTTTTTCGTTGTCATTGAAATTGAGTCATTAATTATTCAGTAAATAATGAATAAAGTAGTTCACTCTTATTACAAGCTTTTATTTAGTTTATCCTGTCCCGATGTTTGTCTGTCATCAAATCTTGTAAATTAAATTTGACCCACTTTCCGGTTACAGATTGAGCTGAAATTTTGCATGCATGTGAAAATCAGATGACAATGCAAAATTATTATGACAATGAGCTGATCTGATGATAGAACCGGAAGGTGGCTATAGGAACTTGGTAGTTAAACAACACAACCCCATCGAGTTTGGGCTCATATGATTCGTCTTGACGAGTATTAATTATATGTCATATTGCTATGCTTGCTATGAAAGAATGATTTTCGTTAAAAGCTTGTTTTCAATTATGGTTACTTCAAAGTCTCAAGAACTACTTAATTATTGGTACTTAGTCTAAAGGTAATATTTTAAAAGCACCTGAGCAAGCAATTGAAAGTTTCGTTCGTGAGCTGTACTACTTTTGCACTTGAATAATAAATAATATGGCTTACTAACTTTTATAGTATTTTAGTTTACTAATTGTTACTTGCCGACTTTAGTGTTTTTAGAGTTTCTGTACCTAAAGGGTAAAAATGGGACCCTATTGCTACTTTAGCGGTATGCGGAACCAAGAGCAGTCCCACATACCTCCATTGGAAAGGGAGGATCCTCCGACCAGACGGGTGTTCTATGTCTGGTGGGCAACTGCCCAGAATATGATTTCGAGCTGTCGTACATGTAATTCGAATCGCGTGTAGAAATTTAATTGCGCGATGCAGGATTAGTTCTTATGTGGTAACATAGATGTCGCTACACTACGACTTCACTGTCCGTCTGTTTGTCACAAGGCTTTATCTCATTAGCCGTTATAGCTACACAGTTGATGATGATGTATTGCTGTTGTCATTATAACAATAAATACTACAGAATAAAATTAATATTAAAGTAGGCACTTATAAAAACAAAAAAAAAATTTTAAAAAAGTAAATTATATATGTATGTTTATTTTGTATTTGTTTTTTGAGTTCTTTTTTTTTCTTAGTCAATTTTTATTTTATTTTTTTTTTTATGCACCTACCACGTTTTTCTCTTTACCACCCTAGGTAGACTGGTAGAGAATGCCTAAGGCATTAAGTCCGCCTTTGTACTTTTATGTTGCATGAAGTTTTAATAAATAAATAAATATACAACAAATGTGATTTTTTGCCGTTTTTTTTTAATACTAATAGTATTACAGTAAAACGCTGTTTTATTATTGATTGATATAAGCTAAGTACTTTCTTCATTCACGCCGGCAAAGTCGCTGTCAGAAGCATTTTCTTTATTGTTGATAGGTTTGCACTTGACCGCTATCTCACATGCTCACCTGATGTCAAGCGACAATGCGGTCGACGCTGGAGCGCTTGCCTAAAAGTAACCTATTCACTGTTGACTTAAAGATTCCCGAGTTGTAGCCATCAGGAAACACAGACTCCGGCTGGGAATACCACTCCTTAGCTGCACGTACAATGAATGTGTTCCCAAAACGTTTTGTGCGTATAGGTAGGATGTCCACCAAGCTAATAAATAAAAGAAAATTTCTTTGCCAACGATCCTAGACTCCCGGTCACGTCTAGAACAGCAGCATGCCGTGGCTTCGCCTGTTACAGACAGCGAAAGGCTTGACAAACGAGGCGATGCTCGTACGCTAGTGACTGCCCACAGTGGTTTTATAGCAGCACGTAACAACCTCGTCTTGTGGAAATAAGCGAAGCTTGGAATGAGGGTAGTATTAAAGTAGGTAGTCGCTAAGTATGGTGAGACCTCTAGAGTCTAGCTATTCCACAACTATCACACAACGCCGTCTAGTCCCAAGCTAAGAAGAACTTGTGTTATGGGTCGTAGACAATTGATAAATATACTTATATATTTTTAAATACATACATATTATATAGATAAATTACACCCAGACACAGAACAAATGATCATGCTCATCACACAAACATTTGTCCTGGGCGGGAATCGAACCGACGACCTCCGGCATAGCAGTCAGGGCCACTAACTACTACACCAACAGGCCACTATATTAGTTTAAGTATTTCTTCTTTCCATATTTTTTTAAATATTAGTCTAGTGTAGTATTAGGGTATTTAGTTTAACTTTAGCATTTAGCTTTTAGAGAAATTTATGTGGGTGAGCGAAAATAAAAGTCACTGCTAGTAGCTAGTACTCACGGTTTACTCGACTGGTCCATCACAATACATATAACACAGAAACACAGAAGGAGTACACAGAGTAGACAGAAGGAACACGCAATAGTACCGCACAAAACAATAGTCCACATCAACAATAATAGTTCGCGTAACAATTAATATTCGCGAGTAATAAACAGTACAAATGATGCGCGGGCGCAGGCGGTAGGCGGCGAGGTCTATGACCGACTGACCCACACATCTCAAAATGTTTAGGTTGAGCAGGGGTGCTCAACCACCTAGCGCGCTGGCCCGCGCGCTAGATTGACTGACACCAAACAATAGTATAATCACAAAATATATAGGTACAGAAGTTAATCTGCATATAAAACGCGCTCGAGCAACGCACATATAGACACCGCTCACGGACACGATGTCGCGGTAGCGTCTTGGACCACTCGACGAACAGTTTCGGCTCAAACGCTCATTAGTGTGCGTCCACCGAGCGTAGTAATAAATATATAAAAAGTGAAGTACATACACGAGATTGTCTTCTGTACCTATCTATTTTGTGGTATAATGTTGAACATTATGTTTGCCGTAAATGTGGTGTAGTGTGATGCATTTATCTATCACCTATCAACCATGTAAACAAACGAAGTATCTATAAGTCTTGCATATACTATGTCAACTTTTGAAACTACCCACAGTTCTCGTAAGGTGACTGATGAACAATATTTAATGTATACCCGCTGTATCTAACGATAGTAACGTCTTCCTTTGATTTGTTACATTGAATTAATTATTTGTTACATTATTAGTGCCACTAGTCTAACGTATGAACCACGTATGAACGAATATAAACCGCGGCCGATGGATACTGTTTCACCGTAATACAGTTTATACTAGTACGGGGAACATGGTGGATCAGTTCTGTGTGAGCTAACAAGAAGACTTAGCTAGTGAAGCTGTTTGTGATTTCAAATCGTTGTGTTGAGTGTTGTTGGCTATTAAGTACGCAAATAAATGTTTTTTTTTTTTGTTATTAATAAACGTACTCTTTTTTATTACTGTGGCTGTGTTAATGTTGTATTTTAGTTTATTGTAAACGTAAATAAACTATATGCTTACAAGCTCTACAAGCCCTACAAGCCCTACAAGCTTAATCTAGTTTGTTAGTATCGTGTGCAGTAAGTGCCCTCAATTTCACTCTATCTCTTGCCAATCTTGCCCAAGTAATTCCAGCCGTGGTAAGTATATCATCACTCCATCTTTTGAACCATCTGCCTGTATGTCTTTTCTTGTACATAAGGCACCAATTCGTGTAAATTTTCGATCATTTCTTTTTTGACGATCAAGAGGTCACAGCCCAAAGAGATGGGCAGATCAGGTCCGCTCCACACTGGACACCCACTTGCACGTCGCACTTCATGACGCTAAGAACCGTCACAGATGGCGAGATATCATCAATGAGAAGCTAATCTAGCGGGAACTTCACGAGCCTCAGTAATTAAGAATACCGAGCTCATTTCCATTTTTGGGTTTTTGCTTATTTCACACACAGCAATAGCACAAAAGGCTTGATAAACGAGGTGATGCTTTTACGAGCATCATTACGAGCAGTGGTAATGAAATAAATTACACAAAGGAATGCGCCTGGCTGGACTAGAACCCGCGACCAACCACTTGTAAGTCGGGGCCGTTACCACTCGGCCACCACTGGCCCCTAATCATTTTGTCCATTGATGGAAATTGCAAGAAAATCCGTTCCTAGTTTTTAAGTTTATTGAGCTTATACAGACAGACAGATTTACATAGTGAAGGATTTTGTGGTATAGTAAGAATCTATAGATAGATTAGTAAACATAGGTTATTCTGTTCGATTCTGCTAACGTAAACAAGTTGACCAAAAAAAAACAAGATTATTATGTTGGTTTACACGTACCTGCTTAGTATTCTAAGCACAAATGAAGGAAAGCTTGCCTCATAAGGAAAACTCTTTAAGCCCATAATGAATACTTCGGCTAAGTGTTTTTGCACGTAAACAATCCTTGATAATCCTGTGTACTTTACTTAGTGGTACGCTTTTAAAGTGTAATGAACTGAAAGGCAAATTAACCTAGGTATTTATTGGATAGGGAGAAAGGTGGCTGTAAAAAAAGAACAATTTATTAGCACCTCATGATATAGCTGTGTAATGTTAGTGATTACCGTCGAGGCGGGATTTAGACCCGAACCATGGCGAGGGTCTTAAGAGAGCCGAGAACGAAAGAAAAGAAAAGAAAAAAGAATCCTACCAATATTATATAAGGCGAAAGTTGTATGTATTGTAATGTTTGTTGCTCTTTCACGCAAAATCTACTGAATGGATTTTGATGAAACTTGGTACACAGGTAGATTATGTCCTGGATTAGCACATAGGATACTTTTTTATCCCTGGAATATGTTTCCTTTTGATAATTTTCTACCATTGCGCGGGCGAAGCCGCTGGCATCAGCTAGAGTAATATTCACGCTATTTCGTCACCGCAAAACTCAGTATATAAGTAATTGCCGGATCACATGATGACTATGCAAAGGTTGAAAACGCGTCATTGTCATACTCTTAACCTCGAATACTAAAGCCCCTGTCATCAACCGAAAGGGTAACCACAATACAAGGTTGATCTACGACAGATGATCTCTCCGTATTAATCGTAAAGGCGTTCGCAGACCATGACAATGACGAATGTCCCGAGTCGCGTAATCTCGGTAAGGCGCGGCTTATATCTGGGGGGCTGGTGACGGCGAGACGTGCCCGAATGTAGAGAGGGTTGGGCTTCGAAGTTGGGTATTGAGCGGATTTTCGGATTTACGTTGAAGACTCGCTTTTTGGTTTACGCGTGCTGAGAAAAAGAGTCTTAGTTGCTCAAATGAACATAATTGGGCTTTAGTCAGTAAAATTTTGGGTATCTTCAAGGCTAGATTGAATAGGCTTTTAATAAACTAGTGCGCCTCACCATCAGAGATTGCATCACTACTTACCATCAGGTGGAATCGCAGTCAAGCACTAGTTTATACGAATAAAAAAAAAAAGTCTTACACACCCTCTTGCTCCATTAGAGCGGGAGAAAGTCTTGTGATGTTTCTCATCATCATCATCATCATTTCAGCCGAAAGACATCCTCTGTTGGACATTGGCTTCCCCCAAGCGTCGCCACAACGACCAGACCCGTGCATCACGCATCTATCGGATTGCCGCAATCCTTAACCAGGTTATCGGTCCACCAAGGCAATGCTAAAAAACTATGGGACACCATCAAGTCTATTCACAACTCAAATACTGCAAAAAGTGATTCCTCCCAGTTGCTATCTAACACCCAGAATCCTATCGACTCTCTCAATAGGTGTAATGATTATTTTACATCCCTCGGTAAAAATTTATCTGACCTCATTCTGACGCGATTATCCGAAACTCAAGCATCCTTAGTGAGTAAATATAAACCACGCGACACTCCTTTAAAATCTTTCTTTTTCCGTCCAACGGATGAAGATGAAATAGAGAAATTTATTGATGAACTTAAAATTGACAGTGCGGCCGGTTTGGATGAAATTAGTGTCAGATTAATTATTTTTCTCAAAAAAACATTATTAATACCGCTCTCTCATATTTTTAACTTAAGTTTAGAAAGTGGCATTTTTCCAGACTGTTGGAAGGTCGCCTGTGTACGACCAATTCATAAAAATGGTCCTAAAGAACAACCGGAGAATTACAGACCTATCTCTCTTCTGTGTATTCTATCAAAACTTCTCGAAAAAGTTGTAAATAAGCGACTGGTAAATTTTATGGAAGAAAATAATCTATTATCCGATAGACAGTTTGGGTTTAGAAGTGGCAAGTCGACCGAGGACGCAGCCATATTATTGACTAACTCCATAGCTTCTAGTGTTGAAAAGGGTGATCATGTCTTGGCAGTTTTTCTTGACTTAGCCAAAGCGTTCGACACTATATCAATTGAACTTCTTTTGGCCAAACTGGAAACTATAGGAATACGTGGAAACGCGCTGTGCTGGTTTCAAAGCTACTTATCTTGCCGTCAGCAATTAGTAAAGGTAGGAGACTACTGTAGTGGGTTACTACCTATAGATTTTGGTATTCCTCAGGGCAGCACTCTCGGTCCGACTCTTTTCATATTGTACATGAACGACATACTTAATGCACCTCTTCAAAATGCTGAAATAATATCATATGCAGACGATACAGCAATTTTATTTCACGGCAAAACCTGGGAAGAAGTGTACAAGTTTAGTGAAAGTGGACTGCTCACTATCTCTAAAACTCTAAATAAAAACCTGCTAACCCTTAACGTAAAAAAAACAAAGCTCATTACTTTTTTCAAAACCATGGCCTCTAGTCCACCCCATCAACTAACACTTAAATTCCACACATGCTGCGACGACCTCAATCCACCACTCGCAAACTGTACTTGTACTCCTATAGACCGCGTTCCCTTCCTTAAATATCTAGGTATTACTATCGATGAAACTTTGTCTTTTAAACCCCACATACAATTGCTTGCTGGCCGTGTCAGAAAACTAATTTACGTCATGAAGAAGTTACGAGATTGTACTCCAATTAAAATTCTCCGAATAATATACCTCGGACTGTGCCAATCGGTACTCCAATACGGAATTTCAGTCTGGGGAGGAGCCGGAAAAAGCTCATTAATTGGAATAGAAAGAGCACAAAGAGCAGTAATAAAAGTCATACTTAAGAAACCCTTCAGGTTCTCGACAGATTTGCTGTATGATAAATTCCCGGTTCTCCGAGTACGTCAACTTTTTATCCTCAGTGCCACACTGCATGCTCACAAATCCATTAAAAACAGACCTGACTACCAAAGTTTGCTGTCAAAACGCATCTTTCATGTCCCTCTTCCCACTGCAAACAGTCTTTTGGCCAGACGATGCCCCTCTTACTCACACATACTCATCTACAACAACATAAGTAAGAGCTGTGACATCAAAGCTCTCAGCATCCATTCATGTAAAAAGATGACAAAAAGATGGCTTCTATCCCTGACGTACAATGAAACTGAGGAAATATTAACCTAACAACACATCTTTACAACACATACATGCACACCTAAACACACACTACCACACACACATACATACACATACACCATCACACTCACCCTATCTTAACATACTCACACACACAATTAAGAATTAGGAACACATTATCATTTTTTATTCTTTTTTTATGTTTATCTTTATTGATTGTTTTGTTTTATTCTAATTTGTTCATGTTATTTTACTTTTATCTCGGTAGGCAGACTGCTACCGGCATTTAATTAATTCTGACGGATTTATATACTTTACTTTAAAAAAAAAAAATTAAAAAAATATATCCAGTTTCAAGTTTAATATTCAGCATGTCCAGAACTAAATGTAAGTTAACGCAACTCCGGCCCCCAAGATACAGGCGCTGCCTAGTTTGGGGACCGCAGCTCAACTTAATGTCAATTTTACCGTTACTGTTAACATCCCCCCTTAACATAAAGTACGACTAAAATGTTTTTGTAAGACCTTTACTGTAATACTATTGTTCACAAATTTAAAGATTGATTGTTTGATTGGTAATGTAATAGTTTTAAGGCATTCTTCATGTATTGGTAACAATGAACAAAAAAACATTATTATTATTATTATTATTATTATTACCTTGTTGGAGGCCTTCTGACGCTGCGTCTTTCGCTACATGGTCACCACACCAGAAACTTCAATAGAGAGCTTCCGAAAGAGTGGTACTTAAAGTGAACATGGACAATCCCAAAGTTATGGTTAACAGCCATGTAGCACTCACTCCTATCAAGATCGGCGACTCCACACTCGAAGTGGTGGACGACTACGTTTACCTGGGTCAGACGGTCCAGTAAGATCTAACTTCGAGAAAGAGGTCAATCGTCGAATCCGACTGGGCTGGACAGCGGTCGAGAAGATGCGCGGTGATGATTTCCCTTTTCAAAACAAAAACGGGTCTTCACTCTTTACTGTTGAGCTCTGGGCGAATTGCATAACCATTTAAAAGAAGTCAAAGTGCAGTGTTTGTAATTGTAAGCGCGCGCGGCGCGCACCTCGCGCCCCCGCACCTCGCGCCCCACCCCACCTATGAGTACTCAGTAATAAACCAGTGGTCACTATACACGGTCGTTTCATTCCTAGTCGAGTACCTACGCTACCTACGTACATGTTACAAAGTCATTTATAATCATAATTGCCAAGAGGCAAATGACAAAATGGAAATGAAAATGAACGATGAATTAATGAATGATAGATGGTAAATGACGTTTTGCCTTGGTCTTGGTAAACAGGCGCTTAGGTTGACCCCACATAAAGCGTGCGCGTTTCTTGGGCGTTTGAGTAGCGTGGAAGCCGCGTGCTCACTTCGTTTACTGCCCTGTGGCGCGCACGTCGCGTTCGCGTTGCATTCTTACCCCTTCGCCCGCTATCCCCGCCGCCTGCTACTGTTTACAAAAAAGTTATTCTTCAGTGTTGCCACCGCGTAACGTGTCCCAAGACGTCGACGGCGCGCACTGTTCCCGCGCGCCTCAAGGAGTGGTCAGCAACAGGACGGGCCCAGCTGGGTCGAAGCCTACTGTGGCCAGGTTTATCTGAAAGGAAGTTCGAGCCCCGGTATGAAGGCTAAAAGGAACGGGGTGGGGTTTTTAGTCAGTAAGAGTCTGACACTATCTCCCGCTCCACCCAAGAGCGGGGGATGTTATAAGATGAGAAAAAAACCGGGGGACGTGTGTGCAGCGTGCGCTGGTAACACGCGACGCTTACACAGCGCCTCGTCATCGCTCATACGTCCAAGGAACGTGTATGCCTAATGTGGGTGATGCCTTATAGTCTACATCATGTATATTCTTCTTTTTACCTTTAATAATTTTATTTTTTCTATTTTATTTATTTAATTTTTTTTTTTGGCACACAGCACCATGTACCGACGTCTTTGTCGATATTATTTCGGCCCACGCTGAAAACCAGCGCCGTAGACTCACTGCTTTTAACGCTGTGGTCTCGGCATTATGCTGAGCGTTCGGCCATTTTGCTTGGAAGTGGCGCATGCTTTATTTGGAATGCATTAAAAAATTTGTAATTTATACTTTTTTGGCCATTCCGGCAAATAAAATGTGTTTCTTTCTGTAGACATTAAAGAGCTATTTCGAAGGGATTCATATTATTAAAATTTTCTTTCTATTTTATGAACGATCACTAACCCGCTCATAAAACCCGCTGGTTTTAAGCCCCTAACCTCAAGGGGCATCCACAGCCACAGAAATAGAATCATTGTGAGAAGGTAGATGCTTTCAAATACACCACTCGAACGCGGGGTAAAGGAAAAGGTTACGAAATATCTCTCTGCATATTGTTACTTGTTACCTTTATGCCACAAAGGATATAGGTCAGGTAAGATGCATTTAGTTTTAGAAGGAACCACCTGTTTATTTTTTTATTAGGATTTCAATTAATTCATGAATCCCCAAGCGACCACCGGTGGCCGCGCATCTATTGTCTTACTATTGTGTGTCTAATTGACGGTATCTGAAGGGTTAATTACTCCTTCCGCTCTGGATCATCATCATCATCAGCATAACAATTTCTTTTTAAATTTTCCCACTGCTGAGACTCAAGCCTCCTCTCTAGGAGAGGGAATGGCCCGTAATCCACCACGCGGGCCCAGTGCGGGTTGGTGAATGTCACATGTCTTCGAATTTTTAGTTCTAGGACATACCGGTTTCCTCACGATGTTTTCCTTCACCGGTTTTGAGAGCAATGGTAATGAAATAACAAATTTGGAAACTATAGCATTGTTTAATGTAGGTGCACTTTTTTTCCAAAGTGAATGTGAAGTACCATGAACCATTTTTATTAGGTTATAATTTTTTTTTTTAACATTACGAGTGTGGGTGAATCACATATATTTACACTGTATACACTATACACGTACACAATAAATATACACTCACCTACATCTATTATGTCTATTTATACATTCATATATATTTATATATTTCCAAGTTCACAACACACATATTCACTAACACTAAACACAACTTACACATTGACGTGACGCATTGGACACGCGCACTCTCGATGACGCGCCGGCGACTTATTTTCTTCTACCGCCAAGTTGTAGCATTCATGTCACATTTCGTTTCTCACCAGTCACGATCTACGCTGCCTACTAGATGGACGTGCGCTCGCGCCGATTAACATTGTAATAAATCTACCCGCGGTAACGTACAACTGTGCTTGTAAGAACTATTAGTAGTTGCTACTACAATATATTAGCTTGTTCTTAACTTATATTTTGCGCCTTCTATTCTATAGTGTGTTAGTGTTGTGTGTGAGGAATATACCTGGAGATACAGCAAGGACTTTTATTTATTCACCACTACCCAGTGAGTACCTACACCACACACACCACCCAAATAACCAAATTGGAGACCTCGACGTGATGCATGGCAGTTGAGAGTTTGTCATGCTCAATCAAATGTCTCGCTGATGGAGGCACGTGTTATCGGGTCATTCAATTCCCTTCAAAATAGTTGAAGGGCCATTCTAGTATTACGTCAGCACTACAGAGGGGGGTATTTGCGTTGCTTATTTTTGATAACATGAGGGGTGGGGGGGTCTAGATGGTGATTATGTCAGTAGATATTTTTAATGTTTTTTTTTTTTTTTAAGATAACGATGTCGATTTTTAGAAGAATAGAGATATATAAGCGTGTCCATCGTCAAACACATAATTTTTATCATCACGTGAGAGAGTAGTCAAGTGCGAACCAATCAACAATAAAAACAACAACCTAATATCCAACCACTTCCGTTCTTTTCTCTGTTCAAACTGTGGCAGTAGTTGGTAGCCCATTTGTACGTGCTGTTGGCTGTGGGTATCCGGATTTTGTCCCAACACTCGTCGGCTAATCCCTGGCCGAAGTGTCGGTCCACTAGCACTTGGGGTTCCCGGTAAGGTTTTGGGGTTAGATGCTTTTTAAATTTCTATACTTCTATACTACTATTATAATATATACTAATATTATAAAACTGAAGAGGAGTTTGTTTGTTTGGTTGAATGAACTGATCGCCGAAACATATTATGGTTCGAATCGAAATAATACTTAGGTACATATTGATATAAGTGCAGATAGTTTGTCATTGCGATCGAGGTGATATTCATACGAGCCGTTGGCTGCAGTCACAAAGCACGTGTATTAAACAACTTTTTTCAATACACTTAAAAAGAAATGAATAAACGGGGTTTGACCGGTGACGCATGGGGATCGACGCGCGCCTTGACTGTTACGATAAATGTAATAAAATTTTAGCGGGAAGAGTACGCGCACTGTTCTTCACTAGCACTGGTGCAAATAACAGTCTATTGCGTGCCTAAAAGCGGTGGGATAAGAGCGGATTTTCGAGTGAGTGTATTGAAAAATTGGGCTATCCAAATTTTTAGAGTTGGATAGCCCATTTATTGAGGAAGGATATAAGTTTATAACATCAACAATATGAGTGCAGCAGTGGCTGCTGCTCACTCTTTGGAGGTAAACTTTGAGAGACAGCTGGTTATAGAAGAGTTAACGGTTCTACACGTCTTTCATTTGACATTTCCCTCTTTGCATTTTAGGACTCTTTCGGAAGTCAACTCATGGCCTCCAAGGGTTTTGCTGACATCTCTCTTTGAGCGGAAGAAGAAATTTGATAAGTCGACAAGACTTCAAATAAAAACGCAGTTGCCAATCGCTCGACCACTGAGTCAATCGTGTCGATTTTTCCCGTATGCAGCTGAAGTTTAGGCTTGAAATCATCCAATGACTTTTCGTGGGAGGTCGTGTCAAACTTTTTGACCTGCCTTCCAGAGCTGCGTATCTAAATTTCATGACTCAGAAAGTGTAAGTAAAAGTGTTGTAGCGACATCTATGACGCCACATAAGAACTACGAAGGAAATACGAAATCCTGCATCGCGCAATCAAAGTTCTCCGCGCGATTTGAACATATACGACAGCCCGACATCAATTATCGGGCAGTCGTCCACCAGACTATTACACTTTCTGGTTGGAGGATCCTCCCTTTTCAAAGGAGGTTTGCGGGACTTTACTCTCTGTTCCGCATTACCTCCAAAGTGTAAGTAAAAGTGACGCCAGTGACTGAAAAGTTGAAAGGTAATCGGTTGTCTTGGTATGGATGAGGAGGTGTGTAGAGGAGGGATGATGACGAAATCGGTATCGGAATCGGAACCGGAACTGAAACCGGAATAGAAACCGGAACCGGGACCGAAACCCGGAACCGAAACCGAGATGTAAGTACCGAACGTTGATACCGTTCGGCACATCTCCGTTTCGGTTCTACGCGTCCACCGCAACACGAGTGCTATCAAAAGTGTCGTGTTTTTATCAGTTATCACCGGCTGGCTTACGGAGCCGCCTCAGTTAAATCCTGTGACGTCACCGCTGACCACGCCACCGCTCAGTTATTATGCTAATCAGTCATTGTTCCTGATTAACTTATCGATTGGGTCTGTTTGTTTGATGGGAAATTGAAACGATGGAAATTTTCCTAACTATATTATAGTTAAAACGTAGCTGAAGTCCATTAAAGAGTTTTGAGTTTTTCCTGCGTCTTCACGCCATCCTGTCGTATATTCTTTCCGTTATAAAAAGTATGGATCTAAGCGATCGAATTGTGTCATCATCATCACCATTATCATTTCAGCCGAAAGATGTCCACTGTTGGATAAAGGTTGGTTTGTAATGAGTAATTACTTGATTTTTTTTTAAATTACTACTTAAAACAAAAAAATTCAATCCCGCGGTTCTCAAGGGACTCATGACTTCAATCTTGCGCATGCGTGACTACGATTATGGTACAGGATTGGATTCCCTAACCAAAACCTTATAGCCCACACAATGTTGCACGATTATCCAACACCAAAATACCATCAGCAAAGTTATAAGAGCATTCGCTAATGATTCGTCATTTACTTAAGTGCTCCCCACATCATGACCCCACAACTGCCGCACCGGCCGCATTGCCCACAACTACCGCAAAACAGGACAGTTGTAGAAGGTTAACTCCACACAAAGACCGATAACGCACGCACTCAGAGACAGCATTTTTAAGTCTTCAAATAAAATTTCTTCCGCTCTACGTAGAGCAAAAGGAAGTGTCGGACTTTTAGGTACTGACTAAAACCTACCTGTGTTCCTTCAATTACATATAACTCTTCCCCACCCCAGAGCAAAGACGGCATTTGTTAATGATCGGCAAGAATTATAGTTAAAACAAAATTTTCTGATGAGCTTCGGTGTTCTTCGTATTTTTAAATTAGCTCGAGTCCTCAGTCTCCTGTTCGTCGCACTCTCTCTCTTCTCTCAAGATTGTTCTCTTGGATTCAAACCCTGACTGCGATGTTTTAGCGGAAAAATGAAAGACAATCCTGACAGCATGTCTGAAGTTTTGTGAGATGAGTATTTTTTTCGGTGGGTAAAATTATTCTGGGATATTATTATGGGAGATAGTGTCAGACTTACTGACTAAAAAACCCACTTCCTTCGTTTCCTTTCATACCGGGGCTGAGCTTTCTTTGAGAAGCAGACCTTGGGCCCCAATACGCTTCGACCCTGCTAGGCCCGTACGGTTGCTGAAAACTCCTTGATCTGTGAGATGTGTGTGTTTTTGTGTTTGTCTTTAACTAATGTAATTATATATGGCGGATAAAGTAAAAATAAATAAAATTGGCCTTCTGCATGTAGTTTTTAGTATTGCTACCAACCATTAAACATATTAACGTGTATTAGTTCTTGATAAAGTTCGCGCATAACCACGAAGTTTGTATTTCCGCTATTTGTTAGGGGCCGTGTTGATTTGGTTGCGGTGCTGCAGCGATTGTAACTGTTAAGAGCCGATAGAGCCTGTTGCTTCTTGCGTGCTATAATATATATTTAAAATATATATAATATATATTTATTTTTATGCTTATAAGAAATAAGCATAAAAATAAATATATATTTTTAGAAGTATATAAATATATAGATATTTTATTACAAATGGAGAAAGTTTGTCATTGCGACAGAAGCGGTATTCACCCGAGTCTTCGCGAGGGTGTTATGGGACCAAGGGTGCAGTGACAGATTTTTACGTGTTGAAAAACGTCATTTGCGACGACGACGTTTTTCAACAGTCGACACGCGCTCAGCCTTATAATAAAATTGTGGCGGGTGCGAGCACGCGCACTTTTCCACACCAGTGCAAAAACAGTCAATTGCGTACCTAAAAGCGGTGGGGAGAGCGAGTTTTCGAGTAAGTGTATTAAAAAATATTTTGTTAATCTGGGTGTTCATTACAGAAGGTGCGTCTCCTATTATGTAAAGTTGGCCCAGCAGGCTCGAAGCTTACTGGGGCGGAGGCCATGGGTTGTGCGAAAGAGAACCCCAAGGCTCTGGAACGAAGGTAGACGAGGAACCGAAGTGGGTTTTAGTCAGTAAAATTCTAACACGCCATCCAGCGCCGCCTAAGGGCTCAAGATGCGTCTAACATCGTAATTATAAATATATTATATCTGGTATATTTTCCTTTTAATAATATCTTGTGTCTTCTATTACAAACTTCTGATATTATTTCTTTACGTATTATATAATAACAATAAATATACTCTAAAATTTATTTCGTACATTTGTTGAATTTCTTTGATCATCATTAGGTATTTATAGCACGCCATATATTAAGTTGGCGCGCGGTATTGAAAAACCTCACGTTCAGCCAGTTTTCAATTCAGCTGAACTAGGTAGGTATATCGCATTGTATGCGCATTTTGCGTTCGTCAAAGCAGATTAGTAACGTTGAGCCCAAATACAAACGGACGCCTCGTCGATACGTCGCTTTCAAAGTTTTAGTTCCAATAATCGCCGCATGTAGCGCTGCATAACAATAAAAACCGGCCAAGTGCGAGTCGAACTTGTGCCAAAAGAGTTCCGTACGGATCGTAGCAAAAAAAAAAAAAAATTGGGAAAGTGCGAGTCGAACTTGCGCACTGAAGGTTTCGTGCAAACTACAATTCCCGAATGGAGTCTCCAAGATTTTTCCGAATTGCAAAAATTTTTTTTTTTTTTTTGTGACATAGGTAGCAACAAATTTACTGTTTTCAGATTTATTCCTATACCTGTGCTATAAGACCTTGCTTTGTTTCAAATTTCAGGATTCTGGGTCAACGGCAAGTACTCTATGAATACAACAACCTACAACCCACTCCCAATGAGTACAACCTATGGGTTTATAAGTCATGAGTAAATAGGTTATTTGAAGGCAAGACTATTTCACCGACCAGTGAATATGACGACAGTGGTCAAACGCAAGGCAAGCTATGATAAAAAAATCCGTTGCGCTTTCGTCGCGTTCTCAAAAAACCCCTGTGCTAATATCCTTAAAGACTCCCAAAATACTCAAATAACAACAGAATACAAGATGGATTCGTGCAATAAACAGTAAATGCAAACAAAATCCCAGTACTTAAGCACTTATTTGAGGCGAACCTCCGAAATATATCTCAATTAAGAATTCTCTGGAGACTGAAGCCGAAGAATCGTCTTCAGCTGTAATTATTACAGGTATTGTACTGTTTGATGTTGTGTGTGTTTTAATTGATGTTGTGGTGAGCGATGAAACAAGCTTTTAATGAAAATATTTTTTCATAGCAAGCTTTTATAGCTCGGTTTACCTGTATAATTAATACTCGTCAAAACGAATCATACGAGCTCCAACTCGATGAGGTTGTGTCGTTTAACTACCAAGTTCCTATAGCCAACTTCCGGTTCCATCATCAGATCAGCTCCATGTCATAATAATTTTGCATTGTCATCTGATTTACACGTGCATATTTAATTTTAGCTCAATTGGTAACCGGGAAGTGGGTAAAATTTAATTTACGAGATTTGATTGCAGACTAACATTGGGACAGGTGAAACTAAGCTTGTAATAATAAAATAAGTTTTTTTGTAACACACAACGCACACTGGCGAAGAGTCGAAACGTTGCGTCGCGTCTTGTTTTTAACCGACTTTGAAAAGGAGGTGGTTCTATGTTCGGCTGAATGTATGTATTTACGGTTCCGAACCTAAGTCGGCAAAAACGGAACCCTTATAGGATTACTTTGTTGTTCGTTGTTGCATATGTCTGTCTGTCTGTCTCTCTGTCCGTGTGTCCGTCTGTCTGTTATTTCTTCACGCTCGAACGGCTGCACGAATTTCGATGAGACTTTGCACATGGGTAGACTATGTCCTAGAATAGTACTTATGACACTTTTTACCGCGGGAGTAAGTTACTTTATGACAATATTTTACTGCCGCGCGAGCAAAGCCACTAGCAGCAGCTGGTCTACACTAATATTTTAAAGAGATAGTTTGTTTTTATGTTTTTTTTTTACTGAAATTATTTCAAAGGTAGAAAGCTGCTTTATTCCTGAGTGACAAAGGCTATATTTTATGTACGCGGGTGAAGCTGCGGGCAAAATCTAGTGCAATTTATTTAAAACAAAAGACGATTGTAAACTAAAAAATAATCAAGATTTACTTCTATATACCTAAACATACAATTCTTTATCGTATCCACAAACTGGTATGACCACAGAAATTGACCATAACACTCAGTATCCTACCTACCTTCTAAGAGAAAATGGGCATGATGATAAGTGCTATCAGCCGTCCATAGCCCAACGAGCAGTATGGGCAAGTAAGTACCTCAATAGTGCATTATTTGCCCGTTCCATTAGTGGGCAAGATTTTGCTATTTGGACAATGGGTGCTTTGATACAAATCCCACATTATGGTGTACTAGCGGCGTGCCCCAGTTTCGCATGGGTGTTAGAAGTCTTAGAAATTCTCTGTTTTCTCGAAAACTAATCGTTCTTATAGTTGCGTAATCCATATCACCCTGTAGACACGAAAACAGATTCTGATATTTTTTGAGGAAGAATGGAAGACGATACTGTCAGAATGTATGAAATTATGTGAGATGAATATAAGACCGTGTATAATATGGTTTTAAATAGGTACTAGTAACTACTTCTAAGGACCCTAGCCCACGGTGACTTTTTGTAGCAATTCAGTCGCGATGCTGTAGCGCGTTCGCATCGATACAGTCGCGATGCTGTAACGTTGGCAACTTTTCTATAGCGCTTGCAAATGCGACTAACGCCACCACTACCAAAGTTAGGCGTGAGCTACAGTTCATTTTTTAATTAAAGACTATGATTTGACAAGTGCAAATGCCAAATTCTAGAAATATGTTCGATTTTTCATACCGGTTTTTTTAACAATAGAACCTTTTTGGAAAATAGGGGTAAGATACTGTGGTGTTTATTTAGAGTCTAATATAAATTGAAAACTATTGAAATATATGAGTATCTAAATATGAAGACTGTCACTGAAGAAGTCGAAATATATAGATAACCACGCTGAACGATTAGAGCTCCATCTCAACCCATTGACAAATATGCTTATAATACGAAACCCAATCAATCGACTGGAAAGGGAAAATGTGCTGTATGACCAAGGAGAGTTAAGGCAGTGGCTTTACCCCACAAAAGTTGTATTTACTGCAACCTATCTGATTTTAATCAACTGGACGGACCCACACCTGAAAATACTTCCTTTTACCAAGGAGTTCCAGTATATAGACGTCACGTCATAATTTTATATCTCGTTTCCAAGAGCGAGACGAGGCAATTGCAGTTTATGCTTTAGAATTAAATATTTTTTTTTTGTTTTTTTTTTCATTGGTCATCAAGCTGGAAATACAAATGTCTGCATTGTAAGAAACCGACACACAATTCGTTTATAATAGATACGATGTGTTGTGTGAAAAAAAAAATAGCACATAATAAGTATACTATACACATACAAATGTATTTTTTAATGTAAGTAATCTAAAATTTCTGTCTGCTTTTGTTTTTTTTTTCATTTTATTGTAAAACAGTCTCTGATACTATTGTGTATAGAAGCCATCGCTATGGTCAAATTATCATTTTTGATATTGCTATGAACAAATCGTGATAATAATTCTGCAGCTTTTAATGCCTCTTGGTTGGTTCTTCCTCGACTTCTTCTTCCCCATTACTTTCGAGTTGTTCCTTAGCATTAATGTTCTGAGTGTGCTACAGTTGTAAATAATCATGTCGGTCATTATAACCGGACATAATTAATTAAAAATGGGTCACAATAAGCGACATGTCACTGTAAGAGAAGTCATTATATCCGACGTTTTTATAAAGAATTTTATATGAAAACCAAACTTTGTAGTGTAATGACGTCATAATAATCGGTTGGTCAATATAATTTTGTTGTTGGTCGTTGTTGGTCAATATATGGAGTCACAACGGATTTAACTGTACCTATTAGTAAAGTTGTAATAATTTAAAAATATCAGCTTGAGTAGTTCTATAATATTTTCGTCTCGATTATCACCAAATCGAGATGAAAAAATAAAACGACAGCTTTAGCTAGTCTATAAAATTTGTTATAATTATAATTTATTTTATGAGTATGCATCTATCAAATTACCTTCAGGAAATACAAAAGCTGACTATAATTAGATGCTTTTTATAATGTAATGACTATAATTTTTACGAATATGTTTCGGTTTTTTTGGTCAGTATCGGTTGCGGTACCTCACTATTTATGAAATGGAAAAAACATGCAACATTCGAATTGTCAAATCGTAGTCTTTAATTAAAAAATGAACTTTAAGTGGGTTTTCGCCCACGGCCTCGCACCCAAAAAGGCTAATTTATAGGTTTTCGTTTGACCATTATTTCACCTGATGGTAAGCGATGATGTGGTCGAGCACGAGGATTTTTTTTTCGGTGGGAAAAATCATCCAATGACAAAACCCGCTTTGGATGGAGCGGGAGATAGTGTCAGACTCTTACTGACTAAAAACCCACCCCGTTCCTTCTAGCCTTCGTACCGGGGCTCAAGTTTCCTTTCGGATAACCCTGGCCCCAGGTCGAACACGGGCTTACGACAGTCACTGTCTCATTTTAGAATTTATGTAATAAAAAGGTTTTGCTGATGGGCCTTCGCCCACGTCTAAATTAGACCACACTACGGGTCTATTGATGATCAAAATTCTGTCCTTCGTCAAGCACTGTCAAATATTCTTGTAGCTAACTTAAATAAATCACATTTAAGAGTCTTAAAAACGATCATTCATCCAAAATTCTGACGCACATTTACCTACCAAAGATCTAAACCCGAAAATCTGTTCATGAATACTTTTATAATAACCTGGAAGTGGCAAAAGTTCTGGAAGTGTCTCCGTACTTAACGATCAGCACACCTGCGAGTTCGCGGCAGGCTCACTCCGCTGAAAATACCCAAAACTTGTATATTTTCTGTATGGAGACCATCATTTGGAAGTATAATTGGACTGGAATTGGCTATGTTTATTTAAAAAAGTCCCGCAAGCCTCCATTGAAAAGGGAAGATCCTCCGACCAGACAGGTGTTTTAGCCTGGCGGGCTACTGCCCGATAGTTGATGTCGGGCTGTCGTATATGTTTAAATCGCGCGGAGAACTTTGATTGCGCGATGCAGGATTTCGTACTTTCTTTGTAGTTTGCTACAATGTGACACTATAAGCGTTCTTTACGCCTCGTTTGTACCATATACATCGAAGGATTGGAACAATTCGCCTTAATAAACTAGCGCGATTCTCCATTAACCATTCCATCACTGGCTTTCTGACTCCTGACGTGCCTAGTTCGGGAGTTAGAGGCTTCATGAATTGTATCAACCTTATAATATGACAATAAAGAATTTTATTATAATTTTTTACTAGCTTTTGCCCGCGCGGCTTCACTCCCGCTCTTCCCTACTCCACCCTACTATACCCAACTCTACCCTACTCTACCCTACCCCACACTACTCTACACTACTCTACCCTACTCTACCCTACTCTACCCTACCCTACCCTACTCTACCCTACTCTACCCTACTCTACCCTACACTACCCTAATTTTTTTTTTCCATAAGAACCTTCTCACAATAACAATCACAACAAAAAAAAAACAGCCAAATCGGTCAAGCCGTTTTCATGCCAAGTCGTGACAACGGAAAACGGGGGTCATTTTTATATATATAGATTATTATTACTGGTTACGATCAGATGGGATCACGGTCAAGCACTAATAAAAAAAAAAAACTGGGCAAGTGCGAGTCGGGCTCGCGCACTGAGGGTTCCGGGCAAATTACAATTTCCGAATATTTTTTTTTTGTGACGTAGGTAACAACAAATTTACTATATGCAGATTTATTCCTACACCTGTGCTATTAGACCTTGCTTTGTGCCAAATTTCAGGATTCTGGGTCGACGGGAAGTACCCTATGAATTTCGATCTTTGAGAGTATCAAAATATACGTTTTTTTGCGACGTAAACGACCGTATCTTTTTTATTCGTTAACTTAGAAGTTTGATGTTTTTACAGCTTAAAGAGACTGCAGACTTAATTATATGGTTCCAATTTCGACTTGATACCTCCACGCATTCTTAAGATAAAGGGTCTTGACAGACAAACAGACGGACGTACGGACGGACGGACAATAAAGTGATCCTATAAGTGTTCTGTTTTTTCCTTATGAGGTACGGAACCCTAATAAAAATGAATTCTGCGGTAGGCTACTCACTTTTCACTTAAAGATCCCCAAGCTATAGCTATCAGCAAGGAATTTCACTTCTTAGTCGTACGCACAGTGAGTATGTTTGTGATTCCTAAATAAAAGCCATTTTTTTAGGATATAATTCGGTGCCTGAAATAGCGTGGTCTCCCTACATACTCTATAGTTGTTCCAGTTATTTTAAATGAGTTTTTAAACTCTCGTGCATAGACGAAACACTAACATGATGTCCCCGTAATAGCAGCTGATATTTTGAACTACATACATGTGTGGTAGTTTCAAACTCTCACTAACTCAAATCTAAACTTGAATGGTGTTCTTGGGTAAAATGGGGGTTGAATAAATGGATAGCAAACTGTTTGATGTTTTTAGGTGAGATCGAAAGAAAATAGAAAGAAAGAAAAAAGGAGGAAAGAAGGCAAGAAGGAAAGAAAGAAGGAACGAAAGAAAGAAAAAAGAAGAAAAAGTAAAAAAGAAATAAGTTTATCTATAGTCAATCAACTTGGGCCAAGTAAAAAGCAAAGTGGATAGCTCCGAAAGGCAAACGCAGACAAGCAAAGTGATTATTGGACCTAGAAAGTTGATTAAATGCAGTATCATTAATTATAATTATCTTATTATTAGGTTAAACAACCAACGTGTAATTAATAAATAAAGTCGAAGCGCATCACAGTACGCCTTTTATTTTAATTTATAGTTGCCTGTATCGTAGGTGCCATAAAACTATTTGTTCTGTGCGAGAATTGAACCTCGTGATACGCAGCGCTGCAGTCAAAATTCCTCAAACACTGTGCCAACCTCTTTTCTTTCTTTCTTCTTCTTCACACTAACATCAAAGACAGTAGTTTTCAGCTTCAAACACTTTCAAAGAAACAATAAAGAATTGTACTCATTTCGAGTAAAAATGAGTACAACAGCATCTACTATGCAAAGCACGGAAGTCTCGAGCTCAATGAGAACTAATTGCCCGAATCATGGCCCGAGCTACGGGGCGATACTTAAATGGGTTTTTTTTTCTTAGTTTTCTAGGTTGTTTTGTTCGAAAATGTTGCTCGAGGTTTATTTTTTTTGAGAAGGTCGACGATTTGTGCATAGTGGTTTGGAGACTGACTGTCGCAACCCAGCTCTGGATACGAAAGTCCCCATTTTGACGAGTGGATACAGAAGCGCCACCATCATTATCATCAGCTGTTTTAATGTTACCACTGCTGGGACTCAGGCCTCCTCTTTAGGAGAGGGAATGGGCCGTAATCCACCACTCGGGCCCAGTGCAGGTTGGTGAATGTCACATGGTTTCGAATTTTTCGTTCCAGGACAGGCCGGTTTTGTCACGATGTTTTCCTTCACCGTTTTGAGAGCAGTGGGATTGAAATAAATTACACAAAATTATGCGCTGGCTGGGTTCGAACCTACAACCTACAACTCGTAAGTTGGGGCTGTTAACACTCGGCCACCACTGCTCCAGAAGCACCACGTCATCATTACTGTCCAGCTAATACAGATGCTCACTGAACACGAGTGTTTCGGAAGGTACCTGTTTAGGATCCTGTGGGAAGAAACGACACCTGGTGGTGTCAGCATTGTGTGTAGCAGCCGGTGGATACAGTGGAGAATATGATGGAAGTCTTCCCGCTTTGGCAGGATACCATCATGTCTTCATTAATTTTGGGGACTAAAATAAAGAAGTTACGAAAGGCCTGTCGAACACTATTCTTCGATAAACTAGCCTTCTTCTTCTTTTCGTGTCGATGCTCTCAAACTATACTTTTTCTGACCAATATTTGTATAGTTTGAGAGCATCGACACGAAAAGAAAAAGAAGAACTAGCCTGATTAATAACGCAACATAGTTCCACAAAAACACGAAAAAAACATCTTCATTCTAGACCAAAATAGACCCATTTTCCCTACCTCACATCTTCGTTGATTGCGCAAATAATTAATATTTCCTTCAGACAGTTATTGATAGTTTTTGTCACTCTCCAGACTGTGATATTGAGTTAACACTTTCAGCTGAGCAACGTTATAATACGTTAAATTTGATAAACGCTATTTGACACAACTTTTAATCACGTCAGTAAAAAATATGTCTTTCTTCAAAGAACGTGTATAAACGGCTGAGGCTTATACAAATTCCTTCAAGCTACGTCATCGCGCCGTATCACTTTAAATTTTGGGACTGCTAGCGCCACTCCAAGTTAGTTTTTTTGTGTACTTTATAAGGCTACTCGCACACATACATTCTAATTACGCATACATTCGCAACGTCGTAATACGTCCCTCGATGCCCCCGCTCCCATACTTCAGTCGTTCCGTGCGCCGTGAACGGGAGAGTATTCAATTGCATTGCTGCGGCCGTGGTTTGGCGAAATTACGCCTTCGAATTATCGTAAGTATTTATTATTTTGTGTAGGTTTTTATCGTAAAGTTATTTATGCTTATTGTTTGCGTCTATATTTGTAAAACAATAAGTATAATCATGTTTTCATTATGATAAATATAGGTAATATTATGTAGGTATGTAAATCGTACGTTACCAATTTATTGATATAAAGGGTACTTATTGTTTTAGATGGATAAAAAACAAGGTAAACAGAGATCGATGAGAATTTTCGATGAGGCATCGGGGTCACGGGAAAGTACTCCAGATCCTTTCAGTGACGATGGTGAACATGGATCTGATGCAGATTATGACCCGGAGCCAGGAGGGTCAGATGGCAGCGATAGTTCAGTAAGTAATGAATTACTATATCACGGAAGACCACGAGCAAGAATCAAGGATAAGCGTTTAGATTCCGATCAGTCCAGTTCCGAGACTTCAGATCACACTGCAAGTTCTGAAAGTATTTTTGACACTAGAAAATCGAAACGGCCTAGAACTATGTCAGAGCATTCCAATACTGCTGATCGCGACACGGAAACAATGAGCTCACCTGAGCTACAGTCACGTCAAGAGAACGAACCTGAAAGTCATGACCCGCCTCCACTACTAGATATAGAGGGTAACCTCGAAATGCCTAATCCACTGCCGCTTCGAGATATAAGAAGAAACCCCGTAATTCCCGAGCTGCTGCCCCGTCTAGACATAGAAGGTAGATTTGGAAATCCCGAGCCACCACAGCTTTTAGACATAGAAGGCAACCCGGGAAATCCTGAGCCACTACCGCTTCTAGACATAGAAGGTAACCCAGAAAATCCTGAGCCACTACCGCTTCTAGACATAGAAGGCAACCCGGGAAATCCTGAGCCACTACCGCTTCTAAACATAGAAGGCAACCCGGGAAATCCTGACCCACCGCTTCTAGACACAGAGAGCAACCCCGGCAACCCAACAATTCCTGAGCCACCATTGCCTTCTTCTCCTGTCTTCCGTCCACCTGCTACGATAGAGGACAACCCAACACCAGGCCCATCTCATTCATTCATTCATCTCATTCTGTATTGTCCCACTGCATGGCAAAGGTCTCCCCTATTTCATTATATAAATCATTAATTATAAGAGATGATAAGGCTGATTATGATTATCAAACGGGATAATAAAGACTGATTGTTAGTTTGATAAGTTCTTTAACTAGGAAGATATTATTAGTAAAAGAGATGACAAATAAGGCTGATTTATGAATAAATACCAAATGTGATTAAGATTATGTTCCTTTAGCGAACTCAAACTGTCGCAAATATTGTTAGAAGTGTTTTTTTCTGTAAAATTGTGGAACCAACAATTGTTAGTGACTTTATAAGTACAATATCTAGTGTATGATTATAGTCAGAAGTCAGACGTTTTTATTTTAAAATACTAATTATTATTTGAATAAATATCTAGCGACGAACAAAACTGTTTTATTGTCTTTTCTCAAATTAACTTCAAACATCTGTCAACGTTAGTACACTTTGCTTTCTATGTTACATACTCCAGAAATAACAGTATCTGGCACAACTTTTATGAACGTTGACGTGATCAGATGTTCTCCCTTAATTTATATTAAAATAGCTAAGAGTATACGAAACAACGTTTACAAACGTCGACGTGGTAAGAAGTTGTTCTATAATTTTTCGCAATATATCTCATAGTATATGGCACAATATCTATATACGTTGACGTGGTTAAACGTTGCCCCGCAATTTATATAAACGCCTTATAGTTACACGACACAACGTTTTAGAACGTCGACTTGTTTAGACGTTGTTCCCTAATTTATTAATATATATGGGCAGTATATGACACATCGGTTAAGGACGTCAACGTCGTTAGACGCTGTGCTTTATTTATGTACTTTACGTGGATTGCATATGACACAACATGGATAAACGTCGACGTGTAGTAACGGTTGTGTCACATTTCATATTATCTTTAGTTGTATGAAAAACAGAACGTCACTAATCGTCATTTATTTTATATGAGAAAACAGTGCGCCGCGCAACAAACATTTGAATACCCAGATGCTCAGCTGAAAGTGTTAATGATAGAAACCATTTGTGTAATGGATAGATAATAATATAAATTATGTTTGTGCTCCGGCCTTTTCTGAGGGGAAAGATATTTCTAGGTTTTCTTTAAGACAATGTTAGGATTTATTGTTGTAAGCTATGGAGGATTTTGTTTGTTTACTTGGTTATGGCAGTAACTATTTCTGCCCCCGTTAGTAAAAAAGACGAAGAAAGAAAGAGATTTGAGTTACATACATTGCCGGAATCAGTAAAAACTGGCGCATCTGCCAGTATTTTTAATATTTTACTAACTTTCTCCAGTGCAGTTTTAACACAAGGAAAAAAGGCTCGATTTCCCGTTTCATTCATTAAAACATTTTTTATCCGTTTTCGTTTTTTAGATTCGTTTTCGTTAGATACATCTTTTTAACTATCAGGGGCAGATTAATTCATTTGTGGTTTTGGGATTAACCCAGGGTCCAGGATCTCCAACGAAGTTCAAATTTTTGTAATTTTTTGCTCTTTTCAATTCAGCATTGGATCATCGTCATCATTATTTTAGCTGACAGACGTCCACTGTTGGACATTGGCCTCTCCCAAGGGTCGCCACAATGATCAATCCTTTGCGTCCCGCACCCATCGGATCCCGCAACCTTCACCAGTATAACTTGATTTATAGTAGTGACTCGTATGTGAACATAGAACATAGTGAACCATTAGAACCATTAATATAACTTTAACTTAAAGTAGAGCTAAAATGTGCCATTATAATAAAAACTTAAACGTTTTCCCTTGTTGGAAACAAGGTAAAATGATTGGGGCAAGCCGGGTCGAAGCCTACTGGGCCAGGGTTATCCGAAAGGAAGCTCGTGCCCCGGTATGAAGAGGCTACAAGGAACGGGGTTTTTTTTTTTCTCGACAGGGAAAATCATCTTTGACGAAACCCGCTCTTGGGTGGAGCGGGAGACAGTGTCAGACTCTTACTGACTAAAAACCCCGCGCCGTTCCTTCTAGCCTTCATACCGGGGCACGAGCTCCCTTTCGGACAACCCTGTCCCCAGTAGGCTTCGACCCAGCTGGGCCCCTCCTGCTGCTGACAACTCCTTGAGGCGCGCTGGAACAGTGCGCTCCGTCACAAGGAACGGGGTGGGTTTTTAGTCAGTAAGAGTCTGACACTATTTCCTGCCCCACCCAAGAGCGGGGTTTATCATAAGATGACTTTTGCCCACGGAAAAAAAGGTAAAATGTTTGGGTTAAAATTAAATTAAATAAAGATACAAATGTCAAAATTTAATTACAATTCAAGTCGATTAAAACCTATTCCAAAAACTACATAAGATCAAACCACATAAAGAAACGTTTCCAAAACCTGCGGTGAAGTGGTTTCACGGGAATGAGGTATATAGGTCAAAGCGATACCTAATCAGTAATGATCCTGGAGGGTCGGGGTTTGTGATGCATCTAATTAAATTCGCAGTTACGGCACTCTGATAGGGATGGTTTATTGTGGGCTTTGTTCTGTTTAAGATGATGGAATTAATTTTTTTGGGAATAAAGATTTGGAAGTTTATTTTAATGGAGTTTCGGAGATAATTTACCATGAGGCGACGCTTTACGCGAGGAAACCGGCATGTCTTAGAACCAAAAATTCGAAGACATGTAATATTCACCAATCCGCACTGGGCCCGCGTGGTGGATTATGGCCCATTCTCTCTCCTAGAGATGAGGCCTGAGTTCCAGCAGTGGGAACATTAAAAAGGCTGATGATAAGGCTTTACCAAGACGTGTTAAAATGTCAGACTTGCGATCTAGAAAGAGGGTTGGAACTATACGCATACACCTTATTTAGCTCCAAACCTTTAACAGTTCAGTTTAGGTCGTAAAATGGATCATGTTAAGAACTCTTGGTATGGCCCCTGGTCATTCTTTTAAGAACAGTAGTAGACAGACCTTTCGTAATTGCTTCATCGAAATTTTTCGCCTCTTTTGGGTGTTAATTACCACCACCACAGATACACCCTTTTTTGTATGGGAAATCATTAAATAACTTTTCCGTTCCAAATGGAGTAAAAAAGAGTGTCAGTCTTAACTGAGTACGACCCACGCGTGTTGCTTCCAATGCTCTTTGTTTGCGGTCTAGGACCAGTGGACCACGATAACTTTTTCAAAAATCCCTGCAGGCCTAACACAAGTAGTTCAGTTGCCCTTCGCATTCCAGCTTGCAGTGACGTATCATCCTATAGGCACAAAGCTGAGCCATAGATCAAGGGTACGTTTTCACTAAAGCGGAGCTGATCAAAATAGAGCGAAGAAGGGAAGTAACAAGTGTCCAGTGTCTCCATTGCAGCAGAGTAGATTTGAGCTGCCCTCCACTTCGCTCTCTCTGCCCGGTACGAGGCTACATGGACGTTTGTTTTATTTGAAAGTCCACTCAACTCTACTCCGCTCCACATATACTGTTTCCACTAAAACGGAGTGGAGATTTCAAGGATTGTGATTAGCCAGTAGCATTTTGCGTCAATAAAAACGCACCCTAATGGCACGGCCACGAAAGTAATGCCACGCTCAGTAGACATTAGTTTTAAATTTGAGTCGAGTATTTCGCGTAAATAAACTGTGTTTCTTTCTTTCTTTGCTTGCAATTCGCTACAAACGTCATTTCTAAGCGCTAACTAATTTGTATGTAACTTCGCTGCTGCTTGCTGCGCTATTTAGTGGCCTTGTGGATTGACATGTGTTTTTGACGCTTGACGCTGACGCTTGGAGCATATAAGGCGAGTTCGCTTGGAGCATTTCATGGCCCTCGAGCAAAGAAGCCGAGTAAAAGCAGGGTATACAAGACAAGTATTGTGGCATCAAATTGTAGCATTCAATTAGAAGCACGAGGCAGTGGCGCGTTCGTGCTGATGAATATTAATTTAACAAATAAACTTATTATGTTGCGCCTTGTTAGAGGTCGCTACTGAGCTTTGAAAACAACGATATAGATGGCTAGGTATATATAGCGTCGAAATAACTGATGAGCTTTTCCTAAAAGGGGTCATTATACTCACTCAACATATTGGACAATTTTTTAGTGAGGCTAATGATAATATTCCTCAACGTCATCTAGTCCCAAGCTAAGCAGAACTTGTGTTATGAGTACTAGACAACTGTTAAACATACTTATACAATTGTAAAAACATACATACAGATAAATTACCCCCAGGCATAGAACAAATGATCATGCTCATCACACAAACATTTGTCCTGGGTGGGAATCGAACCCACGACCTGCGGCAGTCAGGGTTACTAACCAATAGACTAACAAGCCAGTCAAAACAAACGACAAAAAATCTGCTGCTGTAACGTTAGAGTAAAGTTAAGAGAGTGATAAGGGTGAGAGGGAACGTTATGAGGTAAATAATAAAAACTATGTTCCTTGTGAGGTTGAATATAACTCATTATCATTATCATCATCATATCATCTGGAAGACGTCCACTGTTGGACATAGGCCTCCCTCAAGCGTCGCCACAAAGATCCGTCCTGTGCGTCACGCATCCATCGGAGTCCCACGACCCTCATAAGGTCATCGGTCCACCTTTAGGTAAAAAGAAAAGAACATTCCAAAACTACAAATCTGGTTATATTGTATAGGAATCCTCTATTAAAGGTGGGAAGTGACCCTCGCGCACAAGCCACCGGGATACCGATTCCGATTTCCGGCCACCGTAGGCGCGGACTTGTGGACGGCGAGCAATGGGTAGCCCGTCGTCCAACTGTCCGCTAATCGTCCGGACCGAATAATGGCAAAGAAGGATCCGGAGTGGGTTTTTAGTCAGTTAAAATCTGACACTATCTCCCACTACGACCAAGAGCGGGGGATGTCATTGTTTGATTTTAGTACTAACTTCACAGGGGCGAAGGCCCTGATAGCAGCTAGTACTAAACATAAATCAGTTCCTAAACTCTCAATCAGGTTACTACTCAGATGAGACAGTTACAAAGCAGGGTTGTGTGATATATCATCATTAACCTCATCTGAAATGGACCGTATATAGTCTAAACTTCCCGGTGAATGTTCCAACTGTCATAGATATTAGATTGATCCCTAGTGTAGTTATGAACTAAATTATTGAACCAGGTCTTTGAACTGGATCTAGATATCCTTCCAGCTGTTAAAAGGACTACGAGTGCTAATCGCGAGATTTATAACAGTTTAGAGGTAGGCGGAACAGAGAGTAAAGTCGCACATACCTCCGTTGAAAAGGGAGGATCCTACGACCAGACAGGTGTTATGGTCTGGTGGGCTACTGCCCGATAGTTGATTTCGGGCTGTCAAATCGCGCGGAGAACTTTGATTGCGCGATGCAAGATTTCGTATTTTCTTCGTAGTTCTTATGTGGCGTCATACCTAGATGTCGCTACAAAACAATAAAGTATAAGCATAATCAGCCTTTTAATGTTCCCACTGCTGGGACTCAGGCCTCTTCTCTAGGAGAGGAAGTAGGCCGTAACGTAATCCACAACACGCGTCCAGTGCGGGTTAGTGAACACAATAACAACAAAAATATAATTGTGTTATTCTTCAGAATAACATATAATAGACTAGCTTTTGCCCGCACGGCTTCGCTCCCGCTCTTCCCTACTCTACCCTACTATATCCTACTCTACCCTACTCTACCCTACTATACCATACTCTACCCTACTCTACCCTACACTACTCTACACTACTCTACTCTACACTACTTTACCCTACTCTACCCTACTCAACCCTACTATACCCTACTCTACCCTACTCAACCCTACTATACCCTACTATACCCTACTCTACCCTACCAAACTTCACATAAACCATCTACTAAATAGTCCAAACAAAGCCTAAAAATTTGGTTTGGATATGTGAGCCCGATCTTGAGTTATAAAATAACAACGAAAAGTGGCATTGATTTTTATATATATAGATAAATAAATAGTGTGTTCAAAACGTAATATAGCCAATTTAGTACGATAGAAAACCACAAAACTGGGTCTAAAACTAAATTTGATCAATTAAAAACCGGACTAATATAATTATGTACATGCAATCATCATTTCATCAATATTTTTGATTGATAGTCAGATTATCCTACAGGCAACGTTATACCGTTATTTTGTTTTAATTTTATAATCAAATCTGTATGTTTTTAGTAAATCGCTAAAATGTTTTATATTTTGTAAGCATTGTGTCTTTGTGCATCTGTTTCTTTTGCATGCAGTCTGAATTTGGCTACGCTTAGGGCTATATATTTCACCGGGACACCTTGGCGGTGCGACCAGTTGCGCCGCCATGATGTTTAAGTGAATACGGCCTTAAGGTGGTGCATCACGGCTCTCATTTTCACTGTTTTTCATACAACTGCTCATAACTGATTATGACGTTATTACACACTTTTCATTAGATATTTTGGAAACACAGTATCTTGTGGATATTATCTAGGTTTCTAAAGAAACTAATTTCTAAATTTGTGTAAAACTAATCCAGTAAAAACCTCTGAAAATGTCCTATTTTGTATGAACTTTGACACTTCATAATTTGCCTAAAAATTAAAAAAGTCAAAAAAGTAATCCTCTAGAGACCTTGCAAATTTTATTAAGATTCTACATGATGACAACTCTTTCCAAAAACTTTTAAGGGTTTAAAAAAATCAGCTATTTCCTGCAGCAAGTTTTGTGAAATTTTCTAGTAAATCTCGGAATTACCGAATACTAACAGAGTTTCCAGGCGTTATCTCTCTTTTTTTGCGTTGCCTTTTCGTCAAACAAGGCTTCTATAGTTTTACTTTTTTTTAATATTTGAGTAAATTATGAAGTGTCAAAGTTCATGCAAAATAGCAGATTTTCAGAGGTTTTTATTGGAAAAATTGATTTCAATAGAAGCCTAGATAATATCCACAAGATACTGTGTTTCCAAAATATCTAATGAAAAATGTGTAATAATGTCATAATCGGGTAAGAGCGGTTGAATGAAAAACAGTGAAAATGTGAGTCATGATGCATCCTCTTAACGTTCTGTAGTCCTAAAGTAAGGCGGGATTAAATACCTACTCTAGGAATTGAGGGAGTTCGTGGGTTGATCTCCAGGTCAAAGGTCGAGGATGTGTGGGTATCCATTATGTACTGAAATCCCTTCGTGCTTCAGGAGGCAAGTCGTCAGTCGTTGTTGCCGTTCATTGCTGGGTGAATTTCCCGGGAACAAAAATTACGTGGCATCAATGAAATCGGTACTTTTATTCATGAATCCCCAAGCGACCACCGGTGGCCGCGCATCTATTGTCTTACTATTGTGTCTCTAATTGACGGTATCTGAAGGGTTAAGACATAGTTATAATTTTATAATATTTTTTCTGGTTAGGTGAAATAGTGACCTATGTGTAGCATTAAATATTCGTTAAATAGGATTAATAGAGGCTCCAAAAAAAAAAAAAATTAAACCTCGAAATCTTTCATTACCGTGTTTGTCCACATATCACCTTGATGTGTATTAGACGCCATTGACAAAAATCTGTTGGTTATTTATATTAAAACCCAGGTTTATTAGATACGTGAATAGTTAAAGTATTGTTACGGAATACATTTATTCATATACTAGCTTCTGCCAGCGACTTCGTACGCGGATCCTGTTGCTTATGCCAGCGACATTCAGTGTTATAAACGTAAGAGTAGACAAAAAACAGAAAGCTCAGAACTGCTAAGCTATCGGGAGTTACACGTGTTATTGTGAGTTAACCATAAAAGATAGACGTATGCTGTCGTGGGACATTTTTTATATAATTTTGAGGAGAACATTTCCGTTCGCGACGGAAGCTTAAAAAATGGAGTAATTTCTCCCGTTTCCCCAACATTTCCCTTCACTGCTCTGCTCCTATTGATCGTAGCGTGATGAAAAGTATACTATAACCTGCCCAGGAGTATGAATAACGATTGTACCAAGTTTCGTTAAAATCCATCGAGTAGTTTTTGTTTCTATAAAGAACATACAGACAGACAGACAGACAGACAGACAGACAGACAGACAGACAGACAGACAGACAGACAGACAGACAGACAGACAGACAGACAGACAGACAGACAGACAGACAAAAATTTTACTGTTTGCATTTTTAGCATCAGTATCGATCACTTATCACCCCCTGATAGTTATTTTGGAAATATATTTCATGTACAGAATTGACCTCTCTACAGATTTATTATAAGTATAGATTTAAACATTACAACGAATGGTTAATAAAAAGGCACTTGTCCTAGAACTACCTTAAGAATATTTAAGAATATTTTTTTATCTAAGCACTTTTGTCCCCCACCTTTGTGCGCTAAGCGTTGCATAATAGTGTCGCTTGGTGCTCGACGTGAAAGGACGTGCGTACGTGCCTGCGTGTTCGCGCCAAAAATGTAAGTATTCGATTTTTATATAACTGGACATTTTTTCTTTCATTGCCGTGGATAGGTCTAACTTCTATTCGAATAAGTTTGTCCTTTTGATTAAGCGTTTGATAGAAAACCATTTATCTTATGTTTATTTGTGACGTGTTAATTACTGTGAATTATTAATAGATTTTTGGTTACTTGATGTTTTTGCCTTGATTTTCATTGCCGTGGTTTCCGTGGCCAAAATTTGCTATGGACATGAAAAAAAAAAAAACATGGCAATGAAACAAAATTTCATTGCCATGCCTTTTAAAACAATTTAGTTTCATTGCCATGACCAGTTGTTTTGTTTCCGTGACTTGTTTTCATCGCCACGGCATGATTAAGGAAAAAGAATCTGTACTGTACAGACAACTACAAAAAGATATTTCCACGTAAATCTTAGAAAATAATATACATAGACACTCAAATATATGCACACACCCACGCATAATCGCACACACACGTACACACGCGCGCGCACACCCACACACATACACACACAATAATAACTAATAAACTATCATTCCCGTGGCACAGTTCTTCCATTGCCGTGAAAGCATGTTTCATTGCCGTGCAAGCAAGTTTCATTGCCGTGGCACGAAATTTTTAATCTTGTATATCACGTTAGTTTTTTAAGCTATCTGCTAGATATTAAGCAAGAATACATATATTATCAAAAACTTGAGAAAACACTATTTTTTCTTGTTCTAAAGTTGAAGAATAAAAAATCCACGGAAATGAAGATTTTTTTGGACTTGTTGAAATTCACCCTGCTACGAGTACCAGGGCTGTAGCATCGAAAGTAAGTAAGTATTGTAAGATCGAAAGACCCATCGTGGCCCTGGAAAGCAGAGGGTAACTGATAAAACACGGGTCAGTTTTTAACCGACTTCTAAAAAAGGAGGGGGTTCTCAATTCGGATGTTGAGTTTAGGTACACTTAAACTGTAAAATTTAGTAAAAGGTTAAATAAACTAAAATTAGTTTTGCTTTGGCAAAATTAATTGGGGGGGTTTTATATATTTTTTTATGTATATAATATATATTAATCGGGGTTCCGCTGCCACCTCCACCACTTTGAGTGCGATGTGTAACGCATGAGTTAGATCCGCAGTATGAAAAAATCTAAATTTGCAAAAAATCAAAATTTTTCAATTGATTTCGGGCCTTTTCTCCGGACTTTTGATTTTTTCACCTGGTAACCCTACCTATATGCCACTTACGGATTTGATCTATTGATCATCATCATTATTTCAGCCGATAGACGTCCACTGTTATCCATATGACTCCCTCAAGGGTCGCATGAACGGTCCTGTGCGTCTCGCATCCATCGGATTCCCAGGTCATCGGTCCACCTTGTAGAAGGCCTTCCAACGCTGCGTCTTTTCGTATGAGGTTGCCACTTCAGAACCTATTGAAATATCTCATCTCAAAAAACAATAATGGTACAGAATAAAAAGAAACCATAATAGAAAAAGATTTAGATATGAATACCTAGCGATGCGCTAAATGGCTATAACTCATGTCACAAAAAAAACAAGGTAATGCTGGATTTTTAATAATCTTTACATTCTAATTTATTATGGTTTCAGTGGATTTTCATTAAAAATCCAAGCTACGGAATTCGTAGCAGCTGAGCGGTTTTTTTTTTTTTTCTCGACGGGGAAAATCATCTTTGACGAAACCAGCTCTTGGGTGGAGCGGGAGACAGTGTCAGACTCTTACTGACTAAAAACCCCGCGCCGTTCCTTCTAGCCTTCACACCGGGGCACGAGCTCCCTTTCGGACAACCCTGTCCCCAGTAGGCTACGACCCAGCTGGGCCCCTCCTGCTGCTGACAACTCCTTGAGGCGCGCGGGAACAGTGCGCGCCGTCGACGTCTTAGACTCGGTCCATTACCGGACGATCGGACAGCGAGTTACCCATAGCTCGCCGTCCGCGAGCCCGCGTCTACGGTGGCCGGAAATCGGGATCGGAATCCCGACGACGGCGGCGAGGGCGCCGTTGCCTGATGCGGTCGGCCTCCTCCTTTGCAAGCATTACTGCTTCGCAGAAGGAGGCGACCGCCTGCCATTCCTCCTCGCTCCGGACCATGGCCTCGACCAGGGCCCGGCGCGAGAGGTCTCCGCCGTCGATCGCCCCCACGAGGGCACGGCGATGCTCCGCCCAGGCAGGGCACACCTCGACGGTGTGCTCCACCGTGTCCTCCGGGCGTTGCGCACAGTGGCGACACCCGGGCGTCTCTTCCGCCTGAATCCGATGCAGGAACCTCCCGAACTTGCCATGTCCGGTGAGGACCTGCGTCATGCGGAAGGTAAGGACGCCGTGAGGTCTTTCCAGCCACGCCTCAAAGAGGGGACTTACCGCCATAATCGTGGCGTGCCCAAGCAGCTGAGCGGTTTGGGCCATGAAATAATGGGCGTTCGCGCTTGACCACAATCTCACTTGATGGAAAGCAACGAGTTGGTCAACGATTTTTTTTTGTTAGAAAAATCTTCTGATAACATCTCCGCTCTTAGGCGGAGCGGGAGGGCGTGTCAGACTTTTACTGACTAAAAACCCACTCCTATTCCTTCTTTGCCATTGTTCCAGGGCCCCAGGAATCTCTTTCGCATCACTCATCGGCCATGTAGTAGGAGGCAGTAGGCTTCGACCCTGCTGGGCCCCTGCGGTTGCTCACAACTCCTTGAGGCGCGCGTAGAACACTACATGCCGTCGACGACTTGGACTCGGTCCGGATGGTTACCAGACAGTCGGACAGCGAGCTACCCATTGCTCACTGCTCGTAAGCCCACGCCTATGGTGGCTCGAAATCAGGATCGGAATCCTGAAACTGCTGGGGCGCGAGGGCCGTTGCCTTGCGCGAGCTGCCGCCTCCCTTCTAGGTGGTCAACGATGGCTCATGATCATAAGTAGTTTTCTACTTTGAAAGAAAGAAAGAAAAATAATTTATTTGGTACAGCACAAGGCCCAAACACAAATACAAGAAGCAAAAAAGATAAAGATAAAAAATAAAAGTTGTTGTGTGCCTCATGGCTGCACCAAAATAGGTCCAGTTCAGCATGATTGCCAGACAACTAGTGCCTGACGCTGGTTTTCAACTGAACCTGTGGTTGTGACGCAACGTACGTAAAACCGGTTTTGGAGGGCAATATAGGTAATATAATATCAGTGATTACCACTTTGATGTGGGCAAAACCAGTGGTAGAACTTAGTATTAAAGATTATTTTGTTTGCCCGAGAATTATTTAAAATCAAAGTAAGTAATCATTTATGCAGTCATAACGTTGAATAATAAAAGTTATAAAATGCTGTAGGAGAAGTATCTTTAGTTCTAGCCAATAGATTCTAGCGAAAATTCAAGTTTCTTTTACGTCTCAAGAAAAGAAAAAAAAAACTATTATTTGCTTACCTTTTTCCAACGTAAGGACAAAATTGATTCTGTAGTTTTAGGGTTCCTTATTTCAGAAAAAAGTGAACCTTTATAGGATCACTTTGTTGTTCATCCCTACTATATAATATGTATTATAATTGCGAAAGTAACTCTGTGTGTCTGTCTGTTACGCTTTCACGCAAAAACTACGGAACGGATTTAGATCAAATTTGGTAGGTAGGTAGAAGAGTCACTGGAATAACACATAGGCTACCTATAATTCCACTGCTGAGCACGGGTCTCTGCCCGCGCGATATATAAAAAAAAAAAATTCATCCCTAGACCCTTTTTCTCATTGTGGTATCAAGCTATAATTAACCCTTCAGATACCGTCAATTAGAGACACAATAGTAAGACAATAGATGCGCGGCCACCGGTGGTCGCTTGGGGATTCATGAATTAATATTAAATACGCGGACCTAGTGCGGGTTGGTGAATGTCACATGTCTCCGAAATTTTTGTTCAAAGACATTTGTCTGTTTCCTCACGATGTTTTCATTCACCGTTTTGAGAGCAGTGGTAATGAAATAAATTACACAAAGTAATGCGCCTGGCAGACCACGCGACCTACAACTCGTAAGTCGGAGCTATTACTACTCGGCCACCACTGATCTCAACCAAGGGTTGTGAAGAGAAAACATGGCAGGTGGCATGGTAGTAGTGGTGGAAATGATGATAAAACTTAAAGCGCCAATTACACTACTCGTTATTTAGACTCGTTTTGTCTTTGGTTCGACGTGTCTAGTCTATGGCTCGACGTATTGCGTAGTGTAATAGGGGTTAGACTGTCTTTTTAATTCATGAATCCCCAAGCGACACCCGGTGGCCCCGCATCTATTGTCTTACTATTGTGTCTCTAATTGACGGTATCTGAAGGGTTAAAAATAGTACGAGGCTGAATATCGCACGCGTTATTCAGCGCAGGATAATAGGCCCTTCAGTTTATACGGAACCCTCGGCGCGCAAGTCCGATACTCGTCGCCGTAGACAGGTATTTTTTTACATTATGTAAGGTAAAAGGAATCGTGACATTAGAGGGTAGTTTATGGTAATTTTAGGTCTTGTACACGATCATAAAACAATGTAGGTACCAGAAAAAAAAAGATTTACGAATATATTTTGGTACTTTCGTAAGACCGTTTCGTAATTTCTGTGTGTCTTACAAATAAGGTCTGAAGATTTTTAGGGCTTTTTTTTCGGTGAGTAAAAATCATTCAGCTGACATCCCCCACCCTTGGACGGAGCGGGAGATAGTGTCAGACTCTTACCGACTAAAAAACCCACCTCGTTCCTTCGTTGCCTTTCATACCTGGGCCGAGCCTCCTTTTCGGAATCAGACCCTTGGACCAGCAAGCTTCGACCCTGCTGGGCCTCTACGAAGATTTTTAGGCCTACGAATTGTCCCAAAATTTAAGCAACAGTTGCCTATGGGCCACCACCACAAGGAGGCCGCCACCACTTCACAAAAATAAATACCTAAATAAAATTAAATTGATTATAGAAGAGAGGCTCAGTAGAAACAAAAAAATACTGAGTTCAAATAGGTAGACGAAAAACTTTGTTTTTTTTTTGAGCGGGAAAAGTAAACATTAAAAAATCTGCGAGATCAAGCTGCACGAGAGAACACAAATGGCGTCTTTCGTGCATTCTACCGCGCCACGATAGAACACTAGCAGCACAAACGGTTTGAGCGCCTGCACCACATGCTCTGTCTATGGGCCGCCAACGTCTAAATCCGGTACTGTATGCATCTACAATCTATCTCCAATATGAATACTCCAATAACCAACATACATTTGTCACAATACAAACGCAAGGTGATGTTGAGTTGGGTGAGCTATGCGATTGCGTTGAGCCTGCTGAGCTGAGCTCAACAAATCATTGGACGATTTAATAATACGCATAGCTGTTCCCTGCAGGATTAATGTTTCTGTCTTGTCATTGATATATGTATGTTTTTGACCGACTTCTAAAAAGGAGGTTTTCAGTTCGGTTTTTAGGGTTCCATACCCAAAGGGTAAAAACGGGACCTTATTACTAAGACTTCGCTGTCGGTCCGTCCGTCTATCCGTCTGTCTGTCACCACTTCACCAGGCTGTATCTCAAAAACCGCGATAGCTAGACAGTTGTAATTTTGACAAATTATGAAAAATATTATAGCAGCTAAGAGGTAAGAAATGTACTGGTTTAGATGCGTATTATTTAGTTGAAAATTTCTACTAAAAGTTAGGTAGGTACACTAGACTTGTCTAGTGGCTAGAACATGCACATATGTCCAATCGTTCAGACATGAAAAATAAAATTAAAACATGGGATATTTACTTTACCGATGGATGCGTGACGCGCAGGACCGGTCGTTGTGGCGACGCTTGGGGAAGCCACTATAACAAAAAACAGTTTGCCTCAGAGAAGGGGCTCGCCACCATAATTGTGGCGTGCCCAAGAGTATTTAAGGTTAGAGTGAATAAAAAAACATCTCTTTGGAATTTGTAATTACCACCATTTTACTGCCTGAACTTATGAATGTTTCTGAATAAACTTTTGAAAATTTAAAAGTATGATGATTTCGTCATTATCATCATATCAGCCGAAAGACGTCCACTGCTGGATATAGGCCTCCCCCAAGCGTCGCTACAACGACCTGTCCTGTGCGTCACGCATCCATCGGATTCCCGCGACCCTGACCAGGTCGTCGGTCCACCTTGTTGGTTGCCACTTAATTTTGGCTACTCTTTGAGCTACGTCGGTAACCTTGGTTCTCCTGCGGATATCTTCATTTCTAAAGTGATCATGCAAGGAATCTTCGAGTATAGCCCTTTCCATCGCCCTTTTTGCCATCGCCATTATCAAATGATTTATTTGATATAAATGCTTTGATTGATTATTTGATTGACAGTAAGTTCGAAGGTGATGTAGAGACGATAGAACCCAGACGAAAAAAAATGAACGTCTTTTAGCAATTTATCTAGACATTAGTTTTACGTAGTACCATTAATCTAAAATTAAGTTTGATATTGTACTGATGTAATTTCTATGTTAACAAATAATTATATCAAGTTTGTCTCCAAAAAAAAAGGCTAGACAAACTTTTTCTGACAATATAAACTACAAAATTATTATATCAATGTCAATCCGATTAATTTTGTCTTTGACAACTGATTATAACTTCAAAACGAATTCCCAACGATAATTAGAACTAGTCTTTCAGTTATTTGTTTGTGTTTTAATCGAATTTATATGATAACTATTTCTTTTTCAAATATCTGTAATTTTTTTATTTATTTGTTACTATTTATTACTGTATTTATTTACTGTGCACACTTATGGTCTGTCTGAAAAGTCAACCGACTTGGGAATTTCGTATAATATTTAACCATTTAAAAATACTTATATTTGTCACTTTTCATAAGATAACCCTGGCTCCAATAGGCTTCGACCCAGCTGAGCCCCTGCTGTTGCTGACAACTTCTTGAGGCGCGCGGGAACAATGCGCGCCGTCGACGTCTTGGGCTCGGTCCGGACAGTTACCAGACGGTTGGACAGCGAGCTACTTATGGCTCTTCGTCCGCAAACCCGCGTCTACGGTGGCTGGAAATCGGGATCGGAATTTCGGCGGTGGTGGCGAGAGCGCCGTCGCCTAATGGAAACACCTCCACAAGGAAATTATTCGTCGAGGTTACGATCCTTAGCATTAAGGATGAAGGAAAGTACGATTACATCCTCTTCCTTGCATCGTTTGCAAGGGAAGTGGATGTAATCGTACTTTACAGGTATTTACTTCTCTTTTCTTCTTTTCTTTTCAGGTATTCTCCTATTTTTTCGTCACTAAAAAACAAAAACCCATGTACCAATAAAGTACATTTACCATAACAACTAATAAAAATATCTATAAAACCTTCCGATTCCAGCCACACACGGCCATGAAACACGCAGCTATGTTAGACATCATACGATAACGTGGCTTGACAGTTATTTGTCTAGACAATCCCGCAAGATTCAGATTTATTGTCACCCCGATATATTTTTGTCGAAGGTAATGTACAGATGAATAAGAAGTGAAACTGTGGTCTTTTTTTGGTTTATGATATTATGAAAATGATGTGTTACTCGACAACATTATTTTTAGTTTAACTTTGTTTAAAATTAATACCTGCATTGAAATAAGAACTTTTATTATCCCGCGTATGAGAAAATTTGATTGGACTACAACTATTTATGTTTGTTTACCTATTTGGGCAGGTTTGCACACGTGATGGCTTGACCTATTCATAATTAAATAGGGCGACATTTTTAATGAATATTTTTTTGAAAAATGTAACCTATATTAAAAAGTGGTTTAATTGATTCTGCTCGTTATTCTGATCAAATTATTTTCAGGTTTTGCGCATTTAACGTTAGACGTTGTATAGGAGGACTTTGGGATCGCGGTCTCGGTCCAAACCAATATTAGGAGCCCCACGACCCATATTAGATACTGGATCTAACGTTTGTAATATAGCATCGAAAGGCATATAAAACATTTTGAGTTGAACTTCTTCCCTTCGGTTTCTGATAATATAATATTTATTCGTATTATGCTTGATATGGTTACTCGCACATGCGTTACGAATAAAATATATTGTGACCTAATAAAATACATATTCTTTAGATTTGGTTTCTGCATGTGTACACTGTACCAGGGCTAGATTCTAACAGTCTTCTTAGAAATCTTTAAAAAAATCTCAAAGTCAAAGTCAAAGTAATTTATTTGTTAAACATAGGTAATATGGTACATGGTATAAAAAAATTGTGTTGTATCACTATGTTTTACCTTGCAAGGCGTACAAATCAGGCGTAAAAAATACATGCTGAACAAGTCTATTTCAAAACAATTAAAGTCGCAAATAAGATAGAATAATAAGTGAATCGGACATTTTTATTTTATGCTTCTATCATCTAAAAACTCGTTGATCGAGTAGTAAGCCTTTTCAACTAGGAGTTTCTTAAGCTGCGATTTAAAATGGCTTATGTTGGTCATGCTTTTTAAAGTTCATGGGCTAGATTCTAACAGTCTTCTTAGAAATCTTAAAAAAAATCTCAAAGTCAAAGTCAAAGTAATTTATTTGTTACACATAGGTAATATGGTACATGGTATAAAAAAATTGTGTTGTATCACTATGTTTTACCTTGCAAGGCGTACAAATTAGGCGTAAAAAATACATGCTGAACAAGTCTATTTCAAAACAATTAAAGTCGCAAATAAGATAGAATAATAAGTGAATCGGACATTTTTATTTTATGCTTCTATCATCTAAAAACTCGTTGATCGAGTAGTAAGCCTTTTCAACTAGGAGTTTCTTAAGCTGCGATTTAAAATGGCTTATGTTGGTCATGCTTTTTAAAGTTCTTGGTAATTTGTTATAAATCTTTGGACCCATGCCTAGACAGCTCTTTGAGAAAAGTGCAGTACTGTGTTTTTTTGATTTCAGTTGAAAAGATTGAAATAGTCAAGTGGAATCAAGCCCATAAACGAGGCTCTAGTCACAGCTGACAGCCACCTGAATATCGGAAAATTGAAACCAATAAAGTACCCGGAGCGAGGAGGAGTGGTTGGCGGTCTCCTCCTTCTGCGAAGTAGTAATGCTAGCAAAGGAAGACGACCGTATCAGGCAACGGCGCTCACAGCGCCCCAGCCACCGCCGGGATTCCAATCTCAATTTCCGGCCACTATAGATGTGGGCCTCTCCTAGAAAGGAGGCCTGAGTCCCAGCAGTGGGAACATTAAAAGGCTGATGATGATGATGATGATGATAGATGTGGGCTTGTGCCGAATATCCTGTAACTGTCCGGACCGAGCCCAAGTGGTCGACGGCGCGCACTGTTCCCGCATGCCTCAAGGAGTTGTCAGCAATGACAGGGGCCCGGCTGGGTCGAAGCTTACTGGGGCCAGGGTTAGCTCCGAAAGGTAGCTCAGCCCCCGGTACGAAAGGCAACGAAGAAACTGGAGTAGGTTTTTAGTCAGTAAAAGTCTGACACTATCTCTCGCTCCGCCCAAAAGCGAGGGATGTCAAGCGAGGGCTGTGGAGTCATTCAATGGGATGTTATTCAATTTTCCCACCGAAAAATAAAAACCCAGAAACGTACAGTAACCATTCACTCAACCATAGCGCCAATTGTATGTGTAAGGTACACATAATAAACGTTTTTCTTTCTTTCTTTCTTTTAACTGTGTCATCAAAACTCAACCATCGCACAGTCAAAACTAATTCTATAATCTAATCTTGCTCAAATATATAATACGAAAACCTACAAATGATTTAACAACTTACGTTACAAAAAAGGAAGGCCCTAATTTCCAATCCCAATTGAATTACAATACCCATTTGCTCACAACCCACAATCTGCAGGCAAGCCACGATTAGACCTGGAGAATTATAAGGGGGAGACCTTATACCTCTTGCCACCAGGGCCTTAATTACAGCACTCATGTAATTACCAGGGAACAGTATAAATATAGATCAGACAAGATTTAGAGACTAGAAACGCAATGGATATGTCGCAGTATTATTGGAAAATAGTGTTTTTTGTGAACTACTAGATGACCCTTTTTTATTTTATGTTGGGAAAATCATGACAACCAACTCTTGGGCGGCGCGGGAGATAGTGTCAGACTCTTACTAACTAAAAACCCACCCCATTCCTTCGTGCCTTCATACCGGCGCTGAGCTACCTTAGAAACTAACCCTGGCCCCAGTAGGCTCTGACAACTCCTTGAGGCGCGCGGGAACAGTGCCCACCGTCGACGTCTTGGGATCGGTCCGGACAGTTACCGGACGGTCGGACAGCGAGCTACCTATTGCTCGCCGTCCGCCAGCCCGCGCCTACGGCGGCCGGAAATCGGAATCGGAATTCCAGCGGCGGCAAGAGCGCCGTTGCCTAATGCAGTCGGCCTCCTCCTTTGCTAGCATAATTACTTTGCAGAAGGAGGCGACCGCCTGCCACTCCTCGCTTCTTGGCCTGGAAGAGACCCGGTGGGAGAGGCCTCCGCCGCCGATCGCCCCGACTAGATGACCCTGTGGATTTCTTCATTTCTGATATGATCACGCAAGGAAACTCCGTAAATAGCCCTTTCCATTGACTTTTGGGTGAGTTTAACTCTTCCATGCTTACTGACATAGCCCGAAGAATGACTTAGATCACTCATCCGTAAAATATTTTATCCGCAGATGAAACGTTGCCTTTTTTAAACTATAAGGCAACGAATCATCTTGTACTAATTTTTATCACCCAGTTCTAATCATCCTAAACAGATTAAATCTTCTTATAAACAATGATATTCTTACATCTCTCTGAAGTTAATCCTAACTAGATAATTAAGGAATTCTTTCTTATTTTCGAGACTGCATTTTTATAGGATGGTCAGCAATATGGTCAACGATAGAGCACGTTTGCTTGGAAGTATCCTATTCACTCTTGACTTAAAGACTCCTAGGTTGTAGACTTCGGTAAAGAAGTAACTTGGACTTCGGCAAAGAAATTCTAAGACTTTCACGAAAAAACGGAATCGCCAGTAATCCTGCGACATATATGCGGAGCACGCAATGACTGGCAATTACAAGAATGCATCAAGTGACAAAAAGCCAATTACATTGAAAGCTCTTCGGTTGGTATTTTGCAGAGTAGTCTAACTTTGCGAGCAATGTAAGTTGAAATTCAGTTGGTTGTCGAAAGTTGTGGATGCAGGACGACAGTTTGGATACTCATTGATGGATTGCTGTGATGCAGTTTTTGTTTAATGGATGATGTTTTGGAAAGTGGAAGCTGTAGCAGTTTTTTTTTCAGGTGGGAAATCTTCCAATTACTTCTCTCCCTCTAGGGTGGAGAGGCAGGGCGTGTCAGACTTTTACTGACTACCCCATCTGCATATGCGTTTGTGCTTCCCGACCGCAGATTTTCCTGAGGGTATCAACCCTTAGGCCCATATGGTTTTGCTAAGTTCTCTTTGAGGCGCACATAGCACATTTTCACTTAATCCAGAGCGGGACAATGTCTCCTACTGGATGTACTCTTACTGGACCTATGGTTCAACCAGTTCAACCAGCAGTACAGGAAGAAATCAGAAATCAGAAACGTTTATTTCAAAAAGACCTAAACCGGGCACTTTTGAATTTTCAAAATGTCGGTCAGTCAAACAAGTGAAGCTAAATTGCACGTTCCAAGCGTAGATCAAGATCTCTTGAGCAGCGAATCACTTTTTTTTGCAAACAATCGCATAAAAGCCGTCAGTACGAGCCTGCACAAACATTTCCGTATTATATCTCTCTAATCACTACATTGTATAAAACAACGTCGCTTTTTCTGTCCCTATATCCCTATGTACGCTTAAATTTTTAAAACTACGCAAAGGATTTTGATGCGGTTTTTTAATAGATAGAGTGATTCAAGAGGAAGGTTTATATGTATAATATTGCACCTGAGCGAAGCCGGGGCGGGTCGCTAGTATTTTATAAACTTACTTCATCAGAGACAAGCAAAAAACTATTAAGAATAAACATCCAAAAAAGACACAAAACATATTAAAATTTGAAGATGGGCCCAACAATCTTGGAATATTGGTAACGGCAATATTTGGCCATGAATCGAGGCGACGCAGACGGTGGCACGTGCCGTGGTTGCCGATATCTTCGGATAAACACGCCAGCGCCGGGCACGAACCATGGAAGTATGTGATGCGATTATAGGGTGCAGAGTTTTATAGTGTGTGGTGACGGTGCACATCGTGCAAATAGTTTTTAAACAAAGAAAATGAGGCGCGCAGTTGCAGCTTTTACGCAAGAGTTTGCAAGTATCAATGTGAAATTTTTTAATTTATATATTTACTTTTCTAAGTTTATTTTGAACATTGGTGATACGCCGTCGGATAACCCGTCGAACAGCGACCCTTACATTGTTGAAACTTCTACGGTTCGGACTAAGCGATCCGCTTTGTCGTTTATACCGCGTACATCGAAGCACTGGAACAATTTGCCTGCTGCGGTCTTCCAATCCAATTATAATTTAGGTGTCTTCAAGGTTAAAGTGCGGCTCTTAATAAACTAGTGCGCCTCACCATAAACGATTGCATCACTGCTTACCATCAGGTGGGATTGCAGTCAAGCACTGGTTTATATCATTATAAAAAAAACACCCCTGTGCCTCGGATATAACTTAAAACCATTGGTCCTGTCTTTTCGAAGTGATAATGATAAATGATTTTTATTAAAAAAAAAAAAACACTTACACGTCAATTTTTTCGTTAATTTAAACACTTTTTACATGTTCTTATAATTGATAATCCGAATTGAGAAAAAAATTTCTTACTACTATCGTTGTGTTCCACAAACTTTATTCTCTAGTTTGCCCAAATAACTTCTTCCATTACAAAGTAAATCGAACCAACAAATCTAAAATAAACCACATCTTATCAGATAAACGTGTGAAAACTATTCTATCGGGGTCTCATACACTCATTACAGCACTCTTTAGTGGATTAGCTACGTGCCTTCCTACTCCTCAATGAAGACATATGGGGGATTCCATGTTTGCATAACAAATAGTACCTACCATGGGCTACAAGCCTAATTAAGAGTAATTGCGGCCTCCTTCGAGATTGTAAGAATAGAGGACGCCGGGTGAATGGTAATGTTTCGATGTGTACGGATAAGAGAGTGGTCTACCCAATCTTAACTCAAATCGTTTCCTTATGAAACGATTTGATAGGGCAGAGGTTTTCGGAGATATGTACGGCGGAATTGGAGCCGGCTCCTGATCTATTGTGGTTTCCTTAGCTCGATGGTCCGTGTCATTTATCAGGGGTAACGTGTCTTTGATAGGTCTAGGTTATCTGTGGAATGTTGCAAATATATTAGGAATAGGTTTCTGAGTTAGATCAGCTTTGCGATTTTAAATAGATAGAATGTGACCCATTTTTTTTTTAAATTCAAACCCCGAGCAATCGCCGGCGTTCGCTCTCTTATTGTCTTTCTATTGTCTCTCTAATTACGGTATTCGAAAGTTTAAGACGAGAAATCATTAACTTCTTTTGCTTTGAGTGGAGCGAGAGGACGTGTCAGACTTTTACTGACTAAAAATCTGTGTTTACGTTATAGGGTAACTTTTTCAAACATTTGCGCAGCCATCTAGAAAGTAACACATTTATTTCTAAATCCTTCTAAGTCCTCTTTTCTGCACGCACAGTATTTTTTAATTTGTTAATTACCGTCGTCTAATAATGTTTTACAATTTTTTTTTTGTTGTGGTGGGTGGGAGTGGCCTGATGACCTGGTTAGGGTTACCAAAGGTTTTTCTCAAAAACCTATTTTAGGCACCAGACTATCATAATAGTGGAATATAGTTTTTAAGTCACATTGTTAATTCATGAATCCCCAAGCGACCACCGGTGGCCGCGCATCTATTGTCTTACTATTGTGTCTCTAATTGACGGTATCTGAAGGGTTAATAGTCAAGAAAACCAAAATAGACTGATGAACGAGTGAATGAATTCATGAAGTTTTTTTTTTATTTGTCACAGTGACTGAGTCAACTGGAGTGGAGAATGGTAAGGACTTAAGTGCCATGGTGTCCCGGCCCTTAGCTACCAAAGTAGACACCATACAGACACCAGAGTCCCCACACGTCCGAGCTGGTCGCGCCCCGAACGGACACCTGGTGAGTAACTCTCTATAGAGCTGTATACATTTTGTTGGTAGCGGCGACTGGTCGAGTTGCCATGGTGTCCTGGTAAAACAGCCCTTAGAATATAGGTCGGAAACTCGTAAGTACTTTTATTATTCCAATGATTAAAATATTGGTAAAAAATATCTTTGGAATACCAATCAATAAAAAAAGAACAGAAAATGGGTACACAAAACCTTCAAACGTCAAATAAGTAGAGTTAGCAACCACAAACAGAGATCCCGATGTATCGAAGTTTACAGTTTATTTCCTACGTGTTCCTGGGACAAATACGATTTTCCAGTTACGTGCCCCACAGTACCAAGTCAGGGCTTGAATTCTACCTACAATTGTTAGAGTCCACTATACAAAATTGTTCTATTTTTTTATTCTTTGATGTCGGTAAGTGAAATTGAAATGGACTTTGTATCGAAAATATTGTATTTACTTGATCTAGAAATAGAGAAACGGGATAATTGATGTTGGAGTTCTGGACTAGGTTTTGACTGATGATGTGTGGTTTTTCCCACGGAGTTAGGTTTTTCCTATGAGTGTCTAAAACAACAAGCTTTTAATGAAAATCATTTTTTAATAGCAAGCTTTTATAGTTCGGTATACCTTTGGAGGCATGCGGAACAGAGAGTAAAGTCCTACATACCTCCTTTGAAAAGAGAGGATCCTCCGACCAGACAGGTTTTATAGTCTGGTGGGCGACTGCCCGATAGTTGATGTCGGGCTGTCGTATATGTTCAAATAACGCGGAGAACTTTGATTACGCGATGCAGGATTTCGCATTTTTCTTCGTAGTTCTTATGCGGCGTCATAGATGTCGCTACATACCTATATAATTAATACTCGTCAAGACGTATCATACGAGCCCAAACTCGATGGGGTTGTGTCGTTTAACTACGAAGTTCCTATAGCCACCTTCCAGTTCCATTGTCATTTTGTTAATTTTGCAATGTCATCTGATTTACACATGCATGCAAAATTTCAGCTCATCGGTAACCGGGAAGTGGGTCAAACTTAATTTGCAAGATTTGATTACAGAAACATCTGTTCGGGACAGATGCAACTAAATAAAAGCTTTTAAAAAGCAAGGAACACATCCCACAGAATATAATATTTATACAAAGCACAAATAAGCACAGCGGGAATCCGATGGATGCGTGACGCACAGGACCGGTCGTTGTGGCGACGCTTGGGGGAGGCTCATATCCAACAGAGGACGTCTATCGGCTGAAATAATGATGGTCTTGTGATGTAGATGGATAAAGAGGGAAAGAGAGGCCAAAGAAAATATGGAAGGATGATGTGAGGAATGATATGAAAAGAAATAGGAGTGCAATAAATAAAATGTCTAAATCGACTAAATCGTGATAACCATTTATTTATACAACGTGTAACGTTAAATGCGCAAAACCTCAGATTTTTAATTCGATTGACCTAATTACTTGAGAAAAAAAAAAACATTTAAAAAAAATTAAAGGTTTTATGAGCAGTTTTAGTTTGTTTAAAATTCATATCTGCATTGAAATATGAACTTTTATTAACCCGTGTATGAGAAAATTTGTTTGGATTACAACTATTTGTGTTTGTTTACCTATTTCAGCAGGTTTGCGCACGTGATGGCTTGACCTATTCATAAATGGACAGGTTGAAGTTTTTAATGAAGATTTTTTCGAAAAATGTAACCTATATTAAAAAGTGGATTAATTGATTCTGCTCGTTATTCTGATCAAACAAATTTCAGGGTTTGCGCATTTAACGTTACACCTTGTATTTATAAACCTAACATTGACAAACTTAAAGGAAAATGGACTATTATATCAAAATAACGGGATACAAAAAAAGCTTGATTATTACTACACTTGCTTGCATTATAAATGCACAGTACTATCAAGGGTTAATACCGTATAACCCTCGCACACATGAGAGGCAAAATTTTTAACGGAAAAAGTTCTTTATTAATTCCAAACCTCATTTTATGTGGTCCCACATGACCGTCGTCGCTTTTATTAAATTTCTTTGAGAAATAACAAACACTAAAAATGCTGTTATAACGCAATTACTTGGTAAAGGAAATTGAAAAAGTTGTATGGAAATATGTTGAAGTCAGGTTCGACAAGAAAATTATGTTGTGGGTAGTTTTTTTTTTTTCGTGTGCTGGGATTTTCAAGATGGCGACTTGGAGGAGCAATTTTTATGGAAGTTTTTTAAGTTTAGCTTTTTGTAATAAGTGCTGCATTGATTAATTCCACCATTGTACCACTAAATAGATAGGTACAGAAGACAATCTCATGTAGTTATGTACTTCACTTTTTATACCTATGCTCGGTGGACGCACACTAATGACCGTTTGAGCTGGAACTGTTCGACGAGCGGGCCGAGGCGCTCCGAGATATCGTGTCCGTGAGCGGTGTTTATGTGTGCGTTGCTCGAGCGCGCTTTGTATGTAGATTGACTTCTGTACCTACCTATATAATATTTTGTGGTTTGAGGCCCACGGCTACTTCTAATATGTTCTCGGTTCCTCTTATTTTTCTTGAAACTTGTGTTTGTCAATAAATAAATATTTTTTATTATTATTTCACCTGATGGTAAGCAACAAAGTGGTCGACATTGGAGTACGTTTACCTAGAAGTAACCTATTCACTCTTGACTTAAAGACCCTAGGTTGTGGCTATTAAGAAACATAGACCCTGGCTGGGAATTCCACTTCTTAAATGTAAAATGTACATATAATAAATGTGTTTCCAAAACGTTTTGTACGTTTTGTCATTTAAAAGTGCAGACTAACATATTTATAATATAGTAGGATTAGTCTAACTAAACCGTACTCCCCAGAGGTCGATACCAGTAGCTAGTGGAACATAAAACCAGGCTGGGTGATTTATCACAAATCGTTTACATTAGCAGGACCGATCTGGCTGATTTAGGGCCGGGAACGCTGGCTCAGCGACCGACGAATCCACCATATCGTAAAAGCACTATCGGTTCGTGTATCCTGATGATATTGGCACCTTCTTACGCTGTTTTGGAATTGGGTGAAAATTACACTAATGTTATAAAGTCGATAGTTTGTGATAATACAATAATAATGTTCCACAACTTTCACTCGGCTGGGCAGCGTTTGGGAAGCTACGCGGTATCTTCTCGTCCAACATACCACAGTGTCTCAAGACGAAATTCTATGACCAGTGCGTGTTGCCAGTGATGACATGGCTCCGAAACGTGGTCGCTCATAATAGGCCTCATCAGAATGCTTAAAAATAAAGGCTTGAGTCACCCAAAGGATAATGGAAAGAGCTATGCTCGGGGTTTCCTTGCGTGATCGAATCAAAGATGAAGATATCCGCAGGAGAAGTATCCATTCATCCATCTATTCTTAACTTTTTGAAGATTTTGCTATCGTTTGGCGGGAATTCTAAGAGTAATATTTGTTAGCTGTTTTAATTATTCGCAAATTGATACCTCGTGAAAACTTAGGCAACTGCTTCTCATGCATACGGTTATGGATTTAAAACCGGGCAAGAAACAATATAAATTTTTCAATTCATATGTACTTACTAAGTTTATCTAAAACATTAATTACACTCCGTGATTAAGTGTCCCCCACATACGGGCCTCAAAAAAACGCTAGAAGCGGCCACAAAAAAGCTAGAAGCGGCCACCGCAAAAAACAGCTGAAGCGCGCGACAGCTTGTGGCCGGAGAAGCTTGAAGCGGCTTCAAGCGTATTTGTGAAGCGGCACCGCCGCACACGAGCCACAAAAAAGGCCGCCTCCAGAAAAAGCTTGAGCGGCGTTTTTTTAGGCCCATGTGCTAAGCTTACATGCTTTCCAAGGCCGTTGGTCCCAGTTAATTCTCTTTGGTCCCAGTTGTCATTCGTAAATCTTTGACAGTCGTTACAAGTCGCCAGAAAATCTGACCATCTGTTTATCCAAGGAATATCGGCTTGTCCAGTGACTGGGTTGTGGAGCTCTGATAGGCAGTTGTTCCATGTAAAACATGAGCCACAGCTCTAACCCTACATTACTGGGCGCAACCACTAAAGTGCGTAACACACAATCAGCGGTCACTCAATCCGATATAGTTTCCCGACATTGCGGGCGGTTGGCGGAACTGGTGGAATGGCGGATATATCAAACATTTAACTTAGTTCAGTGTATTTGACGAGCCGCAATCAAACTGATGTGTGCGAGTTATCTGGGATGACACTCAAATTACTGTTAGATAAGCGTTTAAATTATAGGCGGTAGCGGTTTCGGTGGTTCCCCCCATTGGAGATGCAGGGCGACTACCAGGCGAACGTATGCGCGGGGAGTAATGAATAGCTCGTTGTCTGGTAAAGATCAAGCTCGGGTCTTCACCGTAATGTGTTTCTCGCGCAATTCAAAGAGATTTCAGTAAGGGTAAAGTTGTAGGGGCCCGCTAAGGCTAATGTCTGCTAGGGTTGCGGATTGGTGGAAGGAGTTAAGTGGATTTTAGTTGGTGAAAGTCTGAGTCTCCGTCCTGTTCCAGGCAGAGCGGACCCCTATGGTCCTTTTTTGCCTCTCATTCCAGGACCCCGGGTTTCCCTTTTTTTTGGTTGGCAACTTTTTGAGGCGCTCGTGGAACATACACGCCGCCGACGACTTGGGCTCGATCCAAACGGTCAGCGGATGGCAAGACGGCAAGGTACTCATTGCTCGTCCTCCGCAAGCCTACGCCTACGGTGTTTGGAAATAGGGGTCTGGCGGGACTGGATCGTGGGATTTCTTTGCTAGCAAAAAAGGCCTGTCGTCATACCATGGTGATAGGCGAATGGATGGCACCAGCAAGATATGTCACATGATCGAATACAAAAAAAATTCTAATGTTTCACTTCTTCAACTCCATTCCCACGAACCAGCAATCAGCAAAGTTATAAGCGCACTAAGTAATTTTGGTAAATGTAATTATTCCCCAGGTTGTTTTGACTTAAAATGTACGTCAGAAAAAGCTATCTTTAAAAAAAAAAGAGAACCGCTAGCCTAAAAGGTAAGTTGATTCTTTTTTTGGGAATTTTTGATGCAAAGTATTTTAAAAATTAAAAATGCCGCTATCCGTTTACACCTTGTCCCCAACACGCGCAGTCCGCGACTTTTGTATCGCTATGAATATCGCCGGCCGCTGGGGACCAGTGACTAATTCCACCACAACACAGCGCACGGCCGGAACTAACGGACCGTGGCATAGGCACTGTAGGCCAACGTCACTGTCAACAAAGTTATAAGCGCACAAAGTAATTTGGGTAAATGTTATTGTTCCCTATGTTATCAATCAAAAAGCTATATTTTAAAAACTTTGATAGGCGAAAAAAATTATTTAAAAATAAAAAATTCCGCTAACCGCTTACACCTTGTCCCCAACACGCACAGTCCGCGACTTTTGGATCGCTATGAATATCGCCGGCCGCTGGGGACCAGTAACTAATTCCGCCACAACACAGCGCACGGCCGGAACTAACGGACCGTGGCATAGGCACTGTAGGTCAACGTGTCTGTCAACAAAGTTATAAGCGCACGAAGTAATTTGAATGTTATTCTTCCCTATGTTATCAGTCAAAAAGCTATATTTTAAAAACTTATATGCGATAAAATTTATTTAAAAATAAAAATGTTCTCTAACCGCTTACACCTTGTCCCCAACACGCAAAGTCTGCGACTTTTGTATCGCTATGAATATCGCCGGCCGCTGGGGACCAGTGACTAATTCTGCCACAACACAGTGCACGGCCGGAACTAACGGACCGTGGCATAGGCACTGTAGGTCAACGTGTCTGTCAACAAAGTTATAAGCGCACGAAGTAATTTGAATGTTATTCTTCCCTATGTTATCAATCAAAAAGCTATATTTTAAAAACTTATATGCGATAAAATTTATTTAAAAATAAAAATGTTCTCTAACCGCTTACACCTTGTCCCCAACACGCACAGTCCGCGACTTTTGTATCGCTATGAATATCGCCGGCCGCTGGGGACCAGTGACTAATTCCGCCACAACACAGCGCACGGCCGGAACTAACGGACCGTGGCATAGGCACTGCAGGCCAACGTGTCTGTAAATACATTTATATTGGACTAAACATTTATATTGGTGATATTTTTAGAAAGAAATGTTTGGACAACGTTTGTTTGTTGTGTTTGGACGTCGATTTTAGTTTTTTTTTTTACAAGAATTTATTTAACTTGCAGTGTTTGTATGTTTTTTTTTTGTTTAGGTCAAATCTTGCAAACGATTTTTTAAATAGTTACCCTTATGTGATTCAGCTCGGACGCGCCATAATCATGTCAGTAAGTCCCTTATTTGAAGAATTGCATGTCCTCTTCGGACATGGTACGTTCGGGAGGCTTTTACACCTAATTCAGGTGGAAGAAACGCCCGGGAGTAACCATTGTGTAGCCGTGGCAGTGGTAGAGGTGTGCCCCTGCCTGGGCAGTGCACCACATTGTCCTCTTGATCGAGGGCGGCGGCTTCTCGTACTAGGCCCTATTACAGGTCATGGTCCGGAGCGAGGGGTTTGGGCAGCAGGGTCATTTGCTTCTTTAATTCTATGTATAACAACTTATAAAATAAGTGGATAACAAAGTTCATGTACATGTTGATGTGCCTTCTGCAAAGATAACTGCTTCGCTAGTGAAGGAGATTGCCGCCCGCGTGAGGAACGCCTCAGCCGCTGAGACCCTGACCCTGAGTACCAGCCGCAATAAACGAGGGCTTGGGGACGACGAGCAATGAGTAGCTCGCTGTACGGCTATCCAGTTACCTTCTAGGCAAAGCCTGAGTCAACGACGGCGCGTAATGGTACACGTGCGCCTCAAAGAGATGTCATCAAAACCGCTAGGGCTGCGAAATTTTTCAAAAGACTTACCATGATCCTCCAACGCAAAGGGGAAAGGAGTTACTAAATTATTTCCCAGGGCACGATTTGCAGTTGTCTATACAGAAAGCACTAAATCGGTTGCGCACCCAGGTAGATCGCTGCTAATATAATCTGGAAAAATGGTACCCCATTTTTGAAATGGACCCGATTTAAAATGGACCCGATTTAAAATGGACCCGTCGGATACCCAATGTGAGTGGGGTGCTCTTGTCCAAACATGAGCCACACGTTAGAATGCCCTAAGTGCCCATACATCGGAACAGAGGAGTGGTAACGGTCCCGACTTACGGGTTGTTCACAGATTCAACCCAGCCAGGCGCATTACTTTGTGTAATTTAATTCATCACCACTGCTCTCAAAACGGCGAAGGAAAATATCGTGAGAATACCGGTATGTCCTAGAACAAAAATTCGAAGACATGTGACATTCACCAACCCGCACTGGGCCCGCGTGATTGAGTTCGGCCCATTCCCTCTCTTAGAGAAGAGACCTGAGTCCCAACAGTGGGAACATTATAAGGCCGACTATGCTATGCTATGCTCATTCAGCAGCACTTTTGAGGATTTGATGAGTGCCACCGCTATTAACGTAGTCACCTTCTAGGCCCAAACAGTTTGCCAAGTAAACCATCGAATCAAAAAGAAGAAGAAAATCTCAAAAAAGCGATTTTTCAGTCGCGTTTCTGGGTCACAGTATCTCTTACAAATAATCCCGCAGCCATAGCAGACATCAGGCAACAGTTCTATCACAATTACCACCCACAATGAAACAAATTGCTCCCAAAAATATTAAAACAAAAACCTTTCTTCGTTCCATCCGCCATTTTCGAAGGAATCAGGTGAACAGAAATTAACGAAGGCGAAAACAAAAGCCCCATCTCAGATTTAGTCCCCAATTAAAACTTCAGCCTTTGTGAGACAAACCGACTGAGGTGCTAAGTCGATCGGGCGACCCTTTCGTAATCCCTAAGGTAGGCATTCACTGTGAGCGTTCGCGTGTAATAATAATAATAATAAAGATAAATAAATCAAATATTATTATATATTGACTTTTTTTTTTCGGTGGGCAAAAATCATCCAATGACAACCCTTGCTCTTTGATGGAGCGGGAGATACTGTCAGACTCTTACTGACTAAAAATCCACCCCTTACATCTAACCTTCATACCGGGGCTCGAGTTCGAGTTTCTTTCGGATAACCCTGGCCCCAGTAGGCTTCGACCCAGCCGGGCCCCTCCTGTTGCTGACAACTTCTTGAGGCCTGCGGGAACAGTGAGCGCCGATTATATATTGACTTGGCTCGAGAAGTTGTCGGTATGTTGGATGTGGTCTCGGTGATCATTGACTTAATAGCCAGGAGCCTCGACCAATACTTTAGGTGGCTCTTGTTAGGCTACTAAATCAAGGGTTTTTTTCAGAAAGTGGTACAGCTACTTCTGGATACGGCTCGTATAGTTAGGTTTCTGTGGAGCCCGGACCGCCTGTGGGTTGGACCCTGTTCCCGATACCGGTGGTATACTATTGGGTTTCGTAACTTTTAAAATTCCAAATGGAGGGTAGTAATACGTGCTTGCGAACGAAAACGCATTCGCTACCTATGTTCCATCCTACTCCCACGCGCGCGCTGACTGATGCCTTTGCTCTGTCACACATCTGTCGCGAACACTATGAAGATACACTTCACTCTTGAAAATTCCTCCGTGCGAAGTGTCACGCTATCAATTAGTGCGATTTGCGAAAATGTTACAAGCGTTGTAGCCTGGCTGGTGTTAAAGAACATTGAAGGGGAGTGCGTGCCGTATAAGTGCAGTGGTTCCAGACTGAACGAGCCTCGTTTCGACGGACAAAGTCAAGGTTAGTGCGCGTTCCTAGTACCAATTTTTCCTGGTGAAGCCTAACGTACTTTCGTCGTCCTAGAGCTGCGTTCGCAAGGTCACGTATGGTTACACCTTCTCACACCTCATCAAGATACAGTCCACTTCCATCCAATTTTCATTTGAACCAGCCTACCCAGCGCCAGGGTATCCGCACTTAACATTTTTATTTATATTCCCGTCAAAGTAACTGATGTAAGGCGTCACCATATTAATACATTATGATATAAGTGTGTAATGTTAGTGATTACCGTTGAGGCGTTATTTAGACCCGAACCATGGCGAGGGTCTTAATTCATGAATCCCCAAGCGACCACCGGTGGCCGCGCATCTATTGTCTTACTATTGTGTCTCTAATTGACGGTATCTGAAGGGTTAAGAGAGCCGAGAACGGTAATCAATAATTACTCACGTGTATCATACGACGTTTTTCAATACACTTGTGAAGAAAATAACTGTAAAACTAGTAAACTTTTGTGGCGTTAAAAATCTGTTTTCATATGCGCGCCCATTTTTATTATTTTCCTCGTGGGGGACGACCTGCGTCCATCCTGCTACGAATAATGTAATAAAATTATGGCGGTGGAGAGATTAATTCATGAATCCCCAAGCGACCACCGGTGGCCGCGCATCTATTGTCTTACTATTGTGTCTCTAATTGACGGTATCTGAAGGATTAAACAGTAAGGTTTTAACCACATTATAGCACTAGTGCGTAATAGTGATCAAAATGTCACAGTTAAGTAACAAGTGTCATTATATACCTGAGTGCAGTGCAATAAGAATCACTTTATAAGCAAGCGTATTGAAAACTATATTATAAATTTTTTTGTTTTTTAAGAAATGTTTAAAAATGCATTTTATAAGTTAACTGGCCAACAAAAATAATAATATTCCATAGATATCAATGAAATGTAATGTTACAATGAAAGATTTGATTTTTGAGCATTACAATAGAATATTGAACCCGTTCGAAGAAAAGACTTATGGTAGGCGTATGGTAATTTATTGGCAATGAAAATCAATTCATAATTTATTGTTCGGCCTTCTGCGAACAGATTTTAGGGAAATGTCAATGTACTTTATTGCAAATCTTTCTGGCACCTACCAATGGAACCTACGCTGTTATAATCACTCAAACTTTGAACGTCACATATTGTGTGAAAGCAAACATTTGATAAATGATAATAATAAACTTAAAAAAGATGAGGTCGATGTTTCTTTTTTTTTTCTTCTTTCCTAGGAATTAATCTTCTTTCTAGTAATTATTTTTTCATTCTACCATCTCGGAAAGAGTGTTTTTGCTCTTTGATATTTGAGAGCAAAAGCCGTTTTTATTCTCTAGTAAGATAAAGTAAATTGAATTTAGAATATCGCTTGCACTATGTTTTTGAATTCAAAACATCATTAAACCTACTTACTTCTACCTCCATGGTATCAAATTTGTTATTCAATTATTTTTTTTAATTTGTTAAAAACTCAGACTCAGAACCTGCTTGGTGTACTTTTTTTTGCATTTAGTCATTTCCTCGCTGAGGTGGAATGAAAAGTTACGTGTTGCACTCAAGTGCAAAGATTTTTCACCTCGTGCTCTTTTGATTCTCTCGCTAATGGTGCTCCCACATTGCCGTTAGAAAATATTTGTAAACATTTTCTAACAAAAAAAACATTTACTAACAAATGTCGTCAATTGTTACATTTTATTAGGAACTGTTACATGTTATAAGTGCTCCTACACTAATAGAAAATGTTTACTAACATTTTATAACATTTAAATCTTGTATTGGTTCGCAGTTTGGTTTGCGTTTTGAGGGCGTCTACACGAAAATGGAAGAGGATTTGCTCATTGGAATAGCTTTCATTTATTTTGTTTTGTTATAATTTGTTAACTAATGTTACTAAACAATTTCTAACATGAAAAGATTTTTTATATTCGTGATTAAATGTTTGCTAACAAATGTTTACTAACGTTACTAAACATTTTCTAATGGCAATGTGGGAGCACCTTAACGCTCACGATTCTAATTTATGAATCACTCGCTGCGCTCGTGATTCCATTTCAGAATCTTTCGCTTGCTCGATTATCAAAATTGAGCACGCGGTTAAAAAGCAACTTTGTACTCTTGTATAACAAATAACTATTGTAAACGCACCTTGCGTTTACAAAAATGTAAGCGCACACACAAGACATGAAGACCCAAAACGACTCTCTGTAGGCCATAGAAATATTTTATCCCTCATCATCATCATCATTTCAGCTGATATACGTCCACTGTTGGACAAAGGCCTCCCCCAAGCGTCGCCACAACGACTGGTCTTGTGCGTCACGCATCCATCGGATTCCAGCGACCCTGACCAGGTCATCGGTCCTCTTTGTTGGAGGCCTTCTAACGCTGCGTCTTCCGGTACGTGGTCGCCACTCCAGAACCTTTCGTCAATTTTTTTTTATATAAAAATAGACACGAGTTTCGCGTTTCGCATAATTATACTAAAACTGATGTTGCTCTATCCCTTCAGCGATTCAGTACAGGTCGTAAAATTGGCACGTTAAGAGCTCGCGGTAGAGCCCCAGATACATACAAGTCATACGACGCAAGTACCGCTAGTGAACGATGACCTTTAAAGCGATTCTTTTTCCTGAATTTTAAATCTGAAATGTCAAAGGTAAATGTTGTAATTTGGAACTAACGAGTTGCTTGAATATTTGGATTATTGTCCTGGAGTTTAATCATTTTTAATTGACTACGGTTTTTTGACGATTTTTAATGTAATATTATTTTGGGGATGATCTTTTAATAAATAATAGATTATTATATCCACAGGAGTAATTTGGGAAAACTATGGGGTTAATGGTGAAGTGACTCTGGTGAATTTTTGATTATCAAAATTACATTTGCAATGAAACTACATACCACACCACCACTACTACCAACAGTTGAGCTAAATATTATAATTGGGCAGTAAAAATACACTTAATATTATGGAGGCGAAAGTTTGTGTGTCACTTCTTCACGCTCAAACGGCTGAACAGATTGGGATGAAATCAGCACACGGGTAGACCATATCGCTGTACTTATACCATTTTTTATCACGGGAATAAGGTTTTTTGGGTCAATTTTCTGGCTAGCAGCATGTTTTGACGAGTGAAGTTATCTACTGTATATTTAAAAAAATACGTTCAAATAAATTTTTTTTACAGAGTCTAATAAAAATATCTGGGTATTAAAATAAACTATTTAACTGAAGACAAAAGCGACAAGAAATATGTAACCAAGAATGTAATGTATCTCATAATATAAATTTAAAGAGTGTTTATGGCGATTTTTGTACGTTCTTCTCCATAGAAAAAACTAAAACTTTGGAACGTGTTAAATTTTTTTATTGACAAACCGACATTTCGACTATTTAAGTGCCTGAAAATGTTTTTTTTTTAATAAATATTTTTGATTTCTAATAGAAAACGACTGTATTTCCTGTATATGGAATCATCAGAACCCCAAAAACGGTATCTTGATCCAACGTAAATATACCTATAGCAAATTAACATTTAAATCAGCCTCTCCGACACTTATTATTGAATACACAGACTATCCAACTTATCAGCTTGAATGATAACTGGATCAAAATTTGAGAAGCTGAGGTAGTGAGGAGTTTCTGCTGGGATCCGATACGACTGTAATGGAATCGAGACGTGAGCAAATTATTGAATGAAAACTTGGATTGGATGGAACTGGATAAGGAACGAATTGCAACGCAAACTTTTCGTGTTTTGGTCGTAGAGGAGTTAAAATACAGAGTATCTTGGCATAATAATAATAATAAGCGTTGTTAGGAGTTTCCTTGCATGATCGCATCAGGAATAAAGATATCCGCAGCAGGACCAAGACCGAGATCAATCGTCAAACTTAAGTGGCAGTGAGCAGGGCACATTGCTCGCAGAACAGACAGGTCCATGGGGACAACAGGTGACGACAGTATAAAGGAAGACTTAGCGTTGGAATTCCTCCCACAAAGTGGACCGTTGACCTGGTGAGGGGGAATTGGTCGCACAGGACCGGTCATTGTGGCGACACTTGGGAGAGGCCTATGTCCAACAGAGGAAGTCTTGCGAATGAAATGATGATGATGAAATAAACGAACAAAAATATAATCTTTCCTCTATAAAATATTTAGTTGAGATCTAGAAATTCTATTCATTAAAATAAACATAATTCAAATTCAAAATCATTTATTTCAAATAGACCAAATGTAGGCACTTTTGAATAGTCAAATGTCGGTCAGTCCAAGAAAAGTGAAGCTAAATTGCACGTTCCAAAGCGTAGATCTCTATGGAGAAGAACGTTCAAGAAACTCCATGAACACTCTTTTAAATCATATTACGTGTTACATATAATGTTTGGTTACATAATTATTTCTCACCTATCAGAGAAATACCGTTTTATTTATAGTCATAGCGTAATTGGCCTTATAATGTTCCCACTGCTGGGACTCAGGCCTCTTCTCTAGGAGAGGGAATGGGCCGTAATCCACCACGCGGGCCCAGTGCGGGTTGATGTTACACATGTCTTCGAACTTCGACCGTTTTGAGAGCAGTGGTGATGAAATAAATTACACAAAGTATTACGCCTGGTTGGGTTTGAACCCGGGACCTACAACTCATAAGTCGGTGCCGTTACCACTCGGCCACCACTGCTCTCATTCCTCGTTTTATTTATTTTTTACTATTCCTGAATTTTGTATTCTTAGACACAGGCGCTTCACAAGTTACAATAGAATAATCTAATCGATATATGCAGAACTGTTTAAAGTTATCCCTTAAGCCGATTTGCTTATGATTTATTTACAAGTTTCCAATATGTTATGTATCTTTATATATATAGAAAGATACATAACACCCATATTTCTTTATATGTATTATATACTAGCTTCTGCTGCTTCTGCCAGCGACAACAGGGTCGTCAAAATCGAAGATCTAAAACGTCTGATGTCGAATTTTAAGAGCCCGGGGACTGGAAAACAACGTGATGTGCGAGACGATTCGAGATGTTCCAGATCTCTTCCTTTCACTTACGCGCGTGACAGTGTGCACGCACCTCAGATATGTTGCCAATGTCTCCGTGTTCGATGTAATTAATAAATGGGTTATAGGAAAATGCGCTCCTGTCTTTATTCCCAAAAAGTGTTCCCATGGTGCGATCTAACTCGACGCCAACGTATTTACCCCATATATTATAGTATCTTACCCTTAGTGAACTCTACTGCGGGTGACGTAACCTGCGACAAACTTATTATTTGCGGTTGGTACAATAATCGGGTCTAGAGATCGAACCGCAAAATTTTGTTTTTTTTTGTATACACTTTTCCGGGATAAAAAGTACCCAGTGTGGTGCCAAGTTTCATCGACATCGAACCAGTAGTTTTTGCGTGATGCCTGAACAAACAGACAAACAGACAAAATTTTTTTAATCACATTTAATTTTTTTGATATTTTCAATGTACAGAATTTTCACTTCTACAGATTTACTATAAGTATAAATATAGAAGATAGATTAGTCTAGATTCTTGCGGAGGCGAGTTCATACACATTTCCGAACTAGTGCGGAAAACAGTAAATTGCGTGCCAAAAAATGGTAGGGTTTTCGAATAAAAATCTTTAATACTTTAATGAGAGATCGTCATTATTTATTTAAATGTAAGAGTGGTTTTTACTGTAATTTCTCTATAAAATACCAAAGCATATAATTAATACATTGAGTGCAGTAGGTATCACCAGATTGAGTTTACGAGTAGGTACATTTGTAGTAACCTATATACTGTCCAGTCAATTTGTCTGATTGAGCAATCGCAATTGACTGTAGAACAAATATTTGCTATGTACGCTAGGATATAATATACACTTATGTATGTTTACCAGGGTTGCGGTATTGTTCGAGACCGTGGGTGGTTCTGGAACGCAAAAGGTAACTGAAGGAACTCAGGTGGATTTTAATATTTCAGTAAGTCTGAGACACCCTCTCGCACCGTCCTAGAACGATAGAAACGTTTTGGAAACATAATGTTATGGTTTTTCTTTGCACTAAATAATTGGGAGAAGACACTGATTCCTCTAACACAGGTGTTTCACCTAGCACAGGAGTCAGGGCCTCACTGTATTCGTACATGTTTTTTGTGACAATAAATTTATCTTATCTTATCCTATCTTATAAAGGCAGTGTGCAGGGCACGCGCGTCTATTAAAGAGAGGTGCAAACCCGTAGGGGCCCAGCAGGGCTGAAGCCTACTGGGGTTTGACTTCCTAAAGGGAAACAAGCGGCCCTGAAACGATAAGCAAAGAAGTACCATAGGTGAAATGTAGGACATGTCGGTTAGTCGTAGATAAACAAATAAAATAAAAATGCCTAATATTTCCAGTTTTATTTATTTATTTAATTTATTTAATCTTCATGCAACACAAAGTACATAGGTGGACTTAAAAATGCCTAATATTTCCAGTTTAACAAATTAAAAATGTTGTTTCCTACATATATTGATTTAACAAAAGAATTCAAAAATAGAGAAATTAATTATCTATGCAACTTAAATTATCTAGGTGATATAATATATTACCGGTCGTTGTGTGTGGCGACGCTTGGGGGAGGCCTATGTCCAACAGTGGACGTCTTTTGGCTGATATGATGATAATGATGATGATTATATAGGTATTTATTGTTAAATAGCTTTTGCTCCCGCGGCTTCGCTAACCCCTACTTTCCCTACTCACCCCTACTATACCCTACTCTACACTATTCTACCCTACTATACCCTACTTTACCCTACTCTACCCTACTCTACCCTACTCTACCCTACTCTACCCTACTCTACCCTACTCTACCCTACTCTACCCTACTCTACCCTACTCTACCCTACTCTACCCTACTCTACCCTACTCTACCCTACTCTACCCTACTCTACCCTACTCTACCCTACTCTACCCTACTCTACCCTACTCTACCCTACTCTACCCTACTCTACCCTACTCTACCCTACTCTACCCTACTCTACCCTACTCTACCCTACTCTACCCTACTCTACCCTACTCTACCCTACTCTACCCTACTCTACCCTACTCTACCCTACTCTACCCTACTCTACCCTACTCTACCCTACTCTACCCTACTCTACCCTACTCTACCCTACTCTACCCTACTCTACCCTACACTGCACTACCCTATTTTTTTTTTTCTATAAGAACCTCTCCTGACAAAAAAGGAATTACCGAAATCCGTTCACGTGTGATGGCGTGACCAAGGGAAATAGGGATTAATTGATTATATAAAGACGTATAAAATCATATTTTAAGTAAGTTGACAAGGTGGCTAGGTGGTTGGTAAAGTAAATAGGTAGTATTTGAATGTACGGGAACCACCCTCATCAGTCATAGATAAATGGCCTTGAACAACCGTTAAATAAAGGGAAAGAAAACTATTCTTGATTCACAGAGCACATCGCAATAACATCCACTCCCTTTCAAAATCTCTCAAACAAAAGAATACGTAAATAACTAGACTACAGCCAATCCCGGCTACTTCGAACAAAAGCAGTTTTCTTGCACAGCATCCATTATTCAGAGAGATATGAGCAATCTCCCATTGTCGTACAACCCGCGAGTGACCATCGAGGCGGAACCGATTGGGTCCATCACTAGTTGGAATCGAGACGAGTGCATGAATCGATTCTGTTATTACTTCGTTTGCGAGTGGCAGCGATGTGGCAGGAAAATCGAGATGATTTTGTAATTGGGATTTTTGGCAGTATGGTGTCTGGTTTGCGAGAAAAGCGTCGGTATGTTTTGGGAACACATTCATTGTGCGTACAGTTAGGGAGTGGAATTGACTGCCGGAGTCTGGGTTTCGTTATAGAATAGAACAAACTTTTTTGTATACCAAAAAAGTAACATAGCTTATACATAAACTTAAATCTATGGGTACAATGGCGGTTTTATCGTTAACAGAGAGATCTACCAGACAACCGTAGGATGGATTGAAACGATTAAAATAATGCAGGGCGTAGTCTGCAGTGTACTGCTATTAATTATTCAATTTACACTAGATAAATATATGAAATAATTACATACCTATAATATAAAACACATATAACTTATACACTTTACTTATGATAGTTTTTTTTATGGAGGGAAATCATCTAATCACATCTTCCGCCATTATTGCTGACTAAAACCCACTCCTGTTCCTTCGTTGCCTTATAGGGCCGAGTTTTCCTTTCAAAAGCCAATTCATGACCCCGGTGGACTTCGAGGCTGCTGGGCCCCTACCTTTGACGACTTGGGCTCGGTTCGGACGGTTACCGGAGAACACGACGGTGCTCTTCCCAAGCGGGCCACACCTCTACCGTAAGTTTCGTGATACCTAAAACCTAGAGGTCTGTAAATTAAGATTGAATATGTGACTTCTATGCAAGTGTACTTCGTCGTCGACCACGTCATTGCTTTCCATCAGGTGAAAAATAAAAATCAAAATAGATCCTATTTTGCCAACTTTGTAGCATGCTTTAAAATGCTCAACCGGTTGCAGATATCTGCTCCAAAAGGAGTTGCAAGATACCACGCATTGCAAGTAAAGTAAACTTGTATAAAAAAACCTCATACTTATGACAAAAGATTTTCTATCAAGTTAAAAAATAACTCAAAATTAGTTCCACAAAAGCCAAGCGAGAAGCGAAGTAAACGTTACTCGACAAAATAGCGTCATCTAAGAGGAATTCCGAGTATGTTTGCTTACAGAGGAGTGCCGGAGTGCCGGGGTGTGAAAGTAGGAAGACTGAAACCTATATCTACGATAAGGAATTTATTTACTAAGATGTCTGTATATTTACTATTACTGTTTATTTACTAAGATGTATGTATGATGGTAGAGATGTAAGCTGAGATGAGTAGATGAAAATTTCTTTAACAAATATCTAAAAAGTCAATTACAGTCTTCAAAATTTCTAAAAAGATCTTGCTTTGATTAACACAAAAAAAAAATTGAAGAATCTAAATAGATATACCCAAAGTTTTATCGCGAGATATTTGTAAATCTATCCTTAATTCCCAGAAAAAAAAAAATTACGAAGAAAAGGTAAATTTAGCTGTTTTTGAGAGATATGATTTTTTTTTTTATGAAAAAATTATAAGCGCTATTCCAGAACATATTCTACCCGTGTGCTAAATTTCTTACGAATACGTTCAGCAGTTCGAGCAGGAAGAAGTAACAAACACACAGCCTCACAAACTTTCGTCTTTATAATATTGTGCGGTTATCACACTGCCTGCATCACGCGGATTCGTGAATGGCACATGTCTTCGAATTTTTGGTTCTAGGACAAGCAGGTCTCCTCACGATATTTTCTTTCACCGTTTTGATGGAATAAATTACACAAAGTAGGTAATGCTCCAGGGGCCGTTACCACTCTTTGCCTACATCATTTTTTTTTACAAAGTGTGTTAAAGTCATAATGAAATGTAATGAGGAAGGAAGGTAGTATATTGAAAAGTAACCATACATAGCTACAGCCACCACATATTCCATATCAAATTAAACAGCTCCACGCATTAATTACCCCCAAATGTGGTCCCAATTAATAAATGTACCTGCGTAACATCCGGTAACAAGCAACTGGCGACTGGAAGCGGCGCTGGCGCATAGCGGTCGCCTCAAACGCACGGCGCTTCCGATGGTCGCCGCACTATTTCCGTACGACGCCCGACGTTGGGGCATGGTGTAAGGCAGAAAATATTGTCGAAGTACCATAAAAACATAGTTAGTTAGTTAGTTAGCCTAACCAATCCAACCTCCGGTAATTATCCAGCTCGTTTGTCCAGCATTACCTTGGTCTGCCGCGATGGCGTCTTGCGTTTAATGGGACCCAAGGAGTAGTAGTAGGTTTAAATTGTTAATAGGCTCTCAACATGAACATAGGATCTCAACTCAACCATCTCACCTGGTAAAAAGTGCCGACGTGGTCGGCAATGGAGCACACTTGCCTAGAAGTAACCAATTCCTTCTTGACTTAAATAACCCCAGCTTGTAGTCATGAGGAAACACAGAGCCCTTTATGCCCGTCCACTCCTTAGTGGACGGGCATAAATAGTACGACTTATGAGTTCAAATCCAGCCTAATACATTATTTTATGTAATTTAATTCGAGAAGGAAAACATTGTAAGGACCGGCATGGCCTAGAACAAAAAACTCGAAAACATATAACATCCACCAATGGATGCCACTAGAACTGTCTGGTGGATTAAAGCCCTGGAGAGATCTTCATAAATCGGATTATGATCATTATTATGCTTAGCCGCTTTTTAATTGGACGGTAACAGACTGTTGTGGTCATGTAGACCTATACTTCTGTAATGGTTACTGGCAGTCACTGACATACGTCACAGCTATCTCCAGTGACGTATTAGCGCTGAGACACACAAACCAGCGGGAATTTTAATTGATTCCATCCGACATAGCGGTTTAATACTGCTCTAAATTATGGCTTTCATTAGCGGTGATGTATTGTGACTGGTTTTCATAAAGGAATTATTGGTTTCCAAAGCTAAAATGTTGTCACTTTCCTGTAATATGAAAATGTGGGATTGAAAATTCGTGGAAAGATGAAATACATTCATTTGTGTGTTTGTTAATTTTATTTCATTGTGACCGTCCGGTCCGAGTCGTGTTCCACGCGTGCCTATCAGCACAATCGTAGAAGCCCAGCAGGGATGAAGCCTACTGAGACCATGGATTAGTTTCCGAACGAGAAATTCGGGGTCCTGGTACGCAACGCAAAGAAGAAATCCCAAGTTGTCGACGGCGCGTAGTGTACCATGCGCGTTTCAAAGAGTTGGGGTTACTCTTCAAATTATAGGGGTCGAGCAAGACCGAAGCCTACTAGCCCTTGATCCCAGTAGGCTTTGGCCACTATCTTCCGAAAGGGAAACCCGGGGTCCTGGAACGCTAAGCAAAGAAGGCACATTAGGGTAGATTTTAGTTAGCAAAAGTCTGACACGCCTTTCCACTCCGGTTGAAGTTATTGGTTGATTTCATACCTTGATGAAAGGAAGGCTGGAATGACTAATGAATGGAACGAAGGGAAAAGAGAGATATAAGGTTGTCTTCAAGATACTTGCCTGGTGGTCGTATTTTATCAATCAGGTGACAATAATTATACCAGGCATAATCATTTGTTCTGTATCTGGGTGTAATTTATCTATAATATGTACCTATGTATTTAGAAATATAAAGGTATGTTTATCAGTTGTCTAGTACGCATAACACAAGCTCTGCTTAGCTTGGGACTAGATGACGTTGTGTGTTAGTTGTGGAATATTATTATTATTATTTATTAATTATATTTCTTGAACCCCAAGAACTTTGATCGACCGTCAAATCATACTTAGGACATCATGCGCCACACGAGAAGCAGCATATCTTTATAGTGATGAACTAAAATGCTAAAGACATGATCCTACTAAAAAACCAGCTTCTTTTATAAAAGCTAAACAAAACAAATCCTCCAATATTTTCCGCGTACATTACAAAATAATTTCAAGCTATAAAATATTGTTAAACTAAAGCTATTCATATCCTCGGGGTGCGAAGGAGGTGCATAATTCCAATGTATTCTGGTTTGTGCCAGACTAACTTCAAAGGTTAAGCGGGTTTGCAACAACGACAGCAGCCTAGCAAAGTAAATATGTTACATATTTGAATTTCCGGACTGAAGTTGGGGGATTGACGTGCCATTGTGTAGGTTTTAGTATTTATTGATCGGTAGTGTGGCCTTTATACAAGCTTTAAATTAGTTTCACCTGTCCCGATGTTTGTCTGTCATCAAATGTTGCAAATTTTTGATCCACTTCCCGGTTACCGATTGAGCTGAAATTTTGCATGCACGAGTTAATCAGATGGCAATGCAAAATTATTATGACATGGAGCTGCTCTGATGATGGAACCGGAAGGTGGCTATAGGAACTTGATAGTTAAAAGAAACAGCCCCATCGAGTTTGGGCTCGCATGATTCGTCTTGACGAGTATTAATTATATAGGTATACCGAGCTATAAAAGCTTGCTATGAAAAAATGATTTTCATTAAAAGCTTGTTGATGGTTCAAATTATCAATAGTATATTTTGATACAAGTAGAGGCAGTTTCTCATTACGACCAAGGGTGCACGAGCCGTAGGCGAGGGTTTTTTATTTCGAGGTATTTTTTTTATTTTAGGTGGGAAACGTGGGATATAACCTAATGACTATTCGCGCTCTTAGGCGAAGCGGTTGTATCAGACTTTTACTGACTAAAATCCACTCTTATGTTTCTTCATTGTCTTGTGTTTCAGGAACAACGAAACGAAACGCTTAGTCCAGACGAATTGAGAACCTTCTTTTTGGAAAGTCGGTTAAAAATCCTATCAATAAATGAGATTACAAGCATCCATACACATATAAACTTTTGCCGTTAAACTATTAGTATGATACAGAGTTTAAAATTATCTGAGTTGGTTTTATAAAAGTCAGCCCAATGAAATACAACCCATGAAACTCTTATCATTGTACAACAAAGGTAGAGTAAAATAAGTCAATAAAACTTTGAAAATTGTAAACAAACTTTAAAATTTTGTGAAATTGTAAACAAAGCCGTTGCCAGTGTTTTATCGCTGAGTAGTTCTAAGGCCGCGTTCACACTTCGTCGTGACGATTGATAATCGAATAGTTTTAAGTTTCGAAGAGGTGTTCACGTGTATGACGACAGAAGTAAATGTCGTCTACGACTTTTTTCAACAGTGAAAACCGACTGTTGTGACAGTGATAACAGCTAGCACGTCACTTTTTATTCGATATAAAATTGGCAAGACTAAGGGTCGCCGCACACGGGCCAACAGCCACAACCACAAAACGCCGCCACCGGCATATTTCCTGTAGGTTTAACACATTTTATATGGATTCGCCGCACACGATTGACGCTTGTGGCCGCCACGCGCTATAAATCGCTGCTACTCGTTTCTCGTGGCCCGAACCAGCCATTAAATGCCACACCGATACAAAACGCCGTCACATGCCATTTGCTCATTTAAACCTTGGACAGAGTCCATTATGATACTGCGTGCATGGGTTAAAAAAAATAGTAGCCACCGGCCACAAGTGCTTTGTGGCCACTTCTAGCTTTTCGTGGCGGCGTTTGTGGCTATGGCGTGAAGCTCATATACGGCGACACTAAACGATGATGGTAAATCATGTGTCATTGTTGCGACTCTCTCTTGTAGCCACGACAAACACTTGTTATAATGGGAACAGTTAGATACGATATTCGTCAGACGATAAATTTACCGTTACGACACAGTGGGAACGCAGCCTAACGTCCCTTTTCTGCTGAATATCACAATACTTATTTGAAGAGGATAATGTTGTCAGAGAGACCAGAACAGAGAGACCATTGTGAAGGAACCTTTTAGAGCTAACTATAGGAGAAAATGGCAATAAGATGGTCGGGCAGGCTTTTACTCAAGTGTTCTAGGGAATCCTTTTTTAAGCACTAGTGCTTTTCATAGCTGGGCTAGAAAAGTGGATTGTTGGAGAAATATTTATCGTCATTAGGACTCATTGTTGAATGGAGCTCTTTGTGCGTTTAAGCACTAAGCCGTTTTTACAAGTTTTTATTTAGTTTCACCTGTCCCGATGTTTGTCCGTCATCAAATCTTGCAAATTAAATTTGACCCACTTCTCGGTTACCGATTGAGCTGAAGTTTTGCATGCATGTGTAAATCAAAAGACAATGCAAAATTATTATGACATGGAGTTGATCTGATGATGGAACTGGAAGGTGGCTGTAGGAACTTCGTAGTTAAACGACACAACCCCATCGAGTTTGGACTCGTTTGATTCGTCCTGACGAGTATTAATTATATAGGGTGATTGTACTCATGATTACAAACAACTTTCACAAAGAAACTTTTTTTTATATGCTCATTAGTTTTATCAAACAATAGAAAATCAATAGTTGCAAATAGTCTCACTAGTAGATGTAACAGATGTAGGAACGGGCTGTTAATACCGGTCGGATTGCAGCGATCGCTCCGAATTCATTGCGGTGGGTCTATGAACACTACACACTGCTGTTCGGAATGAACAGCATTTAAGTCACGTTCTGCGAGTCAAAAAAAAGCAAAAGGCAGCTGAAGGAACACAGGTTAGTCAGTAAAAGTCTGATATTCTTGGAAAAGTCGAAAAAGATCACTTATTTTTCATAAATTATTGATCTAATAGAATAGTTACCAGTTAGGTAATAGGTAAAAAACGGGCTGTTATCCGCAACTCCACGACTAAAGCGCAGGCCACACCGCCAGCTAGCGGGCGGGCGGGCTAGGCGGGTAGGCGAAGCGAACGAAGGAAACTATACAAACTACGCGAAATATTGGCGAGCTAAACTATGGGGTTCACACCGAAAACTACGGACAGACGAGCGACTTTCGTTGATATATGACATATTCATCGTTCACAAACTAAACACTACATTGCATAGAAATATAAATAACTTATATCTATGCTACACTGCTATTCGAAAGACGAGCGTCGACTAGTCTACTCGAAACGGGGAGGACGGGCGAACGAACCGGGCGCGCCAACGAGGTGAACGAGTAGCTTCGCTGGAATCGTCGGATATTTCGTTAGCTTAGCTCGTTAGGTTAGTCGGTATCTCGCGGTGTGAACCGAAGCATACTTCGGTTCACACCGCGAGATATAGATAAAGAGGTGAAACGATGTTCGCCCGCCTAGCCCGCCCGCCCGCTAGCTGGCGGTGTGGCCTGCGCTTAAAGCGCATATTTTGCGTATACGCGCTAGTACCAGTACAGTTACCAGTTATTAACATATTTTCATAATTATGAAACAGAAGTACGTTACCATATTTTTCATGAAAAGGCTTGATTTATTTTGAAATAAGTTAGTAAAATCAATACAACACTTTCTTTCTTATACAATTTGAACTTTAATAATTGTTTTTATTTAGGAATATTTTGGATAAGAACTATTTAAAATTTGGGTACCTACATAAAATAATATATTAAAAACATTACATGCTCTCAGCTATTTATGGATGACGCAATGGACGACCACGTGATAATTTGAGTAAAGCTTGTCAATCGTTAGCTAACATTGCTTGATTGGTTGTTTTCTGTCTTTCTTTCTGCCTTTGGTTAGAACATCACATTGTGTAGGCCTCAAGTCAGCAAACAAGCTCGTCATCCTACTCACCCGTATCTCCCCCGCAATATAACTTCACCACTAACCACCAACTGTTATTTTCACAGTGTCTGACTTTTGGACAATAAAGCAATTTACTGGCAGTTCCACCATTCTACTGCATCGTTTGTATGACTATCCATTGGTGAAGGGAATAGTTTTTCAAACTCAAACGGTAGCAATTGACGGCTTTGGATCGTTACAAAGCTATTAGAGTCTTTAAATCCGACCGGTGAGCTTTGAGGGTAGTTCCGCGGAATTGGGGGTAGTGAAACGGATTTGAAATCAATTGAGGAATATTTTGGGGTATCAATCTACTTTATGGGTGAAAAAGAAGGGATTGGCACTACGTAGATGGCTTATAACCAGTTTGGTGATACTCTGTGATCGGTACAGAAAGTGGGGATTGGTTTTTCGTAGATACTGTTGGAATCTAAATGTTTGGATAGGTTTTTATATTGATTGACAACTCTCACTTGTTGCAGTGTATGACTGTTGTTACTTTAAGGTTAGAAATTTAAATGACAGTCGTATTTTATTACCTACTTAGTTTTGGTATGGTGTAAGGGATAGCCCTCCACAATTAAAATATTTTTTTTAGTGAGGCCAATTTTTGTTTTAGTTTCCTGAAAAACAGTCAGTACCTACCTGTCAATCATCATCATCATCATCATCATTTCAACCAAAAGACATCCACTGTTGGACTTACGCCTCCCTCAAGCATCGCCACAACAAACGTCTGTGCGTCTCGTCCCATCGAATTCCCGTAACCCTCACTAGGTTATCGGTCCACTTTATGGGAGGCCTTGAATACTGCGTCTTCCAGTACGCGGTGGCCCCACTCAAGAACTTTTCGTTCCAGCCTATTAACGGTTTGTTTTAAATAAATACTTCGAGTTTGAGACAAACGAATACTACCCAACAAAATATTATTTCTACTTCCTCGTTCAAACATAAAATAAATTATGTCACACACAACTTTAAGCCAGCTAACCAGACTATCGTATACCGGAACCACTAAGTTTCTTTGTCAAAAATACACAGAATCCCTCGGTTATCCACTTAGTGGGAGACACAAGTGTGGCAGTGTATATTGCTATCCACTCCCGCTTTCCCCGCGCTATACTCTTGACAGGCACTCTGGCTTGTTGACCCTGAACATAGAGTAGCAAACCTCAAAAGAAACGACCAGAAACTTCCTTTCTTTGATGGTAAAATTATCAAATAACTCTTCCTGCTATAGGTGGAGCCAGAGAGAGAGAGAGTGTAAGGCTTCTACTGAGTCTAACTTTTTTTGTGTTCCCCTTTTAGTAGGCCATGGTAGCTCTTTCAAGCAATCTGTTGCCCTAATAAGCATCGGCTTTAATTGGCCAAGTCAGTCTTACTGACAGCTCTTTGAGGTGTGAAACACATCGCACCATCTTTACCGGTTTGCCGGACAACCTACCCATTGCACGCTTGTCGTCCTGTGACTCCAGACGCCTGGGCCGTCTCCGGCAGGGGCCCGAGCGTGAAAGTAAACAATAAAATTCTCAAGCTTCGTTTTACCAAGATTGGATCTTTTTCAATTATTCGATATATTGTCAAATTGTGTAGACACTTGAGATACAAAACTACATCATCAGAATTACATCATATTAACTGAACTGTGGAGTCGTACCCGCTCAGGGTCCGTCCGAGAGGACCTTCTCTCTCTCTCTCTCTCTCTCTCGGATCGAGTATGGCTCCACAGTTGAGCTGATAGTATTAACCACTAGGAATCAATTTACGAATAATGAACCACTGAACTTCACTTGATAACGATAAGATGGCAGGATTTTATCAAGTGAAGTTCAGTGGGAACTTCACTTGATAAAATCCTGCCAAAACCTGTACAAAGTGTTTAGAACCGAGTCTCCCGTCTACACATTTTATTCTATGTCCAGGTCTCGATAGCGGTCACACAATGGCCGATCCTTCGCCACCGCCATTTCATTCCATTTCGATTTGATGGGGAAGTATGGCGTGTTTTGTTAGAGTGGATTGGTGATTTCAGTTTTTTTAGATTACGATTTCCTGCTTCATGAACCATTTGTGTTATAGTTATTGAGTGTAGTTTTATATTCGATGTTAGACAGGGCTAAATATTTAACCTTTCGAGTATTGTAATTAAAGGTACGATAGAGAGACAATGAGAGAGCAAACGTCGGTGTTCGCTTGCGGTTCACATTTTGAAAGAAGTTAGATTTTATCGCCATTACGTTCTTTTTCGATTAAAAAACAATTATACGAAACTTTTAGCCTATTCCAAACTATGTTGGGGTCACTTTCCATTCTAACCGGACGAGGCTGAATACCCTTGTATAACAAGGTTGCGATTGCCTGTCAGACCTCGTTATCATCATCAGCCTTTTTAATGTTCCCACTGCTGGGGCTCAGGCATCCTCTTTAGGAGAGGGAATGGGCCGTAATCTACCACGCGCGCCTAGTGCAGGTTGGTGAATGTCAGATGTCTTCGAATTTTTGGTTCTAGGACGTGCCGGTTTCCTCACGATGTTTTCCTTTACCGTTTTGAGAGCAGTGGTAAAGAAATAAATTAAACAAAGCAATGCGCCTGGCAGGGTTTGAACCCGCGACCAACGACTCGTAAGTCGGGGCCATTACCACTCAGCCACCACACCTCTTGTCAGACCTCCACAACTCAGTAACTAGGTGACGCAATACTCCTCAGATATACTGATAAATTTCGTATCCACGATTTCCCAAATAAACAACATTAGGACACGGTGGAGCACACAGTTGAGGTGTGCCCTACTTGGGCGGAGGAACGCGGTGCCCTCGTGGGGGCCATCGGCGGCGGAGACCTCTCGCGCCGGGCCTTGGTTCAGGCCATGGTCCGGAGCGAGGAGGACTGGCAGGCGGTCGCCTCCTTTTGCGAAGCAGTAATGCTAGCAAAGGAGGAGGCCGACCGCTCCAGGCGGCCTCACCGCCGCCGCCGCTGGGATTCCGATCCCGATTTCCGGCCACCGTAGACGTGGGATCGTGGACGGCGAGCTATGGGTAGCTCGCTGTCCGACCGTCCGGTAACTGTTTGGACCGAGCCAATGCGTCGACGGCGCGCACTGTTCCCGCGCGCCTCAAGGAGTTGTCAGCAAGAGGAGGGGCCCATCTGGGTCGAAGCCTACCGGGGTCGGGGTTATCCGAAAGGAAACTAGAGCCCCGGTATGAAGGCTAGAAGGAACGACGCGGGGTTTTTAGTCAGTAAGACTCTGACACTGTCTCCTGCTCCACCCAAGAGCGGGTTTCGTCAATGATGATTTTCCCCGTCGAGAGAAAAAAAAAATAAACAACATTACCGTTCAACCAACTTTGAAAACACAGTCGGTAGTAAACACAACGTATTCAGACCACGTCACAAAAATATCCCGAAAACTCCCGATCAGATTTCTTTTCCACTCATGCGTACCCCGAAATGAAAAAAAAATCATTTCCGAACCACTTGAAGGCACTCGTGCGCAAAAGTTGACACGTCAATACTGTCATACACAGCCATTTCGTCGATGGGCGCCGCCATATTTAGAATTCGAGATGCGTGCACTAAGAATCGTAAAATAGGAGTTATTTGCGTACCGTGATGTTAGTAGCCCACTAAAATGTTTTGCTCATTTCGGTGTGCGCGGCTACAGACTATCTTTTAGTCGTAAATATTTTATGGAAATGTGTCAAGGATTGTCGTGTAGCTTGCTACCTCAGGTTTAATGGGCTCAATTAGGGGTAAGTTAAGCTGGAGTTGAACTTCCTCGTTTTTGTCTGCAATTACGCTCTATAAATCCTATTTTTACACCACCTGCTTGATAATGTCGTTTATCGTTAAAGCAAGTCATTATATCTCTAGGGAGATAATGCAGTATGGCCGATCCCTAGGGAATAATGAGATTTGAATTTGGAACATCAAAAATCGTCAACATTGTGAATAAAAATGTACATGCATCGAACAAGTTGACTCGAAATTCAAACTGAACACTAACATAAAAAAAAAATAGAATAAAACTGACTGGAGCGTTATTGAAAATTTGAAACTATAGAATCTTGGAGTAGTGAATTTTGTTTGTTTGATGAACTTGTAAATCTAATACTTATATTTCTCTAATAAATAATTTGGTTGGCCAAATTGTCCTATAATTACCTCATATATGGTGTTAAAAGTAGAGTATGCAACACGGGGATAAAGCTGTCTTTGCCTTGGGCGGCTTGAATTCCTCACTTCACTTAGGTGACTTTATAAACTTCCTCGCAATGCTCGGGAGTTAATTATATAAATCCCTCACTGACGTTCGGGATTTAAATCAGCAACTTTCGTTTCGTTCGGAACTCAACATGCCTCCCGCGGCTTAAAGACACTGCTTTATCCCCTAGTCACATAATCTACTATTAAACCAAACTGGTATTCGATGATCTATCAATTGATACACTAGCTATGTAGTGCAAAATGCTTATAAATCACATCACCCTAATTTATAATGGTAGAATTTGGTGTACGTTTGTAATATCTTCACGTTAGAATGGCTGAACGGATTTTGACGACACTTAACACCCAGATAAACCATGAACAAAATAGCACATAGGATACTTATCCCGAGTGTACGTTTCATTGTAACAATTTTGTGCTTTCACGTGAGAGATCTTCTTATAATTGCCTTTTTCGCACTCTTTTATCGCACCTACCACTACCGTTCTCTGCATCACCCAAAGGTCAACTGGAAGAAAATGCCTAAGGCATTAAGTTCACCTTTGTACATTTGTGCATAAAGTATTAAATAAATAAATCTTGTCAGATAACATCCCTATTGGAAAAGGAAAAGGTTTGCGTCTCCACACACGGGCCACAAAAAAACGCTAGAAGCGGCCACAATAATACGCCAGAAGTCGCAGCAAAAAACAGCCGAAGCGCCCGACAGCGAAGAAGCTTGAAGCGGCTTCAAGCGTTTTTTTGTGGAGGCACCGCCGCACACGAGCCACAAAAAAGGCTGCCTCAAAATGAAGCTTGAAGCGACGTTTTTTTGAAGCTTGGGACAGTTACTTGCACTCATACGAAGCCGTGGCAAGGCACTAGTGCTTCATTAGAAAACTAGCTACAATGTATTTGAACTATTTATTTTAGGTTTACTTTACTTTGTGTAATTTAAGAAATCGGTGGCATGTCCAAGAACCAAAAATGCGAAGGCATGTTTTTTTTTCTGTGGGCATAAATCATCTTCTGACAACCCCCGTAGGCTTCGAGCCATCTGGGCCCCTCCTGTCGCTCACAACTCCTTGAGGCGCGCGGGAACAGTGCGCGCCGTCGACGTCTTGGACTCTTACCGAAGGCATGTGACGATGATGATATGCAAATTCGCATTGAGCTTGTGTGTGGGATCAAGGTCCATCCCCTATCCTGGAAAGGATGCCTGTGTCTCATCAGTGGGAACATTATGGTTTTCTTCGTTTTTACTGACAACCAAGGATTTCACAATGTCTTCGAAAGTTTGGCTCTAGAACGTACCGGTTTCCTCACAATGTTTACCTTTACCACATTGAGAGCAATGGTGATGTAATAAATTACACAAAGTAATGAGCCTGCTAAGATTGAACCCGCGACCTACAACTCTTAAGTCGGGACCGTTATCACTGGCCCACCATTGCTCAAATACTTGATAATGTCATATTAAATGAATAGGCTTTTGTGTCAAAATGCCGGGGGCCACACACACTATATGAATAAAATATGAACGGCGTTACCATGACAACTGTTTATGACAATGGTGGGAGGGGGGGGGGGGGTTACTACGTTTTACGAGCTAGGAGTGGAAAAAGGCTTTTTTTGAGGATGGGTGTTTATTGTGGTGTTACTAATGATGTTTATATATCCGTATGACTATACTTATATACTTTTTGATACGAATACATGGGAAGAGTTTGTCTCTGCGACCCAGGTAAAATTTGCCCGAGCCACACGTGAGGGTATTATGGAACTGAGTATTTTTCAATACACTAATGAAAATATAAATAAACGGGGGTTAAATGGACTCATGGGGGTCGCTTAGCGCCCAGCCTGATACATTAAATGTAATAAATTGTGGCGAGCGATTTCGCATTTTTCCGCACTAGTGCGGATCTTTTTCTATCAGACCAGTGTTACAAAGCTAGAGGTATATTAAAGTAAATCATCATCATTTCAGCCGAAAAACGTCCACTGTTGGACATAGGCCTCCTCCAAGTATCACCACAATAAACGGTCCTGTGCGTCTTATATCCATCGGATTCCCGCAACCCTTACCACGCCATCGGTCCTCGGAATTTTGATAAAAAATATTTAAATTTGTAATTCAATATGTGTACAAAATAAATAAAGAGAATAATAATATAATAGTATTCCACAACTATCACACAATCAATCAAAGCATTTATTTCAAATAGACCATTTGCAGGCACTTTTGAATAGTCAAATGTCGGTCAGTCCAAGAAAAGTGAAGCTAAATTGCACGTTCCAAAGCGTAGATCTCTATGGAGAAGAACGTGCGAGAAACTCCATGGACACTCTTTTAAATCATATTATGAGTTACATATAATGTTTAGTTACATATTTCTTGATGCTTCTATTATGTGGGCAAAATGTAGATCATCATCATCATCATCATCATCTTCCTGCCCTTATCCCGTTTTATTTGGGGTCGGCGCAACATGTTTTTTTCTTCCATTCTGAAAATTCTTGCAAAATGTAGATATTAAATAAAAATTAAAAATAATAATTAAAAGATAGAAACTGAATTAAGCCACTGGCAGCTAAGATATGACCAGTCTCATCTGACGGCACCCGTTCACGAGCATGACGCGTGCATCAGCCCCACTCAGCTCAACCATTTTGAAGGGAACTGAATGACCCAATAACACGCGCCACCAACAACGAGACACTTGAGTGAGCATGATAAACTCTCAACTGCCATGCTCGTAAAGTCAAAATAAAAAATAAAAAGTTGTAACCTAATAAAAATGCTCCATGGTACTTCATATTCACAAATTTGAAAAAGTGCTTCTACATTATACAATGCTATTGTGTCTTTCAAATTACAAAAAATAAAATAAAAATAATATTAGTTTCCGAACTAATCAATTAATTAGTACACCTTAGTGGTAGTGGAGCTGGACCTTCATTAATAATAATAATAATAATAAATCATTTATTATCAGGCATCTTGGCCCATAGATATATACCTTACAGACTAACATACATATAGAATAAGTACAAGTTGTCGTTAGTAAGTAGTAAGTTCACTTTCATTGAGCCAAGCATTTTTATCTTGAATATAATCCTCCAACTTAAAATACGTTTAAATGACGACAATACCGTCTAGCCCCAAGTTAAGCAGAGCTTTTTTTTTTTTTGTCGACGGGGAAAATCATCTTTGACGAAACCCGCTCTTGGGTGGAGCGGGAGACAGTGTCAGACTCTTACTGACTAAAAACCCCGCGCCTTTCGGACAACCCTGTCCCCAGTAGGCTTCGACCCAGCTGGGCCCATCCTGCTGCTGACAACTCCTTGAGGCGCGCGGGAACAGTGCGCGCCGTCGACGTCTTGGACTCGGTCCATTACCGGACGATCGGACAGCGAGCTACCCATGGCTCGCCGTCCGCGAGCCCGCGTCTACGGTGGCCGGAAATCGGGATCGGAATCCCGGCGACGGCGGCGAGGGCGCCGTTGCCTGATGCGGTCGGCCTCCTCCTTTGCAAGCATTACTGCTTCGCAGAAGGAGGCGACCGCCTGCCATTCCTCCTCGCTCCGGACCATGGCCTCGACCAGGGCCCGGCGCGAGAGGTCTCCGCCGCCGATCGCCCCCACGAGGGCACGGCGATGCTCCGCCCAGGCAGGGCACACCTCGACGGTGTGCTCCACCGTGTCCTCCGGGCGTTGCGCACAGTGGCGACACCCGGGCGTCTCTTCCACTTGAATCCGATGCAGGAACCTCCCGAACTTGCCATGTCCGGTGAGGACCTGCGTCATGCGGAAGGTAAGGAAGCCGTGAGGTCTTTCCAGCCACGCCTCAAAGAGGGGACTTACCGCCATAATCGTGGCGTGCCCAAAGTTAAGCAGAGCTTGTTATGGGTACTAGACAACTGATCAACATACATATATATTTCTAAATACATACTTATTATAGATAAATTACACCCAGACACAGAACTAATCATCATGCTGATCACATAAACATTAATGTCCTGGGTGGGAATCGAACCTACGACCTCCGGCATAGCAGTCAGGGCCACAGACCAACAGGCCAGTCAAACAAATAGATATTCATCCTGAAAACATCTCTTAAAAAGTGTTACAGATTTTTTCCCATGTCCTGTATATATAACTGAAAGCTCCGATCATTAAAAACGTTTTTTCTTTTGTAAAGAACTTCTCTTTTTCCAGTTTTCGGTGTACCAAACTACAATTTTTTTTCGCGAATATCAATATAAAAATACACGCGGTCCAGTGTAGCATAAATTTAAAATAAAGGTCTGAAAAATATTCCTATGCAATGATAAAAAAAAAATACTAGCGTAGTACTATTTTATTTTTTGAAAGTTTTGTATTAAATATGTCAAAAAAAGTCGTTAAGGTTGAAATGAAAAGTGACTGCTAAAAATATATCTGAATCATCCACTCCAGCGCCGTTTAAGTAATAAAATTATTATTAAACAATTGTTTTTTTTTTTTCTTTCTATGTTTTAACTAAATGAAGAAGTAATTCCTAACGTGGGGTCAACGTTAGGAATTACTTCTATAATTTTGGGTTTTTTTATTGAGGTGGATAATCGTACTATGTACCGATATTATTGTATTATATACTACTGTTTTTTCTACATTGTTCTCACATAATAGAACCAACAAAAAATATGTAACCAAACATGACATGTAACACATATTCTTTAAATGAGTGTCCATGGAGTTTCTTGCACGTTCTTCTCCATAGAGATCTACTCTTTGGAACGTGCAATTTAGCTTCACTTGTTTGTTTGACTGACCGACATTTTGACAATTCAAAAGTGCCTGTAATTGGTCTATTTGAAATGAACGTTTATGACTTTGACTTTGACTTTGTTATTCCAATAAAATAAACCGTGTTTGTTTAATGCGTTAGCATGCATCTCTGTTTATAGCTGTAATAGAGATAATTGTAGTAGGTAATTACGTCATCAGCAGCAAAGTTCATCACGTGCACCTCTGCCCACCCATGGCCTACAACCTGTTTTTTTTACCGAAAACTGGGTAAGGATTACATAAAAATAATAGCAGGTTCATTAAGGAAAAGATATCTAGAGGATAAAAAAATACTAGCAAAAATACAATATCCTTTGTCGTCTTAGACTGACTGCAACTTTTCAAAAGCGAGCTCATCTCCGCCGTCCACACAGAAACTAAATAAACAAATAAAATAAGCACTATTCACTCAAAACCCCTATTCCAAACAAAGACAAATATTTCCCGTTGAAAATAATCAGACAAAACTAGACGTAGGTATAAACTACACGAGGACTATACAGAACATTTAAAGATTAAAATGTGAACATAATTTGTACCCCGAAAGCGGACACAGAATATACAAAAGTTCAGAAGGCCCAAATAGCACAGGCGTAGGGTAGCCAGCCTTTCGGTATTCTATAGGACGCATTTTGGAGAGTATACTGCGTGGGAATTACATGACTTGATTCCGCGATCGCCTTTCTACCATCAGACATCTCGGCGTACGACGAGTGTCCACCCTTACATTATTGATACCTCTACGGGCCGGACTATGCGTGTCGCGTTGTCTTTGATACAGTGTACATCGAAGTACTGGAACAATTTGCTTGCTGCGGTCTTCCTGTCCGATTGAGTGGTTGATAATCTATGCGCTTCACCATTAACGATTGCATCACTACTTAGGTGTGGTATGGGTAGCTTAAAAGGCAACCGCGGGGTCCTGAAACGCATAGCAAAAAGGAACTAAGAGTGGGTTTTAGTCAGTAAAAATCTGACACGCCCTCGTGTGAAGTCATAGTATAATTTCTAACCTAAAAAAATGCCTGACATTTTAACATGTCATAGCTCTGGCAGTCCCTGAGCATTAACGGTATAATTACTGAATCATGCGTCAGTTGTTGTATGCAGGAGGTTTTCTGTATCTGTTTATTCCGTGGCAAAGAAAGAATGGAAGGATCACCGGTTTCCATAGAAAACTCATTTCGGGACTCCTTTGATCATTTCCAACGGAAAAACGATCATGTGCACAAACAAAGCAGAGAGAAAACTGAATTATTTTAAAAAGAATCGTATCTGCACTATTTGCTGCAAGATTATTTTGTGAATTGCCGTAGTGTGGGAATTTTTGCAATATTTTTCTGCGTTGCTGAATAGTGCCGCGGGTGGTATGGCTCGGAAAAAAGGGTTGTTAATGGTTTCTTTTTAGTATTTGGCAACTTGAGGCCCTACCACGAACTCAAAACGCGATCCATTTTACGATCTAAACTGGATTGTTAAAGGGATGGAGCTATACAGGGTTATTTGTAAAACACTGACTGTCTCAGGACTATGGTACTAACATTATATACAACTTTTGTTAGTAATCAATTATTTAAATTAAATGTTCTAAATATTACGAAGTCTATGCAAAGCAAGTGATAGTACAATAGCGGAAGGGAGTAGGATCGGGCGGCGGGGGTGCTTGATGCGCTTGCGTCGCATCATATTAGACGTAGGTAGGTTTTGGGAACACATTTATTGTGCGTACAGCCAAGGAGTGGAATTCCCTGCCGGAGTCTGTGTTTCCTGATAGCTACAACTTGGGGGTCTTTAAGTCAAGAGTGAATAGGTTACTTCTAGGCAAGCGTGCTCCACCGTCGGCCACATCATCGCTTACCATCAGGTGAGATGGTGGTCAAACGCGAGCCTATCAATAATAATAATAAAAAAAAAAGGTATAGCAAAATACAGAGTTGAAATGTGTTAGATAAAACTACCAAATGAATGTATTATGTTTTGTAAAAAGTAATAGAACAAAAGTTGTTTTTTATGATGTTAGTGATCCAGTCCTGCAAGGTTGTTAGTGTTTTACGAATAACCCTATATAGGGTGTATAACTCCATCTCTTTTGCTTGCTCGTACAACTGACACTTTAACATATGGTAAGGCCTCTGAATTAATGGCCAGTGACAATTGTGTTTGAAAATTCGAGTACTGTGTAGGAAAGATTTTTTAATTGCTGCCAAGTAAATGCATTTCCCCCTGGAAATAGCTCTATTCTTTTTTTTATATGGATGGGCTCGCGTTTGACCACTATCTCACCTGATGATGGAACACGCTTGCCTAGGAGCAATCTATTCACTCTTCACTTATTCCGCTTAGTGAAGCGTAACAGGGCGGAACAGAGCCAAAAAGAGCAGAAAACGTAGCAAGTGTTCTATTGACTTTTCTGTTGGTCTAGTGATTAGTGGCCCTTATTGTTACGCCGAAAGTCGTGGGTTCGATTCCCACCCAAGACAAATGTATGAGTGAAGAGCATGATTATTCGTTCTGTGTCTAAGTGTAATTTTGTTTATGTTTTGTAAATTTTTTTAGGGCAAGATTGTGTTGCCGGATTGTTATTTTTATTGACAAATATAGATTCCGAGAGAAGTCCTCACGATCACCTTGCAAACACGAGACCACAAAGACTTTAAAACCAGTAGGCTCTTCATTTAAATTAAATTATCCTCAACGTGTCTTGTAACTTCCAAGCAAGCAAAGCATTCACAAATAAATTATACAAACAAAATGATTTCGCGAAGCCGCACCAACTCCATAGTGTAAAGTTTTGTTAAGCAGTAAGATTAAACTGTATAATTTGCAGACACGGTATTAGAGAGAATAAGTTCACCGGTTTAATTGTTGAACTCCCGAGATGCTACTAAACTTTGTACTTTGGGTCATAGAATAACAAAAATGTTTAGAAGCGACTCCTATGTAAGGAAAATGACTGTCAGTAAGTTTTATTAACAGACTTCTGAAAAAGGAAGAGGTTCTCAATTCGGATGTTTGTATTTTTTTTATGTTTCTACGCGCATAACTTCGTCGCTTGCTATTTTGAAATTTGTTTTTTTTTTTTGTTGGAAACTTCCTGATGATCTCATACTCACCAAGTTGGGATCTGATGATGGAATCTTGGCGAAATCGAGGGAACTCTTCAAATTCAATTTAATTTTTTAGCGAAGTCGGTAATTTTTCTTTAAGGTGGTGTATCATGACTCACATTTTCACTGTTTTTCATACAACCGCTCATAACTGATTATGATGTTATTACACATTTTTCATTAGATATTTTGGAAACACAGTATCTTGTGGATATTATCTACGAGTAGGTTTCTAAAGAAACGAATTTCTAAATTTGTGTAAAACTAATCCAGTAAAAACCTCTGAAAATGTTCTATTTTGTATGAAATTTGACGCTTCATAATTTGCCTAAAAATTAAAAAAGTCAAAAAAGTAATCCTCTAGAGACCTTGCAAATTTTATTAAGAGACGACAACTTTTTCCAAAAACTTTTAAGGGTTTAAAAAAAACAGCTATTTCCTGGAGCAAGTTTTGTGAAATTTTCGAGTAAATCTCGGAATTACTGAATACTAACAGAGTTTTCAGGCGTTATCTCTTTTTTTTTGCGTTGCCTTGTCCTCAAACATCGCGTTGGATTGCATTAAATGAAGTAACAAGATTTAAACCATTTTCGATGTTTACGATAGGCGAGTGAAAAGGACCCTCTTAAGGGTTTTCTGTTTATTATTTATTTATTTCTACACGAAATAAGTCTTACACGTCCTTTTACTCCTTGCTCAATTCTAAAGCGAAAAAAAAGTGGGAGAAAATTATGAGACGATGTGATGAGGAAATAGCCAAGGTAAATAATACTGAGATTGTTAGCCCTTTTTTTGCGGATAGGAAATCATCAAATGACTTATCCCGCTTTGAGGAGCAGTGAGAGGGCGTGTCAAATTTTTACTGGCTAAAACCTACCTACGTTCAGTTGGTCTAGTGACCTTGACTGACCAGTTGGTCTAGTGGTCCTGGCTGCTATGAGGTCATGGGTTCGATTCCCACCCAGGACAAATGTCTGTGGGATAAGCCCGGTCTGTCAGACTATTTGTCAAATTATTCTACAAACTATGCTGTATCGTTATAGTATTTTAATTTTGTAATCAAATATGTGGACTTTTAGTAAATCGTTAAAATACTTAATTTTTCAAGCATTGTATCTTTATTTTGTACGCAGTTTGAGAGTGACCGCCTCCGACCACTATTATAATAAAATATAATATAATAATAACATATTATAATAATTTATTCAGTAAGTAGTTTGTACAAGGCATACAGAGTAGTCATAAACACTAAATAGAGAAAAACAGTCCACTCAGCATAAAGTTAGTCATAGGATTCCTTTTCCTAATCTAGGCAGAAATTCGATCTGTATCTTAGGAAAGAGTAGGAGGAATTAGAATGACTACGTATCATAAATGCTTTTATAGCACAGTGTCGCATCTATACATCTACACTCTATGCCAGAGCTTTGGGTGTTGTAAAACTGAAACACGGCGGCTTTCTTAAAGTTTGTATGATCTTCGCTATGTACTGTTGCATTGTTATGTAATTAGGGATTAATCCTAGCCGGGTGGGATATTATTTTTGGATTAGGGGGGATTTTGAGGGTGATGAATGTGCGATTATGTAGAAACCTCTTGGTATGTGAGTCGTATTTGACTGGACGTGTTATCGTTTGGGAATCAGGATGATTGAAAGTAAAGCTTCATATAATAACTATCCTTCCGATCGAATTGTGATCAGGGTGGCCAATTTTAATAGAGATTAGCCAAGTACACAGAAGATATAGTGCTCAAATGTGAACCGCGCGACAGCTTCTGGCACGAGAACACCGCCGCACACAAGATGCAAAAAAAGGCCGCCACAAAATGAAGCTTAAAGTGGCTTTTTTTGTGGCCAGTGCACGGGGATACTAAATGTATGTTTTTTTAATGAATAAATATTATATTCTAATATTATTCTATATCTCCTATCTATCAGTTCCTTTACCTTCGTAGTCGGATTGGACAGTATTCCGACAAGACTAGAGAGAGATCATCTCCCCAAATGTTCTGCCGTCATCTCAACGCTCAGTCACAATAGAATCGGAGGCGTGACCAACTAGAGGCGTTTGACACAAGAGAATAGAATAAAAACGATTGTAACTTCACTAGGGGGGTAGGTGGTTTTACGTCCTCTACCAGCCACCTTTCGTCACCAGCTCCTAAACTCTAGGCTGCTACAGAAAAATCTTATCTCATCTCATTATAGAAAAATCTTATAGAATTTTTGCTTTACCTCAGGCTCGAAAGTCGTGTTTGCGGGCTCAAGACCAAGGCTCTATTTTAAGATTCTAAGACTATTTTTTTTTTGTCTAGTCCTAAGAGCCCTTCGCCCACGGCTAACTTTTGTTTGTCGCATTTGCAACGCTCTACAAAAGCGATACCTACGCGCTACAGCATCGAGACTGTAACAATGCAAACGCGTGACGATGACGGACGACATCAAGGATAAAACAGAAGGAGTGAACAATTCTACATACAAAAACTTCATTTTTCTTACTGAATTGCGTTTGCATCGCAATAGAAGCGAAAATCTTGATGTCGGGGAGGGCAAACAGCTAGCGACTGCATCGCAAATGTATCGATGTGAAGGCGCGACAGCATCACTAATGCATAGCTACAAAAAGGCGTCGTGGGCAAGGGCCTTACTGTCCCACTCCAAGCCTCCCTCAAGTCCTTCCAGACTTTCCTTTCCAGCGCCGTCTCAAACCAGTCCTCATGTTACATGTCCAGATCATCCCACCACCTCTTTCTAAGTCAACGACGCTTTCCTTCTACAGTATTATATTAGCTACTTAATATATTTTAGCTACTTAATTATGGTTCCTGACCATAATTAAGTAGCTAAAATATTAAGGTCGATGGAGAAAGGACGATAATGGATTCGAGTAATTACGATAAAAACTTGAGAGATATCCAGCGAGATTAAGTGGATTGATGGTGTTCATGTCCCATGTACTTGAAGGAATTTCCCACTAATTAATTTAAGTAAAGCGAATAGGCTCTTAATAAACTATTGCGCTTCACCAACAACGTGTATGTATCAAAATCCCGAATTTCAAATGACCGAATTTTAAATACCGATGGACGAAATCCCGAAAATTGAAAAACCGAATGATTGTTTGGTCCCGAAAATCCCGAAAGTTCATTTGTCCGAAAGCTTAAAATCCCGAAGATCCATATCCCTAAGTTCAACATCACCTACTCGCCAACTCGTTAAAATATCGAAAAAAAAAATTGATCTGTTTTAATTTGAGAAGTCGCGGTTGGTCACTATTCTAACCAAACCTAACCTATTTCAGTCAGTTCAAAATAAAAAATCATACCTACAATCTCTCGTAAAAATGTGTTTACCATTGTCTAATAGTCTAGTCGCAGGTAGGTTGTATTTTGATTGCCCTTTGAACTGGGTGAAATAGGTTAGGTTAGGTTAGAACTGTGACCAACCAAGTTTTTTCGTCCATTCGGGATTTCGTCTTTTCGGGCATTTGAACATCGGTATTTTGTGTTTCGATATAACGACTATCAGCATTTAAAACTTTCGGTATTTTAAATTTGGGTGTTTTGAACGTCGGTATTTCAATCATAGGTATTATGAACTTTCGGGATTTTGATAAGTACCCTCATCAACGATTGCATCACTGCTCTACCATAAAAAGTAGTCGCTTCGTCGATGTTAGTTTATTTGAAAGTCTTCGGCACATTCCACCCTATAGTGGCTTTACTGATAAACTACATATCTACGTCCTTTTTTTTTTTGGAAATAATGTCATTAACTAACTCCTCCCTATCTCGGTTAAGGAGTGTCAAACTTTCACTAATAAAAAACCACCCTTGCGGCGACTTCTCGCGAGGGTCCCTTGTTCAGGCTTTGGTTCTGAGCGACAGAGAATGGGATGCGTTCTCCTCCTTTCGCGAAGCAATAATGCTAGTGAAGGAGACAGCCGCACGCGTAAAGGAACGGAGTCGCCGAGCAATGGTTAACTCGACGTCCAGCCCTCCAGTAACCGTCCGGACGGAGCCCGAAGAGTCGACAGCCCGCTGTGCTCCACGGGTTCCTCAAAAAGATGTAGCAGCAAAACTGCTAGCGTCCAAAACCCCATACTGCCTTAAGTAGAAAATAACCTACTCACAAAGAACTGCAAGTCACAGATATACCATTAAGACACGGAAGTCACGTTTACAGTTTGCTTTTCTCATCAAAAAAGGCACTAAAAATACTCCATCCAATCACAGCTTACTTACAGATTAATTAAATTTGGTCCCATCACCTCTTTGTTTTTGCACATCCTGTAATACTATTCTCATACAACCGGTCTCTTTTTAATAATACTGAATAGGAACTGGATATTGGATAGGTTATCTAACCTGATGGTAAGCGATAATGTTGCCGACGATAAGGCACGCTTACCTAGAAGTAACTTCTTCACTCTTGACTTAAAAACCTCTAGGTCCACGAGGGGCCCAGCTGGGTCGAAGCCTACTGGGGCCAGGGTTATCCGAAAGGAAGCTCGAGCCCCGGTATGAAGGAACGGGGTGGGTTTTTAGTCAGTAAGAGTCTGACACTATCTCCCACTCCACCCAAGAGCGGGGGTAGTCATAAGATGATTTTTGCCCACCGTTAAAAAAAACCTCTAGGTTGTAGCTGTCGGGAATCACAGACTCCTGCAGGATATTCGGCAGTGACGTCATTACACATCTTTCTCTAGACATTTCGTAAACACACATATTTTGTGGATATTATTTAGATTTCTATTGAAATCAAAACGTACACTAGTATGAAACTAATCTAGTAAAGATCTCTGGAAATCTTAATTTTGCTCAAATAGACTTTGGCCCGGATTTTAAAACTTATTTTTTTACTTTATATTGCTGAACAATTTTTTTTAATTTGCATTCGTATTCCCATAATGTGGGAGTAGATTAAAAATAACTAGTCCACCATCTTGAGTATTCCACCATGTTGGGTTTAAAACGATGTCACACCAGTAAAAATACTTTGTCACTCAAAATGTATATATAATGTATACAAAATTACAGCTTAACTGGTCAAAACTGAGTTGCAAGATTCCACCCAAAAAAAACGCAGTTACATAGCCAATTGATAAAAATCTTGTGAAATAGGTACTCTAGTTATTTTGTCTACTTTTTGTAGCTACTTCTATACTTCATAATCTTCTGAATAAACAAAGAAGAATTATGCAAATAGACTTATTATACAGTAAGCAATCAAAAATTAATAGGCGCTGTCAAAACGTAAATTCTCAATTTGGGTTGTTATGCCAGTTTTACGGTCCCACCTGTTTTCATAAACAGGTCTTGTCTTGTTTCAGTGTAACTAAAGTGTAGTTAAGGGAAAATTCTAACTATTGAAGTGGATAATGTGACAATTATCTTTTCTGAATTGCTTTTTATCAACACACTACTTTGTCGTCAAACGTGTTTTTTTTTATTAGCTTATTAAGAGACGTTTGGAATTAGAGAGGGAGGGATTTATAGCATAAATTGTTGTTTCTATAATAACTAAATATTGTAGGTAACGTCCTTTGGAGATCAAATAAAAAAAAACGAATAAAACAGATAGATTCGATTACTCCCTTTACGTAGATTCAATAATAGAACTTTAAAAACAGTTTTGCTACAAATACTTCAACTAAATAAATTAAATGAAGGATCTAAGTTGATTTCAGTTGAAGAAAGACCCTTTTTCAAAGTTTTTTTGAAATGTCTAACACATTTAAAAAAAAGTTTGAAAAACGGTCTTTAGATAGGTAATAAACATTTGACATTTTTCAAATTTAGATACTAAAACTTGGTTTGACACATTTTTAAAGCCAAATTCTCAGCTCAGATAGATTCAAAGAAAAATAGACATGTCAAAAAGTCAGTCAGTCAGATGACAAAATGATGCTAATTGCACATTCCAAAGCGTAGAACTCTTTGGTGAAGAATGTGCAAAAAACTACATGGAAACTCTTTTAAGTCATGTTTTTGTTAGCCTGTTCTGTCCCACTCCTGGACAAAGGCCTCCCTCCACTCCTTCCATCTTACGCGCGCCCGGGCCTCCTCTAGCCAGTTCTGGTGGAATCTGTCTAGTTCGTCGCGCCATCTCCTTCGTGGTCTACCGCGACCCCGTCTCACTGTTTCACAGCACCAACTTTGTGCTACTTTGACGCACAGTTGATCGGACATGCGGCAGACATGTCCTGCCCAGTCCCGTTTCAGTTTGGCAGCCTTTTGAGCATCAACTATTTCAGTTTTGGAGCGCAGTATAGCTTTTCGAACTCAATCCGAGATCGTCGAATTTCCTTTAGTATTAGTTGGAGCAATGGTATTCATTCGGATTAGACAATAAACACGGAGTCAAACAAATAGTGTATTAGATGTGTATTAGATGAGTGGTATTACAACAGAATAAATCATTAATCTCCATCATGTTATGTATTACAAAATAATACGTTATCGATAGTTATATTATTGTAAATTTATTCAACGCTCTCGATAGATCGTTTTCAAGACCAAAACGCAAACATTACATAAACAGTTTCTCTGGTCCCGAACAAACAACCGAAGTAGTGGTTTTACTTACGAGAACAGAACAAACACAAATAACAAACTTACAAAAACATCGTAAACAAAACTTTAATTTCAAGTACAGAATAATTTATTTTAATACAAATAGCGAGCGGTGCATCCAACCAATCGGGTGGCGTCAAATAATCCGGTTTCCACCGCTCGTTACCAGTTTAATCCAATTCCTTTCGGTTGAAACTAGAAAAGTTTTCGATTCAACCGCGGACGACCGGCGGAATGAATGTAGTGAACACACAGACGCACACAAAGACAGATAATCAGTTATAAATTAGATGAACATTCCTTTTACATAGGAATTTCATTAAATATCGAACTAGTGATAAGTTTTAATTTGGCGAGTTTTTAGTTTAGGGTCGTTTTACTGTTTTTGGACTTTGAGTTGAAATGTGGAGCTTCAATTACTTTGGTCATGTTTTGAGCAGAAAAGGGAGGGTCGCTTATAAAGTTCTAGATTTTGATATAACCTCATAGGCTCAGTTTAGTTGCTTTGTGTTACTTAGTTTACATTTTTTAAATTTTCATAACAACATAATCATAACAACAAAACTTATTTAAAAATTATACACGTAACATCGTAGTGTCTGGCAGTTTTGAGTACGTTATGCGGCCTTTTTATATTGAAATGTTCTTTCTTAAGATTAGACGAAAAAATGTTCACAATATTTCGTCAAGTGGTTGGTCTCCTCAGTAGCCTTGAGTTGAGCTACACGAGTAGGCGACAAATGTTTGCACTGACTGAACAAGTCCACACAAATCTGTGTGGTTTTTTCCTCAAAAGATCATCTCACTCTCATTCTCACTAGTACCAATGCACTCAATTTGCCTGCTGCGGTCTTCCTGTCCAATTATAATTTAGCTGTGCCTTTAAGGCATTCTATGAATAAGCTCTTAATAAACTAGTGCGCCTTACCATCAGCAATTGCATCGTTACTTATCATCAGGTGGAATAGTTAATGAGTGGCAGGCGGTCGTCTCCTTAGACGCGGGCTTGCATACGGCAAGCCATGGGTAGCTCGCTGTCCGACCGTCCGGACCGAGCCCAAGACGTCGACGGCGCGCACTGTTCCTGCGCGCCTTAAGGAGTTGTCAGCAACAGCAGGGGCCCAGCTGGTTCGAAGCCTACTGAGGCCAAGGTTATCCGAAAGGGAGCTCGAGCCCCGGTATGAAGGCTAGAAGGAACGGGGTGGGTTTTCAGTCAGTAAGAGTCTGAGACTAACGCTCCGCTCAAGAGCAGGGGTTGTCATTGGATGATTTTTCCCACCATAAAAAACTGGTATAATGAAGCACTAGTTTATATTATTTAAAAAAGGTAAAATACTTTAACTCAATTCTCCCTCTCAAAGCTCTAAACAAAACGCTGCAAAAAAGCGCCAGCCTCTGAGAGCAGACACAATAATTTGTAGGGAAGCCGGGCGAATGCTCATTGCGCTCCCTAGGCGGGATAAATTTGCATTCACGCTGTATACTAGAATAACGGACGGTCCGAAAGGAGGTGAGCAGTAAAACAATTGTTATTATGAGAACTTGCACCCGATGCGCCCGCAACTAAGTTGTGGTGCGTTTCCATTGGTCGCTGAGAAAAATAGTAAGGTTAAAAATATTAAGATTTCTTGATAGCTGTTACACAAAATATGTCAATGCGCTGCTGTACAATGCGCGCTCGAGCAACGTCATAGGCACCACTCACGGACACGATATCTCGGAGCGCCTCGGCCTACTCGTCGAACAGTTCCGGTTCAAATGCTCAATAGTGAAGTACATACATGAGATTGTCTTCTGTACCTATCAATTTTGTAGCTATAACCTATAGAGCTTTACCTAAGTCAAGAGTGAATAGATTACTTCTAAGTAAGCGCTCCATCGTCGACCACATCGTCGCATTCCATCAGGTAGTGGTGAAGCATATAGTGGTCAAGCGCAAGCGTATCATCACTAAAAGGTGGATTTGGCGATCATTCAAAATGTTTTGTTGCATACATTTTGAATAACATGATCACTTATAAAATGTCAGAACCTAACGCACAGTTCCAATTTTGTCGCTACCTATGGAGAAGAACCGGCAAGAAACTCCATGCGACGGTAGCTGGATCAACGTATGTTTAGTCAATTAATGTCTTTTGCTCCACACAGCAGTGAGTGAGCAGTGGTGGCCGAGAAGTAACGGCCCCGACTTACGAATTGTAGGTCACGGGTTCAAACTCAACCATGTACTTTGTGTAATTTATTTCATGACCACTGCTCTCAAAACGGTGAAGGAAAACATCGTGAGGAAACCGGCATGTCCTAGAACCAAAAATTCGAACACACATGAAATCCACCAAGCCGCACTGGGTCCGCGTGGTGGATTACGGCCCATTCCCTCTCTTAGAGAGGAAGCCTGAGTCCCAACAGTAGGAACATTATAAGGCCGACTATGCTCCACACAGAGCGGAGTGCACATTTGATGATGTCAAAACAAAAAAAAAAACTCTATATGTAAAGTTCTCTTATATTATTGTCGTGTAACAATGAGAACAGAGCCTAGGAATGCATATTTACTTAGCAGATATAGTTGCACCCTTGTTTATCTCGGGCCCTGTAGAATGAGAACCGTGCCGGAATCATTGGAATATTACCTAAGCATAATATAAATTAATGTACATTGTTGCACAATTAATTAACAGAAGTGTTTTTTGAATTATTGTAATTGTTTGGAAAATAGAGCAGTATACAAGGTGCAAGGGACAGCCCTCCGCAAACTTTAATAGGCTTGTTCAGTAAACGAAACTGAACAACCTGCCATGTTATGTTTCTGCACCACCCTAAGGTCGACTGGCAGATAATGTCTAAGGCATTAAGTCCGCCTTTGTACAACTCTGTGCGTAAAGTTTTAAATAAATAAATAAATAAACAACCGTCTAGGCGTCTACAAAGTTTTTTTTCAGGGTATGAAAAAAAAATATAGCCTCACCATACAAAATTATAAACTTGATTGGACAGTTTGTATGGAAGGGCCGAGTTTTTTTTCGTTTCCTTTAAAAATAACTTTTGTGAAAGGTTGTTCAGTTTCGTCTACTGAGCAAGCCCTTAATGTTTGCGGAGGGCTGTCCCTTACACCCTGTATAAAAACAGTCCAGCAACAAGTTGTGTGATACTTAATTTTTTAAAACTTTTCCTTTCCTTTGGACTAAGTTCCTGCCAATGACTTCATCGATGTTGAACAGCTGTTATAATAGTACATTTAGATACAAGTGCAGAAAGCTTGTCATTGCGACCGAGGCGTAATTAACACGAGCCGTAGGCGAACGTGCTATGGAACCGAGGGTTGCAGTGACTTTGCACATGTATCAAACGACGTTTTTCATTACACTTACGAAAAAATTAAAAAAAAAATCAAAGCATTTATTTCAAACAGACCATTTGCAGGCACTTTTGAATAGTCAAATGTCGGTCAGTCCAAGAAAAGTGAAGCTAAATTGCACGTTCCAAAGCGTAGATCTCTATGGAGAAGAACGTGCAAGAAACTCCATGGACACTCTTTTAAATCATATTATGTGTTACATATAATGTTTGGTTTATAAACGGGGGTTTACTCGCGACTCGTGGGGGTTGACGCGCGCCCAGCCTGATACGATAAATGTAATAATAAAATAGTCTAGCATTTTTCTGTACTAGTGCGGATAACAGTCAATGGACGGATTTCTACGATAAGTACGTAAAACAAAAACTCGTATAAAATAAAAATTTACAACCATAGACTTCCTAAATTAATATTTTATAACAACAAAAAAAAAACTTTACACAAAACCTTAATAACTCACCAAGAATACCGAGTATCAACTCCGCCCGGTTAAAGTAGACAACAAGCATAAATTCGCCGGCCAGAGTCGGCAAAGATTTTAATTTAACTTTAACCATTCTTCTTAATTTGTTAGTAGAATTTTAAAAGGCAAAGTTGGTATCGTGTTGGTAATGTTGCCACCTTCCGACAGACAATTGTGTCGTCTCTAGTCATAATATATGACTCCACTTATTGTTGTTAAGCAATTGACCATAAAAAGTTGCTTTCGTTGATGAAGAATGATGAAAATGCGGGTTTTTGGGTCATTTTTGGCTGAAAAGGTAGTTTAAGTTGGATTTACGGGATTGTTTTGGAAGTGGGGCTTTGAGTAGCGTGTAGGTAAGTGCAGTGCCGGATTAAACAGCGTGGCGCCCTGTAGCAAATGCCAAGGGGGCCCCTATCTTTATAAATGCTAAATAGTTAAAATTCCTTTAACTTATTTTTTGGGTGCTGCCTTCTTCCTCGTAATCGTAAGGCATCGTAAGGCTAATTGGTGATCCAGATTTGGTTAAGTCCAACCTTCAAAGCCTTGAGCACAGGCGTAGGGTAGCCAGCCTTTCGGTGTTTTACAGGATGCTTTTTGGAGAGTGTGCGCAGGAATTGCATGACTTGATTCCGCCGTCTCAATTCTACCATCGGACAACCCGACGTACGGCGAGTATCCACCCATACGTTGTTGAAACCTCTACGGTCCGGACTAAGCGTTTCGCCTCGTCGTTTATACCGCGTACGACGAAGGAATGGAACAATCTGCCTGCTGTGGTCTTCCCGTCCGATTATAATTTGGGTATCTTCAAGGCTAGAGTGAATAGGCTTTTAATAAACTAGTGCGCCTCACCATCAGAGATTGCATCACTGCTTACCATCAGGTGGGATCGCAGTCAAGCACTAGTTTATACGAATTAAAAAAAAAAAAAAAAAAAAGTAATGGAAAATTCGGAAATAAATATTCTTTGTACAATAGGCACAGAACAAAAGTTGTTGTAGTTTGATAGTAACATAGTCCTGAGAGGTTGCCAGTGTTTTGCCAACCCTGTATGCATTGTCACATTCACTCTGTCTTAACTTTTGCTATTGAAGAAATAAGTTTACAACAAATATTCATTATCATCATCATCATCATCTTCAATTTTTTTTTTTGTGTGATCAGGCAGAAATGACCGCGACTGTTTAACCCTTCAGATATCGTCAATTAGAGACACAATAGTAAGACAATAGATGCGCGGCCACCGGTGGTCGCTTGGGGATTCATGAATTCAAAAACAAATATGGAAAAAATAAATACAAGCAAAGAATAAGTATTGACAGATCTATTGAAATTGAAATAATAAATTGCTACCAAAATTATTTGGGTCTAGATCTAGATGTTATATTTCATACGAGTAAATGCCGCTCGTTTTTTACTCCACACCAAATATTTCAGTGGAAATTCACTGACATTATTTTGGTTTGGTTTCGCACGCTTTGTTGTATGTAACCAGAAATTATGTAGTTCTTGCAATCATACTGAGTTCTTAATTATAATGCGAATGTAACATAATATTTACTAAGAATCAATTAGCCACTGAACTTCACTAGAAATCATCATCACCATTTCAGCCGATAGACGTCCACTGTTGGACATAGGCATCCCCCAAGTGTCGCCACAATTCCCGCACCCTTCACCAGGTCGTCGGTCCACCTTGAAATATCCCACCAAAAATTTCACTCTGATACTTATAAATAACTGCAGTACACTCTCAGTATGGTTCTGTTGAAAACCAGCGTTAGACAACTACCACTGATTACCATGTCGTTATCTGACATTTTTGCTGAACTGGACCTATTTGTGCGCTTCCGTGACCCTCATTGTGTCAGTGTTTTTTATTTACCTTAAGTTTCAAAAGGTTATTTTTACAGGTGTGCCAAATAAAATATGTTTTTTTTTCTTTTTACTTAATAATCCAGTAAAACAATAAGAAAAAGAACTGAAAAAAACACGTTTATCATATTTCTCGAACAGTAGAAACATCTGCCCAGTTCACATTCAAAATTAAAATTCTTTCCCAAAAGATGGACGCCACTCAGTGAGTTAAAAACTTGAGAACAATTCCAAAGTAACTGCACTCCTTAGAACGAAAGCATTCAATTCTAATTTTAGCTTGTTTTTTACCTCCCAGCTCATATTTACGAGAAAATTCACAAATTGCTGTGAAAACTTTTATTTTTTATGAGTTCACAAGTTTATTTTTGGTGAAGACATTTTTCATTATGATAATTTGATCTAATAGGGGGTGGAAATGAATGGGGATGACAAGAGGAACTTGGAACTTCGGAATTTATGCATGAATGATTGCATCGTCAGTATAATTTGTGAATAAATTGTATCGTTTTTATTAACATGTGGGTAACTTTTGCTGAATAAAGCGTGAATTTTGAAGAAGAGTCTGATTTGTCTACAATCTTCGTAAGTATGATCAGGTAGAGAGCTGGTGGCGAAATGGTAACGGTCGCGTGTCAAACAAGTAAGTGTATTACTTAGTGTAATTAATTTCATCACTACTGCTCACAAAACGGTGAAAAATAAAAAAAATACTTGTCTGGGTTTGAACCTACATCTCGTATATCACTGGGCACCACTGCTCCCCAAATACTGGTCAACAATTTTTTTTACATTGACAGAAGAAGAACTATCCCACCAAAAACATTTCATGTAAAATGTTGCCAAGACGACCACATAAGGTTTGCCCTGTGTAAAAGATATCAGATCTCATGTAGAGACAAGTTTCTGAATTTACACGGCCTAACTCTACCGACCCTAAGTTCACAAATTCTACATATCAGTAAAAATTTATGGCTTGGCTGTTTCGTTACTTACTTCGAGAAAAGGTAGGTAGTGCCCTTGCGCTTCGCTTGGCTCGTCTTTGGCGGGGGCACTGCCGTGCCCCCAGATAATTACGCACATTATTTTTTTCATTTTTATATAGGCTTTAAAAGATGCTCAAAATATGAATAAATCATCAACGAAACTAGTTGACAATGTTACAACATATAAAATTCAATCGCAAACTCTTGGCTGCGACGCCTGTTAGCATCAATTTGGAAACTTGCAGGATTTAAATATGCAAGAGTGCAGATGACTGCGGAAGTCGAGAGGGGAAGGGGGACAAACTTGCATACTGCTCACTGTCGCGTTTGCTACTTTTTGGAGTTGCAAGCGTGCAATTGTGGATGAACGCAAAAGTTTTTTTTTAAGACATTGTAGTGATTTTTTTTTTTTTAATTATGGATAGGCTCACGTCCATTAACTCACTTGGTGGTAAGCTATTATGTGTCCGACGTAGAGATGTGCAGTTGGCGGCACTATGGGAATATTGCTTATTTATATTATTGCCGGTAATATTCCCACCAATATTTCCACTTCACGGCAATATTGTTGACAACGGCACATCTCTAGTCCGACGATGGAGCTCGCTTGCCTAGAAGTAACGTATTCACTCTAATTTACTTAAAGACTAGATTATAGCTATCAGGAAACACTCCGGCAGGGAATTCCACTCCTTAGCTGTACGGAAAATAGCTGTTTTCCCAATACGCTTCGTCCGTATCGATAGGATATCCACCATGTGCTGGTGGCGCAACGCCGTACGTCTAGTATTCTGCTTATCTCAAAAGAAGGATGATGATAATGCTGATGATGTCTCCACTTTGATGATAGTTTTGTCCAGTTGACGTGATTGTCACGTGGCTTCTTCTCTCTACTGGCCAATATTCTGGTCCACTCGTGCATGAGACTATCTGCAGCAGACTTGATAGATCCATCGTAAAGGTGACCTGCCTCGCCCTCGACGGAGCAAATCTTGCCCATGGAGACTTGTCCAAATAATTGTAAAATGCGACACAAACCATAAAATCATTTATTTATTTCCGAATAATTGGTAATTCTTACAGAGAAGTTGTTTTATATTGAATTATCTATATCCTACTATCATATAGACATGCCATTTCTAATTTAAAGAAAAAAGTATATAAAATTGTATTGATGCCGAACAAATATCCTTTTCTGATAGTGGAAGTCTTTTGACTGAAATGATTATGATTAATGATGAGGTGAAGGTTGCGGGAATCCGATGGATGCGGGACGGACAGGATCGATCATTGTGGCGACGCTTGGGGGAGGCCTGTGACCAACAGTGGACGTCTGTCGGCTGAAATCATCATTTCAACCGACAGACGTCCACTGTTGGACATCCACTGTTGGATGATGATGAAATATCCTTGTCTATGTCATTTAAATGTGCGTGTGTGTAATGACATTGTACTATCGATAAAAGAGATCGTTATAACATGTAAACAGTTAATTGGAATTTCATGCATTATAATTACTGTTAACAAAAGTTTTCTGATCCACTATAGCAAATTAAAATCCGTAATAAGATTCTGTCTATATCTGCCCGTTGGTCTAGTGGTTAGTAGCTCTGACTGCTATACTAGAGGTCGTGGGATTGAATCCCACCCTGGACAAATGTTTGTACGATGAGCAAGATCATTTGTTCTGTATCTGGATGTAATTTTTTTATCGTATATAAGTATTTATTAAAAATATATAAGTATGTTATTAGTTGTCTAGTACTCATAGCACAAGCTTTGCTTAGTTTTATTACATACATTATTATTATTATTATTATTAGTTTGGGACTAGATGGCGTTGTGTAATAATTTAGTTGTGCAATATTATTAGTATTGTGTACTGATTTTTGCCAAAGGCGTCGTCACCCGCTTTCAAATCGAATCATACAGAAATATTCTCTAGGTCTAGCCAAGTTTCTTTCATCTTTTAAATCTGGTTGAAGCGAGAGAGAAGTGTCAAAACTTTTGAAATTTGTTCTGCATTTTTTACATTAGTAGGATTTATACTTCCTGTTTTTCTTATAGGTTTTTTTTAAAAATCGCTTATGTGCGATTTAAATGTAAAGAAATTCGCTACCGTAAAACGGGGTGAATAGAAACGCAGGTGTGAATAGAAACAAAACTTTGGTTTTGATTCTCACTTTGATACCATATTTGGCTTCTAACAACACATCGAAATTTTAAAATATCAATACATTAATAAATTGATATAGTTATTAAATAGTGCATAAAATATTCAAATATCGTGAAAATACCCTTTAATTCATGAATCCCCAAGCGACCACCGGTGGCCGCGCGTCTATTGTCTTACTATTGTCTTACATTTTATCGATACCTCTCCTTTTTTAGCCTTGATAACTGGTCCCACTACCTCTTATCCCCTACTCCTCATTCCACCTCATTAAGAACCAGACTTCCAAGTGTTATTTGTTTACAAGAATATCCGTGCAAGTGTTTACATGTTAATCTAATTGTGCAGATGCTAATGGGATGCTGTTGTGCCTAAATTAATTAACCCTTCAGATACCGTCAATTAGAGACACAATAGTAAGACAATAGATGCGCGGCCACCGGTGGTCGCTTGGGGATTCATGAATTAAAACAAGCTTGGAGGTTTAGCAGAATTATATTCAACTGTGTTTTGGAAAGTGGCGACCGCTTACCGGAAAACGAAAATTTTACCGGAATACTTTTAAAAATCAAGCGTTTAAAAAATAATCCACATTTAATTAAAATAAAATACTAAAAGAACTCTTTTAATTATCCATATAATTTATATCACAGTGGTGCAAACGTCATTCTAAATTCAATATGGCGGAATTCTAAAGATGGCGGTATAGTTATTTTGCTAAGCATGCATCATCACTACATAGTATAAAACAAAGTCGCTATCCGCCGTCTGTCTGTCCCTATATATGCTTAGATCTTTTAAACTCCTCAATGGATTTTGATGCGGTTTTTTTCAATAGATAGAGGGATTCTTAAGGAAGGTTTATATGTATAATACATGCATAATATAGTAGAGAAACACTGATAAATTTAGAGGTTTCTAATGTGATGTCGTACATAAGCACGTTTTTTTTGCGCTTATATTGCAAACGCTGGCTGTACCCTACGAGATAGACCAAAATAATGTACTACAGTATTGTCCACCTTAAAAAGTTCAACAAAAAAGTCCGCGATGATATATGTCTATCTCTTAGGGATAACCCACCATAACTGGGCACGCCACGATTATGGCGGTAAGTCCCCTCTTTGAGGCGTGGCTGGAAAGACCTCACGGCGTCCTTACCTTCCGCATGACGCAGGTCCTCACCGGACATGGCAAGTTCGGGAGGTTCCTGCATCGGCGGAATCAGGCGGAAGAGACGCCCGGGTGTCGCCACTGTGCGCAACGCCCGGAGGACACGGTGGAGCACACCGTCGAGGTGTGCCCTGCCTGGGCAGAGCATCGCCGTGCCCTCGTGGGGGCGATCGGCGGCGGAGACCTCTCGCGCCGGGCCCTGGTCGAGGCCATGGTCCGGAGCGAGGAGGAATGGCAGGCGGTCGCCTCCTTCTGCGAAGCAGTAATGCTTGCAAAGGAGGAGGCCGACCGCATCAGGCAACGGCGCCCTCGCCGCCGTCGCCGGGATTCCGATCCCAATTTCCGGCCACCGTAGACGCAGGCTCGCGGACGGCGAGCTATGGGTAGCTCGCTGTCCGATCGTCCTGTAATGGACCGAGTCTAAGACGTCGACGGCGCGCACTGTTCCCGCGCGCCTCAAGGAGTTGTCAGCAGCAGGAGGGGCCCAGCTGGGTCGAAGCCTACTGGGGACAGGGTTGTCCGAAAGGGAGCTCGTGCCCCGGTATGAAGGCTAGAAGGAACGGCGCGGGGTTTTTAGTCAGTAAGAGTCTGACACTGTCTCCCGCTCCACCCAAGAGCGGGTTTCGTCAAAGATGATTTTCCCCGTCGACAAAAAAAAAAAAAACCAACCATAACCATTTTTTATCCTTTACTAAAAAATGGTTATTTACGAAGTGATTTTAAACAATACAGCATTAATCCTTATCCAATTAAGTTTAAATAAATTGTGCATATAGATATAGATCAATATGCTTTTTACAGCATGTAATTTAAGTGAATATTTCCGAAGATATTACAAATTTAAAATGCAAGGACGTAGTTGTTGCGGCGCCGCGCCTATATAATATATAGGCACCGACGAAGCGCGGCCATCAACGCACTATAATATAGTGCGTTGATGGCCGCGCTTCGACCTGTATCACTTCATGACTCTAGCGAGGAAAATACCAATCCCTACTAATATTATAAATGCGAAAGTAACTCTGTATGTCTGTCTGTCTGTTACGCTTTCACGCAAAAACTACTGAACGGATTTAGATTAATTCATGAATCCCCAAGCGACCACCGGTGGCCGCGCATCTATTGTCTTACTATTGTGTTTCTAATTGACGGTATCTGAAGGGTTAAATTTGGTAGTTAGGTAGAAGAGACACTGGAATACCACATAGGCTACCTATAATTCCACTGCTGAGCACGGGTCTCTGCCCGCGCGAAATAAACTGTAGCCCACGCGGGCGAAGCCGCGGGCGGAAAGCTAGTTTTCATATAAATTGAACATGTCTGCATAATTTCGGTGCAATTAGAAGCAACCGTTTTAAAATTCATTTGCCACATTAAATCTAAACTATCAAACAAACATTGCAAGTTTATTAAATGCTTTAAAAAAAGAGATCTAAATAAAATAAAATGCTTATTTTATCTTCTGACTTTTAACTCCAAAAATTTAATTCAGTAAAGAAATTCTAGAGCAGACGTTTTCTTGCATAAAACCTTAACGTTCTAGCATTTTAAAAGATCTCACGCAAGATATGGTAAAAGTAATAACATAAGAACTAGCTTCAGGCTATTTTAGCTCGCTAACCTAATGTTTATTTTGATGAATATTCAGGAATTCAGCGGTTTCATCCCGCTATGCGTTTTACGTGAATATATTTGAATTTATTCATCTCTTTACAATGATATTTTAATAAACAGACATGTTATACACTCACAAATCAACCTAGAAATGTGTTCCGCGCAGCAGCGGCAGCACTTGTGGTATGAGATCTCCAGTGTTTTATTTACTTTGGTATCATAATTGGTACACTTTCTAAACGCACATTTTTTTATTAATTTCGTAGCAATGCGCAGCGTATGTATTAATATTGAAACAACCGAAGTGCGTTCGAAACAAGAGACTGACAGTTTATTTTTATTCATAAACAACAACCACAGATAATGCTACATACAAAGTTTGATATACAATTAATAGTATGAGTTGACTAGATCCGATGCGAGACGCCTAAAGGCAAGGATCCCAATTAGGATCCTTTCGAGTCTTCACGAATGCGCGCTCATAGCAAATCTGTTTATTTAAATATCTTTGCCTCTTTAATTCAGAATGATTCAAATTCATTGTTTAACGGAAACTAGTTAACAAATTCAATATTCGCCGATAAAAATTTTGTTTGTTTAAAGTGCTTCTGCATTCATTTTTGTTTAAAAGGTAAATTGAATGTCGGGTACCATTTTGTTTTTGTCAGTTATGTTGGTTCTATATGGAAGTAATAATGTAAATGACGTTGATACGAGTATATTGTGGTTCAATCTGGAATGAGATTGTATTTGGGTTGACATTTGGTCAACCCAAATACTTTAGGTATGTAGTGAATAGGACTTTTTTTCATTGGAGTGGTTTTTTTTATTATTGATAGGCTCGTGTTTGACCACCATCTCGCCCATGGTAAATGATGATGTGGCCGACGATAGAGCATGTTGGCTTAGAAGGAACCTATTTACTCTTGACTGAAATTCCCAAGGCTGTCCTAAACAAGAAACACAGACTCTGGCAGGGAATGCCACTGCTTTGCTGTACATTGTGCAATTATGCAATGACGACCTTCCCATTGCATCGGTGCTCAAGGCTTTGAAGATTGAACTCAACTTGCTTTATATACATACGTCACTCACTCATCATCTTCCTGCCCTTGTCCCGTTTTATTTGGGGTCATACATACGTCACTCACTAGAAGATATTAATATGTCCTTTTACATAAGAAATTGCCGTTTCTTAAAACGGGTTGCTTTGAAGTGTTATATCTGTGGATGGACTTAGAATTATGAGTAAAAGGTTGTTATTCTTTTTTCGAAATTAGGTATTTATTGGTTTCTTTGTGTTTTGTATTTTCTGTAATATCGCAGTACTTATAACCATGAAAGCTTAAAAAAAAACGTTTTTTCTTAATAAAAGTCCCAACTTAGAAACTATGCATTTCAAAGGGCAATATCACTGACGCATACCCACGGCTTTCTTCTAACAAAATTATAATAATCAAAGTCAAAGTCAAAATATTTTATTTCACATAGGCCTAAATGGGCACTTATAAAACGTCAGAAGCTAGTGCACGGTTAATAAGTATAATAGCTTTCATTTTGGATATTTTACAAGCTTTCATTTAGTTTCACAGGTCCCGATGTTTGTTTGTAATCAAATCTTGCAAATTAAATTTGGCCCACTTCCCGCTTACCGATTGAGCTGAAAATTTGCATGCATGTGTAAATCAGATGACAATGCAAAATTATGATGGAACCGGACGGTGGCTATAGGAACTTCGTAGTTAAACGACACAACCCCATCGAGTTTGGGCTCATATGATTCGTCTTGACGAGTATTAGTTATATAGGTATACCCAGCTATAAAAGCTTGCTATGAAAAAATGATTTTCATTAAAAGCTTGTTTGTCTTGTAGCCACCCTGCGAAGAAAGGTTATTCGTGAAATAAAATTTCCCGCGTTCAAAGTGATCTATTATAATATTCTAATGTCTCTATACCCACATCCATTCATAAATTTGTCAGCCTGTCCTGTATATTATAATTAATAATAATAACTGATGAATAACTCAAGCAATTAATTGCTTTGCAGTATGACGTCACGGTTGACATTCCACTGATATTCGCTTAATGATCCCGTAAATTGCTCACAGCAGTAATTGCCGCTAAAAATCTATGAATTTGCTGATTAATTCGTTTTTCATTGAATGGGTCATGGCAGGGAAGTTACTGATGGGGAAAATGGCAGGTCAATGGTCTCTTAAAAGGATTAAACCTTGTGAATTAGACCGCTTTCTTTCTAAAAATAAATAGGTATGGTACTAGGTCCATCTATGGTGTCCTTGGATTAAAGTTGGAAATCAGCGTCAGTGCTGACGCTGATTTTCAACAATAGCTCTGCTAGGTAATCCTGTACCTAGAAATATCTAGCAGCACTTATGATCACCTAGCAGTAACTAGCAGTACTTATAATCACCTAGCTGTACCTAGCAGTACCTACCTAGCAGTATCTAGCTGTACCTAGCTGTACCCAGCAGTATCTAGCTGTACCCAGCAGTACTTAACAGTACCTAACAGTACCTCTTACCAGGCGGCCTGACGGCGATCTACCCATTGCTCGCCGTCCACAAGCCCAGAGCGTCTCAGGCGGGAACGGTGTTTATATCACCTACGTTCCTCTTGACAATTTTCTACTATCACGAGTATTTGCAATAATAACACTAAACGTCTTCGCACTAATGCCTAACTCCAGCCTTTACAAGCTCCAAAGCTTTCAGACAATGTCTTGAAAGTTTATAAAGCACCGCAAGAGACATGATATTAAAACACTTAATGGTGCACATGATATAATACTGTGTCGTAAACTTACAATGTAGCTGACTGGAGCTACGAATTCTTACACTATATTTTTCACCCATTTATTCTGGATTTTTTGCACAAAATAGATAGGTAAGTACAGAAGAAAATCTCATGTAGGTACTTCACTTTTTATACCTACACTAGGCGATCGCGCTAGGGTCAGTCCGTGTCCGTGAGCGGTGTCTATGTGTGCGTTGCTCGAGCATGCTTTGTACGAGTATGTAGATTGTCTTCTGTACCTATCTATTTTGTGGTTTTAGGGTGTTAGCAGATCTGATGCATTTTAGAGAGTGTGCACAGGAATTGCATGACTTGATTCCATCATTTCATTGCTACCATCAGAAAATTCGACGTATGGCGAGTATCCACCCTTACGTTGTAGTATCCGGACTAACCTTTTTTCCTCGTCGTTTATACCGCGTACATCGAAGGACTGGAACCATTTGCCAGCTGCAGTCTTCTTGTCCTATTATCATTTCAGCTAGAGTGAATATGATCTTAATAAACCAGTGTGCCTCACCATCAACAATGGCATCACTACTTACCATCATGTGGGATTACAGTCAAGTGCTAGTTTATATCAATTAAAAAAATATCTGACGGAAGATGCATCAAGCGTATCAACGTTATTCTACCACAAGCACAAGCTTCCTTACGGTTCTACCTGCGCAGGCCGGCTTGTACAAAAAATACAATACACGTCCAATGACCTGTAGGTAGTAGTCGGCGTTTACTAACTACCTACAGGTCATTGAACTCGTTCAGCTGATGTTTTCTAGTACATGCGTAAATTAATACGAGTTTTAAAAAAAAAGTCCTTTATTTTTTAAGTTTATCGTTACAAATCGACCCACCACGGGATTAAAACGATCAAGATTTAGCGGTGTATAGCTCTGTCTCTATAACAGTTCAGTTTAGGTCGTCAAACAGATCGCGTTATGAACTCGAGGCCTTTGAGCCGCTTAAGACGCGTGTAAGTCTTAACCGCCATAATCATTACGCAGTAAACTGATGTTATTAAGACAACCAAAACCACCCTACTTAAAACAATATCAACCCTTGAAACCCTCGTCATTTATTCAGCCATTAAACAAAACTAAGTATAGGCCACGGAGCGTATCAAATCCACATGAAATCTCTTCATAACTTCAAGTCAACTATTTGAGTGTTGTTACAAAGTTTCTCTCACTTAGAATCGTGGAAACAAAGGAGATATTGTATGGGAAAATGATAAAAGATTCCTTAATATGGCCTAAGTGGTCATAAAGATATTAGGTTGACTGTTTAAACAAGCTTTTAATGAAAAACTCGATGGGGTTGTGTCGTTTAACTACCAAGTTCCTATAGCCACCTTCCGGTTCCATTATAAGATCAGCTACTAGTCATAATAATTTTGCATTGTCATCTGATTTACATATGCATGCAAAATTCCAACCGGAAAGTGTATCAAATTTAATTTGCAAGATTTGATGACAGACAAACATCGGGACAGGTGAAACTAAATAAAAGCTTGTAATAAAATAGGCATAGCAAGGGATTTAAAGAATCGTGATATGAAAATAAATCCTTTCTGTCCCGTTTCTATACAATCCTGACTGTGCGAGCCAGGAGTTGAGCTCAAGCCATCTTCTTCACCTTGCTCTGGCGCCCATTCGCTGGATCTTTCGCACATTTATTATTTGACTGAAATCGAGCTACCCGTTGCTCGCCGTCCGCAAGCTCGCGTCTATGGTGCCTGGAAATCGGGATCAGAATCCTGGCGGCGGCTAGGGCGCTGTGAGCGCCGTTGCCTGATACGGTCGGCATCATCCTTAGCTAGCATTACTGCAAATTAGATACTTTCGAACGATACCGGTGCAGAAACCTCCCGAACATGCGTAGTGTAGTGTTCCTTACATAATCCGAAAGGCAGTGAAAGTGTTATTGGTAAATACCTTACAATAACCGAATCTCCACAACTTCCATGCTCCTGGTTACAAACTTCCCCGTTCTATTGTAAACTTTGTAAACTGTAACTCGGAGTCACTAACTCACGATCGTATAACAAAGTTTAATATTCAAATAGTAATTAAAAATAATGCACAGTAAACTGTTCGGTTACTTTGTAGTGTCAAAAATACAGACCAAGGAGCCGTCTTGGCCGCCACTACAAAAAAAATATATTGTCTACATCTATCATTTCCATGCGCGCCTCTCAAGGAGTTGTCAGCAAACCGTAGAGGCTCAGCAGGGTCGAAGCCTACTGGGGTTAAGGATTGGTTTCTGAAAGGAAGATTTGGCCCCGGTACGAAAGGCAACGAAGGAACAGGATCGGGTTTTTAGTCAGTAAAAGTCTGACACTATCTCCCGCTCTGTCCAAGAGCGAGGGATGCCATAGAAGATTTTTCCACCTAAAAAATAAATCATACACATTATAAAGGCAAAAGTTTGTCTGAATGTGATTTTTTTTACTCTTTCATGTTCAAATACCGAAACGGCTTTGCATAAAAGTTGGTAGAAAGGAAAAATATGGACCACAAATAGCATAATAGGAGACTTTTTATCCCGAGAGAGAGAGAGGGAGTGGTCATATTTACATGTTATATAGTGTTTAAGTAGGATGTGGATAGGAATGGAGTAGGATTTTATAGAGTATGAGCGTGAAAATAGAAAATATAGGCGTATGTTACTCAGTGATAAAGTAGTTTTATACTAGTAAAAGAATATTGAAAATCGGTCCAGTAGTTTTTGAGTTAACTCGTAACATAGAAACAAACAAACTAAAATAAAATCTTACTTTTTTCTAATATTTGTATAGATCTTTTGTCCTTACCAGACGGCTGGACTACTAGCTACCCATGGCTCGCCTGCAACTCTTGACGTCTGGAGGATCGGGGCGTGAAGCTCGTCTCCTCCAGGCAATTCCATACTCTATGGTCAGAAATATGGTGGTGGGTTAATGAGACTATTTTATTGTTTAGTACAGGAATTATGTACGAGTTTTATTATTTCCTAACAAGTGGCCCGTATAAGGTTTGCATTGTGATTAGTTTTTTATTGCATCATTATAAGTGGTTAGTAATTTCTAACAATGTTGGGTTCATGGGAGAAATTTCACACGGTTTTTTTGTATCCAATCGTGGCCATTCTACTGGTAGGTACCTGCCCAAGATTTTTCTCGGAAGATCATCTCGGATGCCAACTTAAACCAGCCGTTATGGTGTATCGTCCAAGTATTTTGGGGTCAGAAAATGCGACTGAAGAAACACTCACTAGTTTTACTCACTAAGAGTCTGACATTCAATCTGGCTCCACCCACTTCGAGAGAATCGATATTAAACCCCAAAAAAGGCAGGCATCCAAAACATCTTTTTTTTTTCGGTTAGCAAAAATCTTCTAATGACAACCCCCGCTCTTGTGTGGAGCGAGAGATAGTGTCAGACTCTTACTGACTAAAAACCCATCCCGTTCCTACTAGCCTTCATATCGGGGCACGAGCTCCCTTCCGGATAACCCTGGCCCCAGTAAGAACTCTGGCCGCAGTAATCCAGAACATCTTGCCATCTCGACTTGTATGCTTCCACAAATTGTAGGATGAATCGAATACCCTTAGAACAAATGATTGATGCCATCTAGGTTATTCGCAACAGCGACCGCATTCCTTGGCTCCTCATGGTGGTTGTGAGCTCAGATCTGCTACTCAAACAAGGATTATTAGAACAAATAAGGATTTAGTAGGTCATGCAAACGTTTCTGCTGAATATTCCAGAAGAGTTAGAGTCACTGCACACAGGCCACCGGCCACTACCTACCACAAAACGGCGCTACCTGTAGGTTTCTTACATTTTATGTGGATTCGCCGCACACGGTTGACGTCTGTGGCCGCCGATACAAAACGCCGTCACACGCCATTTGCGCATTTAAACCTTCTTAGTCAGAGCTGATTATGATGTTGGCCGCTTCTAGTTCTTCGTCACGCATCATGTGATCAGCCCACAGCGCTGGTTTTCAGCGTGGGCCAGTCGCTGTGTCGACATAAAGAATGGTGCAGTGAAATAAAAGATGTGGATGAAAAGAACTATAATAGATACATTTACACAATATTATGTCGCATGTATGTGGGATGGAAAAGTTATAGGGGATGGCAGAAACAAACACCTTTTAATCAGCTTTAAAAATTCTGTATTAATAAGCAACTTTCACAACTTTCACCTGTTTTTTTCATTGTGTCAAAATATATTTCGTTTTTTTTTTTTTTAACTCTATGCTGCTAGCCTTCATTCGGACACATAAACTAAACTTATTACATTACATGAAGTAGGTAACGGTTAGTAGGTAGTCTAGGTAGGTTATTTTTCGCCTACATGTATCAGCATCAGGCACTTGTTGTCTGGCAATCATGCTGAACTGGACCTATTTTGGTGCAGCCATGAGGCCCACAACAACTGTATTTTTTATCTTGTTTTTATTTTTTGCTTCTTGTATTTTAGACCAGTGCTGAAGCCGGTGTTAATGGTAAAAAGTGAAATAAAATCATAGTAGGATGAAACCTATTGAAAAAGGAAGAGAATACAACAAAAACGAAAGGAAAAATAAATTACGGGCAATCTGAGGTCGGGAAAAGGATGGGTGTGCGTTTTTAAGGTTAAAAACAGTTTATCTCGATTATAGAAGACAAAACTACAAGTTCTATGTAAAAAAATTAAATTGCAAAGTTGTAGATAGTAAAAAGATCTACAACTTTTGTGTTTACACTTTTTTCACATAACCTCAAAATTTATGTGAAAAATTCAAATAACTAAGTTTTTGGTTTTTTATTTTTATCTTTTACATTTTTTATTTTTTTTTCCACGAAATTAAATGGAAACTTACCTTTTTATGTCCCAGACACACTGTAATTTTTTTGATTTAAAATGTTTGTTTTTCACCTTCATTTTGACTTAATATCGAAAAAGAACCCTAGTTTTCAATCGAAAATGCTCACGTCAAAATGTCTCCTTTTTTAATAATACGTAATGATTATGAAAAAGAATTTTTGGATTCGAGATTTTTGGCTTTTTCTGAGAAATTCAGCATAATAATGATACTTTTTTTTTACACCATCAGAAACTAGAGATTTTAACGAACAAAAAACCCAGCGAAATTATTAAAAAAGCAAAAACTTAGTTATTTGAATTTTTCACATACATTATGAGGTTATGCGAAAAAAGTGTAAATACAAAAGTTGTAGATCTTTTTATTATCTACAACTTTGCAATTTAACTTTTTTACATAGAACTTGTAGTTTTGTCGAAAATCGAGACAAACTGTTTTTACCCTTAAAAACGCACACCCATCCTTTTCCCGACCTCAGATCGCCCGTAATTAATTTTTCCTTTCATTTTTGTTATATTCTCTTTAGTTTCCAGTGGGTTTCATACTACTATGATTTTATTTCGTTTCAAAAATTAGCGTGGTTTTTGTGCTGTACCAAATAAATTATTTTCCTTTCTTTCTTTTCTTTCTTTCATAACCAAACATTTCTCTAGTGAAGTTCATTACATTTTTTTTTTTTTTTTGTCGACGGGGAAAATCATCTTTGACGAAACCCGCTCTTGGGTGGAGCGGGAGACAGTGTCAGACTCTTACTGACTAAAAACCCCGCGCCGTTCCTTCTAGCCTTCATACCGGGGCACGAGCTCCCTTTCGGACAACCCTGTCCCCAGTAGGCTTCGACCCAGCTGGGCCCCTCCTGGTGCTGACAACTCCTTGAGGCGCGCGGGAACAGTGCGCGCCGTCGACGTCTTGGACTCGGTCCATTACCGGACAATCGGACAGCGAGCTACCCATAGCTCGCCGTCCGCGAGCCCGCGTCTACGGTGGCCGGAAATCGGGATCGGAATCCCGGCGACGGCGGCGAGGGCGCCTTTGCCTGATGCGGTCGGCCTCCTCCTTTGCAAGCATTACTGCTTCGCAGAAGGAGGCGACCGCCTGCCATTCCTCCTCGCTCCGGACCATGGCCTCGACCAGGGCCCGGCGCGAGAGGTCTCCGCCGCCGATCGCCCCCACGAGGGCACGGCGATGCTCCGCCCAGGCAGGGCACCCCTCGATGGTGTGCTCCACCGTGTCCTCCGGGCGTTGCGCACAGTGGCGACACCCGGGCGTCTCTTCCGCTTGAATCCGATGCAGGAACCTCCCGAACTTGCCATGTCCGGTGAGGACCTGCGTCATGCGGAACGTAAGGACGCCGTGAGGTCTTTCCAGCCACGCCTCAAAGAGGGGGCTTACCGCCATAATCGTGGCGTGCCCAGCACTGGGTTGCGATAGCCGTTGACGCCATTTCACCATGAGATCCCGTCGGAGCTCTGTCCGCCATGCCTTGACATGTTGCGGCAGTGGACTTTCACCCCGGCGTTGCATCTCCACGCGCATGTCGTGCATGTGTGCAAGGACTGTTGCCTCCAGATCCCACGGTGGTAGGCCAGCCAGAAGGCTCGCCGCTTCGCGGGAGATCGTGCGGTAACCCCGCACCATCCGTATTGCCATGACCCTCTGGCAGGCGTTCAGTATGGACGCCGGTCGCTTTGCCAGCGACGGCGCCCACACCGGCGCCCCGTAGAGGGCCATGGACCGAACGATCCCCGCGTAGAGCCTCCGGCAGGAGGCGTCTGGACCCCCAAGGTTGGGCAGGAGCCGCTTGAGAGCAGCCCCAGCCCGGAGAAGCTTGGGAGCCAGACGTCGGAAATGTTCTACGAAATTCCACCGGCTGTCGAGGACGAGTCCCAGATACTTCATCGTCGACCCGACGCCGATGCGAACTCCTCCTACCGTAAGCTGGGAGTCCGATGGTGGCGCGTTCCGAGGGCCGTGGAAGCACATTGCCTCGGATTTATGCAGCGCCACCTCGAGTCCCAACTCCTGGATCCTACCAACGGCTATCGCAACCCCGCGTGTCGCTAGAGCGACCGCCGCCTGGTGCGACTCTCCCTGCGCTAGGATCAACGTGTCGTCTGCGTAGCAAACCACGCTGACCCCGTCCGGGAAGTCGCCGCGCAGCACGTAATCGTATCCGATGTTCCACAAGGGTGGGCCCAGAACCGACCCCTGCGGAACACCGCACGACATCTCTCGACGTTTCCAGTCTCCCTGGTGACCGGGGTAGACAATGTACCTGTCTGACAGGTACGCCTCGACCACTAGACAGAGGTATTCGGGCATCCGGTGGTACCGGAGTGCCCTCCGGATCGTACTCCAGGGCAGGGAGTTGAAGGCGTTGGCAATGTCCAAGGACACTGCCACGACACACCTACCCTGGGACACCGCTTCCCCTGTCGTGAGGGCTCGCACGCGCATGATGGCGTCTATAGTAGAGCGCGCCCTGCGAAAGCCGAACTGTCCGTCCGACAAGTCCGGCCCCACCCGTGTTAGCCGCACGACGAGGCGGTTTGCAATAACTCTTTCAAAGAGCTTGCCCACCTCGTCGAGCAGCACAATGGGCCGGTATGCGGACGGAGAGTCCGCAGGGCGCCCTGGCTTCGCTACGAGGACCAGTTTCCCCGTCTTCCAGCGAAGTGGGAATTGGCCCCTCTCCAGGCATGCGCTAAAGAGCCCTCTCAGTCGAGGCCCGAGAGCCTCCATGGCCAGGACCCAGGCTTTCCCTGGCAAGCCGTCGGGTCCTGGGGCGGTGTTTTTGGCACTAAGCCTTCGCACCGCCACTCTCAGCTCTACCTCGGTCACTTCTGGAGCATTTTCGTCGTCGTCGCTGTTGCGATCCGCGTCAGACACCGCTGGCGGAGGCGGAGCCATGGGCGGGGGGGAGTGTTCCCCCCGCGCAGGGAACAGAGAGCTAACCACACCCTCCACAAGTTGGGGCCGGAGACTCTGAGTCAACGGCGGAGCCCAGGGGCGAAGCTTGTCCCGTACCAACTTGTACGGGCGCCCCCACGGGTCCGCGTTCAGAGACCCCAGCCACACGTTGCGGGCCTCGAGTTTGGCCCGCTTGATCTCCGTTCGGAGGGTGCGTTTTGCCTCTCTGTATTCCTCATATAGCTCCGCCTCTCTGGCCTCCGCATCCGGCGGGCGGATGCGGCGCCTGCAGTGCCTGGCGTACCGGCGTCGCGCGTGATTGCACGCATTGCGCAGTGCGCCGATCTCCGGCGACCACCAGTACACCTGGCGCTTAGCTCGTCCTGGACGGACACGGGGCATTGCCGCATCGCAAATTTGCGACATGGCCTCCTGGAACCACTCCGCCTCGACGTCGATGTCGACAGGCCTGTCCGGTGCTTGCACCCAGGCCTGTACCGTCGCGGCTTCCAGGAGGAGCTCCCGGTCCATCTGCTTAAGCGCCCACCGCGGACCGCAAGGGCTCTGTCGGACCGGCGCGGCCGAGGTTTCGGCGGAGACGTCAAACCGGATGTACCGGTGGTCGGAGTACGTCTCCACCTCCTCCATCACGCGCCAGTCGACGACACGCGGCGACAGAGCGGGGCTGGCGAACGAAATATCCACCACCGACTCACCCCGCATCCGCACCAACGTGGGGACAGAACCCCGGTTCAGTACGACCAGGCCCAGCTCCAAGGCCCAGTCCTCCACCATCCGACCCCTCTGGTTCGTGAACCGGGAACCCCAAGCCGTGTTCCAGGCGTTGAAGTCCCCGCAAACGACCACGGGGAGGGAACCGAAACCAGCGACGACGGAATTTAGCTCCATCAGGGAGACGTGCAGTTCGTCGAGAGATCGGCTCGGGGACAGGTAGACGCCTACCACGGCAATGTCCCCGAACCGTGCTGCCACGCAACCCCGCCCCCTCGTGACGGACTCGGGGGGCGGGGTACCGGCGGCGGCCGACTTAATTAAGGTCACCGAGCCGTCCAGGTCCTGAACCCAGTCACCACTGGGCAGGACAAAATACGGCTCGGTGACTACGGCGACATTGATCAACCACTGCGCCATGCTCTGGAGCAACAGATCCTGAGCGGGGGCGCAGTGGTTGACATTCGCCTGGAGGAGACGTAATGGGGCCGTTATTGACACTCCATTACGGTCTCCTCCCGAGCCCCCCTAGGGGGCAAAGTTCATTACATTCGTATCGCTTTATCGCATCGCAACTATGTACCTGAGCTTTTGTCACCATTTTACAATTGGTAAGTAAATGTATTTTTCTATCACCACAGTAATATTTTCTGATGGGAATTAATATCCCAAATATATTATTTTTCTCGTCTAAAAGGAAAATGAAACATTTTTAGTAAATAAGGCTTAGGTGTTTGTCAATAACTCACTTGTGTGGAAATTACGACCCATTTCCGAGAATGAACGAAAAAATATTTATGATCAAAACCAAATATAATATGTTAAGAAATTCCTACGTACAATTCTTGTGAGGGGAACAATGAGTTCAAGGTTAATTGATCGAAAACTCAATGAGTTATAAATAAGAGAAGAGACACCATTTATTACAAGCTTTTATTTAGTTTCACCTGTCCCGATGATTGTCTGTCATCAAATCTTGCAAATTAAATTTGACCCATTTCCCGGTTACCGATTGAGCTGAAATTTTGCATACATGTGTAAATCAGATGACAATGCCAAATTATTATGACATGGAGCTGATCTGATAATGGAACCGGAAGGTGGCTATAGGAACTTCGTAGTCAAACGACTCAACCCCATCGATTTTGGGCTCGTATGATTTGTCTTGACGGGTATTAATTATACCGAGTTATAAATGCTTGCTATAAAAACAAATATTTTCATTAAAAACTTGTTTTATACGACTAAATAAGTATACTGGGTCACAAATATTTTGGCTTGCTAGTAAGTATTGTGATAATTTTTATAATACACTTCCTAATCCATAGCTTCGGAGAGGATACGGCGGCAGCGACCTATGTACTTCGTACAGGCCACGGTTCGAAGGAGTGGCAGGCGGTCGCCTTCTTTTGCGAAGCAGTAATGTTAGCAAAGGAAAAATCCGCCCGAGCGAGCGCGAGGGAGCGGCCCGAGCGCCCCAGCCACCGTGATCCCAATCGATCAATAGGTAGCTCGCCGGCCGACCGTCCGGTAACCTCCACACCAATTTTCAGTGAAAAAGCAACTTATTTTTCCAAAAACCAATCAGCAAAATTAGTTCCATCTAAACAAAGACTTTTTACCCAAATTGCCTAGATACAAGAAATTAGATGAGATTATATCGAAATGAGACCAATAAAACATGCTTACACTACAGATTTAATACAACCAACAAACGTATTCTACTACACAATATAATTAATTATACAGAGTTATTTGTAAAACAGTGTGAGAGCTGTGGTGGCCGAGTGGTAATGGCCCCGACTTACGAGTTGTAGGTCGCAGGTTCGAACCCAGCCAGGCGCATTACTTTGTGTAATTACCACTGCTCTCAAAACGGTGAAGGAAAACATCGTGAGGAAACCGGCATGTCCTAGAACCAAAAATTCGAAGACATGTGACATCCACCAACACGCACTGGGCCCGCGTGGTGGATTACGGCCCATTCCCTCTCCTAGAGAGGAGGCCTAAGTCCCAGCAGTGGGAACTTTAAAAAGGCTGATGATGATGATTTGTAAAACACTAGCATCCTTGCATGATAAACAACAACTTTGGTTCTATGACTTTATAAAAAACATAATTTATTTACCAAAAACGAACTTTCAAGATTTTGTTCTTTTTTTCGAACTTTCAAGCCCTATTTGGCCTGTTGGTCTAGTGGTTAGTGGCCCTGACTGCTACGCTGGAGGTCGTAAAGAGCATGATCATTTGTTCTGTGTCTGGGTTTTTATCTATAATATGTATTTAGAGATATATGTATAAGTATCTTTATCAGTTGTCTAGTACCCATAACACAAGCTCTGTTTAGCTTGGGACTAAACGGCGTTGTTGATAGTTGTGGAATACGAGTATGATTATTATATTATTATTTTAGTGTTAAATTGATATGACACTAACCTGTGATGGTTTAAAACCTATCAATATCACACAAAATAAGTGACCAAGATCCAAAACACCGTAAGTGCTTACAAGGTAATGTAGCGCGAGGGTACTTTGAAAATAAAATAATCAAATTGACCGCGAAAATACTGTAAAGGGACAATCACATTAGACCCAAAACATACCTCTAAAGACCTCTTATAAAGGGATTTTACGTAAAACCATTGTGTTACTACGGTATACGGGAAATATCTTAAAGATTACAAAGGTGTAGTTTTCTAAAAAGGGTCGCTAGAATATGAGGTATTTTTCCATTTACATAAGAGGTGTGTTGATTTTCCGTTGCTGGATTGGAAAACTTTGTATTTAGATGTTTTCAATTTTTTTTCTCACTAGCGTATACCAGCGGCTTTGCCCGCATGACGAAAATTATATAGCTTACTAGCTTTTGCCCGTAGCTTCGCCCACGTACATAACATTAGCCTATGTCACTCAGGAATAAAGCAGCTTTCTACCGGTGAAAAAAATCTAGCAATCGTATCAGTACTTCTTCAAACTAAAAACAAAAAATTAAAAAAAAAAACAAAGTTAACTTCTTTATTGTATAAGTGAAGATGTTCAGATTTGTAAACGCATCGTTTAAACCAGAAACAATCCCTCACTATAAAACTTTATGATCACCGTTAAATATGTTTTCAAAATTTTATTTAAAATGTTCTTTGTTAATTCTGCTTTTTTTTCTTGGGGTGTAATTTGCAATTCGGGGTGACACGGTTCCCTAGCGAAGTGGGGGGTTAGACAGAGACCAAAAGTAGCCTATGTCACTTTTTTTTTTTTTTTTTTAATTGATATAAACCAGAGCTTGACTGCGATCCCACCTGATGGTAAGCAGTGATGCAATCGTTGATGGTGAGGCGCTCTAGTTTATTAAGAGCCTATTCACTCTTGCCTTGAAGACACCTAAATTATAATCGGACGGGAAGACCGTAGCCGGCAAACTGTTCCAGTCCCTCGATGTACGTGGTATAAACGACGATGCGAAACGTTTGGTCCGGACCGTAGAGGTCTCAACAACATAAGGGTGGATACTCGCCGTTCGTCGGCTTGTCCGATTGTAGAAGTGAGAAGGTGGAATCAAGTCATGTAATTCCTGCGCACACTCTCCAAAATGCATCCTGTAAAACACCGAAAGGCTGGCTACCCTTCGCCTGTGCTCAAGACTTTGTAGATTGGACTCAACCAGATCTGGATCACCAATTAGTCTTTTCGCACGCCTTTCCACCGAGTCCAAAGTAGCTAGGTGGCATTTTGCAGCACCAGCCCATATGTGGCTGCAGTACTCCACACACGAACGAACCTGTGCTTTATATAGCGTTAAAAGCTGTCCCGGTGTGAAGTACCGCCGGACCTTTGCAAGGACGCCTAGTTTCCTAGCAGCTATCTTGGCTTTGGACTCAATGAACCGCCCAAAGTTAAGGTCTGAAGATATTTCAACCCCCAAGAGCTGAAGGCGGTCGGTGTACTCCACGGATACATTCTGAAAAGTAGGAGCCAAGGTGAACGGGCTCCGTTTGGCGGTGAACAGACACGCTTGTGTTTTGGAGGCGTTGAATCCCACCAGATTGGCTTCACCCCACCTGGAGACTGCCTGAAGTGAGATATTTGCACGCTCTACCATAGCCTCTCTTTCGGTCCGAATTAGCTCCTTACTAGCCTGAGCACTAGGCAAGTATCTCTCTACAACTGTGCTATCATCTGCATACCCATAGATACCGGGCAGCAGCAGATCGTTGATATGCAGTAGGAATAGGGTTGCAGAGAGAACAGACCCCTGAGGAACTCCGGCATTAGTCGTCATGGATTCTGATGAGCATCCATCAACAACAACTCGGAGAGACCGCTCGCTCAGGAAGTCTTTTACCCAGTTAATCAGACCGGGGGAAATGCCGTACGCTGGAAGCTTACTCAAAAGACTAGCGTGCCAAACCCTGTCGAAGGCCTTTGAGACGTCTAAGGAAACGGCAATCGCTTCCCCATTCCTCTCGAGGGTCTCGCCCCATAAGTGGGTGGCATACACCAGTAGGTCCCCAGTAGACCGATTGCGGCGAAACCCGTACTGTCGGTCACTGAGGAGATCGTTACCTTCCAGGTATGCCATGAGGCGCGAGTTCAATACACGCTCCATAATCTTGCATAGTATGGAGGTTATTGAAATCGGCCGATAGTTGGCAGGATCGGCACGACTGCCCTTCTTGGGTACGGGTTGCACGTACCCGTCACTCTCCATCCCTTCAACTATCTCCACTTAAAAAATCACGTCAATTCGTCGCTCCGTTTTGCCGTGAAAGACGGACAAACACACTTTCTCATTTATAATATTAGTATGGATTACACCGTTTAACCGTATACGAGTACTTTTATTGAAATATTCCTGATTTTCACGAAACAGCTTGTCTTGGAAGAATTTTTAAAATCTGTCCAGTAGTTTTTGTGTAAGAGTAAAGAAATATAAATCTTTACTCTTTATAATATTGGTATAAAACGTACTATAAAATATAAAATACAATAATATTCAGACTCATTTTACCGAAATTGCGCCTCTCTCAATAATTCCTCATATTTTTCAGCAGCGTAAACTCTTGAAATATTACACCAATTTTACATCACAATATCCACTAGGAATCATTTTACGAAAAATTAAAACATTCCCTTTTTACTCAAAAAACCCCGTCAAAAAATCCGACCTCAAAAGTCACACCAAAAGAGTTGTACCGCACAAAATCATACTAAATTTCCCAGTAGCATACCCAGATTACCCGATAACACAGTAATATGTAGGTACATTTACGGATTTACCCCGGAACTGGCACGGGTAAGTAGTGATGTCACTCAGCTTCTCCCCCGCGAATCGTGAGTGATGTGCCAACGTCTGAAGCCGCATACAACGATACTACATTAGCTGGGTTTGATAGTGGTGGCATTTCGTAGCATTGGCAGCCTTAAGGCTAGTATAAACTACAACATTTACTTGTAACAACGAGCCGCTCTATGATATGTTCTAGTGTATCATCCTTTTAACAACAAACATATTGGTGTAACATTTCGTCGAGCGTATTGGTGTAACATTTTGTCGAACCACGAGTGCGGGCGATGCGCAGTTGCGGGGTGACATTTAAAAAAAAATGAACGCAAGGTACAACGAAATGTTGGTAAATACACACTCGCTGTGAGCATTTACCCGTATCATAACGCCAAACATTCGCAGGAACGTTACATTACATGGAAATGCTTAGGAAACTGAGCTTTTGCCTGTATTGTACCATTTGTAAGAATGTTACATTACACAGTAATGCTCCAGAAAATGTTGTAGTCTATACTCACCTTTAGGCGAACATTACACGGTAGGTTTTGATGTCAGTTTTGCTACAGTCAAAGCTTTGATTGACGAAAAACCTACCATCTAATGCGATGATTGACGGTTTTTAGTACTGAAATACGAAAACCATCATTCATGATTGATGGAATTGATTGACGCTTGCATGACCGTGTGGTTGCCTTAGGGAGCTTTCAATTTAGACGTTTTGTATCGGACTGTTGACGTACGTTTACCGTGCTGCAGCCGGCTGGTTGCAGTACGTTAGCAGTTCGACAAGAGTGAATAGGTTCAAGGGGAATAGATAGTTGCTAGCTTTTGGGAGAGTGAATAGATTCAAGGGTAAATAGATAGTAGTTTTTAGGCAAGCGTGCTTCATCGTCGACCGCATAATTGCTTACCATCAGTTGAGATCGTGGTCAAATGCGAGGCTATCAACGATAAAAAAATAAACAACAAACTCCTAAATTGATAATGTATCTGGCTGCCGTGCTTATGTATGCCAGTGCTACGCTATTCAACACCGAATTGAACTTGCGGTACTAGTAAAGTTGCCGTCCTGTTGTCGACCGATTGCCGCACGGTTGTCGCTCCACGCGCTTTGTATGAAAAATAAGATCATTCGTATGCAGTACGACTAACAAACCGCTACGGCGGCATCGCAACAAGCCGTTAAAAACGCATAAATTGCACCCTTTAGGACTGTTCAAACCGTGTCGATTATAATGATTAGGAACCTTAAGTTGCACAATGTCCACTATATCAAATTGTCCACTGTATCAAAATGTCCACAGTATCAGAATTGTAATTTTAAAATGTCCCATTATAAAAATGACCATTTTATCAGTCTACTGTATTGAAATGTTTAGTTAAAAATTAATAATTGCCTTGAATATATCTACTATTTGCTATGTTAAACATCTCCATTCAAGTTTTTTGACACATTCTTATATTCTTTATTGTAGATAACTAAAGTTCACGTTGACGTTGAGCGAATTTTGGGCCACATTACACGCGGGACTTGCGTCAGTTTGACCGAAGCTTTATTTTGGAAGTCGGGTGCACGAGTACCTCAGTTGATGGGGTAAGTGAGAGGGAAATAATGTTGCTACTAAAGATGAAGAGTGAAAGATTAGGTACTGGAAGGAATACGGTTTGAAAATAAGTGTAAATAGGTAAACTAGTACGTGACTTATCGCTGTTTAGGTAAAAACTCGTGCAAGTAGATTTAAGTCTTTGCACCTGGAAAGTTAAGAAAGACAAATCAACAAAATGGGTTTATAAATGAAATTGGCAATTTTTTTAAATATTCCCAGTAATGGGAAACTTCGGGTAATATGGTACACTATAAATCTTTTCGAAGATTAAGCACGAAGCTTATGACATTTAACAGTTATTGGTTAATTCAGGTTAAAAACTTAATAGGTCTGTTTACTACTAAGTTCTTAGACTAAATTGAAGATAAACTACAAAGTATAGGTTTCTTTAAGTAATCATTTAGCATAGCGTAGTGGGCCTTTCAATGTTCCCACTGCTGGGACTCAAGCCTTTCTAAAAGAGGGAATGGGCCGTAATCCACCATGCGGGCCCATACCTGCTTTATGCAGCTTGCTCATGCTCTCAATTCACACTTTCTTGATTATCTTTTCCACTGAAAATTTGCAAAAAAAAGTCAAACGTATAGAAAAATATTGACCTGTTTCGCCAAAATAGTCTTGCTGCTACATTGGCACACCAGCCCCCCTAGCTAAGTTACATTTCGCTTGCGTCGAATTCTTTTGTTCTAACCACGTGACTGAGCGTTAAGATTACGTCATTCCCGTACTTTTGAAGCTTTCTACTAGCGTAATCTATTACAGATTAGCAACTTGGCTAGGGGTAGAGGTCAATTTTTTTACGTTATTAACTATTTACAAGTAAACATCAAATAAGTAATTAAAATGCTTAAAAATTGTTTTCATACTACAGATTAGTTTACTAAATTTATGCACCAGCAGTATAAAAACAAACCGAAAAAGTAACCAATGAAGAAACAATGATAGGTTACCAAAAAATAGCACTCGACGCACCGCTGCAACGTAGGGATTTGCTTAGGACACGAAAAGAAAAACACCAATATGGCAAATACGTGCACCGCTAGTGTTGGCCTATTTTGGCCTGGGTAAAATATTGTTGGCCATATTATCCGACTAGATCATAATACCTGAAAGAGCTCTATAAGATATTTTTAGGGTGCCGTACCTCAACAGGAAAAAACAGAACCCTTATAGGATGACTTTGTTGTCAGTCCGTCCGACCGTCTGTCTGTCTGTCAAGACCCTATATCTCAAGAACGCGTGGAGGTATCGAGTTGAAATTAAAACTATATACGCAAAACCGGTCCCTTCAAGCCGTGAAAAAATCAAACTTCTAAGTTAACGAATAAAAAAGATACCACCGTTTATGTCGCAAAAACATTTACCTATGTATTTGAATTTCCTTTGTAGACGCTTTTCCTTTGATAGGTACCTCGTACTACCCAACAAGCACTCAACACCAGTCGTAAAACTAGTGCCGCAACGGTTTAATCCAGCTAATTTCATGGCTAGGAGCTATATTTTTAAAATAAAAATAAAACATTTACTACTAGGTAATTTCCAGACTAATTTCCAGTTTCTACAACCAAAACTGTCTAAAATATGTAGGTACCATAATAAACGCATATAATGAAAGGGCTTAATATCGTTTGGGACACGTCATGTTCGGACACAGTGTCCCAATTGACATTTTTTAATTTTAATATTTTTTTGGTGTCGATTCGGACACCGATAAAAAAGTAACTGTTTTGTACAGTCAGGTGAAAAATTTTTTTTTTTGATAAATATTAATTTATACTAAGGTTAGGTAGTATAAATTAATACTTATCAAACAAATTTTTTAACTTATGTATAAAGAAAAAAAACTAAGTTTATTTGAATGAAATATTTATTTGTTAAATGTGTTCAATTTAAAACTAGCTAATTCATCAATTCACACACTAATTAATATCTACAATTAAACGCAAAACCCTCAATGTCATTTATTTTCCTATTAAAACTTTTTTTTAAAGATAAAGAGGTTTTAACTACATTATCGCACAAGTGCGTAATCGTTGCATGCGCCATTACATATCTAAAATTTGGTGCAATTAGAGTCACATTCTGTGCAAGTGTGTTGAAAAAAATTAATATGCTTAGTTATAAAATGCTACTCCAATACATTTACTACTCCACCACGACATAAAAATCTATCTGCAAAAATTAATTTACCAATCGGTAAACGTTTATTGGAAAACTAAAAAAACTCCTATTTGCAGACACTCTAAACATTAGGCAATTAGTTCATTCGCGTGCACTAAATACTGTCCGGAAAAGCTTTTAGAAAAATTGAAAGTTTTGATCGATATGAATGGCGAGTGGTAGTAGGCCCAGCGCACACCGCTGGAAGCGCGGCGGAGAGCAATTGAAGATAACAATTTAATATTAGTACATTATTATATAAGTGTGTAATGTTAGTGATTACCGTCGAGGTGGTATTTAAACCCAAGTATCATGGCGAGAACGGTAATCATTAATTACTCACGTGTATCATACGACGTTTTTCAATACACTTGTGAAGAAAATAACTGTAAAACTAGTAAACTTTTGTGGAGATAAAAATCTGTTTTCACATGCTCGCCGATCTTTTTCTTTTCCTCGTGGGTGACGACGTGCGCACATCCTGATACGATAAATGTAATAAAATTATGGCGGAGAAGAGGTTGAACAAAAAGGTTTTAACTACATTATAGCACTAGTGTATAATGGTAATCAAAATGTCCTAGTTTGGTAACAAATGCTATTATATACCTAAGTGCAACGCAATAAGAGTCACTTTATGAGCAAGTGTATTGAAACAACTCTGACTATCTTGACATACGGTCAATATAAGAATAAATTCGCATGCGGTGCTCGGAGCGCCCTCAAGCTACTACAAGAGCATGCGCGCGAATACTCCAGTCGCCGCCGTGCTGTTCTGCGCTCCGCTGCACTACCCCGCGCCCGGCTGGCTGGCGGTCAGATGCCTGGAGAGTTTTTACTAGTGTGTTCTTTATTGTATGTAATTCTTCTTCTTCTGCAAGCGCAGCAATAATAATCATGTCCCAGTCCACATCCATTACGAACGAGAGTGAGTTGTCTGTACAAAGTATCGATCAGCAATAAATGAAATGGGCGCGCTCGGAGTAGCTTCGCGCCACCACGCGTCTCTCCGCTCGAGGGCTCTCAAGGGCTCTTGGCGCCGCTCGGGGCCCGCGGAATCCGCCCGCGCATATCTAGGAAATGCGCTCCACCGCGCCTCCAGCGGTGTGCGCTGGGCCTAAACACCACTATACTCCATTTGTGTAGGTAGTTAACTGAATGTAAACAAAAAAAAACAACAAAAAAACAAAAAAAAGACAAAAGACATCAAGATTTAATACGTTTAGTTAAGTACCAAAAATTGAATTATCATGTGAAAAGGAGGGAAACGCATATTGCTAAAAAAAATATGAGTTTACATGTGAATGGATGGAGGGGGAGGGGGAGGCCAAAGATGGATGGATTGTGTGAGGAGTGATATGAAAGAAAAGGGAGTTAGTGATAGCGTGACGAGTGACAGGACAGATTGGAAGAAAAAAACGTGTTGCACCTAGAGATGTGCCGTTGCCGGCAATATTGCCGTGAAGTGGGAATATTGCCCGGTATATGAATATTGGTGGCAATATTGCCACCAATATTCCTTGATTGCCAGCAACGGCACATCTCTATTTGCACCGACCTCAAATAAAACGGGACAAGTGCAGAAAGATGGTGAGTTAAGTACCTAAACAGATGGAGTATAGTTTTTAATTAGTACAAATATGTACTTAAAAGGCTTATTAAAAAGGTCTCGTTATTATTTAAGTAAAGTCTCAATAAATAATATTCATAAACAGCAAAGTTATTAGCGTTTGTTTACATCCCAAAATGTCTCTCTGTTTATGGAAATATTTTACAGGATATTGATTTATGAATGAAAAACAATGGAAAAACACAGCGCGTAGTATTTTCTAGTGGCAATTGTTATGAATTAATGATTCAATTATGAATTTACTTAATTTTGAGATTTCATTTTTTTTTTACTATTTGTTTTTTTTTTAGTAACGGGCACAGACAGAGCCATTTTTTTTGTACTTATTAAAAAAAAATAGGGCTATATAGGCAGACTGCTCACTAGCCAATTATACAATACTATGACAAAATAAGCCGAACAGTACAGGAAAACAATAAAATACACATTTCTATAGATCGTTTGCAATATTTCGAGAAGGTTGACAACCCCTCACCATTTCCGAAGACTTATGAACCGAGCACTGCGAACCAGTGTTACATGAAATCGAATTTCTAAAGAAATCAACTGAAGTGTATTAAGGGGAGGGGTCCGATTATGTTTGTCGATGTTGGGTAAATAAAATTGATAGAGAAAACTGGTCCGTAAACTAGATGCTGGGATATCTAATTGACAAGGGACCTCTTGTAAGTCTTTTTAATAGGGAAGTGATCTTGTAATTATTATTAATAGCACAAAAATGCCACTGAAATTATTGAGAGAAGTTATTCAAGTCAGAAAAATAATTATGAATGTTAACTATTTCTGAACAGATGGTCGATGGTGCCGAAAGGTTCTGGAGTGACAACCACGTGCTGAAAGGCCTTCAGTAAGGTGGACCGACGACCTGGTGAGAGTTTTTTTTTCCGCTCTAAAGTGGAACTATAAGGAGTGTCAGACTTTTGTTGTGTATATTATATTGTGATAATGCGGCGGAGACCTCTCGCGCCGGGCCTTGGTTGAGGTCATGGTCCGGAGCGAGGAAAAGTGGCAGGCGGTCGCCTCCTTCTACGAAGTAGGAATGCTAGCAAAGGAGGATGCCGACCGCATCAGGCTACAGCGCCATCGCCACCGCCGCCGGGATTCCGATCCCGATATCCGGCCACCGTAGACGCGGGCTCGCGGACGGCGAGCCATGGGTACCTCGCTGTCCGACCGTCCGGTAACTGTCCGGACCGAGCCCAAGACGTCGACGGCGCGCACTGTTCCCGCGCGCCTCAAGGAGTTGTCAGCAACAGGACCCCCAGCTGGGTCGAAGCCTACTGGGGCCAGCGTTATCCGAAAGGAAACTCGAGCTCCGGTATAAAGAGGCTTTCTAGCCTCTTTATACCGGAACCTTCTGGAACGGGGTGGGTTTTTAGTCAGTAAAAGTCTGACACTAACTCCTGCTCCACCCAAAAGCGGGGGTTGTCATTAGATGATTTTTGCCCACCGTAAAGTCTAGACTAACTACTTTGCATTAATATACCTTTAACATATCCTTTATATTAACAAAATCTGACCTAAAAGTCACGGAACACTAACTAATGTATGTCAAACAGTAAATTATATTTAAGTGCTAAGTTCCTCGGTTCAGATCCTCGGAGACTAGTCGGTAGAGAACTCTGCAACACAGTTGTTTGTGCACTGCTAAATATCAATACTTAGAGCTTATAGTTTTAACTGGAAATTAGAATTTAATGTTTGCTTGCTATTGGGACTGTGTCACAAAATAGATAGGTTCAGAAGTCAATCTCATGTATTTACTTCACTTTTTGACCGACTTCTAAAAAAGGAGGTTCTCAATTCGGATGTTTGTATTTTTTTTTAATGTTTGTTCGCGCATAACTTTGTCGCTTGCCAACCGATTTGAAAAAAATATTTTTTTATTGAAAAGGGTCTCATAGTCACCAAGTTGGGATCTGATGACAGAATCTTGGCGAAATCGAGGGAACCCAATTTAATTTTTTAGTGTAAACCATAAAATAATTAATTCTAGATATAAACTTAAATTAATTAAAACTAACTTAAAAAATTAAAATAAAACCCCAGAGAACTAAAAAAAAAAAAAAAAGGCCATTTAATGTAAGGCGTCGAAAAATTCCTCCGCATCGCTGTCGACTGGTAATGTACCCAAAAGGCTGGCGGCATTGCCACGCTGAATGGCAATGCTTATCCTTTGACCGAAGTAAAAGCCAGCCTTTGGGTCACGCGAAGTGTCCACGAGGCGTTTCGAAAGTTCTTTAAATAATTTGTGAGCACTCGGACCCCACGATCCAAGAGTTTCAACCCCAAACGGCTCGAAAACATAATTACCAACAAGGTTATTATATTTCCGCCGCTTGAGGTTCTCTGCAGCCGCTGCAGCAGCACCAGCACAGCACGACGAGCTAGGAAGATGGGATTGCGCAAGAGTATCGACACAAGTAGCGTCCCACACTAAAGGCCTACCCATCTTCCATGGAAATTTTTTAGTGAAGTCGGTTATTTTTTTATTATACCTACACTAGGCGATCGTACGAGTGCGACCGGGCGATTGAGACGAGATGTCGTGTCCGTGAGCGGAGTGTATATGTGCGTTGCTCGAGCGCGCTTTGTATGTAGATTGTCTTCTGCACCTATTTTGTGGTTTTAGGTTAGGTTAGCCACAATGATGGATCCTGTGCGTCCTGCATCCATCGGATTCCCGCAATTTTCACCAGGTTATCAGTCCACCTTGTAGAAGGCCTTACAACGCTGCGTGTTCCAGTACGCAGTCGCCACTCCAGAACCTTTCGGCCCCAACGGCCATCTGTTCACGGGCCTCGGAGGATCGCGTTTTGTGTGTAGATGGTCTTCTGTACCTATCTATTTTGGGACTGTGTATAGGGGCACTATTGTGTTCTGTGTATTATTAAGCTCGGAATTTAAGAGCCGCTTTGGAATTAGAATTTGCTCATTAAATAGGGTTTTCCGTAATCTAATATAGATATTTATAAACAACGTGTAACGTTAAATGCGCAAAACCTCAGACACCTCAAATTTTTGTTTATTGGATTGACCGAATTATGTGAGAAAAAAACTTGAAAAAATGATGAGAAGTTTTAGTTTGTTTAAAATTCATATCTGCATTGAAATAAGAACTTCTATTATCCCGTGTATGCGAACATTTGATTCGATTACAACTATTTGTGTTTGTTTACCTATACGGATTTGCGCACGTGATGGCTTGATCTATTCATAAATAGACAGATCGAAGATTTTAATGAAGATTTTTTTGAAAAATGTAACCTATATTAAAAAGTGGTTTAATTGATTCTTCTCGTTATTCTGATCAAACTTATTTCTGTTTTTGAGCATTTAACGTTACGCCTTGTATATATATTTACACTAATATTATAAAGAGGGAAAATTCGTAATTTTTATTTGATAATTCAGGTGTTGTGCTATCGAAAGCTATCGAATCTAATGGTTTATTTTAATCTAAAATCATGTCCCTACCCCTACCAGTTTTAGGCACGCAATTTACCGTTTTCCACACTAGTGTAAAAAGCTGTGCAACCTCGTCCAAGCCACAATTTATTGTATTTATTGGCTGAGTAACAAGCGACCCCTACGAGCCGTGTGTCTACCCCCGTTTATTTATACACTTAGTATTGTAAAACGTCATTTGATACATGTGGAAATTGGTCACTGTAGAACTTGTAACCCGTGGAAATTCGTCACTGCATCATTCGGATCCATAATACCCTCGCCTGCTTCTCGGGCGAATTCCAGATCGGTCGCTATGACAAACTTTCTCCACTTAAATCAAAATGTACTATTGTAGAATTTGTCCCTTTTTCACATGAGCAAAGGCTTTTGCCCTGAGCAAACCAAATTTCAGTCAGACAAAGTATACAATTCCGTTACCACTACTCGTGATTCATGCAGTCTAGACATTCTCGAAATTGAACTAAAATTATCATTAAAACTACGTTATTTGAACGTTTTCGTCTAGAAGTCTTATAAAACCGACATAAATCCTTACTATTATAAAAGCGAAAGTGAGTTTGTTTGTTTGTTACGTCTTCACGCCTAAATAGCAAAACCGATTTTGATGAATTTTGGTACAGAGATAGTTGGGGTCCTGGAGATGGACATAAGCTAATTTTTTTTTTAAGTGAGAAAAGGGGGAGAAAGATTAAAGTATATTAATACTAGCTGTTCCCAGCGGCTTCGCCCGCGTGATAGCAGAAAATTATCCCAAGGGAACATACTTCCGGGATAAAAACTATCCTATGTCCTGTTTCAGGATATGGTCTATCCGTGTACCACGTTCCATCAAAATCGGTTTTGCCGTTTAGGCGTGAAGACGTAACAAACAAACACACTTTCGCTTTTATAATATTAGTAAGAAATCGCGGGCGAAGCCACGAATAAAAGCTAGTTGAGCTATAAAAGTGATAGGTTTTACTCCGAAACGTTTTCTGCGTTATGAAGGTGCTCTTAGAATTTTTAATGAGTTAATTTTCTTGATAGCATGACAATGGCATCACGGGGATAGTAATTGATGTGAGCTAAGAAAGCATAGCATAGAGCTACAACTTAGAGGACTTTAAGTCAAGATTGAATAGGTTACTTCTAGGTAAGCGTGCTCCATCGTCGACCACATCATCGGTTATCATCAGGTGAGATAGTCGTCAAATGCGAGTCTATCAATAATAATTAAAAAATATTCAGCCTTCTAATGTTCCCAATACTGGGACTCAGACATTTCTAAGAGAGGGTACGGGCCGTAACCTACCATGCGGGCCCAGTGCGTGTTTGGTGGATGTCACATGTCTTCGAAGTTTTGGTTTAACATGCTGGTTTCCTCACAATGTTTTCCTTCACCGTTTTAAGAGCAGTGGTGACGAAATAAATTACAGAAAGTAATGAGCCTAGCTGGATTTGCACCCGCGACCTACAACTCGTAAGTTGGGGTCGTTTTGTTTTACAATTAAGCAATTTGTGGAATTGTTGAAACATCTCGGTAAAATGGCGCTGAAATTTTTTTTGTAGTATCAACTACCTCAGTGAAGCTTGCCACGAAGGCTGACAGAATACCTTTGCTGTCAAATGCAAAAAAGAGATTAGAATAAATGTTACATCCGTAATCTAACAGTAAACAAAGTAACTATTTTCCTAGGATGACATAGCTTAAAAAACTTTGTATCCAAGCCAAAAACATAAATAAAAAGATAAATACCATAGAAAAATCCAGTGGCACCACTAATTGCGTTACCAGCACTCTTAAACTCGCGTTCAAGCAAATTAAAAAAAAAAGAAATGTTTTTAAAACCAGTTCTTATTTAATAACTCGTTGTGAATTCAATGAAAATGTTCACGAGACAAAACCTTCGTTTTTCTTTTCTGTCCCCTTTATTTTCCTTTTTACAGTACTATGATAAGTTTTTCACAAAATATCAGTTAGACTAGCTTCTTTCAATGGCTTCTTCTTCTTGGTAGTTTCACTCTTGCCAGAGTGGTCGTGGTTATCACGAAGGTAGCTCTCCGGAAGCCGTCAGGGTACGCCGGACGATTTCTCGCCACTTTTGCCTGCTGGCAGTCATCCGGGCACACTCGTTCAACGGGCCGCCAACAGCCGTTTTTATTTGGTCAGTCCAACGCATCGGCGATCTGCCACGCGGCCTCGTTCCATCTACCTTTCCTTGTATGACAAGGCCTTCGATGCAGTCACCTCCACGTCGACAAATATGGCCAAAGTATTTAAAAATACGACTGCGCACCAGTGTAGACAAGCGTTCCTTCAATGGCTTAGCTCGCGTGAAAGCAGGTTTCTTCATAAAAACTTTAGATCCCCGTTTAATGAACTTAGAGGGTGAATTTTGGGAAATCCTCTCTTAGGGCTATATTTTACCGGGACACCATGGCGGCGCGAGTAGCTGGTCGCGAGGAAATATACCTGGACATGGTGTCCCGGGGAAATATACCTCAAAGCTACCAAGTCCAGGCTGGTCGTGCCACCAAATTGGTTGCACAACCAGTCCCTTAGTGCTCGCCTACACCATAAAAGAAAATCTTGTGCAAATGCACTTTTAGGGCTATATTTCACCGAGACACCACGGCGGCGCGACCAGTCGCCGCTACCAATAAAATGTAGACAGTAATACAGAGTTACTCACCTGGTATCCGTTTAGTCGCGCAACCACTTTGGTGGTGTAACCAGCTCGGGCGTGTGGCGACTCTGGTATCTGTAGGTATGGTGTCTAGTTTGGTAGCTTAGGGCTATATTTCACCGGGACCCCATGGCGGCGCAACTGGTCGCCAAGGGGTCCTGGTGAAAAATAGCCTATTTCCGGCTGTGCGTTGATATGTCAGTCAGTCAGTTTCTCCTTTTATTTACGTAGATTAATAATTCCTCAAAAACAGCTTAGAAGCTGCCAATGTTTGTGTATTTTTTCTTTTTTAAATTTGACTTTTTAATTAGGAAAGATCCTTTTAGCTCCTATAATCTTCTTATAAGATCTTCAGATTGTCCAAATTAAAACTCAGCAAAGCTCTACTTAGTTTTATTGCGTTTTATAAACAATTATGTTTCTCATTTAAATGAGTCTTAGCCATTTTGCGAATAATTATTATGGGATTAAGTAATACGAGATATTTTGAGTAAGAAATTTATTTTTTTTGGATGTGGGAGGAAAATTTACTTTATCTGTTTAGCGATCTCTTGTGAAAACGAACAGGAAAATATATCTTAATAAATTCCTAATTGAAATTCGCAAGTTTATTAACTTTCTTAACTATATTTAATTTGTATTTGAATATACCTAATATATCAATTTTGAAACTCTTAGTTTCTACGTCTCTTGTAAAGAAATTATTTTTTATGTAAAGTTTCTCAAGCGGCGATGATTAGATTATCAATTTGGAGTATATTGATAGTATCATTTCAAGAATGCTTCACGTTTAGGTATATTTTGCTTCATGAGAAGAAAGATAGATAGATAGAAAGAAAGAAAAAAAAGAAAGATACTTAGT